>JAIFGZ020000422.1:0-600000 GCA_019925245.2 Oryza australiensis
GGCAGGCTGTTAGTGATATGCCCTAGAGGCAACATGGAGATGTTGGATATCACGTCAATGTTTATGTATTAAATGAATAAAGTGTTATTCCAGTTCCATGAAATAGACATCTTGTATTGATCAATAAGTACGTGACTTATTTATGAGACTCTATATGTATGAATCTATTTCTAAACGATCCTCGATCATATGTCATATTGTTGGAACAAATATGATTCTAAGATCGGCATGTTTATTGATTGATGATCATGTCTCATAGATCATGGGTATGGAGATACCAAATCAATAAACATGGACATATGTGTTAGAGAACACATTGTTGGATAGACCCACCATGAGACACTACAGAATTAATGTGCCATTAGTTGGTCTCGTGTAGTGTTGGTACAAAGTCCTTAGACCTGAGATCACCATGGATTCCAACATGTGTAGTAGCCTACTTTGGGACTACCAAACGCTATTCCGTAACTTGGTAGTTATAAAGGTAGTTTTCGGGTTTGCTATGAAACATGGAGTGGGATGTGAGTGATCAAGATGGAATTTGCCCCTCCTTTGGAGAGATATCTGGGCCCTCGAGGTAATGGATTATGGAAATGCATGGCCATGCTAAGTTGATTGAGGAGTCAATCAAGAGATAGATAATCCAATACGGTTCGAGTGAATGGTTAAGCTATTGAAGGGATGGCACACATCTTGCCTATAGCTTAACTAGTATCGTGAGGCAAAGGGATTTGTGTACACATTACTGTGTTCGAGCCGATATTATATTCTTGTATACTATGGTGTCAATATGTGCTTCTAGGCGCCCGTTGTTGACAAGTCGGCTGAGTTGGACTCGAGCCGACGATCGGCTAAGTTAGACTATAGCCGAAACCGAGTATACCGAACCTACTGGTCGCACGCTTAAGGGGATAGAATAGATATTCGAGTTGGACTCGGATACGGCTCGATCGGATAGGGATCCGATCGGATAGAGTCCTATGGGCTTACAACGTATGGGCGGCCAACTCTATGAGATTCGGATGAGATCCGATTCAAAATAGAGTCCTAATCGGCCACTAGTCCCGTCGGCCAACTCTATATAAAGGAGGGAGGGGTGGAGAGCTGAAGACATCAATTGCATCGCGTGCAATGTAAGTCGCCGAGATCAATCTCCACGGAAACCCTCCCCACTTTCGAGCCAAACCCTAGCCTTGCATCGCGTGCTAGCACACGGGTGTACGGCGTTCGTCCCCGAACGTGTGGATACCGGTAGAGGCGCCGCTACGTTGCCGCCGTTGATCGGCTTCGGATCGGCCGCACCGAGCGATCGGCCGTGGTGGAATCGGCCGTGGCCGGGCGCACGGAGCGAGGCGTGAGAACGTGGCCGGACGACTCGAATCGGCTGATTGGCGAATCGGCTGTCTCCGGAATCGGCTACACCTGTTCCGGATCGGATTGCCCCGATTGGTTATTCCGCCGCACTCTACTCCAATCGGTAACGATCTATCGGCCCTTACTTGCAAGTGTTCCTGGTTTGCGCGGTAAAAGTTTTTGTTTTTGGCTAGCGTAGCCTCCGCGTAACCCTTCAAAGTGGTATCGAGCTAATCTTGCTTAGTTCGGGTTTTAGATTGATCTGGAACAAGTTTTGCGCACGGTTGATTAGATCAATCGGTTTTACGGGATCTCGTTGAGGAGAGTAGATGGTAATTGCGTTCCTTGATAGTGTATCGGAACGACGTAATGTGATTACGTCGAAGCAATTTCCAAATAACTCGGTTTGAGTTGGGTTCGAGATAGCGTTCCTTGATAGTGTATCGGAACGGTATAATGTGATTATACCGAAGCTATCTCGTAGTCCGACTTTGTTGTTGCCTCGCGCCTACGCAAACCATCTCCCTTGATAGTGTATCGGGACGGCACAATATGATTATGCCGACATGGTTTCGAAGCGAACTTCATAGATTGGATCTATGAATTTCATGTGGTGTTCCCGGCGCTGCCCGGAGCCCGCGAGGGCGGCTTCCCCTCGACACCCCGCCCGCTAACCGGCTAGCGGGACCGCCGTGTGCACCCCCTTATAGGTCGTCTCGATGCCGTTTCCGCGATAGGTAGAAAACGTTTCTACGCCTAACTTGTTTTTGCAGAGAATGCTTTGAGATGATATGGCCCTATTGTATGTATGAGATGCATGTGATGCATGTAATATTCTTTCATATGTGCAATCCCCGTAATATTCTTTCATACGTGCAATGCTTGTAATATTCTTTCACGACTCGCGAGTCGATGTAATCTTCAATTAGAGCTTCTATAGTAGTAGCTTAGTTTGAAGATATCAAGCATTCGACACTTGGAAGATGGTGCCGAAGATGGAGATCCTCGGCGGACATGGAGATGGAGATCACCATGTGAAGGGGGCCATACTATTTCATTATATGCTATTCTTCTTGCTTTCATATGTGATATGTTTGTTTGATAGGATAGCATCCTCTCAAAATTAAGTAGTAATGATGCCCTTCCAAATGTTGCACTGGCCACCGTTATGCTCGCCAATGGTGGGTCTCGCCAAAGCAGAGTGCCATTCTCTATCATAACATGAGGGGGTATATGTCGACATATACATGCGGGAGCATTTGGTTTACTTAACAAGGCTATCAAAACAGTTTTGGGCCTTGGGGCATAGGTTGGCGCCGGGGCATGGAGATGCCACACCAACAACAAGAGTCACATAGAGATGTGATTAGCAAGGAGTTGCTTACCGATGTTATTAATATTCTAGCAAGTGATGCCAAAGCTCACTTGAAAATTAATTAACATGTGGATCTTGACCCAATACGTAACCTAGAGGGAAGGTGGAAAATACGAAATGGGAGTCTAATGTTAAATTGTTTAACAATAGACATAGCATAAACATTGTGCTAAACTTTGCTTTTTCGTTGTAGAATAAATGGCGGCTAATACTACGCCCCGCACCTTTAATTTGCGATCTATTCTCAAAAAGGAAAAATTAAATGGAACAAACTTTATGGATTGGTATCGCAACTTGAGAATTGTTCTCAAGCAAGAGCCTAAGGAGTACGTTCTTGAAGTACCCTATCCCGAGGATTTGCCAACTAATGCCACCGCAATCGCACGGAGGGCTTATGAGAAGCACACTAATGATGCCCTAGATATAAGTTGTCTCATGCTTGCTACAATGTCCCCCGAGCTTCGAAGCAATATGAGAGCGCGATGCTCACACTATTATTCGGGATCTGCGTGGCATGTTTGAGAACCAAGCTCGGGCCGAGAGGTTCAACACCTCAAAGTCCTTGTTTGCGTGCGGCTTGTTGAGGGGAATCCCGTCACCCGCATGTGATAAAGATGATTGGCTACATTGAGAGTCCGGAAAACTGGTTTTCCCTTAGCCAAGAGTTGGCTACCGATGTGATTCTCCGCCGCTCCCTCCGAGCTTCGAGCCATTCATATTAAATTATCACATGAACAATATGGATAGGACCTTGGCTGAATTGCATGGGATGCTTAAGACAAATGAGGAGAGTATCCAGAAGAATGGTCATCATGTAATGATGATGCGTAAGGCTAAGCGCAAACCACCCGTCAAGAAACTTTGCACAAGAGGAAGTTAACTCCCGATGAGATCGCGAGTGCCTCCAATGCAAAGAAGGGCAAGAAGGGTCGGCGGCATCGATGCCGTTTGCTTCTATTGCAAGGAGACAGCCATTGGAAGAGGAACGCAAGAAGTACATGGAGGATCTCAAAAAGAAGCAAAGTACGACTTCGCTTCAGTGTATTAATGTTATAGACATTAATCTTGCTACTTCACCTACGACTCTTGGGTATTTGATACCGGATCGTAGCTCATATTTGCAAATCGTTGCAGGAATGAGAAGAAGTAGAGGATTGAGAAGGGGCGAGGTGAACCTGCGCGTCGGCAATGGAGCAAGCGTTGCTACGCTTCGTCGGACACGATACCACTTCATCTACCTTCGGATTAGTTTTGGAATTGAATAATTGTTATTGTGTTCCAACACTATGTCAAAACGTTATTTCCGCTTCATGTTTGCAAGCGGAAGGATATGATTTTAGATCAATGGACAATGGTTGTTCAATATATCTCGGAGATATGTTCTATTTTCATGCTCCATTGATGAATGGATTATACGTTTTGAATCTTGAAGCGTCTCCCATCTATAACATTAATACGAAAGGCAACTCTCTAATGATATAAACCCCACGTTTATCCGGCATTGTCGCTTAGGCCATATAAATAAGAAACGCATGGAGAAGCTCCATAAGGATGGATTGCTTCACTCTTTTTTGATTTTGAATCATTTGAGACATGTGAGTCTTGTTTACTTGGTAAGATGACAAAGGCACCTTTCACGGGACATAGTGAGAGAGCAAGTGACTTATTGGCACTCGTACATACCGATGTATGTGGACCAATGAGCTCAACGGCCGAGGTGGTTATCGCACTTCATTACCTTTACCGATGACTTTAGTAGATATGGTTATATCTACTTAATGAGAATAAGTCCGAATCCTTTGAAAAGTTCAAAGAATTCCAGAATGAAGTACGTAATCATTTAGGGAAAACAATCAAGTTTCTACGATCGATCGTGGAGAGAATACTTGAGCCAAGAGTTTGATAATCATCGAAAGATTGTGGAATTGTTCCACGCTGACTCCGCCAGAACTCCACAATGGAATGGGGTGTCCGAACGGAGAAATCGCACCTTGTTGGACATGGTGCGGTCGATGATGAGCCAAAGTGATCTTCCATTATCCTTTTGGGGATATGCTCTTGAAACAATTGCGCTCACACTAAATAGAGTTCCATCTAAGTCGGTTGAAAAGACACCATATGAGATATGGACAGGGCAACCCCTAGTTTGTCTTTTCTCAAAATTTGGGGATGCGAAGCTTATGTAAAACGTTTACAGCGACAAGCTCACACCCAAATCGACAAGTCCTTCTTTGTGGGATATCCTAAGGAAACTAAGGGATATTACTTTTATAATCGGGAACAAGGCAAAGTGTTTGTTGCCCGACACGGTGTCTTCTTGGAGAAAGAGTTTCTTTCAAGAAGGGTTAGTGGGAGCAGGGTGTATCTTGAAGAAGTTCAAGAAACACCGAAAATGTTTCAAGCAACCACGAACCACAACAGAGGAGCAAAGTGTTGCGCCACCGGTTGTAGATACACCAGCCCCACGGAGTCGAAAGATCACGTCGTGCGCCCGCAGTACACAGTGCGGAACAACGTGATATATTGTTGTTGGACAACGATGAACCTAAGACCTATGAGGAAGCGATGGTGGGACCCGATTCCAACAAGTGGCTTGGAGCCATGAAATCCGAAATAGAATCCATGTACGACAATCAAGTTTGGAACTTGGTTGATCCACTGATGGTGTCAAAACCATTGAGTGTAAATGGGTTTTTAAGAAAAGGCCGATATGGATGGAAATGTTCACATCTATAAGGCGCGATTGGTGGCGAAAGGTTTTAAACAGATTCAAGGAGTTGATTATGATGAAACCTTCTCATCCGTCGCAATGCTTAAATCTATTCGGATTATCCTAGTGATTGCTGCATATTTCGATTATGAGATATGGCGATGGATGTCAAAACGGCTTTCCGAATGGAAACCTAAGCGAGGATGTATACATGATACAACCTCGTGGTTTTGTCAATCCAGAATCGCTGGAAAGATATGCAAGCTACGTAAATCCATTTATGGATTGAAGCAAGCATCTCGGAGTTGGAATATTCGTTTTGATGAAGTAATCAAAGGGTTTGGTTTCATCAAAAATGAAGAAGAGGCCTGTGTTTACAAAAGGGTCAATGAGAGCGCAATTGTATTTCTAATCTTATATGTGGATGACATATTACCGATTGGAAATGATATCCCTATGCTTGAATCCGTCAAGTCTTCATTGAAAAATAGTTTTTCCATGAAAGACTTAGGGAGGCAAGCATATATATTAGCATTCGGATCTATAGAGATAGATCCAAGAGGCTAATTGGATTAAGCCAAAGTACATACATTGACAAGGTGTTGAAAAGGTTCAACATGCATGATTCCAAGAAAGGTTTCTTGCCTATGTCACATGGCATCAATCTTAGCAAGAATCGTGTCCTCGGACACATGATGAGCGGAATAAGATGGGTATGGTTCCATATGCTTCGGCAATTGGATCCATCATGTATGCCATGCTTTGTACACGCCTGCATGTCTCGTACGCTTTGAGTGCTACGAGCAGATACCGCCGATCCAGTGAAGGTCACTGGATCGTGCCAGTAAAGAATATCCTTAAGTACTTGAGAAGAACTAAGGATATGTTCCTAGTCTATGGAGGTGAGGAAGAGCTCGTTGTAAGTGGTTACACCGATGCTAGCTTCCAAACAGACAAGGATGATTATAGATCGCAACTGGGTTCGTGTTCGCTCGAACGGAGGCGCGATCACTGGAAGAGTTCCAAGCGGATACCGTTGGCGATTCTACAACGAAGGCCGAGTACATTGCGCTTCGGAAGCCGCAAAGGAGGCCGTTTGGATCAAGAAATTCGTTTCGAGCTTGGTGTGATGACTAGTACGACGGTCCAATGTCTCTCTATTGTGACAATAGTGGAGCCATTGCGCAAGCCAAGGAGCCGAGGTCACATCGAAGTCCAAACACATACTTCGGCGATATCATCTCATCCGCGAGATTGTGGACGAGAGGTGATGTCAAGATATGCAAAGTGCACACGGATCTCAACATAGCCGATCCGCCGACAAAACCTCTCCTCAACCGAAGCATGAGGCGCACACAAGAGCAATGGGTATTAGATACTTACATGATTGACTCTAGTGCAAGTGGGAGATTGTTAGTGATATGCCCTAGAGGCGACATGGAGATGTTGGATATCACGTCAATGTTTATGTATAAATGAATAAAGTGTTATTCAGTTCCATGAAATAGACATCTTGCATTGATCAATAAGTACGTGACTTATTTATGAGACTCGATATGTATGAATCTATTTCTAAACGATCCTCGATCATATGTCATATTGTTGGAACAAATATGATTCTAAGATCGGCATGTTTATTGATTGATGATCATGTCTCATAGATCATGGGTATGGAGATACCAAATGAATAAACATGGACATATGTGTTAGAGAACACATTGTTGGATAGACCCACCATGAGACACTACAGAATTAATGTGCCATTAGTTGGTCTCGGTAGTGTTGGTACAAAGTCCTTAGACCTGAGATCACCATGGATTCCAACATGTGTAGTAGCCTACTTTGGGACTACCAAACGCTATTCCGTAAATCTGGATAGTTATAAAGGTAGTTTTCGGGTTTGCTATGAAACATGGAGTGGGATGTGAGTGATCAAGATGGAATTTGCCCCTCCTTTGGAGAGATATCTCGGGCCTCTCGAGGTAATGGATTATGGAAATGCATGGCCATGCTAAGTTGATTGAGGAGTCAATCAAGATGGATAATCCAATACGGTTCGAGTGAATGGTTAAGCTATTGAAGGGATAGCACACATCTTGCCTATAGCTTAACCGGTATCATGAGGCAAAGGGATTTGTGTACACATTACAGGTTCAGAGCCGATATTATATTCTTGTATACTATGGTGTCAATATGTGCCGCTAGGCGCCGCTATTTGCAGTCGGCTGAGTTGGACTTGAGCCGACGATCGGCTAAGTTAGACTATAGCCGAAACCGAGTATACCTGAACCTACTGTGGTCGCACGCTTAAGGGGATAGAATAGATATTCGAGTTGGACTCGGATACGGCTCGATCGGATAGGGATCCGATCGGATAGAGTCCTATGGGCTTACGACGTATGGGCGGCCAACTCTATGAGATACGGATGAGATCCGATTCAAAATAGAGTCCTAATCGGCCACTAGTCCCGTCGGCCAACTCTATATAAAGGAGGGAGGGGTGGAGAGCGAACGACATCAATTGCATCGCGTGCAATGAAGTCGCCGAGATCAATCTCCACGGAAACCCTCCCCACTTTCGAGCCAAACCCTAGCCTTGCATCGCGTGCTAGCACACGGGTGTATGGCGTTCGTCCCCGGACGTGTGGATACCGTAGAGGCGCCTGCTACGTTGCGCGCCGTTGATCGGCTTTGGATCGGCCGCAATCGGAGCGATCACCGTGGTGGAATCGATCGCGGTCGGCGCATCGGAGCGAGGCGTGAGAACGCGGCCGGACGACTCGAATCGGCCGATTGGCGAATCGGCGTCTCCGGGAATCGGCTACTTTCCGGATCGGATTGCCCCGATTGGTTATTCCGCCGCACTCTACTCCAATCGGTAACGATCTATCGGCCCTTACTTGCAAGTGTTCTGGTTTGCGCGGTAAAAGTTTTTGTTTTTGGCTAGCGTAGCCTCCGCGTAACCCTTCACTTTGTACCAACACTACCTGAGACCAAATAATGGCACATTAATTCCTGTAGTGTCTCATGGTGGGTCTATCCAACAATGTGTTTTCTAACACGTATGTCAATGTTTATTGATTTGGTATCTCCATACCCATGATCTATGAGACATGATCATCAATCAATAAACATGCCGATCTTAAAATCATATTAGTTCCAATAATATGATATATGATCAGGGATCATTTAGAGATAGATTCATACATATAGAGTCTCATAAATAAGTCACGTACTTATTGATCAATACAAGTATATTTCATGGAACTGAATAACACTTTATTCATTTATACATAAACATTGACAATGATATCCAACATCTCCATGTTGCCTCTAGGGCATATCATTAACACGAACGAGCCGTATTTGGACCAGACATCATTAGGGAGGCCGAAGAGAAAGCTCGTTTAATAAGAGATCGGCTTAAGGTAGCCCGGTCTCGGCAAAAGAGCTATGCGGACACTAGCCGAAGAGAGTTGGAATTCAAAGTAGGTGACTTGGTGTACCTGAAAGTTTCGCCACTAAGAGGAACCAAGAGGTTCAAGGTCAAAGGAAAACTGACGCCAAGATATGTAGGACCCTTCCCGATAAGCGCCAGAAGAGGCGAAGTGGCCTATCAACTGGACCTACCGAAAAATCTTTCCGATGTACACCCTGTCTTTCACGTGTCACAATTGAAGAAATGTCTGCGAGTACCGGAAGATCAAATCCCCTCGAAAGACGTCCTTATCAGTGAGGACCTCACATACCCCGAATACCCTAAAGATTTTGGACGAAGCCGAGAAAAGACTAGGACCAAAACGTGGCGAATGTACAAGGTGCAATGGAGCAATCACACCGAAGAAGAAGCCACTTGGGAAAAAGAAGACTTCTTGAAGACCGAGTACCCGAACCTATTCCACGAACAGTAAGAAATCTCGGAGACGAGATTTATTGTTAGGGGGTAGGTTTGTAACGCCCGAAAATCGAGAATTTAAAAACCGGAAATTACAAATCGAACTTACAAAAACTTTTGCTTGTTGCCTCTTGATCGTGTTTATTGCTTCTTATTCGCCCTTGGTTGCATAAATTTATATGTGAACGATTCATCTCGATTTTGAGAAAAACCAAATGATTTGGATTTTCGTTGGGGAGGAAAATCTCGAAGTCTAAGGTTAGGAATTTTAAAATAAAATAGGAAGTGGGGTGGAATCATAAAAATACATATTTGGAAAATAAAACATTAATCGATGACTGTGAAATATTAATTAGGAAATAAAATGGGCAATTAAATATTTTAAAAGATTTATATAAAATCTAAAAATTGAATGGTAATTTATGAATTTAAGAAAAAGGATTAAATTAAATATGGTGATATATATTTATTTTAAATAAATAAAAGTGGGTGAAAAGTTTGAAAATATATTCTTAAATTAATTTTGGGAATACTATATTTTTATTTGGAATTTTTAGAGTGTAGGAAAATAGAAATTGGAAAATGGAATTGAAAAATCGGAAAATTCAGAAAGCGCACTATTCATTAGGTCGTGCTCGACGCCGCACGCCCCGCCTCGCGCCCGTCACGCGTCACCCGCCGTACGCGCCGCGCCACGTGCGCGCCCACGCGTGCGCGCCCGCGCGTGCCCCGCCCCGCACGCCGCCCACGCCGTGCCCCGCCCCGCCCGCACCATGCGCCGCTGCCGCGCCACGCGCCCGCCCGCCGCACGCCCCGCGCCCGCGCCGCCACCCGTCGCCGCGCGCGTCCGGACCCCCGCGTCCGCGCCCGCAACCCGTCGCCGCCGTACCCGACCCCGCCCGCGACCTCGCCACGCACCGCCCGCCCCGCGCCGGCCCCGTGCGCGCCCTCATTCCGCACGTCGGCCCCGGCCACCCGCGTGCCGCGTGCGCCACGCCATACCGTGCGTCGGACACCCACCCTTCTCCCCTTTCGTTTTCCCCTCGTGGCCACGCCTATAAAGAGACACCTCTCGCCCTCTGTTTCCCCCACCTTGTCACCGTCCATCATCTCTCCCTCGCCAATTTTTTCCCCGAGCGCTGTCGCCGCAAGCCCGAGCGCCATCGACGCAACCCTAGCCGCCGTGCGCCGCCGTCGCCGCAAGCCCCCACCGCCGTGCACCGGAGCTCCACTAGCGTCGCCGCGCCGGTAAGCCCAAGCCGTCACCCCTTCCCCTCGCTTGCGTCGGTTGCCGACCGCAAAGAGAGAGAAAAGAGAGAGCAGAGCCGGTCGAACACTTGGCGGGTTAGTGAATAGTGAGCATAGGAAAAAGAAAGAAAGAAAAGAAAAGAGAAGAAAAAGAGAAGTAAAAAATAGGAAAAAATGGGGAAAACTTTTGGAAAAATAGGAAAAGTGTTTAGGAAAGATTTGGGAAGATATTTGGGCAAAAATATATTGTTTTCTCGGAGCAAATTCGGAAATAGAAATCGGATTTCTTTTTGGAGATTTCGCTTCGCGTCATTTTAATCCGGATTTTGTTTATTTCTTTTCCACCATTAAAAATGTGTTTCTTTTAGTGCTCGAACCTTTAAAACCTCGAGTACAAAACCCCTTGATTAGTATTTCCAAATTTATTTTCTTAATTAAATGCGATCGATATTTTGCGAAAACCCTAGGGCATCAACTCATTTTCAAACTCGGATTTTATCCTAACAACTCTTGTCCGAACTCGAGTAGAATTTTAGGCTAAACGTTTGGAGTCGTTTTTATGGTTCTTTTCGAACTCTCGGTATTTTATTGAATTCTGATCGAATTCAATTGATCTTTCTCACGTACGGATAGCAACCGAAGGAGCAAGCACTGACTACATTGAAGACCCCGGCCAACAAGTGTGCGAGCTAGGCAAGTCAACACATCCCTTTGAACATATTGATCCTACTTTGCAAAATGTTGTTGTTTTCAATTACAAATTGCATGCTATACACAAATGAGTACCTATACTTGATATACCCTGCCTTGATATTGATTACCCTTAGAAATATTCTTTGTAACCCTCGATGTGATACAACCGAAGGATATCTTCGGTAAAATGCTTAGCCCTGCTTATACTAGATTCTTGCATACTCATGATTTTACAAATAAGCCTTGTTCTTGGGCAACTATCTTTGGGAAGGTAGTTGAGATACGGCAGGTGGAGACATGAGCGCCACATTGCCTTGATCATGTTGAAGATAGTTTTGATGGAAAAATGAAAATACAAACCAATGTTTTCAGACTAGCGGATGGATGGATTTGGGTGGTTTTTCCAGGAAAGGCTAGTACCGTCCCTGGTCAATTAAGGACCGAGCCATGAGACTTATAACTTAGAGCGAACTAGTACAACCGTACTTCTCGAATGGGTATAGACCTAGCAGAGTAGATAGCCGAGCGGAGGCAGTATCCCTGCATAGTGGTTCAGGTGTAAGTGTTGAGTTAGGGACCTACCAAGGGTAGTGTGCCCATGATTATAATGAGACGAAAGGCCTTTATGTGAATGTTAACCTGAACGTAACGATGACTTAAAGATTAAGTGAGTTTTCTCTCTTACCTCGGGAACGATAGAACTCCTCTCACTGCTAGGAAATAACGGCTAGAGTGCATGAGGACCTAAGTTCATGGAGCGGGTACTACCAAAGTGAGGTTATCGAAAGGCTTTGTCGTGACCGTCCCATATAGAGGGATGTAAGCTCATTCAATGAGTAGTTGCGGAGTACGGGTAAAGTGTACATCCACTGCAGTGTGAGTCAATCAATCTATTCGAATAGCCGTGCTCACAGTTAATGAGCGACGTGACAAGTTTCTCCTGTGGCTAGACTCATAAATTCTAAAATGATGGGTTGGTTTGCATAATGATTTTGTTAGCCGGTGGACTTAACTTCTCGACCTGCGAGAAGGAATAGACTCCCCAGAAAACCATGACGAACCGGAGACGGGAAACCATCCTTGGTATCACGATGGATGGCAGACAGAACCGTTCGCCCATTTAATATATTCTGGAACTAAAACTTGACTGGCTAGATGCTATGATTGTGAAATGATTTGTGAAAATTGGCTTTGTGCAAATGAACCTTAGCCATCCTTTGAATGACCCTACCATGTGCATCATTCCGTGTCGGCTTGCTGAGTACGTTGGGGACTCACCCTTGCTATACGCACAAACTTCAGATGAAGGAAACAAAGAACTGGAGGACCCCTATGCTTACGATCAGGAGGAATGAAGACAATGGAGTGCGCTAGGTCTTAGTCCTCAGTCGTTGCCTGTGACAATCGACATGCCGCTGCTTTCCGTCTGCTAATCTCATCTAAACTCTAATTTTGTTGAATTCGGACCAGTAGGTCCTATATGTATTGGATATTGTCTTCGGGCCTATTATTGTAATAAGTTCAGTGTAAGACTATTCGTGCACTTTGCACCTAGTAATTCAGAACTGTATTCGTGGGTACCAAACTACTCGATCAAGGGATATGGTACTATGAACACGAATGATTCCTGTTCTCAAAAATTGGGGTCGACAGAAGCCTTTACACTACTTAGTTTCTAGCCATGCACCAGCACAATACGTTTTTTTCCATCCTAGGCATACTAGAAATATGACCCAGACCGTTAAGTGGCGGGCCCATGCCTTAACTTAATGTCGTGGTGGCGGACATGATAGGAAACCCACCCACGTGGCACGATACCGTTGTATTGGACAGACTTAGTCACCTTTACTACGACGGGGTAAACAGAAAGTTTCTCTGGGTTATTCGGAACCCATACACACCGGCCTACCATAATGCAAGACTAGTTGCTAAGTAGCTTATTTGGCTTAGGCCATCCCATACTGGCACATGTGGTTGTACGGTATACAAAATGAACACACGTTGAGTGAAGTCCTTAAGTCGGTCTGGACACACTCTCCCCCTATTGGTGCACAACTAATCACCATATGTGCACCACTTGTGGCCCAAACCTAAAATCCATGTTTTTCATCATTTTATTTGTCAAAATGCCAAGTATACAAGTTCTGTCCAGATTATTTAAAAATAAGACTTTCATGTTTGTGATGAGCCCATAACATCGAGGGAAACATTTTTAAACATCGCTAAGCACAATAGTTCTAGACATCAAAAATCACATTACAAGGTGATATAGGAAAATTTCTCCTAAGGTTAGGAATGAAGGTTATGGACATATGTGGAGTTAAGGTAAAATGCAAGTATTAGGAGTTTATCTAACAAGTTTATCAATATTCTAAATTTATTAGCATACAAATCAACATGCAAGGTTTGCAATCATTTTCAATAACCTCCAAAACATGGGATCAAGGTGATCAATGATAAGGAGGTGGGACTTGCCTAGAAATGTCAGCATCCTAATCACTTCTTCACCGTTTAAGCATTCATCTATAAAAAGCATACGGTACGCAATTAAACACCGAAATATGCGAAAAATCCAAAATTCTCTAAAATGCATGATTTCACGTATTAAGTAGATAGTGGTTTAAAATGAATTTAGGTGAAAGAATTTTGATTTTATCTTATTCCAATTGAGAGTTATGAATTTTTGAAGTTTTATCGGGTCTTAGCGACATAGGGATAGGTGCTGTTTGGGAAATGTTTCTAAATTTTGATTTTCTCTAGTTTGACTTCGCAGGGGTGTGGAGAAGTGGTTTCTAAATCTAACACAACTGGTTCCAAAATTTTTAGAGCTAATATGAATTTCCTAGGCATTTTATAAGTTTACGACGGTTCTAGGCCTATAGTGCTCTATTTATATGGATGTAGTGTTTTGGGTCCAGAACTTGGTTTTATTTGATAAGGAGGCATAAAAATGAATTATTTGGTTTATCAAACCTAGTCCAAGATTTTTAGAGTTTAATTTCTTTACTACTTACTTTATAACTAGAGGGTATCCTATGTTAGTCCTTTAACATTTTAACCTAGGGATTGTTATTTGTGCCATGTGTGCTATGCCTTGGTAATTAGGAATGGTTCCTAAGGTTCCATTGTCCCATCACATTTTATTTCAATTTACTTAGTATTAAAGTGTATATATACTTTTATACTTGTATCCGTACATAGTGCTCGATTATTATTATAGTGTTTAGCACCCTAGTGGTTATTTTAAAGTTTATTGACATTTTTAATATATAAGTTGCCACATATTATTTTACCTAAGTGAAATTCATTACTTACTGGGTTTATAGTAACTTAGTTCACTTTAAAAGGATTAAGAATGAATTAACTACAAATTTTATAAGTTGCAAGGTGCATAAAAGGGTTTATTTCCTTATCTAATTAATCAAGGGATTTTACTAACAGTAAGCATATATTTTTATTTTATAACTTGAAAATATGTGTTTTATTGAATCTATAGAAATTGAGTTTACTCAAAAGGGGTTAAGATGAATTCTAAATAAATCTGTAAATTTCAGTTTACCTAAAGCACATCATTTCAATGAAAATAATTTTAAAGCTATTTGGTACAAAATGACTAGAGGTTTTTATTTTTCCTAAATAAATAGGGTAAGTTGATGGGTCTACAGAATTTTAGTTTGTCTAAATTAGAGCTAATTTGAATTTTCTAGGGATTTTACAATTTTGAATTTGGGATAGGTATGGCCTGTCTTATTTAAATTTTTGGGGTAAAGTTTGTACAGTGAAGGCCCGGTTTTATGGTTTCATATTAAAGTTCACTTTCTAAATAATCTACAGAAATTTGCCCCATCTCAAAATGTGTTCAAATGAATTTTGTACGAATTTTGTAAGTGTCTCTAGATTTCTGTAAAAGTGCATAGCTTACTGCTCTTTTCCTTTTATTTACACATTTTTTTCAAAACCTACTCATAGGAAGGTCTTTTTGCAAAAAGGCCCCTGGGTTTTAATTTATTTGTTAATAGACCCTTGGTCCCACATGTAGGTCTAACCTATTTTGCATTCTCTCAAGGGACCTCGCTAATATGGATTTCTTAGCGCCTAATCGCGTGGGGCCCGCATGGCAGTGAGGCTGGGGAAAGGGAGAGGCATGGCGACTCGAGGGAGAATCCCACCGGCTCTGGCGGTGATTGGCAGCATATTTTGGCGAGGTCCCTTGAGAGAAAATGGAGGTGGCAGTGTTGCGAACCTATTGGTGTTCTTTTCGTTCGTTGTGGTGGCCGAAATACATGGCGGCGACGGCGCAAGCGGCGGGGTGGTTCGGCACGCTGGTGCAAGTCGAGCTTTACTTCAATCCATGTCACGGTCAAGCATGCAAGAGTATCTCCGGGTGTCCAGGATGCTTACCTGAAATCGTACGTAGGCTGGCGAAGCTCGAGCAGCGATGACGATGGAGGGGGTAGCTTGGCGGCGGCGTCTTCTCTCCGGGTCGACGTCGACACGTCGTTTCGGCCAAGGAGCTGCCAAGAGGAGACGAGGGATGGCCCAAGGATGCATCAGGGATGCTACTGGTGCGGGGAATCGGACGCTAGCTCACCAGAGAGGGTAGAACCCGAAATAGCGCACGGCGGTCAGAGTCGGGGAAGAAGATGCCGACCTCCGTTTTTGCTGCACCCTTGGCTGGAGTTCTTGAGGGCTTTCCACCGGGTGGTGATGGTGATGAAGATGACATGGTTCTCCGGCCCTACCTCGGTCCACCATGGCCGGAACACCATCGATCCCGAGCGGCGGCGCCATGGACAGCAACGGCGGTTCTCCGATGACCTCACACGTCCCGGCATGAGAAAACAAGTGCACGGATGGGTTAGGCATAAGGAGTAGGTCGTGTTCCCAGGGTTGGTTCAGGGCGAAGCGCACCGGTGAAGTTTGCCGATGGATCGAACACTTCCTAGTGACGAGGAAGACATGGTTGTTCTCGGTGGTTCTGCGGTGTTCTCCCTAGGTTTCTACGTGGAACACGATGTGGAAGTGTGGAGAAGCTCGGTGGCAAGACAGTTTTTCAAATGGTGTGGGTCATGCTGGCAGGGTGCGGCGAGGTGGAGAGCAACGGCACTGACACGTTCTACGCCGCTTCTCCCTCTCTGTTTCCTTGTCCCTTGGTCGGTCTAGCGTGTTCCAAGCGGTGGAGTGTTTGCACAGAGATGGAACACGGCCCAGTGGCTGCCGTGTGGGTCCAGGGCGAAGTGGCAAAGCAACGGAGTGAGAGGGATGAGTTCAGGAAGGAGTATATATGGGTCCTTGAGTTAACCCCGAATTATTTTCCTCCCTAGACTCTGGAGCTCCATATTTTAACCTGGGAAGATGGTAAATTGTTGAGATTTTTACCGGGGATAGTTGGTCATCCTAGGTTCCATTTTCTTTGGTTGCACTCAAAAATCATTTGTGGTTTGCTCTCAGTAATTCCACAAACATAGGGTGTTTTTTGAATTGGTTTGAATTTTTAGAGGACCTAATCAGAGGAGAACAATTATAGAAAAATATATTTAATGAGGTTAATTGACCTAGTATTTGATTAAATTATTTCATGTATATGCTTATGTGCACTTTAATGGTCTTTTGGGTAAGTTATTGTTTCAGCCCATTAAAGCTTTTAAATAGCGCAATATTGGTCTGCTTTGTTATATTTGTTTGGGGCATGAAACCTAGCTATTAAATTGTACCAAAATTAAGTTGAGTTTTTCATTATCTTTATCACCTACATGAATTTTCTCATGGTTTTATCTTGCATGGTTTGTTCTAGAAAATTTGTGTATCACTCCTATGTATAGTGGCTCCCGCTCTGCGGTTTCACCTAAACTGGTCATTGGGGTTTATTTAAATTTTACCTTGGGTTGAGATATTGACCTTTGATCTAAATTTTAGGTTCACTTTCTAGCATCCAAAATTTAGTTGTAGGTTTGCTAGGTAAACTCGAATTGTCTACGCTAAGCGTATATGTCCTTTAATGAGATGCATTTTTCAAAAAATCCGAATACACGTAAATGTCCTAGGTCAAGGTGGCTCTATATTAGCATGCAGGCTTCTTTATGAGCTTGCATTCTTGTCCTAGATTGCAAATGAAAAAGTTTTAAATCCGTTCCAAAATTTTGTTCATCATACATAAGTCTAGGTTAGTCCCACCTAGGTTTGTAAAAGAAAATTTTTGGTTCGAAAAATTTGAGAAAACTTTACTTTATTTTATCTGGACAAAATTTTGTCGACCCTAAAATTTGGATATATGACAGTTACCTTGTACCAAATACCCTTAAAATTATTTATGTTAACATGATGAACTATATGTAGGCTGAAATTTAGGGATTTATACAAAATTCATTATAATTTCTTTTGAGTAAACTCAAATTCTATAGATTCACCAAAACACATATTTTCAACTTATAAAATAAAAATATGTGCCTACTGTGTAGTAGCATCACTTAAATATTTAAATAGGAAATAAACCCTTTTATGTACCCTCCAACTTGTAAAATTGGTAGGAAATTCATTTTAAATCCATTTTGGGTGAACTAAGTTTCTATAAACCCAGCAAGTATTGAGTTTCAATTAGGTAAAATAAAATATGGCAACTCATGTACTAAAAATATAGGGAAACCTTAAATAGTTGACTTAGGTGCTAAATCACAATAGATAGATTAAGCACTACATGTATGTGTGCATAGATGTGTGTATAAATTGTACCTTAGCTATAAATAAATATAAATAAAACATGATGGACCAGTGGAACCTTAAGATCCATCCCTAGTTGCCAAAGCACAAAGCACCTAGCTCATATATCCCTTCCTAGGTTAATATGTTAAAGAGATTAATTTAGAGCCCTCTCTACTCTACACAATAAATGATAAAACAACATAAACCCTAAAAATTATGAACTAGGATTAAATGGGTTAACGAAATTATTCATTTATATACATCCTTAGCAAATAAAACAAGTTCTGGACCCAACATTCCTAGGGCCACATCTATAAAACACTATAGGCCTATAATCCGTCGTAAATTTGTAAAACGCCTAAGAAATTTGTAAAAACTAAAAATTATTAAACCAAATGTTTTAGTCTTAGAAAACCTATCTCCACCCCTCTATGGTGTCAAATTAACAAAAATCCAATTATAGGAGCCCTGTCCAAACAACACCTAACCCTAAGCCACTACGACCCGATAAAACTTCTAAAAATCATAACTCTCAATTGGGATAAGATAAGATCAAAATTCTTTCACATAAATTCATTTTAGATCAGTACCTACTCAATGTGTCAAAAATCATGCATTTTAGAGTATTTCAGATTTTCACTTATTTTCGGTGTTTAATTGCATACCGTATGTTTTATTTAGATATTTGCGTAAACGGAGGAGTGAAGGGTGTCCTGACATTTTTCTCTAGACGAAGGAAAGTTCTTGCCCCTCCTTTGAACACATTGCTCCTATGTTTTTGGTCATAGTATTTTGTTTGTAAATGTGCATTCGTGTTTTACCTTATTGTCGTTTTAAATTGAGATTGGTAGATGTATCCTAATAATTTGCATGTACCTTTTTGAAAATGCTCCCTTGCTGTTTTGAACCCTACGAAATAAATTAAAGTAATTATGTGAAATTTTGCTATGCTTTACTAAAATGGCATTCTTAGCCTTGCTTAGTACGTTTCAAAAGAAATAGGCATGGGCTGTTTTCTAAACTCTTTGGGAGAACTTTTGTGTGTTCTGAAATAAATGGGGAGGAACCCCAACTATTTACGAAACAAAAGTCAAAACTTGATTTATAGACTTGGGCGGCAAATTGTATGCGATTGATGTATTCGTATACCGATAGGAGGAGTGTTTGCCCGAGTCGATTAAGGACTGAACTACATGTCATTCATTGTGTATATCGTACATCCACATGTGCTAGTATGGGATAGCCTTAGCCGAGTAATCTATTTAGCACCTAGGCTTGCATTATGGTAGGCCAAAGTGTATGGGTTCGGATAACCCATAGGAACTTCCTATTTACCTCGTTGTGGTAGTTTAGGCGACTAGGTCTGTCCAATACAACGGTATCGTGCCACGTGGGTGGGTTCCCGTCATGCCGGCCACCACGGCGTTAAGGCGTGGGCCCACCACTTAACGGTTCTAGGTCTTATTCCAGTAAGACGTAGGATAGAGGAAACACGTATCGTGCTGGTGCAAGGCTAGGGACTAAGTGGTGTAAAGGCTACATTCTGACCTCTAGACCACATTCACCATGAAGAGTGTGGTAGTGCGCCGCAAGCACAAAACAAACTAGAGTGTTCATATCATGTGGGTAAGCTATACAAACTCTGCAGAGTTAATAAAACTAATCGATTAGCCGTGCTCATGGTCATGAGTGACATAATGATATGCTATGGGTATAGTTTTGTGATTTTGTGTTCTCCAAAATGTTCTCAAAACTAAAATGTACTATGTTGGAAATGATGTTGTTTCAGGCTTTGTAATAGCCTTACTCCCAATGTGGGTAAGATGATGAAATTTATCTAATTATATACATATATATTTTTGATAAAGCCATGCCATGCTTAATAAAGTTTGGTGTTTGCTGAAATTGTTTTGTTAAAAACCACGTTGTAAAATACTTGCGAACAAAAACTAGCCTTATGCTGAAATTCAAACCACAATTAGCCTTTCCCTTTGATTTAGAGCTTTTATATACTTAGGTTTGATTGGGCTCTTGCCAGTACATTATTTCTAATAATGTACTGACACTTGCAATTGGAATATCCATTTTGATGCAGGATTTAGACCTAGCTTCTGAGTGATGCGGGTGATCGATTGCTCTTCTAGGATGAGAACTTAACGGGGTAAACCCCTAGTCAGTGTGCTTGTGGAATGGGTAGTAAGCCACTACTGTTCGCTGCTCTCTGATATATTTATTTGGCCGGTCGGCCTATGTATTTATATAAGTGATGTAATCTTTAAGTGTTGTTCGATTCAAATGTATTTGCTATGTAAATTCATGCTTGTGATGAAAGTGTGAATCTAGCGCACATCCTGGGAGCTCCCAGGAGGTTTAAAGCCGATATGTATGATGCGATCAAAGCCGAAATCACTCGGCTGTACGACGTCGGATTTATTCGGCCCTGCCGATATGCAGAGTGGGTCTCCAACATAGTTCCATTCTTAAAGAAAAACTGCAAGCTTAGGGTATGTATAGACTTCAGGGATTTGAACAAGGCTACCCCTATGGACGAGTACCCAATGCCTATGGCCGATCTGCTAGTGGATGCTGCCTCCGGCCACAAAGTTATAAGTTTCATGGACGGCAACGCAGGTTACAACCAAATCTTCATGGCCGAGGAAGACATCCACAAGACAGCTTTCAGATGCCCAGGAGTGATCGGCCTATATGAATGGGTCGTCATATGACGTTCGCCTTGAAAAACGCTGGAGCCACGTACCAAAGGGCCATGAAATACATCTTTCATGATATGATCGGCTCCCTAGTGGAAATCTATATTGATGACGTCGTTGTCAAATCCAAGGAAATAAAAGACCACTTAGCCAATCTAAGGCGGGTTCTGGAGAGAACAAGAAAATATGGCCTAAAGATGAACCCCTTGAAGTGTGTGTTCGGTGTATCGGCCATGCAATTTCTAGGATTTCTTGTTCACGAAAGAGGAATTGAAGTTACACCAAGGAGCGTTAATGCAATCAAGAGAATTCAGCCTCCCAAGAACAAGAAGGATTTACAGTCCCTGATCGGCAAAATCAATTTCATCAGGCGATTCATAGCCAATTTGTCAAAGAACATGGAGCTGTTCACACCATTGCTTCGGCTGAAGGCTGATCAAGCATTAACCTAGGGGGTAGAACAACAGAAAGCGTTGGATAATATCAAGGATTATTTAAGCTCACCTCCAGTCTTGATTCCTCCACAAAAAGGGATCCCATTCAAGTTATATCTGTCAGCTGACGAAAAGTCCATCCGCTCAGTTTTAATTCAGGAGGTCGAAGGGAAGGAAAAGGCTATATTTTACCTCAGCCGACGGCTTCTGGACGCTGAAACAAGGTATTCACTAGTGGAGAAATTATGTCGTTGCCTATATTTTTCATGCACGAAGTCGAGGCATTATCTATTATCCAAAGAATGCACCGTGGTATGCAAAGCCGACGTAGTAAAATATATGCTATGGCTCCAGTGCAAAAAGGACGGGTTGGGAAGTGGATATTCGACTTAACAAAATTTGACGTAGTAAAATATATGCTATCAGGCACCCAAGGCAGTAAAAGGACAAGCTATAGCTGATTTCATAGTGGAACACAGTGATGACTCAATCGGCTCAGTGGAAATCATGCCTTGGACTTTAACTTTCGATGGATCGGTTTGCGACAATGGATGCGGAATCAGCTTGGTAATAATTTCTCCAAGGGGGGCAAGCTTCGAGTTTGCTTTTTCAATCACGCCCCATACCACAAACAACAAAGCCGAGTATGAAGCCGTGCTCAAAGGACTACAACTACTCAAGGAGGTCGAAGCCGATGCCATCGAAATAATGGGAGATTCACTGTTGGTCATCGGCCAGTTGTCAGGAGAATTTGAATGCAAGAACAACATGTTGATGGTTTCTATTGAAAGTGCCGAGAATTGATGGATAGCTTTCGGCTAGTGACATTGAAGCATATCCCCCGGGAGCAAAACACAGAAGCCAATGATTTAGCACAGGGGGCATCAGGCTACAGGCCAATGATAACAGCTGTTGAAGTGGAGATCGCCACCATGACAGCTGACAACTGGAGGTTTGAAGTCCACAACTACCTGCAAAATCCTTCCCAGTCGACTTCAAGGAAATTACACTACAAGGCTTTGAGATATGTTCTGGACGAAGAATTATACTATCAGACGTTTGATGGCGTGTTACTCAAATGTCTCAGTGCCGATCAAGCCAAGGTTGCTATCGGAGAGGTGCATGAAGGGATTTGCAGCACGCATCAATCGGCTCACAATATGAAATGGCTACTTCAAAGAGCAGGATACTTTTGGCCAACGATGCTGGAAGACTGTTTCAAATACTACAAGGGATGCCAGGACTGTAAGAAGTTTGGAGCTATCCAAAGGGCACCAGCATCGGCTATGAACCCCATCATCAAGCCTTGGCCGTTTAGGGGTTGGGGGATCGACATGATCGGCCAAATTAATCCACCCTCAAGCAAAGGACAAAATTTTATATTGGTGGCGACCGATTATTTTACCATGTGGGTGGAAGCAATTCCTTTAAAGAAGGTTGGCTCTGGGGATGCAATCGAGTTTGTTAAGGAACACATTATATACCGATTCGGCGTCCCTCGGACTATAACTACGGATCAGGGATCTATTTTTATCTCAAATGAGTTTGTTCAGTTCGCCGACAGCATGGGGATCAAGTTGCTCAATTCTTCGCCATATTATGCTCAGGCCAACAGGGCAAGCAGAAGCCTCGAATAAGAGTTTAATCAAGCTGATAAAAAGAAAGATCGCTGAATACCCGAAGCAATGGCATAGACAATTAGCCGAATCATTGTCGGCCTATCGGATGGCTTGCACGAATCGACCCAGGTGCCCCCATATAAACTGGTCTATGAACATGAAGCAGTTCTGCCATGGGAAAATATCATCGGCTCAAGAAGAATTCAACTACAGCACCAGCTTACAGCCGATGACTATTATAACTTAATGGTGGATGAATCAGAAGACCTAGTTTTGTCAAGGATGCGTGCCTTGGAAAAAGTGACCAGGGACAAAGAGCGAGTAGCCCGACATTATAACAAGAAAGTTGCGCCTAAGTCTTTTGAAGAGGGTGAACTCGTTTGGAAATTAATATTGCCGATTGGATCAAGGGATAACAAATTCGGCAAGTGGTCACCCAACTGGGAAGGGCCTTTCAAGATCCTCATATGCGTCTCCAAAGGTGCCTACATGTTGGAATGTTTGGATGAAGAAGTATTTGGGAGGGCTCTCAATGCCAAATATTTGAAGAAATATTACCCCAGTGTTTGGATCAACTCGTGAATTGGCTAAGGTTGCCGATCCATGTTAGTCGATGTGTTGTACTAATGCACACATCGCCTTTAGACCATTTTTATTCTAGGTTTTTTGCCCTTTTTCGTATCGGTTCAATCTCGCCGATTACTACAAGCTATCTGGTTTACTAATTTTATCAATGCTAAGGACGTAATTGACAAAATTAGAGGGGCATATCATATAACACAAAGTCGAAAATCACAGACGAGAAACTTCAAATTTTTGGACGGGTTTTCGAAAATTTAATTTTTGAGGCATTCGAAGCTTGAATCGGCAGAAGGAATGAGACTACGGGCAATGAGCCGATTGCAAAACATTGTTTAAACAAAGTTAATACAAGTTCCAAGAGCTAAGTCCTATTACATGCCTAGGTATGCATCTATGGCTGAGATCGCTGAAATCTTGATGGCATTCACTTTGTCAACCACAGCCAGATCTTCTGCATTAGAGCCGGGGACCACTTTGGTCATCTTATGCTTGATCGTGGCCGTCAATCTGCTCTTTTGGTCTTCGGTGGCTTTGGGCAGATCGGCTAGCAGCTATTCTTCGACAGCGATCTTCGCTCGGCATTGTTCCAATTGCAGCAGCAAACCGGCATCTTTGAGCTTGAGATCGGCAATCCGGGCTTGTGAGGTTGATGGACCGGCCGTCAGTTTGTTTAGCTTCGCCTTTTCGACTTCCACGTTCTTAACCGTTTCCTCAATCCTAGCTTTTACATCGGCCTAGGCGGCTCTCTCTATCATCCTTTGCATTGCACGCCCTAACTTAGGCCGATGCAGGTCGATGTAGACGTCTTTCGAGATTTTGGTGGCCAGATCTTCCCGAAGTTGGCCCTCAATCTCGAGGAACTGTGACCTGGCCGATCGGCATTCCACAACCAGGCGGTCACATCAATATCTAGCCGATTGCAGATGTCTTGAAGTTTGCTCTTAAGTTCATCGGCTACAGCTTTGTCCGGGCTGGTCGCTTCGCCTTCTTCATCACCAAGGAATTCCTTGATGTCAAAAGATAGCAGATCGGCCAGGGCCTGCGAAGGAGATGGAGAGGACAGATCACAAGTCAGAAAGTAGCCGATTATTCATAAACTAAAAAGAGGAAAGGAACGAGGCTTACTCTTGCTGCAGGGACTAGAGCAACCACTTCTTCGGCAGCCGGACTGGTTGGAGCAACAGCCTCCTCATCATGATTGCTGGCCGATGTGGCCACCTCCTCAGTGTGCTCGCTTGTCGGGCCACCAACGTCTTCAGCATTGCGACTGCCCATAGCCGACCGAGTGTGCTCGCTTGAGACTTGGGGGAGCCGATGGAGACCAAGGAGGCTGCACAAGAGACCAAGTGTTAGTTCAAATCGGCCAAGGAAAGCAAAGCAAAGAAAAAAAATAGGGTTAGAAGCTTACGGTGAAGCAGGACGTGAAGGGCGACCAGCTAGCCTTTTGAACTATAGAGGAAAGTTCGGTTAAGGATTAAGGTGATCAAGGCTCATGAACAAGATTTGACGAGAGAAGGACTTACTGGTCGTTTCTTGGCAGGAGGGCTTGGAGGTGACGGGTCGTCGGTTGGTGGGCTCACTGAGTTGTGGCTTGAGGTCACTTGATTCAGCCGCCTCCCCGACGGCTTGAGACATTTCCTAATCCATCACTTCTTCATTGAGGAACTGGTTGACACTTGGGTCGATGGATGGGAGGCTAAGGCTAGGTGCGGTCGGTTTCTTTTCTTCGCTTCTTGGAGGGCAGCCGATGGCTTCGCAGCACGGAGCAGTCCTCTTCTTTCGCGCGCCGCTCGCGCGTGCGCCCGTGCAACAAGGTCTTTAGCTTTGCCACTTCCCAGCCAATCACTGAAGGGGCTAATCCACAACCACCAGGGAGAACGCCTAGGCGATACTTGATGGTGACCTCGGAATTGTTCACCTTCGACGGGTCCATTTCTATCATCTGCAAAGGAGAAAAAGACTCAAGTGTTAGCAAGCCAGATCAGCCGATCACTTGAAGAAGGGAAAATGTTTAAATTTTAAAGCTTATTGAGGGGATCTCGTCCGGCAGCAGGGAGGTGATGTAGTAGGAGGATCGTTGATGGAACAGGTGTTTCTTGATTTCTACCCACCATTTGTCATATGTTGTGCTCTTCTTGTAAGATAGCCCCAAGGTGCCGATGCTGCCAAGAGGAGGGCCTTCTATTTCCATTAGTTTGTTCATGATCAGCGGCTCATCCACCACCCCTCAAGTTTCAATCTTATCCGCAAAAAAGTAGCAGGTCGGCAGTTGCCCAAGACCAAATTGCCGAGCAGCCGACACCGGATAATAAAATTCATAAGTCTTTGCCACGTTTTAGCCTTGGTGGATCCCTGTCGGCAGAATGCATGGCACAAGTGTTGTGGAAAAGATCTCTCGGCATTTGGGATAGTATTCCAAGTTAAATTTTTCAAAGTTTAGCTCGATCTGTAGCTCGAAGAGTGTTCTGTCCCTGTAAAAGTACCAGCATCGATTGTCCTTGGCTAAACCGTCATATAGGGAAATGAACCATTCGGCCAACAGTTCGGCCGATTGCTTTCATCCAATGTGCATAGCCGCTGCTTCGCCATAGCTTAGACATCTTCTGGTGGTTACCTCGTACCTTCATCATCTTCGATCGGCTCTAACAAGGGGAAGCGGGCCTCACTCAATTGTGGCTGACTGGCTATCTTCTGTGTCATCAACACCAGCCACAGTTGGAGAAACCACGAGGGGCCCCGGTATTGATGTTGGCGTTGGAGGCGATCTTGAAAACGGCTTGATTCAAGGTTTGGTACAAGTAGCCGAGCAAGAACTTGCCTAAAGGGATTTTCTTCTTGTCCACTAGGGCTTCAGCTATTACTTGCCAATTTGTCGTTGGCCCACAGCTAGATCCGCAAAAGAAGAATTTCTCCAGCCACATCATCAAGAATGTTGCATGCTCTCTGGCACTGATCGGCCCTTCCTGCATGTTTGTGTCCGTGAAGCCGTTCCAACCCCCTATGGCCTTAATCTTAAACTGGAATTGGCCCTTGCAAGCCAATCTATTGGGGTTAGCCGATGGCAAGACATCTAGTCCGGTTATCATCACCACATCGGCTAAGGATAGTCATTGGGCCCTGTTGGAAGACAAAAGTGTTCCATGTGTTGTTCCAGAAGTACGTTGCAGCCGCCATCAGTGGTTCATCCTTTGCCATATCGGCTACGGACAGGGCTAAACATTGGGCTATCCCGATTTCCTCCCAGTGGCTGCACTTGGCCGGCTCCATTCTCTTGTACCATGCCGGCCAAGACTTGTCCATTGACGGCCAAGACTTGAAGGTGCCTACCACTGGCT
Organism: Oryza australiensis; assembly: GCA_019925245.2. NCBI lineage: Eukaryota > Viridiplantae > Streptophyta > Magnoliopsida > Poales > Poaceae > Oryza > Oryza australiensis. Next base: position 26,655 of record JAIFGZ020000422.1, read on the forward strand.
AAGATTTGGGTTTTCCATCCTATAGGGCATTCTATTGGTTTCGGCTATTATGAACTCTGTGGGATCCTTATTGCCGATTGGCCCTAGGAAATATCTTTCATTTTGTAGAAGGCAGGGGATTGCTACTTGATGAACGAGATGATACAATCAAAAAAATGTGGATTTAAGAATCATAAACCCTAGAGTTTAGACCTACAAAGGGGAACAAGCAAGAAAAGGAGTTCTAGCCAATTAGGGCATACCTCAGGGAACTCGGCAAGGGACGCGACCGACGGAGCAGCGGAAGATGCCATTGGGACGCACTGGGGTCGTCGGAGGAAGAAATCATCGCCGCAAGCTTGGGGAACCAGAGAGGTCGCCGGAGAGCTCGAAGACGTTTGCTGGAGTGGTTATCTATTGACGGCATGACTTGTTCGGCGGGCGGCGAGTGTCATTTAAAGATGTTTCATGACGGCTGAAACAGAGTCGATTTAGGGTTGCGCTTGGAATTCGGATTGCACAAAATCCGCAACATTTTCATATCGCGGACTTGGGGGGCATGTGTTAACGACCAAATTAGGTAACCAAATCCTCGGGTTTGAAGTAGAGATTGAAGCGGAATCGGGAGATGTGCGATCTACGGAGAAACAGAGCCCACGTCGCCGAGTCCGAATCGGCGTGGAGCCCGTCGGCTAAGTCCGAGTCGGACCAAGACAACCGATAGCCGATTTCGAGTTGAGATAGAAGTGGGGCCAGTCTCCAAGTTGTCCGTTTAAGATATTGCCATCTATGGATAAGGTCCTGTAACGTCACTTGTATCTGTAAATTAGGAAGTTATATAGATATTCCTTTTGTAATGCTGCATGGGACTGCGTCCCAAGATATTGTCATACTATAAATAGTAGATAAGGTAGAAACCGTGTCCTACACGGATGTCGTTATGCTTGGGTATAAATAAGACCTGAGGGCTTTTGTAAAAACAACCAACACACAATCAATCAACTTCGGCACATCGCCACTCTTTTTATCCTCTTTTCGACAAGTTCTTACTTTCGCTTAGGCTGCATCGATTTCGATCTCCGAACAAGGTAATTCCTGGTCACAAGTGGTTTGTATCATCGGGGTTAGTGCTTCCATCGCAATGATACTCTAATTTCAATGATATAAACTGCTTAATATATCATATGCAGCATATAATCTAGAGCAATGTCTAGATCTGTCTCGCAATCAGCTGATTTCTCTCTGAAGACAGCAGCCGATGGAGTTAGATATAGAGGTTGAATTAGATAATATGTCGTATCCACCGTCTCAAGGGATTTTCATTTACTTATACAGATCTGATATTTCTTTTTGTACTTCATGTTGCATCTAATCGAACTATTAAGTCGCTTTTAGAACTATCAAGATCTGTTTCGTTTATTGTTTATCATTAGAGACAGTGTCGGGGTTTCAGCCGACCTTACATGTTTTAGTTATTGTTTAGTTTTAATTGCTATTAGATATATTAAAACCGCCTTTTATATTGAGATCTCAATCTGTTTAAATGCCGTAAGCCAGTATCAATCCGACAAGTTACGTTGACGGTCGATTGATCTAGGTTTAGTGCATTTAGATTAGATTAATATATTTTTATAAAATGTATCGGAGTATTAGCCGATTCACATTAGACCTACACTATTGGCTAGGTTGTCAATACAGATAATTATTATTCTAGTGTGCCTTTAGCCTAAGTGATTTATACTGTCTCGGTATACTACCGATCTATCCCAATCACTTAGTTTAAATGTGCTTTGGAATAACAATTATGTTTATTGACATCTTCAGCCGATCCGGTAGGATCTAATTTTATCTTAATGCTTATTTCTTGTTTCTTGTTGGTTACAGGATCAAACCAACTGGCACGTCCCAAATTCACCAATGGCGACCAATTTGGACCTGCACTAGAGTAAAGCACACCTTTCAGGCTAGTGCTTGGGAATCAAATTTCTCATCAACACAAACAAAAGACGGAAGCGTAAATGTAATGCAACCCATGCAACTCTTCCTATTATGCAAAAGTGTGTTAGGTTTTAAAGTTGTTTCAACCTAATTAAATTCAATATTACATTGTTTAGCAACATAAGCAGTCCAAGAACTCTCTAAACCTTTCCTCTGATACCAAATGTAACACCCCAGATTTATTCCAAACCTGGAGGCTACCCAAAACAAATAAATAAAACACGTCTAAGAATTCACTCCAAATTTTAGCAGTCTCCCCTAAAATTGGAGCAGTCTGGACAAACAAGAACATATAGAATTCATGAACACATTGCATAAACGACAAAAGCAAACATCTCAGCGCATAATAGAAACCCAGAAGAATATCCCAACCATCCACAAGACCATCTCAACCAAAATTAAACAATAACAATCTTTATGGATCAATGTTCGCTACTAGATATGAAATATTTGTGCAATCTGAAGGTAACTATGCCCATCCCCATGCATGCCTCATTCATCGGGTACCTAAAAACCAGAGAAGCATAAGAGTGAGTATAAAATACTCAGCAAGCACAACCAAAACTAGAGAGACGTACAAAACCAGGAATCATAATAATGAATTGTGATCACTCTTGAAACAGTAGTTTCCGTGTGAAACGGACACAACCTGAAACATCCTTAGCATTTACCGGTAAAGCCGAGCAAGTAGGGGCAGCACTTACTCACAAGAACATGAATATAAGAACCGAATTGCACATCTGGATCCATCGGACCATGAACTGAATTTAAACAGATAACATGAAACTTGATTCATGAAATAGAGGCAAGGTAATAAACATGAATTGCAAAGACACTGGATCAGAGAGCCATCGCTAAGGAAAATAGTCATTAAGCCAATCATAAGCTCATCATGCACTTGCGTTAACCTTGACGCAATCTTGACATCATGGCCTTGGCACCGGAACTTCCCAAACATGTAGAATATAATGCTAATTCAGACCGAGAGCAATTCTATCCTATGGTAACGAATTTAGCGCATCATTTTTTATATATTGTAAAATACAAGTCTACAACGAAAAATAAGTACATTCTCAGAATGTAAAGAGAAAGATCTACAACTTTTGTGTTGAAGCCATAATTTAATTCTGTCATTAAGGTACTCTAATTCGTCTTTCAAAACAGCATGCTGCATCCGCCCAGAAATTCAAACAGTAAAGAGAATATGGCGATATCTGGAGTTCTAGGTATCCAAAAATTATCAATTTTACCAGCTGATAGGTAACAAAGATATCAACAACTTTCTAGTTAGGCACTTGTGCAACAAAAATCGTTTTTGTCTTCTAATCATCGAAATACATAAGCTCTAAAAATCTGTCTTCACCCTGCGCAACCAATCTAAAAACCTACTTCCAAAACCCTCCTCTAATCCCTATTAACCTCAACTTAGGGCATCAAAAACACCCCTACTCACGTGCTAAATAGGGGATCAAGCCTTACCTAGGGTTTTCCCTAGAGAATCCCGTAAAAAAATTGATGGGGAGAACACCAACTCGGCACACCTTCCTGCTCCTCTCCTCCTCCCCAATCCATTTTTCTAGCTTTCCTCTTGATCCAAGACGTCGTGGTGAAGATCTATGGAGAGATGGAGAGGAGAGGGAGACAAAAGTGAGCACAGGAGATGAGGAGAGGGGACGGGCGGTGGCAGCGTGAGAGAACGAGGGGGTTTTAGTCCCTATCTCGTGACCTAACAAGACATCCAACGGCTCAAATTTGCCGCGATCAAAACCAGGCTGATTCACGTCTGAAGAAGATACATGAGTAGTCAAACGAACTCATCTTGACGAGATCTATGCAACCATGGTGTCCGATTGACCAAACGACCCACGGTTTAAAATGTCAAAATTTGGTCAAACCACAAGAAAAACACGAGAGGTTACACCTCATTCCGAGTTCGTATGAATTAGTTATAAATTTTTGAAGTTTTAATTAATTAAACTTAAAAAGAAAACAGCTAAAAGATTTATTGCATCAGATTGATTTATTTTTGAAGTGGAAAAGAAGGATTATGACATACCCCCTGATTGGTCCACGGTAGACCAGGTTCACCGAGATGATCCATGCGTCCACAAGAATTGGATGGCTGAGATTAAACTGATCAAGACCCAACGGCCGAGATTAAATCTAGACGGATTGATGACATCAGATGCCACAAAAGCGACACAACGGACAGGAGAGGGTGAGGTGGCGCTGACTAGGATGCCACGAGGGTAGCCACGCAGGCACGACGGCCGGTGGCTCGGGATGGCTCTGGCGACGACGAATGGTGGCGCGACGACGAGAACCGAGAACTCTAAAAGAGAGAGGAGATTGCGGCGATCCTTACTAACGCGAAAACGACGATGAACAGCGAACGGAGATGGTCGGCGATGAGCTTTAGCGGCGAAGGTCCTCAGGTCGAAGGCGACGATGACTTCTCGATGGTCTTCCGAGGAAAAGGTGGGATGGACGAGCTTCTCCCGGGTGTTGCGATGTTGATGATGGCCTCAGGAAGATTTGTTGACAACGGGGTCGGCGGTGAGGCATGCTGGAGTTCGAACAGAGGCGGCGACGCATAGGTTCACGGCGATGGCAATGTTTCGGCAATCTTCGGAGGCAACAGAGGGGTGGCCAAGCTCCTCCTTCGTCATGCGAACTCAACGGTGGCTACGACGTAGCTTGGCGTTGACGGGGTCGGCGGTGGGGGGCGGCTGGAGGTAGACGGGCAACAAAAAGTCAAAAGTTCATGGCGATGACCATCTTCTAGCGACGTCCCGGGGAAAAAGGAGGTGCGGTCAAGCCGCATCGGTGGTGCGCGTCGAGGAACATGGCAACGCAGAGAGGAGATCACCAGGGCGACGGCGTGGCGTGCCTGGAGCTACGGCCCACGGCGAAGAGAGAAGGCGGCCGCGAGAACGACGGCTAGGGCATGAGAAGGTCTGGGGCATGCTATTTAAAGGCAAAGGAAAAGGAGTTTGAGCCGTGAACGGATGGATTCGGTAGACGAGAATAAGGGTTTATCCCGAGTTCATCGGGATAAGAACGAGGCCAAAATTCGTGATATTTTGCACAGGATTGAACGAGATTTCTTGGGGAAAACGTAGAGGAGATCGAGAGGAATCCGTTTCCGCAACTAACTTGGGAAGAAGAGCAACGGGGAGGCCGGATTTGGAATGGGAAAAACAGCTACTGTTTCGATGATGAACTGGGAGGTTGAAGACGATACTGTCGCAGGGAGGTAAAGTAGACTTTTTCCTTTCTATAGTTCTGGGATGAATTGAACAGGGAGGAAAAGCAGACTTGTAGAACAAAGGCAGGCCAAGCCAGATTGAACTCAGGGAGGGGAAACAGACTTTCAAATTCGACCCAAACTATGGAAAGAGTATTTAAATTACTTTTCCATTTAAATTAATCGCTTAAATGATCTTGAATTTTTCATAAATACTTTCAATGCTCAAATAATTCCAAGAAAAATCCTAAAAATAGTTGGACACTCAAGGTATATAATAAAAATATAACCAGATCATGTAATGATTAATTTATTTATTTAAATAATTACTCAAATTCTCTTTGTATTATTAAAATTAATATTTGAGCTCGAAAAATCGGAGAAAATTCCAAAGAGTAGAATTAATCATGGAGAATTTAATAGAAATTAAATCAACCCATGTTCCAATTAAGAAATTTTATTTCCCATGTTTACTTCACTGCAATTAAAGAAATTTATTATAAATAATTTTGATGCTCAATTTGATGTTCAAATTTTCATAGATTTTATTCAAACATTTTCTTTAATTATTAAATAATTTCCAAATTCCTTTTTCACAAAGATTTATATTGAGACGATTGTTAGGGTGTGACAATGCGTAGCTGGGGGGAGGTTGTAGATACACATTGTAATAGGCCAAGTGCTATGGCCGCTGCTCAACTTTCCAAATGGATTCATGCCATCCGAATTAAACCGAACCTTACGTTTCATTCATCCTCTTCGAAGTCTTTAAATGTTTTGTCGATGTTTCGTCACTACAACCCATCGGTGGGGTGTCACAACGTCCCGTCTTGTTAACGTTTTTCTGTGTGCTAGCGCATCATTTTAGCATGCTCTTTGTTCAAGAACAAACGCATGAGCCGTGCTCTTATAGAAAAATACCACATCACCTTAGCAGGACATGCGTGTGTCTTTTGTACTTTCAGTCCTAGAGGGCAAACTACTTTTTTATCTTCATACGTTTATTCATGCAATTCATTTCCTTCCGGAAGAATGTTCTTTACGAGTTTTAACAACTCGCCAAATGCCTTGTCACTAATTTTTGGCCTTTCGTTGCAAGAATTCCAGCGTGGTATCCAACTTTTTGTGCCCCTGTTCACAACCTGCGTACAAGGACGTTTCGTGGTCTGCTAACATACACTCTAATTTCTGGATCTTCTTTTCACCTTGCAGTCCTTCCTTATGTCGTGCAACATCTGACCAAGATCATTCGCACCATTATTATCTTCAACAGCCTCGTCCGTCTCGCCGGTTGTATTTTCTTCAAATCCACTGTATTGACCCATCCAGAATATTGTCGTCTTCTTCTTCGTCTTCTTCCATTGCAACCTCAACCTCTCCGTGCGATGTCCAACAATTATAGTTAGGCACGAATCTCGACTCAAACAAGTGGGCATGAATAGTTCTTGATGTAGAATACTCTTTCTGATTTTTGTATGTTTGTATGGACAACATATAAAGCGCTTGTACTAGATATCATTGGCCACACTCAAAAAATAATGCACGCCTTGAATAAACTATGTCGATTGTTGGTCCACGGCCTACATCTATTGCTGATCCACCTACTTGAAATGCAAAAGAATCATAAAAAGAAAATTCACGAAAGTCAAACTAATTAAATAATAATACAATAATTATATATAAATAATATTACAATAATTATATAATAATCCCACATACTTAATGCATTGTTCTTAATAAAGTTTAGATGTATTTTTTAAAAAAACTAAAGTTCTAACCATGTATTTTTAATGTATTGTACTTATTTCTAACTATTTTAACAATTTTTAAATTATCTTAGTTTTCTAATCTTTTATCAAATTGTTTATATTTTTCTCTCTCATCTATTTTATAACATTTTTATCCACAAGCTTTTTCTAATTTTAATAAGTAACATAATTTTTTCTAAATAAATTTTCTCTCTCATCATTTTCCGTAAAACTTTTTAGAGATAAAAATATATAAAAATATACCTATAAATTTAATATGCTAAGCATATATCATTAGAGGATGAAATTGCTAATTTAAAAAGTAACATACATGCACTTCAAAGACAATAGTTGAAGCAAACATAATTTCTCTCTCATCATTTTTCATGAAATTTTTATAGAGATATACCTGTAAATATAATATGCTAAGCATACATCATTAGAGGATGGAGTTGCTAACCTTTTAGATCTCTCCTATGTGCGTATTATCACCACCTCCCTTCCTCCTGCAAACCTTTGTGGCAATGGCTCGGGCTGAAGAAAGAAAAAGAAGTATAAAAAGAACCTTCACTTTAGTCCCAGTCGATGTTACCAACAGGGACAAAAGATCATCTAGATCTTTAGTCCCGGTTAGTAATATCATCCGGGACTAAAGATCCTCGGCGGCCTGAGAGATTCTGACAAGAATAAACCAGGACTAACAATGATTTTTAGTCTCGGTTGGTAACACCAAGAACTGTTGCACTTTTTAACCAGGAGTAAAAAATATATTTTTTAGTCTCAGTTTCTATTTAAACCGAGACTATTATGGATTTTGACAGATAGATCAAAGACTATTAGACTTTCACCGGTGGTTTTTTTCATGCAAGGGATTTCCATATAAAAATTTGTCTCTCGTGTTTGATCTGTTTTTCTCTATTTTATAACAATAATCGCACATATCACACTCACAAGTATAATTACAATTGAATTGTACATGACTAGAATGTTAAATCATTAAATTTTACCTTTGAGATTTGTTGGAAAAAACAGTTGCTTAATACTTCTATGTTGCAAAAATAAATTGCATCCAATATGTCACTACTCCGCCGGGTAATCAGCCGCGTTCATTTTCCATCCATAAATCCATTTCACTCGATACGCTGTGCATGCCTAGTGCAAGGCACTCGGCAAAGGGTTTACCTAGTGCTAGGCACTAGACAAAGGGTTTCTTTGCCTAGGGCCAGGCAGTCGGCAAAGGGTTTGTCGAGTACTACACTAGGCAAAATAATTCCTACTAAATGCAAAAAATAATTAAAAATTTTAAATTGATGAAAAAATCCCAAAATTTGACACGGTCCCAAAAATTTCACCAATCCGGCTAGCTAGCTCACACACTAACACACACGCACACGCACGCGCGCTTGCCGTCGTTGCCCTCCCGGCCGGCGCCTCGGCCCACCGCCCTAGTCGCCACCCCTGCCGGCTTCCCGGGAAGGATGGGACATGACAGAGTGGTATCAGAGCCGACCCTCTCGGTTTCACGGGCGCGTGACGGGTCAGTTGCGCGGGCATGGTGCGCATGGCGCGTGGGCCCTGAGGTGACACGGCATGGCACATGCGCCGGCACTGGACGACGGACGTGGCCAAGAGGGGAGGTTCCTAGCCTGGGGTTGACCGACAAGGACGTCGATCTTCTAAGGGGGTGTGGATGTAACATCCTAGCCCAGGACTTAAAAATTAATAGAATACTCATATCAACAAGTTATAACTTCATTTATGGAAGCTTATCTCCAAAGAACTTTGAGGTTAAGTGTGTTTGGCCTGGAGCAATTTGAGGATGGGTGACCTACCGGAAAGTTCTTCCTGGTTGCACATGAGTGAGGACAAAGTGCATTGAGCTTAAGCGTGCTTGGCCCGAGGCAATTTGGGTAGTTCTTCCTGGTTGCACATGAGTGAGGACAAAGTGCATTGAGGTTAAGCATCTTGGCCTGGGGCAATTTGGGTAGTTCTTCCTGGCTACACATGAGTGAGGACAAAGTGCATAGAAAAGACTTGTGTTAGGCTGTGAGGACAGTCTTCTGTTAGGCTGTGAGGACAGTCTTAAGATCCTAGAGAGCTTCCAAATGTAGGCGGGCCCAGCCCGAGAAAGGGTGGGATGTGACAGAGTGCTGCCATATTTTGCCTAGTGCTGTGAGGACAGTCTTAAGATCCTAGAGAGCTTCCAGATGTAGGCGGGCCTAGCCCGAGAAACAAAGTGCATTGAGGATGCGTGCTTGGCCTGGGGCAATTTGGGTAGTTCTTCCTGGTTGCACATGAGTGAGGACAAAGTGCATTGAGGTTAAGCGTGCTTGGCCTGGGGCAATTTAGGTAGTTCTTCCTGGTTACACATGAGTGAGGACAAAGTGCATAGAAAAGACTTGTGTTAGGCTGTGAGGACAGTCTTGTGTTAGGCTGTGAGGACAGTCTTAAGATCATAGAGAGCTTCCAGATGTAGGCGGGCCCAGCCCGAGAAAGGGTGGGATGTGACAGAGTGCTGCCATATTTTGCCTAGTGCTGTGAGGATAGTCTTAAGATCCTAGAGAGCTTCCAGATGTAGGCGGGCCCAGCCCGAGAAAAGGTGGGATATGACAGAGTGCTGTCATATTTTGCCTAGTGCTTGGCACTAGGCAAACATTTTTTGTTTGCCGAGTGCCAGACACTAGGCAAACATTTATAGCTTTCCTAGTGCCTGGCACTCGGCAAAGTAGTAAGGTTTGCCTAGTGCCCGGCACTAGGAAAATATTTTTGTTTGCCTAGTGCCCTAGCACTAAGCAAACCTTACTACTTTGCCGAGTGCCGGGCACTAGGCAAAGTCTTTGCCGAGTACCCGTAGACTAGCACTCGGCAAATAGCCTTTTCCCGACCCCCTCTTTGCTGAGAGCTCTTTGCCTAGTGTTACACTCGGCAAACCCTTTGTCAAGTGTAATACTGGCTTTACCTAGTGCCTTGGACACTAGGTAAACACCAGGATTCTGGAGTGGCAGCCTACAAATAAAGCGTTAAGCTTGGTCAATGTTTATGGGAGCATCGCGCTACAGAAGTATGCTTTAAAAAATCAAATAAATCTATTATTAGAAATTTTAAAAATTAATACTTAAATAATTATATGTTTATGTCATGCCTAGAAATTCACACCAGAATTTCCGCAGCTAATTTGTGCATTAAATCCTTGTCCAGGCATCAGCCGAGGTACACAAATCGACATTATTGATAATACAGAAACCACGTCTTAGAAACAATATAATAGAGTTACATAAATGCAGCGGAAAGGAACAAAAAATTGACTTAAGCTAAACTTGACTCGAGCGAAGCGAAACACCAACACCACAGCTAACCCTTGACGACGAACAAGCCTACACTTCTTCGGAGACCTCGACCTCAACCTCTGGCACTCAAGGGGGAAAAAGAGCAAGACTGAGTACAACCACCGTACTCAACAAGTCATACCGGAAGAGGAGGTATGATACAGGATAAATATCAAGGAAAGAGATAATAGGCTCAATTTGCATAAACAACATAGCAGAAATAATAATAATAGTTGAAAGGAGTAAAAGAGTAGTAATAGTTAAGCAATATTAAATAAACACTGTCTAATGTTAAAACCACGTTGCAACAGGCCCATCCATCCATCTGTAATAATAGAGTTTCAACAGTTCATTCATATAAATAAGTGAATGTAATCAAGGTGAATCTGGTCGATCGCTCGTAATTGTGGGCACGGCTATTCAAATAGTTTTACTCTGATAAGAGGTGTACAACTATACGCACAAGACACAATCCCACGTCACGTTACCGTGTGCCGGTGTACCACCACGATACCCCGAAAAGGAACTGTGACAGGACCTTTCACATAACCCCCTCTAACCAATCGTACCACACCAAGGTTTCGCCCCCACTCCCATCGGGGTAATCGGCAGCCCCCTCTCATGTTGCGGTGAATCCGGAAGCCGATCAACCCTTAAAACCGGGGCGACCCAACTCCATTATGCCCTCCCACACTAGGATATGTCGGCTAGAGACAGCTACGCTACAGACCCAGCCATTACCCATGCTGGCTTGTGGCATGCATGGTAATTCTTTCAGGGTTTTCCGAGAACCGGTCCTTAATTGTCATGAGCATGCTAACCAATATCCAACCATGTGCTCACGACCTACCATTTTCATAATTCAGTATTATTAGAGTAGAGTCACAAACTTGACCTCATCTGAGCATTAGTGTCTAATATAATAATTGATTACTGTGATCTCCTTAAGTGAGCTAGTTGAGCTAAGCATGGCTAAGCAAGCCCTAAACTAACATCTAGTCATATTGAACCCAAGTTATCAATGGTATAAGGTATACAATCCCTATGGTTGAGTACAATAGGTATAATAATCCCATGAAATGACATTCTAAAACATATGCAGTATTTGAGAGTTACAAGATATTTAAATAAAATAGGTACAATATGATCAATGTAAAGTATGACTTGCCTTGCTCTGGAGACTGGGGAACCTCGGCGACTACTTCGAGATAGACGAACTCGCTGGAAAGCTCGGAATCTACACGACAAACAAAGCACTCAACAAAACACCCTAAAAGTCTAGTGAAACAGCACTGAAAAGTATTTTTAATGGATTCTTGACATTTTTCTAGATTTAATGAAATTTGAATGGACTAAAACGGACCTTGGATTAAAAAGATATGAATTTTCAAAGTTTAATTGCAATTTTTAAACTAAACAGAAAAGTCTAAATTAATTATTATGTAATTAAGTCCCGGGATGACGGAAGCATTGCTCAGGCGGCAAGGGTTGACGTCATGCTAACGTCAGCATGGAGCGGCGCGGTCGGGGCTTATGTCGGCGTTGACGTCGCGCTATGGGCGACCTCGGCGTCTCGCGATGCAAGCGGTGCGGCGGCCGGTCCACGGTGGACCGGGACCACGGCGAGAGGCGAAGGGGCAACCGGCCAGTTCGGCGGCACGTGGTGGGTGGGGATTGGCCGGGGCGACGACCGGCCGGATGGCCGACGCGTGTTGGCCGTCGGGCGCGGCGGAAAACGAAAAAAGAAAAGGGGTTGCGGCTCACCAACGGCAAGGAAGGTGATGACAAGAATGACGATTTTGGGGGTTAGACCGAACGGGAAACAAAGGGAAGCGTGGCGGCGCACGAGGGGATTTATAGGGGTTTAGAGATCGGATTGCGCACGAGATGGCCAGGAAAACCTCGCTGTTGCAACCGACTCGGAGAGAGGAAACGCGCGATCGGCGGCGGCGGTTTCGTGGCGGATAAGGCCGCCTCGGCATGCGCGAGATGCGGGGACGGGTGCGGCAGCTCGGGCTCGGGCCTGGCGTGGGTCCGACGTGGCGTGGGGCGCGCGAAAATGGCGGGGGCGGCGGCGCGCATGGCGGCGGCGGCGGCCGGGCCGACCAGGCGCGAAGAGGAGGCCCCGACAAGTAGGACCCACCTGCGGTGGCCCGAGGTCGCGGGGAGGCGGCTGGACTTGCGCGGCGGTCGAGGAGGAATGGGCCACACGGCCCAAGAGGAAGGGAGGCCGACCGGGCCGGGGGAGAAAAATGGGCCAGCTGGGCTGAAAGGAAAAGGAAAAAAAGAAAGATAATGGGAAAATTAGGAAAAGGATTAAAGAGGACTTAATTTAGTTGTAGATTTCTTATTTAATTGATTAAAAATAGTTCCAGTGCTCTAAAAATTCCCATAAAAATCCTATTAGTGTATTTTGACATGTAAAATTTAAGAAAAATCCTACCATGCCATTTCCATTTATTAAATGCATTTTAAAATTAATTGTTGACTCCATATTAATTCCAGGAATTCCAATTATTTCAGGGTTAACTATTTAAACGGTTTAGGGGCAAAACTCGGGTGCGACAAACCTACCCCCTTAAACGGAATCTCGACCCCAAGATTCGGAGGCACTGCGAAGAGGTGCGGGTGCGCGACCTTCAACTAATCTTCTCTTTCCCAAGTAGCTTCCTCTTCTGAGTGATGAGTCCACTGAACTTTGCAAAATGTGATGATCTTGTTCCGAGTCCTTCTCTCACTGGTCTCGAGGATACGAGCTGGTCTCTCCACATAGGTCTAGTCCTCTTGAATTTTAATATGCTCTGGACTCGCCTGCTCTTCTGGTACCTCAAACACTTCTTTAACTGAGACACATGAAACACGTCGTGAATACCAGCCGTGTTGGATGGAAGTTCAAGCTGATAGGCTACTTCTCCTCGACGTTCCCGAATTCTGTATGGTCCCACAAAACATGGTGCCAACTTGACTTTGGTTTGGAAACAGTGTAACACGAAGATACACAAAATCCCTTGCTCCAAAAGCGAGATCTCTTTGACGATTGTCTGCATAGCTCTTCTGCTGAGACTACGCAATTCTCAATCTTTCCCGAATTGTTCAGACTTTTGCTTCTGCTTCTCTTATCACTTCTGTGCCAAACAACTGACATTCACCAGTCTGATCCCAGAAAAGGGGTGTGCGGCACTCCGTCCATACAAGGCCTCATACGGTGCCATTCGAATGCTCGCTTGATAACTGTTGTTATAGGAGAATTCTGCATAGGGCAAACTCTTGTCCCACGCTTGACCAAATTCAAGCGCACATGCTCTCAACATGTCTTCCAGAATTTGATTCACTCTCTCCATTTGACCATCTGTTTGCGGATGATACGCCGTACTGAAATTCAAACGGGTACCAAGCTCTTCTTGCATCTTCTTCCAAAACTTGGGAGTAAACTGACTTCCTCGATCGGGCACGATCTTCTTAGGCACACCATGTAAACACATGATTCTAGCAAGGTATAGCTCTGCTAACTTCTTTCCTGAGTAGGTAGTATGCACTGGTATGAAGTGAGCCACTTTCGTGAGTCGGTCCACAACGACCCAAATTGAATCATACCCTGATGATGTGCGGGGTAAACCCATGATGAAATCCAGTCCAATTTCTTCCCATTTCAACTCCGGAATTTGGAGGGGTTGCAACAATCCTACAGGCCATTGATGTTCTGCCTTAACCCGCTGACAAACATCACAAAGTGCGACAAACTCAGCTATTTCTCTCCTCATACTGACCCACCAAAACTTCTCTTTAAGGTCTTGATACATCTTTGTACTGCCCGGATGAATGGAATATTGGGTTTGGTGAGCTTCCGTGAGGATCAGCTTCTTTAATTCTTTATTTTCTGGCACACACAATCTCTTTCCCATCCAGATTGTTCCATGCTCGTCTTATGTAAAGTCGCGAGCTTTTTCGACTCTCATGTTCTTCTTGAGTTCAGCCATCTCAGGATCTGATGCTTGAGCAACCCGAATTTGGTCAATGAGAGTGGGTTGAGCTTCCAGAGTAGCCACAACACCAAAATCCACAACCTGTAGATTCAGGCGCTCAAAATCTTGCTGCAACTGGTTGCGCATTCTTTCTACGCTGATGTTGTTGCAGTAACTCTTTCGGCTCAAAGCATCTGCGACCACATTAGCATTGTCGAGATGGTAATGTATAACCAAATCATAATCTTTGATCAATTCCAACCATCTTTGCTGACGAAGGTTCAAGTCCGGTTGGGTGAAGATATACTTGAGATTTTTATGATCTATATACACTTCACAACGATTGCCAATTAGGTAGTGTCGCCAGATCTTCAGGGCATGAACCACTGCGGCTAATTCCAGATCATGAGTTGGATAGTTGTTCTCATGCAGACGCAATTGACGGGAAGCATATGCGACCACTTTGCCTTCTTGCATCAACACACATCCCAGCCCTTGGAAATCTTTTGCTGGATCTGGCAATATCAATATTTGTGCAGACACCAACTTCCTCTTAAGCTCTTCAAAACTCTTGTTACATTTCGCTGACCACTTGAATTTCTCATCTTTCTTCAACAATTGAGTCATCGGCTTGGCAATTTTGGAGAAATTCTCAATGAAGCGGCGATAATAACCCGCAAGTCCAAGAAAACTTCGGATCATGTAACTATTTTTGGCGGAGTCCACTTGGTAACTGATTCCACATTTGACGAATCCACTGCTACTCCTTGAGCATTCACAATGTGGCCGAGGAACTGCACTTCCTTTAACTAGAAAGCACACTTGCTAAACTTGGCATAGAGTTGATGATCCCTCAACTTCTCGAGCACCAACCGGAGATGATGCTCATGTTCTTCCTCGGTCTTGGACTAGATCAAAATGTCATCAATGAACACTACGACAAATTTGTCCAAGAATTCCATAAACACCTTGTTCATCAGATTCATGAAGAAAGTTCGTGTGTTGGTCAATCCAAAAGACATGACCGTACACTCATACAGACCGTACCGAGTGATAAAAGCGGTCTTGGGAATGTCCTCTTCCCGAATTCTCAACTGATGGTAGCCTGATCGCAGGTCTATCTTGGAGAATACCTTTGCCCCCTTGAGTTGATCAAACAGATCATCAATCCATGGTAGAGGATACTTGTTCTTGATAGTGACCTCATTGAGTGCGCGATAATCAACACACATTCTCTTGGTCTTGTCTTTCTTCTCCACAAATATCACCGGAGCACCCCAAGGCGACGTGCTCGACGGATATAACCTTTCTGCAACTGTTCATCCACTTGCTTCTTGACTTCTACCAACTCGTTGGCTCCCATTCTATATGGTCTCTTGTGAATTGGGGCGGTCCCGGGTACTAGGTCAATCTGGAATTTGATTTCTCTTTCTGGTGGCATCTGAGTTAAATCTTCGGGAAAAACTTCAGGGTATTCTCTGAATATATGGGAATATCTTCTAATTTCATAGGGATCTTTGCTGCTACTTGAGACGATTCCCTGGTAGAAACATGATTCATACTTGCTACAGTCTTGGCGTGCATGGAAGAACGAAAACAATCTCTTCTCCTTTTCCATTGATTAAAGTAATTGTACGACTAGCGCAGTCAATTACTTCCTTATGTCTTGACAACCAATCCATCCCAAGAATGACATCTAGGCCTTTGGATTGAAGAAGGATAAGATTGGCTAGAAATTTGGATCCTTGGATCTCTATTGCCACGGAGGGACAGTACTGAGCTGTGTCCAAATGGTTTCTAGGGGTTTGAACCCGCACAGGTATCTTAAGTTCCACTACTGATAACCCATGTGCCCCAACAAACTGCTTTGAAATAAAAGAATGCGTAGCACCAGAATCAAACAATACTGTAGCAGGAGTGAGATTCACAGGAAACGTACCCAGTATAACTTCGGGAGCGGCCTGCGCTTCCTCTGCAGACGCATGATTGACATGGGCTTGGATGAACCTTGGTCCAGCACGCCTTGGCTTTGGACACTTGTCTGCAAAGTGCCCAGGGTCACCATAGTTGAAGCAGACTCCTGGCTTCCCTCTAGAGTCCTTCCTTGGAGGTGGTGGCTTGGACTGCTGCTGGGGTGGAGCTGTTGGAGGACGTGGGGCTGAGGTGCGTTACTGTTTTCCACTGCCACTGCCACTACTGCTGGCTTGAAAATTCCTTGGGTGATAAGGCAGATGCTGACGAACAATCATGGTGGTCGGTCCACCCTGACTTCCGGACATGAAACGCGACCTCTGCTGATTTCCCTGCTGTTGAGGAGGTCTGAACTGGGCTGCCTTTCTTTTCTTGATCATCTTGTTGCGCTGGTCTTCCTACCGAATGGCCTTGTCAACCAGCTTCTCAAAGTTCTCCTAAGATCAGCTTGTCAGTGAGCTCATCATCCAAACCAGCCAAGAACTTTTCTTGCCTTTCTGCATCAGTGCGCACATCTTCTGGGGCGTAACGTGCAAGACGGTTGAACTCATGCAGGTACTCCATAACTGACCTGTTGCCTTGCTCAAGAGAACGAAACTCACGCTTCTTCTGTGCAACTATTCCCGCAGGAATATGTGTTGTCCTAAAACTGCGACAAAACTCTTCCCATGTGACTGCTGCTCCAGCTGGGCGAGTAACCAAGTAGTTGTCCCACCAAGCAGAAGCGGGGCCTTGCAACTGATGGGTAGCAAAAGAGACTTTCTCCTGGTCCGTGCATTGCAGAAGATCTAACTTCTTCTCAATAGCATGAAGTCAGTCATTGGCCTCCATAGGATTGGTGGTGCTGGAGAAGGTCGGCGATCGGACACGAAGAAACTCTAGCAACTTATACCGCGGTGGTGGAGGAGCAAACCGGTTATTTTTCGCGTCGCGCATCCGTTGTAACATCGCCGTTGCATCCGCTAGTGCTGTTGTTGCATTTGCCGCATCATCGCAGCCATCATCTGCGTCTGTGAAGCAAGCACTTGAGCAATGGTGGGATTCTCAGGTGGCGGCGGAGGAGCATTGCTGTTGACATCATGATTCTCGTTGTTGTTGGCACCTGACTGCCCATGTTGTTGTTTGCTCTGCTGGTCCTGGTGTTCACCATCTGGAGAAGACGACCGAACCAAAGAGAGAAAAGAAGAAAAAAGACTAACTTAGAAACTAATCTTCATTTATTGGAATTCAAATGCATTGCTCTGATCTTGATTAAAACAAGTAAAAGCACGAAACATCCTTACTTGGTCAGCCATATCACACTTGATATCGGCTGCCAGCTAACCCACACACAGCAGCCTAACACACAACAACTACCAAGAAGACAAACTAAGCAAAACGATAAAATGAAGAAGGGCGACTAGAACGATCCGCCAGACAAGAAGTCGAAACTGCTTCCTTCAGAGGATCCCCATTCTTCAGAACGGCTCCTGGAGTCCTCTGTCTTTATCTCGGACTTTGACTCTTCTGAATCGGTGGCTGTAGCCCAACCAATCCTGCCTCTTTCCTCGGAA
Organism: Oryza australiensis; assembly: GCA_019925245.2. Classification (NCBI taxonomy): domain Eukaryota; kingdom Viridiplantae; phylum Streptophyta; class Magnoliopsida; order Poales; family Poaceae; genus Oryza; species Oryza australiensis. The sequence goes on from JAIFGZ020000422.1 coordinate 44,439, forward strand.
GAACTCCGAGTCTCTTCTGAATCCATGTCTTCAGTTGAATCCTTAGAGCTTGAATCGCCGGAGATGGAGATCCAACCGTTGTGCCACCTCCGCCTTGGTACGCCGAAGCGGGCAAAAGCGAGAGCGTAACCTGCAGGGAAGAATTGGGACAGGCGCCGGAACTGGAGCTGGTGGAGCGGGAGGAGCTGGAGGAGACGATGGAGGAATCCGGGGCACCAGCTAGATACGGATAGGTGCAGTGGTGGTCTTTTTTTCGAGGCGTAGTATGAATCCTGACACCACCTGGTGCTGGAAGTCCTTTCATCTCAGCAACTTCCTTCTTGAGACGAACCACTTCGTCTTGCAGACTCACAATCCTCAGCATCTTCCTGTCGTTCAACTCCTTGGCTGCCTTGTGCAAGTCAGAGTGCATCTTGTCCATTCCCCTGATCACCATGCACATGCGACTGAAAGTAGAGTCGTTCTCATCTACAGTAGACTTGAAAGCACTGACTCGACGGGGATGGTAGCGATAAGCGGAGGTGCGAATGTCAGCATCATGCCACTCCCTCATCCTGGCCAACATCAGGTAAGCAGCTTCTTGACAAGCATGGTCCGACGTGCCTCCTGAAGCTGTGACATCCATGTTGGGAAGACACGTTCCCACAAACCCGTGAACCTCCAAACGGACATGGTAGGGCAACTTTCCACTGAGAGGCGCAACTGTAGTATACTCCGACGCTCCAAGATACCCGACTGCAAGGGCCATGCGTGCCAGCTCTATGACAAAGCCCACAATTCCTTGACCACAGTGCGTCGATGGGGAACCTGCCATCTATAGAAACAAAGGAGTGGAAATCAAAGCATGCTCAAAAACCAAAAGACCAAAGACCCATTTTCACAAATTCTAAAACCCTAGACTGACTTCACTTTTAAAACACCCTCTTTTTTGAAACTGATGCAAATGAAAAGATTAGAGGACTCTTAAGGTTTCCAGTTGGCTTGTCCTACAGTCAAAGGCCGGCCCTGATACCAACTTGTCACGCCCAGAAATCCACACCAGAATTTCCGTCGCTAATTTGTGCATTAAATCCTCGTTCAGGCATCAGCCGAGGTACACAAATCGACATTATTGATAATACAGAAACCACGTCTTAGAAACAATATAAAAGAGTTGCACAAATGCAGCGGAAAGGAACAAAAAACTGACTTAAGCTAAACTTGACTCGAGGGAAGCAAAACACCAATACCACAGCTAACCCTTGACAGCGAACAAGCCTACACTTCTTCGGAGACCTCGACCTCAACCTCTGGCACTCAAGGGGGAAAAAAAGCAAGACTGAGTACAACCAACGTACTCAACAAGTCATACCGGAAGAGGAGGTATGATGCAGGATAAATATCAAGGAAAGGGATAATAGGCTCAATTTGCATAAACAACATAGCAAAAATAATAATAATAGTTGAAAGCAGTAAAACAGTAGAAATAATTAAGCAATAGTAAATAAACATTGTCCAACGTTAAAACCACGTTGCAGCAGGTCCATCCATCCATCTAACTAATCAAGTTCCAACAGTTCATTCATGTAAATAAGTGAAATTAATCAAGGTGAATCTGGTCGATCGCCCGTAACCATGGACACAGCTATTCGAATAGTTTTACTCTAATCAGAGGTGTACAACTATACCCACAAGACACAATCCCATGACACGTTACCGTGTGCCGGTGTACCACCACGATACCCTGGAAAGGAACTGTGACAGGACCCTTCACATAACCCCCTCTAACCAATCGTGCCACACCAAGGTTTTCGCCCCCACTCCCATCGGGGTAATGGGCAGCCCCCTCTAATGTCGGGGTGAATCCGAAAGCCGATCAACCCTTAAAACCGAGGCCGACCCAACTCCATCACGCCCACCCTCACTAGGGTACATTGGCTAGAGACAGCTACGCTACAGACCCAGCCATTACCCATGCTGGCTTGTGGCATGCACGGTAATTCTTTCAGGGTTTTTCGAGAACCGGTCCTTAATTGTCATGAGCACGCTAACCAATATCCAACCATGTGCTCACGACCCACAATTGTCATAATTCAGTATTATTAGAGTAGAGTCACAAACTTGACCTCATCTGAGCATTAGTCTCTAATATAATAATTGAGTAATGTGATCCCCTTAAGTGAGCTAGTTGAGCTAAGTATGGCTAAGCAAGCCCTAAACTAACATCTAGTCATATTGAACCCAAGTTATCAATGGTATAAGGTATACAATCCCTATGGTTGAGTACAATAGGTATAATAATCCCATGAAATGACATTCTAAAACATATGCAGTATTTGAGAGTTACAAGATATTTAAATAAAATAGGTACAATATGATCAATGTAAAGTATGACTTGCCTTGCTCTGGAGACTGGGGAACCTCGGCGACTACTTCGAGATAGACGAACTCGCTGGAAAGCTCGGAATCTACACGACAAACAAAGCACTCAACAAAACACCCTAAAAGTCTAGTGAAACAGCACTGAAAAGTATTTTTAATGGATTCTTGACGTTTTTCTGGATTTAATAAAATTTGAATGGACTAAAACGGAGCTCGGATTAAAAAGATATGAGTTTTAGAAGTTTAATTCCGCTTTTTAAACTAAACAGAAAAGACTAAATTAATTATTGCACAATTATGTCCCGGGATGACGCAAGCATTGCTCGGGCGGCAAGGGCTGACGTCATGATGACGTCATCATGGAGCGGCACCAGGTCGATGCCGACATCGCGCGGCCCGACGTCCATGCGGTGGCGACGTTAGCGCTAGGGCCGACATCGGCGTCTATCGCAAGCGGCAGTGGCCGGCCTGGTCCACTTGGTGGACCGGTCCAAGGCGGGAGGCGAGGGCGGCCTGCCGTTCTGGCGGCACGTGGCGGGCAGTGGATTGGCTGTGGCGATTTAATGCAGTCGGATGGCCGACGCGTGTCGGCCATCGGCGGCGGCCGGCGCATCGCGCGCGGCGCATGGCAGTGAAGGCACGTGGCGGACGGCGGCGTGGCGACAAAACGAAGAAAAAAAAAAGAAAAGGGGCTGCGACTCACCGGCGGCGAGGAAGGTGACAACGGCGGCGACGATTTTGGGGGTTATATCGAACGGGAAACAAAGGGGAAACGCGGCGGCGCACGAGGGGGTTTTATTGGGGGTTTAGAGATCGGATTGCGCACGAGATGGCCGAGAAAACCTCGCCGTTGCAACCGACTCGGAGAGAGGAAATGCGAGATCGGCGACGGCAGTTTCGGGGCAGATAAGGCCGCCTCGACGTGCGTGAGATGCGGGGGCGGGTGCGGCGGCTCGGGCTCGAGCCGGCGTGGGTCAGACGTGGTGCGGGGCGTGCGAAAACGGCGGGGACGGCGGCGCACATGGCAACGGCGGCGGCTGGGCCGACCGGGCGCGAGGGAGGAGGCCCTGATAGGTGGGGCCCACCTATCGGTTGCCCGAGGCGGCGGGGAAGGCGGCCCGTACTTGCACGGCGGCCCGAGGAGGAATGGGCCACACAGCCCAAGAGGAAGGAAGGCCGACCGGGCCGGGGAAAAAATGGGCCGTCTGGGCTGAAAGGAAAAGGAAAAAAAAGAAATAAAATGGGAAAATTAGAAAAAGGATTAAAGGGGACTTAATTTAATTGCAGATTTCTTATTTAATTGATTAAAAATAGTTCCAGTGTTCTGAAAACTCCCGTAAAAATCCTGTTAGTGTATTTTGACATGTAGAATTTAAGAAAAATCCTACCATGTCATTTTCATTTATTAAATATATTTTAAAATTAATTGTTGACTCCAAATTAATTCTAGGAATTTCAATTATTTCAGGGTAAATTATTTAAACGGTTTTGGGGCAAAACTCGGGGTGTGACAGTTTATCATGTTTTCTAATCACCCGTTCCCAATATCTGTCTAGAGCTCCCACGAGCATCTTTAACATTAAACAATAAATTGATATTTATAATACAATTCCAAATGTTAAAGATAAACATACAATACAGTAAGATTTTGCTCTGAGCGACTTTAAGCATATTTTTTTAACTTCTACTTTATTGTTTTACACATGAATTGTTTTAATAAAATTATATTAATTTAGTTTTTAAGTTTTTAAAGTTAATACTTAATTGGTTATGTGTTAATTCACTTCTTCGCTTTGCGTGCTTGAGTTCAGTTCCCAACTCCAGTTACCGCACAGCCAGATAGGCCACGACGTACATACAATTATGCTATTCGTTTTATTTTTAAATTGTTGATGCTAAATTAAGGGATAACTAGATATTATTGTCTTTGGTGGGCTCCAAATAAAAAGAGACCCGTAAAGACTTTTTCTGAACGCAGGAATTTTACATGATTTTCACACAAAATATAGTTCAGTTCCTTCAAAATTTCTCGGAACCGAATAGGCCAAGTATTTGTTATTGTTGATAAGTACACCGAATTTATTGTGTTAGATAAGTAGAAGTTATTGTTTTGGATTGGGCCCTCTTGCTAGCGCAACAATAGTAAGTAATGGGTTGCATCTTCTGTTGCTGCTTGCCCATCGTAGTGATTCTCATTCTACAGGCGAGACGAGCTGTAGCTGTGTACTCGGCGTACATTCATGACGCCCATGATTTGACTCGTCCGGGTACGACAATTACCGCTCGTCAGCTTATTCTCCATGAGGTTGACAATTGATCGACTATTTGTGGCGACTCCCAAATCATCTTTGTTACCATCAGATTTGGCATCTAACTAACAATTTATAATGCCATTATGCAGCTGATTTACACTACAAACCAATCACTGCCTAGAATCTTAATCTGGGCCGACTTGACAGACACAGTACAAAACATACGGATGTAAGTACATATTAATTTTAGTGCGTCTGCTTGCTAGATCGAATCTGTTTCGATCGGCTCTTCCATTGATAGCAACACGTCCTAATCAATTTATACCGTATACGTACGTAGGCTACGTAGCACAAGTGCACAACTGGTGAGACGCTGGGCTGGACAATCAAATTGACGGGGGCCAGCGGGTGTCTCGTGTGCCCGTGAATTCACAATGTGAGAACTAAGGGGAGCACTAAAGAAATCTTTCTGCTGTAGCAAGGGTATCAGGCTACAGAAGAAAGATTGCAAATACAGGTACCAGGCTACCAAAGAAGAAGCCCGCTTTTCTCATGAGGCTAGGCTTCTCAAATAAATAAACATTAATTTTTTATTCAACTCATAGAGGGAGAGAACAGGAATACGAATTTTATTGGATGTGGAGCCCATTATACTATGGAAGTAAGTTCTATACATTGCACAAACAGATTTTGGTTTTTTTTAGGCCTAGCTTAATACGTAAGGGGTATTTACACATTGTGGACGCCCTACAACGTCGATCGGTTCATGGTGCCATGTGCATTTTATCCCATGCACTGCAATAAATGAACTTAACTGACAACCACCGTATCATGTCTATTGATAGCAGCAGCAGTATTAGCTAGCTCTGGCCCGTAGTAGCAGAGGCAGAGAAGTACTATACTGGCTGGCTATAGCTAAAGAAAACTGTACTATATATTCAGTGCTGTGGCAGCAGGAGAGCGCACATTCCGCTGGTCCAAGCAGAGAGACCCATGGCGTCTTGCTGGGAGCACCTGCAGGGCCTCTGCGCCGCCGGCCGTAGCCGCCGCTGCCGCGGTAGAAGCTTGGTCCTGCAGCAGCAGCTGCAGCTGCTGGGGGTTTTGGTGGTGGTGGTGGCCGGGGTTGCTCCAGGCATCAGTGAGGCGCAGGTGAGGAGCCGGTTCAAGGCAATCTTCATGTTCGGCGACTCGATCGTGGATCCGGGGAACAACAACGGGCGATTGACGGAGGCGAGGGCCGACTTCCCGCCGTACGGGCAGGACTTCCCCGGCGGGGTCGCCACCGGCAGATTCTCCAACGGCAAGGTCCCCGGTGACTTGCTAGGTATACGTACTACTACGCGCGCGCACACATACTCGTGAATCATTTTCTGAGGTTAATATATCTGAACAAGCAGTACTCATGAACAAGCAGTACTCCTATAGACGATGCACTCTGCTAGACGTGCATGCTGCTAATTAATTAACCGCAATTAATTTCTCCATCTGTATTTTTCATGCTATGTTAGCTGTGACAGCATACGGATTAATTTGACACTAGCAGTTGTAGCACCATCATTCTGTCTAGCTTCGGTTTATTAAAGGAGTACTCCACGTCCTATGGTTTGCACTACACGTCCTATGCAACACAACTAATTTACTACGTACCTCTATTAGACAGGGAAAATACATTTTAAATTTTAAAAGGAGTAAATTTTTATAAGTTTGCACCACACCCCTATGCAACATAATTAGATTGTGTTTGCTTGAGCTTCTGTTTTTTAGTTTTTTTTTTCTTTTCTAAAAAGATAGCTTACTGGTTGATGATCTTTTACTATTAGCTTTTGTAATAAATTTTTATCTATTTTGAAAAATCAAAAGCCAACAAAAACTTATTTCAGTCAGCTTTTCAGTTTTCTATTCATTTCCTGTTTATTTTAACTTTTCAGCTTTTGAAAAACAAAACCTACAAAAGCTAAAAAGCTATCTAGAAAACCAAAACAAACCAGACCTTAATTACACGTACAAAGCGATACACAGGGGTTGGCCTAAGGTCCAGCGATCGTGGGCCTCTGCCCAAGGTGTCATCTCTCTCGGCTAAGGTGTTGTTTGGTATTTTTGTCAAGGGATTAAAGATTAGTCTCTGGACTAAAAATTTTAGTCTCATCCTGTTTGGTTACAGGGACTAAAAGGGACTAAAGCTCATTAATTGTACTGTACAAAGACTATATTACTCCTATTCATTTGCATCTCATTCGCGGAAGAGAGAGAAGGGCATTCACGGAAAAATAAAGTTTTAGTCCCAATTAGTACCTCGAGAGGGACTAATGGACTAATGGTATTTTAATCTCTTTTAATCCTTTCTGTTTGGGAGTTTAGGGACTAAAAGGGACTAAAATAAAGAGACTAATGCTTTTAGTCGCTGAACCAAACAGCTCTAAGTTTATTATTTTAAATAGATCAGACTGTTTACTTTGTACTGTTAGAATAAATTGGAGTGTGGTTAAACTGAAGCCAGAGTATTAAAATTTTCTGGGCTCGTCATCGGCGATACACGTAGTTTGCTCACCGTGGGCTATAATGGCATGAGCAATGCCGCAATGGACCATCCTCGGCCTCGCGCATGCTAGCTCGGCGTTGTGGACTGGGTCAACACATTGTCATTCGATTGGTCGGCCGGTTGTCTCATCCACAGTTTATGCTCCAAAATTATTACTTGCCCCATCCAGGGGAATTAGTAACCAAGTTGGATCGACGAATCGGTCGGTTTAAGTTTCACGCACTTTTTGAATTTAAATACAGCTGCATTTATTTTCTTGACGAAGTTTTGCTTCCACTATCTGTTGAAGTCGTATTCCAAATTTTACTATCAAGAGTAGTACCTTACCACTCGTTTTAACCACTTTTCAGTTAAATTAAATATCTCTATTCAGAATATTTTACCGTTGCAGTTAGGTCAATACCGTTATCACTGACAAAGGATCAAATTTGAATGCTCCTGCATTTTTTACCTGCAAAAGAATTAATCACTAGATACTAGACACTAGTCCATAACATTATATTGAGACGGGTCTTACAGGTGCTGGTTTCCAAAAAGATTTTTCTACTTGTGAGAGTTTTGAATATTTTTAGAATATAATTTTTTTCAAAAATATTCCAAACTTTGCCAAAAAAATCAATGTTCTCTCAAATTTTAAGTTATGCTGGAATTTAATTACTGTACTTTGAAAATTTTCAAACTACAACCTCAAAACTTAAAGTTAGAACTTTCAAATTTCAAACTGCTATTCCCCTCAAAAGAAAAATTTCGAATTGCTATTTATTTGAAATTTCAGAATAACAACAAATTATTTGAAACAATGCAATCTTATAGTTTCATATAATTAATATATTGTTAAGTTCATTTGGATGCATGTCGTCGGTTCATAGTGTGTTTTTCTCCTGCAACCCTGAATGCAAACCCCATTCCAACAACCCTACTGTTCACCATTAAATTTATGAATAGTCCTCGAACAACAGGGCTAGAATGTATTTCGTCTAGTTGTGGCATGCTAATTTATTTGTCAGAACATTTGGCTTTGTATAGCCGATCCTGTAATAAACCTTTTAGGGCAACTTAGCATACGAACATTAATATGCAGTAATAGAGTGTCATTATCATTGAATTCCTATAGCAGTTAAAATCACAGAAAGAAACCTCTAAAAAACGGCTGAATCAAATCAAAAGCCCTTCGAAATGTCGAAATGTCCAGCTTTAGAAGGACATGAGACTGTTTTGTCACAAGCAAACATTTGGCAATTGTTGTATCAAGAAAAAATTATCATGTATACTCCTTCCCTTGATGAAAACAGTTGTGTTGGGTGAAACCATGCATGGCAGTAATAGGGCAACTCTGTTTGCCATTATTTTCGTGACCAATTTTGTGAAACTATGGATAATACTTATGGGACGAAAATCATTTACCTGACAAGCATCCACCTTTTTGGCAAAATTGCCAAATTTGACAACTTGAATTTAGAGACATGCCCTTGCTGAATCACCGCAAGTGCCAAGAAAATGTCACCTTTGATAACCGGACAACACGCCTCGTAGAAACCACCAGTAAATCCATCTGGCCTGGGGGCTTTGTCGAGGGGTAAAGCCTTAACCGTATACAAAATTTCATCTCCAGAGAAAAGCTCATCTAGAGCATCAAGATCAAACTGTCGGTCGCGAAAAGCTAGAAGATCTAGACAAATCCCTCTCATGTGCCGATCCTAGGAGATCATCGTAAAACTAAAAAAATGCCTCAAGTTTTTTCGACCCGATCATCCACCAACAACTTAGAAATGAAAATTTCCCTCTTACAGTAGCGGGACTGATTATGGAAAAGGATGTATTGGCATCTCCTTTAGGGTGATAAGTAATCCGAGATCTTGACCTGTCAATAGTACGCTCAAGGGATGCTAGACCAAGACAGTGCAGCTTCAATTTTTTCCTCAACCATTCCTCCTCATCGGTGAGATGTCTAAAATATATTGCAATCTCGATGCAGTGAAGGGTTTCCTTTGCCATTGATAGCTGAACCTTAATGTTACCAATCTTTTTTTGACTCCAACTCTGTAGCCCCTTGCCCAAACGTTTTTAACTTTAGAAATAAATGTTCAATTGGGGAAGAGGACTGTATAGGTGCTGTCCAGTTCTGTTGTACCACCTCCTGAAAACCTCCGCCAAAAACTCTCAAAGTGAAATCTCCTCTTAACCCCCCAAAACTGGTATGAAGACCCAACACAAGAGGAGAGTGATATGAAACAACTGACGCTGCACTTTTTATCAGAGAGTCCAAGAATACCTCCCCTTAATCCATGCAACAGAAGGCTCTATCCAATCTAACCAAAGTAAGTGAATCCCGTTCGTTGGACCAAGTGTACTTACGACCATGCAGCGAAATTTTCATAAGACTGACATCATCTAGAAACCTCTTGAAACGATCCATTATGGCTTTATTCAAGTTGCCATTATTTTTTATCGCTCGCTTGATAAATTAGGTTGAAATCCCCTCCTACTAACCATGAATGAGCACAAATAGCATGTATGTCTCTCAACTCTTGGACAAACAGTACCTTATCCTCATCTTCTTGCGTATCATAAACTGTAGAAAACCACCAATTACGACCCTCCTGTTCAATGAACTGAGATAAGACTAAGAAAGCATCAACTCTAATGCCCATAACCTGACAAATCGAGCTTTTCCAAGCAATAATCACCCCTCCTCTTGTATCTTCTGCGGACAGCACCATGTACTTATCATATATCAACCTGAACACCGAGAAAAAAGAGGCTATGTGTCATAATAGCCACCTTGGTCTCTTGCAAACACAATATTTGCATTAGACAATAGAACGACATCCCTAACTGAGTTATGTCGATCTTTACTATTTAAGACCTCAAGCCTTCCAAACAAGGATATTAGATGGATTCATCAATAAACAAACAGAAGGAAAAAAACGACTATGATACAGACCAATCAAGATTGGCACCCAACTGCCACCTCTCCTCCAACCGGTCTTTGACTGGCCCCATCACTAGACCACCCAAAAATTGCCACTAGAGCTTCGAGAGCAGGTTATCAAACAACTTGCAGTACTCGTCCTAAGCTTGCTTGGTGATCTTCTCACTGGGAGCTACAAACTCCAAGCTCCTAATTAACCTCTTTTGTGTATCATTGGTGACTGACTGGGGCGAGCATGGGGTTTGCACCTGCAAGACTGCGGCTGCGGCGAGGAAGGGACCCCAGAGGAGGCGTCTTGGTTCTTCTCTTCTGTACGGTCGGTAGAGGGCATAGTGAAACCACTTTCTTGACAAGCCCAGCTGTCTCAACTATTTTTATAAGCGTGTGTTCATTAAATCCACCAACGAAAATAAAAAGGGTGCTGCTATGAAAAATGTTTTTATAGTGATTAAAAAAACAATGGAAATGACTTGGTAGTTATAAATAATACACACTGCTTTGGAACACATCTTTTAGGTGACAGGGCTCCCCACCTGCGACTAAAGGCTTTGAAAAATCGATGATCTTCACAGGCAGGTGACAAAAATCGATTTTTACAGCAGGCTAAGGTTAAGCGAATCACCTGACAGAATTGATTTTTACATGCATCTAGATTAAGCCAACTGACTGGAAAAATAAATTAAAAAAACCAATGCATGCAGCTGCCTTGCCAGACCCATTTGCATATACTAGTGAGCGTGCACGTGCAAGACACGTCGACATATACAATTGAAAAAAAATACGATGGTTATTGCTGATCATATACAAAAAATTATCATAGGCACCGATAAAAATAAAATTATTGTAAGCATTGTATTGGTAATACATGAAATAAATCTAAAATTATTTTTCATAATTAATTTCGCGTCAACTTCCAGATCAGTCCCTGTCATGCTCTGGTTTAACCATCCTTACATTTGAAGGTACGATCTCAACCAGCTGCCAAAAAATCAGTGAATTTTGTTAGTATATAAGAATAGTAAACAAATATATATTATACTTCTGGAGCTCTCTCGTGGTATGCTTTATTTTTCATTTAGAATATTCGCTAAATCCCTCTAATACAAAGCTGGCATTCATGCCGCATAGAGTCAGATATGGTATCGTTCTTCATCTGCAAACTGTACTATATCATGTATCAACATCATATTATTCATACTCGTATGAATTGAAACATCAGACATTTAATCAGGCTAAGTTCCACTGCCAGTGGCTTGTTGGCTACCTACTACCAAGCCTTAGCAGCTACTCTATATGCTAGGAGGCAGCGAGCGGGCGGAGCGCGCGAGGAGGCGGGCGGCGAAGGGCGCGAGGAGGGGCCGGCAAGCGGCGGCGGCGGGCGCGCGCGAGGAGGCGGCGAGCGGCGGATCGCGTGAGGAGGCGGGCAGCGGAGGGCGCAAGGAGGGGCCGACGAGCGGCGGCAGCGGGAGCGCGCGAGGAGGCGGGCGGCGGCGGCGGGAGCGCGTGAGGAGGCGGGTGACGGTGTGAAGCGCGGGTGGTTTTTTTTATCGTTGTGTTAACTCGTGTGCTAATTGCTAATTGCTAATTGCTTGGATGAACTGATACTTTTTATATTAGTATAAATAAATCAAGCCACAAATTAGAGGGAGAACAATTCATAAGATCGGAAAATCAAGCAAAGTAAGTTGCTTCATTTTGTATTCACAAATCCAACCCAGATTCACAAGCATACACAAACATCAAAAGCAGGCCGGATTTGGTTCGTACAGATTCTCCCTGCACGGTGAGGACATTTGCAACAGCAGCGGCGGCGGCCCTCGTCGCTTACCTCCTCACAGCAGCAGCAGCATGACGCTTGCACCACTCCACCGCCGGTCATTGTCGCAGCCATCGTTGCCACCGTTCAGCACAGCCCTTGCATCCGGGTTTGGAACAGCATGCCAGCATTGCCGCCGCTCCCCTAGGGCTTCCCCATGGCCGCTAGTCCCTCCCCTTCGCCATGGCACCATAAGCTTGGGCAGTATGAGGCCACTCCTTCCCTTCACCATCGCTGACACCCCTACCCTTCACCTTCACCGCAATCGCCTCCACCAAACCCTCTGCTGAGGCTCGCCCTCAAGTTTCGGAGACGACCTCGTCGTTGCTGTCCTCTTCTCAAATCAGTTGTGCTGGTTAGTTGACAAAAAATAACTTAGATGTGGATATATAAGAGATCGTTGTAGTGGTTAAAAGTGCTAACTAAAATTACCTATTTCATTCAATGTTAAAAGGTTGAGTGAAGAGTGGTCGATCCAAACCAGAACTTTGGTAAGAGAAGGCCACCAAAAGTGCAATTCACTCTTAATTATTTTGAAGTTTAAAGTGTTAATTAGATCCATACCATTACAACTTTTATTTTAAAAAATACCATTACTATCCATCGAGATATGTCACTACTTACCTCTTCAAGTATTTATAAAAAAATATATACCAAAATACCCCTCCTCCTTCCTCTGCCCCCTTCTTCATTCTCCCTCCGTCTAATCTATCTAATCTATCATCTTTTCCACTGGTCTGCCCCCTTCTTCATTCTCCCTCCGTCTAATCTATCTAATCTATCATCTTTTCCACTGGTCTGATCCCCATTGAGCCCGCCAGTCTGATGACCTCCAGGGGTGCATGGGTGGTAAGGTTCCGGCACATGATGGTCAACACGTCACGCAGCTTGTTCACTGTGCTGCAGCATGGCCGGCGCAAGAAGCTCCGGTTCCCACCAGATGTCGATGAGTGGCCCGCTAGCTTACCACGTTGCCGCTAGCTTGGTCGCCGGTGGACATGGTTTCATTTGGATCTGGGTAAGAGAGGAAAGAGGGAGAAAAGAACGAAGGGGTAATTTGGTCTAATTTTTTTATAAATATATTAAAAGAGAAAGTAGTGGCATATCTCTAATTTTTGTCAAATTTTAATGATATATTTCTAAATAGATGATATATTTTTAAATAGATGAATAATAATAACGTTTTTCAAAAGGGAAGAAGTTGTAATGACAGGATCTAATTACCCCTATCACTATAGGAAAGAGCAATTTTGTCGAGTGTCCGAGTGTTTGCCGAGTGTATTTCATCGGGCACTCGGTAAACCCTTTTTGTCGAGTGGGCACTCGGCAAAAAAAATACGTAGACACTTGGCAAACAACCCAATTTGCCGAGTGTTTTTTTACACTCGGTAAAATTTATAGAACTACATTTTAAATTTCTTAATGGCAAAACTAAAAATAAAAAAATACTTTGTCATGTGCCCTATATCTGGCACTCGGCAAAGAGCCCCGAGTGCCCGAGATCTGACACTCGACAAAGGATGAATCCGTCAACATATGATAAGATACAACCCTTCTTTTTCACAAGAACATGCTGGGCGGATTGGTTAGGGAAGTGAGGTGGAGGGGTGCATACATTCGGCCCTCATGAAGGACGATTTTCCAGATAAATTTTTGTGCGGTTGGTTTAGGCCAGCTATGTTGGGCCTAGGCATTGCACCTAATTTTTTTGGCTTTATTCTTTAAAAAATCAGATTATAAACTTTGTCGAGTGTCTTCTGGGCACAAAGTCTTTGCCAAGTGTCCGACGAAAAACACTCGGCAAAGTCATCTTTGCCGATAAAAGATTTGTCGTGGACACAAAGTCTTTGCCGAGTGTCCGACGAAAACACTCGGCAAAGTCACCTTTGCCGATAAAAGATTTGTCGTGTCCTTTTTGTTAAATGTTACACTCGGTAAATCTTTTGCTGAGTGTATTTGGGTCTTTGTTGAGTGTCTGAGACATTCGACAAAGCCGTGGTTTTTCGTAGTGTATTTTAATACCGCCTTCTGCGTGTCATCATACCTCCTAGCTAGTTTGGCCCAACTGCAATCGGCTACCAACAACGCAACTTGCAACTTTCTTTGGAAGCGACAACCTAAAATGATAGTCTCGCAAGCAAATGAATTGGAGTGAAAAAAATGTTAAAGGGTCTATCTGAAAAAAGATGACCAGCAAATATACAAGTTTTTGACAATTATTACATATTCGGTCATTCCAAAATATAACGTGCTTTGATTTCTCACGGTACCGTATAATTAACATATTAGATTGTTTCGTGGTACACGGTTAGAAAATCATGATAGTAGTTTTGTCTTATTTTTCTTTGTCCGTGTACTGTTTTTTTACTGGAGTAATTATTGAGTAAGATCAAGTGAAAACAGATTGAGTTTATTATCTTATATAAAACAACCCCGCTATATTGTATATATGACTTCAATATTTGTTATCATACAGCTTCTAAGTTGGGTATTAAGGAGCTATTGCCAGCTTACAAAGATCAGGATCTTGAACTAAATGACCTACTTACTGGGGTGGCCTTTGCCTCTGGAGGCAGTGGATATGATCCCCTCACTTCTATACCAGCGGTATAGTTTTGTTATTAGCTCAAAACTCTCACAAAATACTTCGAAACAAATTTATATTTCCTCAGAAGACATTTCGTTAATTGTGAAATACCAATGGATGTATACCTGCGCATATGTAATATTTTGTTATGATCATGCAGACGGCCATATCAAGTTCTGGACAACTCGATTTATTCAGTGACTACAAACAGAAGCTTACGTCTTTGATCGGAGAGGAGGCAATGACACGTATTCTCTCAGAAGCAGTCTTCTTTACTGTCATGGGAGCAAATGACTTGCTCAACAATTATTTTACACTTCCCGTGAGGCGACATCAATATGACATTCCTGCCTACGTGGACTTTCTTGTCTCTAACGCAGTCAACTTTATTCTGGTAAATGGTTGTTATATTTTTTTCGTCCATTTTATATTTGCAGCCATTTTGATTAGATGGAAAATTACCAATTATTTCAGTTCACTACGGAAAAGAGCAAGTTTGTCGAGTGTCCGAGTGTTTGCCGAGTGCATTTTATCGGCCACTCGACAAACTCTTTTTTTTCCGAGTGGACACCCGGGAAAAAAACACTCGGCAAAATATCATATACACTCGGCAAAAATTGCCGAGTGCCCGAGATCTGTCACTCGGCAAAGGGTGAATCCGATTGCTCATGATAAGTAGAGACACAACCCTTATCACAAGCACATGTGGGGTGGATTGGCTAGGGGAGTAAGATAGAGAGGCGCATACATGACTCCCGCGGAGATGGAGAGGCGCATACATGACTCCCGTGGAGGGTAAATTTCCATGTTAATTTTTGTGCGCGATTGGTTGGGCCTGGTTGCATCTAAATTTCTTTTGACTTTATTTTTTCAAAACTTTGCCAAGTGTCCTCCGCAAAGTCACCTTTGTCGATAAAAGATTCATCGTCTTTTTTGTCGAGTGTTACACTTGGCAAATTTTTTGCTGAGTGCTAGCACACTCGGTAAAGTCATGATTTTTCGTAGTGGTTGTAATGTAAACACTGCAACGTTTAAATATCGCATATATTTCTGTGATCGGCGGAGTGTGTAAGAATGACTTCATCTCCCTCTGCTTTTAATAACTCATATAGTTGACTATTACCAATTCAATTCGACTGCTAAAATCCTTCAAATGTATTTAAAGGACAGAATGTTTATTTCCTCATATTTACGACAGATACATCACACACTTCTATAATGTAGCATTATTCGTATATGTTGTTATTAATTTATTGCTAAAAAAGGAGTGGACAAAGTTTAAAACCATAACGTTATATGTATATATTTTAGACAATAAATATTAGCATTTATATATAGTAGATTATTTCATTGGACGTTCCATTTATTTTCATTCTTTCACACTAGACCTATATCTTGTACAGAAAATGAATGGGATGGGTGCTAAGATGATTGGATTCGTTGGTGTTCCACCACTTGGTTGTTGTCCCTCACAGAGAACAGGTCCATCAAGAGAATGCGAACCATTACGCAATCAAGCATCAGAATTATTTAATACTAGAATGAAGCAGGAAATTGATCGACTAAATGCAGAACGGAATATTGATGGTTTAAGGGTTGTTTATATTGACATATACTACAATTTGCTCGACCTGATCCAGCAACCTGGTTATTATGGTAAGTTTGTAAAATCTTTCAGTTGTTTTATTTTTCTTTTATAGAAACAATAAGATCTATAAAAAACCGAATACTACAACTATATTGGACGTTACTTCGACAAGCACAGTAACGCTTTAGACCTAAGCAACAATGCAACATACTTTCCAAAAAATAGAAATATCGTGTCCCCTCCCTCACGCGCAGCTTTATATGCTTACAGAGTCTAGCACAATTGCACTAGTATTTTTAAAATCTTTGATGGTTTATATTTTTTAAATCTTATTGAACCATCCTACTCTATTTGAAATTCAAGTATAATATTTATGACAAAACAAGTATAATATTGAATATATTCAGATTATTTATAATTTATATTTGTTTTCAACTCCTCTAGCAGTGTTGTTACTTCGAATACCTCGAATACCATGAAGAGTTAGTTACTCCCCTCTAGCAATCGCTGACGAGAAATTTGTCATAATCACACGAAGGTTTGAGATCTGAGAGTTCTAATTAGCTCTAGTGCAGATCATATCAAATCAGGTTTAGGATATGTTAGTTAGTTTGATACTTCAACCAACAAGATGAAATATATCGATGATCAAGGAGCCGATTGATCAATAAGCCGATGTGATGTAGCGAGATCAACCGATATTGATAGGGTTTTGATCAATCGACTATAGGTTTGATGTAGACTCAAATAGTCGATAAACAATAAAATTCATGCTATCATCGGCTAGGACCCAAAATATGTATAATCATCAATAAACTATTCTTTATAAAAACAATTTTAATAAATCAGATAGAACTGAGACAATATTTGATTAAAATTGACAAAGAGAGATTTAACTAGTGAATATATAAGTTTGAGTATAAGCCGATGTAACTTAGAGATTGCAACAAGATAATATAATATAAATCTTTTGGCCAAAACTGATATAGCATGAAAGATATAAGTCCGATGGTTAAAACATACATTGGCTGAAGATCCGATATAAGTAAATTGAAATGTATATCAGCTAAGTAACCGATAGATTTTATAATTGAAGCCGACAGTAATGATAACTTATCGACTAGAATTTTAATGAATGTAGCATAAAAATCTATCGATTTACTAGAACTAAACTTATTAGCGTAATTTAATAGATCGGATCTAACCGATACACTATAAGATTAAAGATAATAAGAAAAACTTATTTAAGTAATAGATCTATACAAATGTGATGGATATGTCAATCAATCTAAAATAGCAATGTGATTAGATAAATAAATTGTTTTTATTGAAAAACAATAATCTCTCTATATATATGGGTTACCTCGAATAAAAAAATCATGTATTTATTTGAATCTACACTTTATTTACTTATGAAGATATTTCTTTTACAACATCTATGTAGTTACTTTTAATGCTATAAAAGTCATTTCCATTATAGAGCTCACTTACTTCTAGCATTTAAGTAAATTACTTTTAAATATTTAAATATTTCAATATTGTATTTCTTTCCTCATATATTTTGAGTAGAGTTCAATGGTTAAAACGGGTTTGAAATATATAAGTCATCAAAAAATAAAAATAGTGCTATATAAGTTTGGAAGACTTTCCATCGAACTCTCACACCAAAAGCGTAGAGATAAAAATTCTAAAGTATACATGCATACACACGTACGTGAAAGTAATCGGATGGCTTTGACAGGCATCACGTTATAAGACTAATTCATACGCATATTCCAATTAAATTTTACGTACTATATTCATAATAATATACACTTATACTAGCTGCGTAATTAACCTAGTATATAACCGCTGATAAGAAAATAGCCAATCATGACCGATCAAATGTATTGATCAAAACATGTATATAGTTGGCACATATGTATGATTAAGAGCATGTTTACAGCAGACTTTTAGTCTGTTTAGATACTATCATCGTACAACTCTTAATAGACTTGTCTGAAAAATAAACCTATATTTATATACGAGTCCATATGTAAAATAGATTTTTACATATAACTTTCTGCTGGACACCATACAATTTCTTTTATATATGGACTTTTTTTACCCCACCTGCAAGGGGTGTCCGCTAGCTAAATTGAGGGTGTCCCAAAAATTGTTTTCTAAGTAGTGTACACAAACTTCGAAGTGTACTATATATGTTCAACTTACCATATATAAATTGGTAAAGACACGCAGCTTGCACATGCGAGCAGATTAAACTAAAACGATTAAACTAAAACGACTAGAGACAATTTTTTGTGTATACGTAGCTGCATGTGACAGGGCAACTAGACTTTGGTAATGGGTTTGCCGTGAGTCTAATAAATTTAATCACACTGAACATCATGATGAAACCTTTTTTATGCAGGTTTCAAGGATACATCTGATGGATGCTGCGGCAACACAGTGCTAAATGCTGCTATATTCATTAAATATCACAGTGCATGTCCAAATGCTTATGACTATATTTTCTGGGATAGCTTCCATCCTACTGAAAAGGCTTACAATATAGTGGTTGATAAGCTTATCCAGGAAAATGTGCAGTATCTGATGTAAAGGAACAGTCTTTATATATTACATATGTTTAAACGGGATATACCACGACTATAAATGTACTCTATAAAAGATTCAAAATTAATCATCACTCTAATTAGGAGAATTGACATATGCGGGTGCACGTGTGAAATTCTAGAAAATCAATGTATGTTGCAATCTCTTAGGTGATATTAATAATGTGCAGAATATACTGAGCCTTCTTTGTAAAAAATATCGTAGAGAGCCCCTACACTCGAGTATTTATAAGATTTGAAGTAAAGGTAGGAATTTTCCATTTAAAGATTTAACTATTTCGTGAAAATTATTTACAATAATAGACGGTGGACCTACCGTTATTTTGATACAGGAAGGAGCTAAGATAAAAAGGAATATACTGTAAACCTGAAAATTATTATATAAAATATTATATAAGATCTTAACAATAAACGATGTTCATGTTAATATGATTAAAAACTTTTACTTGCGGTAAAACTTTAATTTATCTATCTATAATCTATATTTATAATAATAATAACTATCTATAAAGCAAGTAGTGTTTTCATCCAAATTTTGTTTTGTGCTATTTTACAGAAAACCCTTTAAGTTTTTTTGAAATTAACCCGCAGTCTGCCTGACTATTTTTTAAAAAATCCAGTTATACGTATGATAGAGCTTATATTAACTACTTAAAAAATCTATAACTTTTCGATCATCAAATCGTTTTTTCGTCCAAATCTATAAAATATTCGATTCGTATAACCTCTCGCTCCATTGTTGCCTCGCTTTCCTCACCTCCAGCAGGCGAGCCCGACTCACGCGCCTCCTGCCTCGTCGTGCATTGCCCTGAGGGGCGACCGGGCACACGCTGCACGTGTGAGCTAGCGCGCTGCCATCAAAAAAGGGAGAGAAGCGCCTGTGAGGCAGGATGTCTCCCTAACGTCCTCCTATCGCTGGCGGCCGATGGCATGGCCGAGCGTTGTCACCTTCCGTGTGAGGATGAGAGGAAGATGGTATCCTGTAGCTTTTGGTGATTTTATATTTTAGTCCCATATTTGTGATAAATCACAGATAGGTCCTAGAGGCTACATCAGGTCCCATTGGCTATGATGTTTGACCATAGTCAATTGGGGTAAGTAAATTATAAGGAGATGCAAGGGTTTGCATACCTGTTGATGCTAACATGCAACTTATCCTATTCATCAATATACTTTTCTAACTAATAATATCTGAGTCGTAAATATTTTAAACTTTTACCAAATTTCTAATCGGTTTAAAGTATCAGTAAGTCAATATCTATTTTCATTATATTTTTGACTTAATTTGGTGAAATTAAATTAACTTAGACTAAATGTTTATCTCATACTATTTTTTAATCAAAGTCCAAGAATACACAAAGTTGAAGACACCCTTGCTTTCAAAGTTATATATATAGATGGGCTTGTGGCGCACCGCACAGCCCCATCTTTAATTTGAAAACTCAAATTGAAAATCCGAACCGTTCAAATTGTTCTACATATTAATATAGCCTTGTATACCAAATTTTATATTTTTTTAAATTTTTTTACTATTTTATCGATAGTCAAAGATGTATTAATCTAACGATTTTTGAGTATATATTTTATTGCATTTTTATCTATAAAATAGTAAAAATTCAAAAAAATATAAAATTTGGTATACAAGGCGATATAATATGTAGAACAATTTGAACTGTTCCGATTTTCAATTTGAGTTTTCAAATTAGAGATTCGGCCATGCCACACGGGATGGGGCGTGCAGCGCGCCACACACACTAATATATATATATATATATATATATATATATATATATATATATATATATATATATACACACACACACACATTAGCAACTGTGCCCATGCGTTGCAACGGGTGAAGTCGAGACACGGCGCGGATGGGGACGAGAGGGAGGGGCGCAGGCACGACGAGGGAGCTCCGAGCAGCGACGGGAGGGAGGGACGCAGGCGCGGCGCCGTGTGCGGATGGGGACTGGAGGGAGGGGCGCAGAGAGGAAGAGGCGTATGAGGTCTTTTTTCATCCAAGCCCTCCCTTTCTTTTTAGTATTGGGATTATGGGTTAATTTTATAAACACTCAAGGGGTTTACTGCAAAATAGCCAGGCAAAACAAAATTTTGGGTGAAAACACTACTTGCTTTATAGATAGTTATATATATATATATATATAACTATCGCCGTCGCCACTCGGAGCTCCCACGCCGCCGCCTGGACCTTCGCCCTCCGCTTGCTTCTCTCCCTGTATCGTCGTCCCGTTGCAACGTATGGACATTTTGCTAGTCTATAATCTATAATCTATAATTATCTATAAAGTAAGTAGTGTTTCCACCCAAATTTTGTTTTGCTGGCTATTTTGCAAAAACTCCTTGAGTTTTCCGAAATTAACCCGAATCCGCCTAGCTATTTTAAAAACCAGTTAAAAAGAAAAGAAAGTTATTTTGCGAAAACCCCTTGAGTGTTTATAAAATTAACCCGTAGTCTCAATGCTAAAAAGAAAGGGAGAGCTTGGATGAAAAAAACCTCTTGCGTCTCTCTCTTCCGTCCACATCTTCACCGCGCCCCGCGCCGTCTCCTGACCTTCGCCCTTCGCCTGCTTTCCTCCCTGCGTCGTCGTCTCGTTGCAAGGCACGGATATTTTACTAGTAATATATAAATATAATATATAAAGTATCAGTTTCATCTCCACTCCTGCAATCCTTCGGATCCAAACACAAATTACACCACATGGGACCCAGCCCTCACTCCGCCCACAAAAACCACGCACGAAAAAAAAAACCCCTCGGTCCGCCCACGAAAAAAAAGCCTACATCGCCGCTAACCTCCGCCCCCGCATGCGTGCGCCGCCGATTCCCTCCGCCCGCTCTGCCCCACGCGCCTCCTTCCCAACGCCGCCGTTTCCCTCTGTCCGCAACTCCCCACGCGTCGCCCTCCTCACATCACGCCGTCGATCTTGGGTGACGTCTTGCCGCCAAGCCAATGGTTAGTCCTTCTCATGCCGCTCCCCGCTCCCGATTTTTCTGCTCTGCTCCGGTGCATCTGATGGCATATGGTTGTCAGGTTCTCTTTGGTTAGGGCCTTGTCAGCCAGAAGGATTAGCAAAAGGCGTGTCTTTCCTTGAACACTGTAAGCAAAATGATGAGTTTTGCAACTTTCTAGGGCGGTGATTTCTAGGTTCACAAATCAGTATTTTCCAATTTAGTTTTCAAGACAAATGTGTTCTTGGGATGGAGTATTTTGATACATCATCAATTATGGTTTATTTTTATATATTAATATAAAAAGTATCAATTTTATCTGCAATCCTATCCAGCCTAATTCTGTTACACCATAGCACCTGACACCATGATCTCTTTGGTCAAAACAGAGCTGTAAAACCACCTGTGACCACTCGAGCACGAAGCCACGAACTCTCTGTTACGTTGACGACGATACATGTTAGTATTTGGTCGCTCATCTCCACAAATCCCGAATGACAATAGAAATTTAGGGAGGAAATTGCAAAACCGTCGGGCGTGGGTTCGATTCTTCAATCGAAATGCTCACATAAGTATATTGCTGTGGGAAAAGATCAGGTGATAGAAAAAATACATCAAAGCTAGAGGTGGAGGAGGAATTCACCAACCAGGCTCCTGATTTGCTGATTTCAAGTTGAACCTGTGGCAGCGGGCGGCAAACCGGCAATAGTTGTTCTACAAGCGAGCGGCTGGCGGGGAGTGGCGGAGCCAGGTTTGGAGCAGAGGAGGGGCTGGCTATGCCCCTGGCAGGGACGGCTGTACTAATAAGCAGGACCTGTCAAGCACCCGCAGCAGGAGCTCACCGGATGAGTTGGGCAGTATTGGTATTTTGGTTCAAGGAGTGCAAAGGCATGCACGAACATTGTTCTTCAGGTAGCTGCCCAGCCTTGTCAGTACATGGTTTTTAGCTTCTTGGTCAGTAAAGAAAATATTATACAGACCAGAGACATCAATATAAATTCTAACTACATTGTTGCCGTAAAAAATGTTTCATAAAATATTTTGATTTTGCAGCTTGCAGTTGGAATCTAGCTGCAAGAAATCGGCTTGGATTTCCTGGGGCTATCAAGAAGACCTGTTTACTACCAAGTTGGCCGACTGTATATGTTTGTAACATCAATCCCAAATAACTCTCAGGTGACGTCTTGTCCTCTTAGAATACTGCCAAAAATTAAAACTTAAGATTGTTGTCTTGTCTTTATTGAGATCGGGACGAGTTTGGTAGTAGCTTTGTGCCTTTGTCTGGAGGAGACTGTAATTATATAATGTGTATATGTTGCTAACACGGCCTAAGTATGTTTGTCACTTAGTTCGTCGGTTGAACCAATGAGTCAATGCTCTAGTTGGTTCAGTTATTGGTTTGGTCCTAATAAGTATGGTTGGATGACTTTTGTATGCTTAGTTTTTTTTATGCTTCTGCTATGAGAAATTCTCATCTGGTTTTGTTTTCATTTGCTCATATGGTTTTTGAGGCATATAGAAGCGGGCTGCTTGAGCGACAAATAAATTTTGATCTCACTTCTAGAATGCTAATTTATCTGTTTGTTATATGGCTTTGATCAGATATAAAGATGGCTGGAAAAGAAACGGTGGCTAAAGTAGCTCTGGATGATACTAAGGCCTCCTTTGGCACAACTTATTAGGGTGCTTTTTATCCGGTTTTAGAAACCCTTTTGCCAAAGGTTTTTGTATGCAAGGGCTTCTGCAGAAAAGCTGAAGCCGTTTTTTACTACACATGAGAAGCCCAAAATAGTGGCTTTACCCGGCTTCTCCACCCATCCCCTAATGTAGCTTACCACTTTGCCCCTGAGGTTGAAAAATAATCAGATAAAAATTGCCACCGAGCGCAGGCCTCTTTCTTTCACCCTTCTCTCCAATCCTTTCGCATCTATCAAGAAAAAAAAGACTGATGAACCCTCTCCGACGCCTTGGATGCAGTGGCCGGAAGGACATGGCAGCGGCAACCAGCACGACAACCGGCCCGTCGTCGTGGGCTTCGACGGCGGGCATCCAGGCGTAGCCGCATCCGCCCTCTTCCCGGCGTGGGTAGCTAATCACTTTTTAATAATTAACATAATAATAAATTGTCTAATTTTAAGTAATATGAAAATGAGATTAGTATCAAGCTAAAATACCATATATATGAGACATACAACAAATATGGACAAAAACAGAATGGTCATTTGATCCCTACCATCCATTTAAATAAAAAGAGGAGAAACTATTTTATCAAATAATTTTCACGACAGCTTCGGCTTCTTCATAAAAGTTGCTTTTTAGGAGATGCACTAACATTTTTTGAGAAGCCAGAGCCGTGTCAAAGGAGGACTAACTACATGTGGATATGGCTTTGTAAGGATGATGGATTCTTGTGCTCGTATTATCGCCTCCAAATAATAGTTACTACTTTTAACTAGGTATAGCCGAGACCAGGTTATGTTGTCCTATAATTTTTTCCATATAATTTTTCTCGTATATGTGTTACTGTTGTATAGGTTTACATGTTAGGGCTGCTTGGATAACTAAACTCTGTAGTTATGCCCAAATGCCTATAGCGCGTAATAAGCTAAGATGGTCCTTTATTTATCTTGAACTTCTATAGATGCTGAGGGAGTACCTCGATAGGCAGTGAGACAATCTGAGTGATGGTAAAGAATTAACTACAATCTTTTTTCCTTACAGTGCACCATCCTAAACTTACTAGTATGTGCAGTGCACCATCCCACTACCATTCTGATCATAATTATACATGTGACCCTTTTGCAGTCCCTCGTCTTACTATCAACAAATTAGTTCCAAATTATGTATGGACATTTGATAAGTTTGCACATTCTTGAAGTCACTCTCATGATCCGTCCTAATATTTCTTAGAGAGCCCTCTAATTTTTTTAGACATTCTGTCTTTTCCTTTTGTTTTTGCTGATGTGATGTTTTGTACTATGCAGATATAAATTTATGTCGTTTGTTTTGCACAAGTTTATGAATCATCAACAAATTATCTATACTAAATTTAAAATACCAGTGTCATCAGCAATCCTACGATTATTTGAATCCAACCCAAGAGGAGTGAGGCAAGGTGATCCCCTCCCTCTCCTTCTCTTCGTTCTTGCAGCAGAACTACTCTGCATCTTTGAACCTACTACGAAGCCCCATTCCTCAACCCTCCGAAGATTTCTCCATCATCTAATATGTAGATAATACACTTCTACTCATGCAGGTAGATGCCCATCAGCTCTTCTTCCTCAAGAACCTGTTATACGGTTTCTCAGAGGCCATAGGGCTGAAAGTGAATTTTCATAAATCCCACATGTACTCGATCAATGTCTCTCAAGACAAAATGGCAAACCTCGCTGGCATCATTGGGTGTGACATTGGTACAATACCTTTCACTTATCTCGAACTCCCCATGGAACAACAAAGCCGCAGATTGAGGACTTCACCCCTATGATTGACAGAATAGAGAGACGTCTTTCTGCTTGCTCAACTTGGCTTTCCTACTCCGGGAGACTTGAAATGATCAACACAGTTATCACCCCCATCACCATCTATGTCACAGGCACTCTAAAATTGCCAAAAGGATTAATTGATAATGGGGATCGAGCACGCAAACAGTGTCTTTGGCGAGGGAATAGCAACCAAACAAGAGGTGGAAACCTGGTTGCTTGGGATTCAGTGATGATGCCCAAGAGCAAGGGTGGATTGGGAGTGATAAATCTTCTTACAGAATGATGCCCTCCTTTTAAAACAACTCTCCAAATTCTACAACAAAGCTAATGTACCGTGGACCCAACTAATTTGTAGCAAGTATTACCAGAACAAAGTACCACAAGCAACAACTGAAACATGATCCTTTTGGTGGAAGGATGTCCTCTGTCTGCATACCATCTTCCAAGCTGTAACTAACTGCAAAGTTGGGGAGGGTAACACAATACGTTTTTGGCATGATAATTGGGATGACACTATACTTGCTCAAGACTACCCGAGACTAGCCACTTTTGCAATAAAATCAGAAGCCTCAGTAAAGGAAATCATGCAAGCACAGAATGCGGATGACATTTTCTTCCTCCCCCTATCTCACCAAGCTCATGAGGAGTTCTAGTCTCTCCAAGAACGCCTTCAGAATCTTCCATATGTTGATGACAGTCTCAACCAATGGGTGCCTATTTGGAGCAGTAAATACTCAGCAAAGCATTTCTGCAGTCATGTCTTTAGTTCTGTTGATGCCCACCCGATCTATAAAGCTATCTGGAAATCGAGGTGCACACCCAGAATTAAATTCTTCGCTTGGCTCGTCCTAGTTGATCGCCTAAACACCACATCCATGCTTCGTCAGCGACAC
Organism: Oryza australiensis; assembly: GCA_019925245.2. NCBI lineage: Eukaryota > Viridiplantae > Streptophyta > Magnoliopsida > Poales > Poaceae > Oryza > Oryza australiensis. The sequence goes on from JAIFGZ020000422.1 coordinate 70,477, forward strand.
CTCAATATTCAGGATCCAGTCACCTGCATCATATGTACCAGTGGCGTAGAGAAAACTATACAATATCTTTTCTTTGACTGTCCGTTCGCGAAGATTTGCTGGGCAATGCTAAATTTCCATTGGGATGAATCCCTGGCTCTCCCTGATAGGATTCTACAAGCTGGTTCCTCCCAGAACCTATCTTTCTTCACTAAAGTAGCCCTGGTTGCAGCATGGGAGCTTTGGAAGATTCGAAATGACAGTGTTTCAGAGACGCAACCCTAATCACTTAATTTGGTCCTCCAACTTCAAAAGCCAGTGCTTTCTTCTTAGTGCCCGTTTCAAAACTGATCTTAGAGGTTCATTTTGTGTATGGCTAGATACTTTCAGTTAAGATGTAACTTCTCTCCTTTGCTCCTCCCCTCTTTTCTGTGGGCCTCGCCCAAACCCCTGTAAGTATCTTTTTTCCATAATTAATTTCATCCCTTTTACTGTGGGAATCTCCCTCGCAGTTCTTTTGATAAAAAAGCCACGTGTGAGCCGCCCCTCGGCACATTTCCTCACGCATGCGTACGTCTTCAGAAAGAGAGAGAGAAAAAAAGAAAAACCATCCGATCCGCCATGCACGCCTGTGTCGACGCTTCCATCCGTCCTAAAGACGGCCAAATGGGCCGTGCCACAGTGGGCCAGCTCGGGTACGGCCTTCCCTGTAGCAGGCACAACACGGCCCAAGACAGGCGTAACGGCCGGCCAAGACGGCATGAGTGGGCGTGCCGTGCTCGGCTGACGCCGAGCCCGTGGGCCGACATCAGTAGCAATAGCTGTAGCAGCACTGTAACAACACTGTAACACAGCCCATGGGCCTTTAACAGGCCAAAACAGCGCTTGGACAGGAAAAAATTGTCACCAGGCCGACCTCGGCCCATGGGCCTTTAACGGGCCCGTGTCGACACAGCACGGCCGGCCACCCCGTGGGTCGTGCTTGGGCCGGAGGCATGGCATGTGGGCCGGCATGACACGACCTGTTTAAGCAACCGTGCCTAACAGGTCATGTCTAAATGGACCGTGCCGTTCCCGTGTCCGTGCCGGGCCGAGCCGTATCGCCCGTTTGGCTCTCTCTAATCCACCCCCGTACGCTGCCACGTGTTGCGCCGCCCTCCGCGCGCCCACTCCCGATCTCCGCTTTGACGCCTGCCTCCGTGGAGGCATAGATCTCCAACGCCATATTAGAGTCGCCTAGACTCGTCAGGGTCCTCGTCGCCCGCGTCACCACCGATGTACTGGCCGCGCAAGAACTCAGGCACCTGGCGGAGGAATGGGGATTTGGACAGCATCGAGCGAGCGCTCGCACGAAGTTCCATGGCCCCCTCCATTCGCCCACCAGTCTGAGCGCCTTCTTCTTCCCCACAGCAATCTACGCCGCGCGCCGCCGCCGGTCATCCATGACGCGAAGACCGCTCCCTCCCCCGGCGTTTCATGCCTCCGGTGCTGTTGTCCTTCCGAAACAGATGCTGCGGGGGCGAAAGCGGAGAAACTGGGTGCTGTAGATGCGGCCGATGAAGCCGCAGTTGAGGAGGATGCGGTGGATGCCATAGCTGCCTAAGTCGCCGCCGGATACGACTGCCAGGAATCTTCTGAAGGGTTACGCGGAGGCTATGCTAGCCGAAAACAAAAACTTTTCTACCGCGTAAACCAGGAACACTTGCAAGTAAGGGCCGATAGATCGTTACCAATTGGAGTATGCAGCGGAAACAACCAATCAGGGCTATCCGATCTGGAACTGTGCTGGCCGATGACAGCCGATTCCCGCAAGCCGACAGCCGATTCCTGGGGACAACCGATTCACATATCAGCCGATTCGCCGATGTCGCAACCAATCCGAGTCGTCCGACCACGCTCTCGTCGCCGATCTGCCGCAGTCGCCTCACTTTGATTGCAGCCGATCCGAAGCCGATCAACAACGCGCAACGTAGCAGCGCCTCTACCAGTATCCACACGTCTGGGGACAAAACACCGAACACCCGTGTGCTAGCACGCGATGCAAGGCTGATGCTATCCCGCTAGGGTTTAGTCCCGATCTTTCGATGAGAGGTGGAGGATAACTCGATTGGGGAATAGAGGCGACGTTCACGGCCCGACTACAACCGTCCAAGGACGATGCGCCTTAGCAACCGATACACCGTCTCCGATGGTTGACGCGATCTTGCGGTGCGCGACAACCCGGCCACTAGGGCACTCGTCCTGCAAGCAATCGAAGAACAAGCAAGAACAAGTAAAACAAGCAATGAAATTACTATATATTAAGATGAAAGATTCAATCTGAATACACGATATGGTGGAGTTCCGAAGACAAACAGACAGATGGTCTAGCCGACACGCGCGCTGTATGCAAGTAGCAAAAGGCTAACTCTAATCAACAAAACCTGCCCTTCTTGGTGGCGGCTGAAGGATTAAGTAGAGGAGAGAGACGACCACAGGGGTGCCGGAGTCGTGCTAAACCCTAGGACGCGCCCCTAATAGGCCCAACTTGATACACGGCCCATTGGGCCAAAAGAGGTGACGCAACACCAAAGACAGAAAACACTCGGTAGAAAAAGAACAATTGTGGCCGCTCCAGGACAGATATTGACATGGGGCTGGATCCATTTTAAAGTAGACTTGATAACCTTTCCATCAAGTACTTGCACGCCCAAATCGGAGTTTGCATGAAGTCGTGGCGGCCGTTAGAACTTGGCACCGTGCTACAGTCCGAATCCACCCCGTGCGAATCCTCTTCCCGTTGGATCCTCTCCATCGTTCCTGAGTAAAACAAAAGTGCACGCGCCTCCAGAGTATAAAGAAGAGGAACATAACTTAAGAATGAACTTACCTGATGGTTGAGTTGACGTGCACGAGTGCGGGTTATTGGGCCATGAAGTTGTACGTGTGGAGGCGTGGATGTATCGGTAGTATTGATGTCCTCATCATCCTCCCCTTCTTGCATTGGAGTCGTCCTCGACTCAAGCTCATCTTCGTCTCCCAAATATGGCTTTAAATCTGCAACGTTAAAAGTGGGACTAACCCCAAAATCTGCAGGGAGATCAAGCTTGTATGCATTTTCATTAATTTTTTCAAGCACTTTAAAAGGTCCATCAGCTCTAGGCATCAACTTAGACTTTCGCAAATCAGAAACCGTTCCTTTCGCAAATGTAACCAAACCAAATCACCAGGTTCAAAATTCAATTGACGTCTACCTTTGTCACCAAGCAAGCTTATAGTTAGCATTCATGCGCTCTATGTTTTCTTTAGTTGTTTCATGGAGTTTTAACATCAACTCAGCACGTTGTTTAGCATCAAAATTCAGTTTTTCATAAGATGGCAAAGGCATTAAATCAATAGGAGCACGAGGCAAAAATCCATAAACAATCTCAAAAGGGCACATCTTTGTAGTGGAATGCAACGAACGATTGTATGCAAATTCAATATGAGGCAAACATTCTTCCCACATCTTAATATTTGTCTTTAAAACAGCCCTTAACATAGTAGACAAAGTCCTATTCACAACTTCAGTTTGCCCATCGTTTGGGGATGACAAGTAGTAGAAAACAAAAGCTTAGTCCCCAATTTAGCCCACAAAGTTCTCCAAAAATGGCTGAGAAATTTAGTGTCACGGCTGAAACAATGGTGTTTGGCACACCATGCAAGCGAACAACCTCTCGAAAGAACAAGTCAGCAATATGAGTAGCATCATCAGTTTTATGACATGGTATGAAATGTGCCATTTTAGAAAACCTATCCACAACCACAAAAATGCTATCTCGCCCCTCTTGGTCCTAGGTAAGCCCAACACAAAATCCATTGAAATATCTTCCCAAGGAACACTAGGAACAGTAGAGGCATATATAAACCATGGGGGTTTAAGCGTGACTTAGCCTTTTGACATGTCGTGCAGCGAGCCACAAATCGCTCCACGTCTCTTCTCATCCTCGGCCAAAAGAAATGGCTAGCAAGGATGTCCTCCGTCTTCTTGGCACCAAAATGCCCCATCAACCCACCGCCATGCGCTTCTGCAACAACAACAAACGAATAGAGCTAGCTGGAATGCATAGCTTGTTAGATCTAAAAATAAACCCATCATTGAAGACAAATCTGTTCCATGTCCTTCCATCCTTACAAGTGCAACAACACGCCTTTAAAATCATCATCATTCACATATTGGGCTTTGATTGTTTCGAGGCCAAAGATTTTGTAGTCAAGTTGTGTCAACAAAGTATATCTCCTAGACAAAGCATCAACAATGATATTCTCCTTTCCCTTCTTGTGTTTAATGACATAAGGAAAAGATTCAATAAATTCAACCCATTTAGCATGCCTACAATTCAGTTTGCCTTGACTACGAATATGTTTTAAAGATTCATGATCGAATGTATGACAAATTCCTTGGGCCATAAATAATGTTGCCATGTTTCCGAGTTCTCACAAGAGCATACAATTCTTTATCATAAGTAGAATAATTCAGAACAGGCCCACTCAATTTTTCACCGAAATATGCAACGGGTTTTCCCTCTTGTAGCAAAACACCACCCAATCCAATCCCACTAGCATCACATTCGAGTTCAAAAGTCTTATTAAAATTTGGAAGTTGGAGGAGAGGTGCATGTGTCAACTTATCTTTTAACATGTTGAAGGCGTTCACTTGTGCGGTGCCCCACGTGAAAGGCGCTCCCTTCTTTGTAAGCTATTTCAGCGGTGCGGCAATGGTGCTGAAATCCCGCACTAAGCGCCGATAGAATCCCGCAAGTCCTAAAAAGCTTCAAACCTGTGTGACCGTTTAGGAGGCGGCCAACTCGAATTGCCTCGACCTTGGCTTGATCAACCTCACCCTGCGGAGTAACAACATAGCCAAGAAATGATACACGATCGGTGCAAAACCGCACTTCGCAAGGTTACCAAACAAACGTGCATCGCGCAAAGCATTAAAAACAACACGTAAATGATCAAGGTGTTCCTCTAAAGATTTGATATAAATCAGAATATCATCAAAGTATACCACAACAAATTTGCTAATGAAAGCACGCAAAACCTCATTCATCAACCTCATGAAAGTACTAGGTGCATTAGTTAAACCAAAAGGCATCACTAACCACTCATATAATCCAAACTTAGTTTTGAAAGCTGTTTTCCACTCATCTCCAAACTTCATACGAATATGGTGGTATCCACTACGCAAATCAACTTTAGAGAAGACAGAGAGCCACTCAATTCATCAAGCATATCGTCTAACCTAGGAATTGGATGACGATATCTAATGGTAATGTTATTAATAGCTCTACAATCAACACACATACGCCAAGATCCATCTTTCTTAGGCACCAAAATCACCGGCACAACACATGGACTAAGAGACTCTCGTACGTACCCTTTATCAAGCAACTCCTGAACTTGACGCTGAATTTCCTTGGTCTCGTCGTGGTTGGTTCGTATGGCGCGCGGTTGGGTAGTGAAGCCCCGGAATCGATCGATTTGATGCTCAATTCCACGCACCGGTGGCAGCCCGGCGGTACATCCCGGGAAAAACATCCTCATACTCCCGCAAAAGATTAGTGACCGCAGTGGAAAAGAAACAGTATCTCCTCAAAGGAAAACAAAAGCATCCTTGCATACAAAAGCATAGCATACAGTTTCACTTGTATCCAAATTGGCAACATCAGATTTAACAAGCATGCAAGAACCTTTCAATTGAATCACATTTTTATTGTCGATTTCGATTCTCTCTTGTTATGTTGCACATGTTCTTTGGCTACAATCTGATTTTCACTTATAGCATGGACCCGATTCTTCTCTTTCTTAGCTCTAGCAACATCATCCTCAAAAATAGCTTCGGGGGTCATGGGATGCAACACAATTTTCTTATCATGGTACATAAAAGAATATTGATTTGATCTACCATGATGCATAGAATCCATATCAAATTGCCATGGCCTACCTAACAGAATATGACAAGCTTGCATAGGTACAACATCACACTCAACAACATCACGATATGCCCCAATTGCAAAATTAATACGCACCAGCTTGGTTACCTTTGCCTTACCACCGTTGTTTAGCCATTGAATGTGATATGGGTGGGGATGTGGTTTGGTGCTGAGTGCAAGCTTCTCCACCATTTCGCTGCTAGCCAAGTTGTTGCAGCTTCCTCCATCGATGATCAAGCGGCAAGAACGCTCTTTAATGACGCACTTTGTTTGGAACAAGGTGTGCCGCTGATTTTGCTCGGCCTTCTCCATTTGTGTGCGAGCACACGCTGCACAATGAGGCTGTCATAGCGTTCCGCAAAGCATCGCACCAATATGTTCTTCGTTCCCTCATCTTTATCCGCATGGTCGCCGCAAGCAAAGTAAGTGTATCTTCATCGAAATCACTAGCCGAGGAATACTCACCATCATCTTTTACTACCAAAACACGCTTGCTTGGGCATCACGCTGGACATGCCCATAGCCCTTGCAATGGTGACATTGGACATCTCTTGTTCTTCCAAAGTGGATGCAATGAAGAAGCACTCACGGCGGGCTGGGCTGTCTTAGTCGGTGCACTAACAGCGGGACACGTGGCTTGTCGCTGGATAGAGAAGGTGCCGACCGCCGGGTGTGGAAGATGGTGAAGGAGTAGAAGGCGTGCGTGGCAGCCATGATGTCGATTTTCCTGCAGAAACATTAGTCTTGGCACTAGCACGTCGTCCCTGCACTTCCCTTTCAGCTTTGCAAGCAAGATGAAACAATCGAGTCATATTAGTGTAATCTTTGTAGTCCACAATGTCATAGATCTCACGGTTTAGACCACCCAAAAATCTAGCCATAGCAGCATCCTCGACTCGTCTAAATTACAGCGAAGCATGCCCATTTGTAATTCCCGATAATATTCCTCTACACTTTTAGCACCTTGCCTCAATTGTTGCAATTTATTTAACAAATCACGTGCATAGTAAGAAGGAACAAATCTAGCCCGCATGACCCGTTTCAAAGCATCCCAAGTCTGTGGCATGTTGTTAGGATTTTTCTTGCCATGTTCTATCCACCACACAGAGGCGAAAGCAGTGAACTCACTAGTAGCATACTCTAACTCTAGAGTTCTCGGGAATTCATGGCATGCAAATTTTTGATCAACAAAGAATCTCCCATGTAATGTATGCATCGGGATCATATTTTCCATCAAAAGGAGGTATCTTAAATTTGACTTTAGAAAAAGCATCTTCATTGCGTACCTCTCGTCGGCGGTGTTCTCCCATGCCTCTACGGTTGTTACGTAGCCGACGGCGATCACGAGCGTTGCGGTCATCATGTTCAGTGTCAGCGGTATAGTCACCATCGAAGTTGTCCTCACCGTACTCACCATCAACGTCGTCTTCATCACGTTGATCATGGCCCCGAGCATTGAGGTTATCAAAATGCCTCACATGTGTAGCAAGGCTGGTGTCAATACGCGCGACCGATGCCTCCAACCCGGCGAGCCTGGTTGTGGCATCGATTTGTGTGGCCTCCAATTGCCCGATCTTGTCATTCGTCACCCGCAGATCTACATCAAGTCCTTCGTGTGCCGCTTCACTTCCCTTGCAAAATGTTGTATGATGCGTCTGGTGCGTGGAGAATGGGATGCACCTTCTTCTTCCTCCGAGCCTGCCATGGTTAATATAACAAAACAAAAACGAAAATAGTTGACAAGAATTAATCCCTACAACTATTGGGGTGTGGCTACTGAAAGGCGCTCGCTCTCGCTTATCTCACAAGTTCTTACCAGTTCTTACCATGCTCACGGGAGGGATGACGACAACCGACAAGTCTCGCAACCGTGGAACGAGGTGTATCGGCGCCGTAGCAACAAGGCTCGTTGTCAAGCCGTAGTCGTATGTGTGGGGCTATAGGAGGGCTGAAAGTAATGCACAAGGAAGTACTAGCAACCACGTTAGTCAAAGCAAATTGAGTAAACGCTCAAGGTCGGTACCGTGCTGGTCCTAGGCTAGACGAAATAGAGACGCGAGCCTAACCACAAAGGACGCCACAAGATACAAACCCAAACAGACACGATCACGGGAAGGTGGAGACAAAGGGGACTAAGGGGAAGGAGACAAAGGAGACAAAGGAAAGGTTCTCACGAGTCGGCCCTTTCTTTCTTTTTTTTTTCTCTCTCTTTTTTTTTTTTTTTTTTTTTTTTTTGTTCTCTCTCTAGTGCCGAGGAGAGAGATGCGACTTTTTTTTTTTTTTTTTTGATATTTTTTTGACAACCAGGGGCACACTAGAACCAACCACAAAAATCCTTAGCTCAAACGGATAAAAAATGAGGCACGTGGAATTTTTCAAAGTTTTACCAAAAGGGGTTCGAAGCTTCTCCCACGAAAACAGAATTTTGCAAGCGGAATTTGGCGATTTTAAGATTATCGAACCCGACGAAGCGAGGAACAGACGGATGTAACTTTTTCTGTAGATGTCCGTAGATATCTTATTTGCCTAATTTCGAGCCCGTATGAGAAAGATATCACTGTTTTAAGGCAAGCAACTCGAATCGGGTTCTATTTCCTTTCTTGCGATGGTGGATCAAAGGCAAGACAGATTACATGACGGAAATAGATCAAACTATGGAAGGAAAGTAATTGGTGGGTGACAGCGATGGTGGTGATGACGGCTAAAACAAAGGTGATGATGACGATGGTGAAGGTGGCGGTATGTGGTGGCAAGAACTCGAAACTCTAATCGCCTAAACACTAAGACCAGCACATTGACACAACCATGCAATCGAAGACTCAACAAGCCCTAACTAAGCAGTCCTAGTAAAAAAAGGCTCAAAGGATTTTTAGGATTGATCTCATCTACTATTTTTTTGGCTTTTTCTGGACTATAGGAAACAAAATTAAACAACGAAAGGCAAAAAAAAGCTCTCACCGATCAACCGCGCTCTGATACCAACTGATGCGATCCCGCTAGGGTTTAGTCCCGATCTTTCGATGAGAGGTGGAGGATAACTCGATTGGGGAATAGAGGCGACGTTCACGGCGACTACAACCGTCCAAGGACGATGCGCCTTAGCAACCGATACACCGTCTCCGATGGTTGACGCGATCTTGCGGTGCGCGACAACCCGGCCACTAGGGCACTCGTCCTGCAAGCAATCGAAGAACAAGCAAGAACAAGTAAAACAAGCAATGAAATTGCTATATATTAAGATGAAAGATTCAATCTGAATACACGATATGGTGGAGTTCCGAAGATAAACAGACGGACGGTCTAGCCGACACACGCGCTGTATGCAAGTAGCAAAAGGCTAACTCTAATCAACAAAACCCGCCCTTCTTGGTGGCGCGAAGGATTAAGTAGAGGGGAGAGACGACCACAGGGGTGCCGGAGTCGTGCTAAACCCTAGGACGCGCCCTAATGGGCCCAACTTGATACACGGCCCATTGGGCCAAAAGAGGTGACGCAGCACCAAAGACAAAAAACACTCGGTAGAAAAAGAACAATTGCGGCCGCTCCAGGACAGATATTGACATGGGGCTGGATCCATTTTAAAGTAGACTTGATAACCTTTCCATCAAGTACTTGCACGCCCAAATCGGAGTTTGCATGAAGTCGTGACGGCCGTTAGAACTTGGCACTGTGCTGCTGTCCGAATCCACCCTGTGCGAATCCTCTTCCGTTGGATCCTCTCCATCGTTCCTGAGTAAAACAAAAGTGCACGCGCCTCCAGAGTATAAAGAAGAGGAACATAACTTAAGAATGAACTTACCTGATGGTTGAGTTGACGTGCACGAGTGCGGGTTATTGGGCCATGAAGTTGTACGTGTGGAGGCGTGGATGTATCGGTAGTATTGATGTCCTCATCAAAGGCTAGGGTTTGGCTCGAAAGTGGGAAGGGTTTCCATGGAGATTGATCTCGGCGACTTGTTGCGCCAAATCAGATTGATTTCGGCGCAACTCGATTCAACTGATGTGCCGCATCTCTCCACCCCTCGCCCCTTTATATAGAGTTGGCCTACTGGGACTAGTGGCCGATCAGGACTCTATTTTGAATCGGATCTCATCCGTGTCTCATAGAGTTGGCCGCCCATACGTCGTAAGCCCATATGACTCTATCCGATCGGATCCCTATCCGATCGAGCCATATTCGAGTCCAACTCGAATGCCTGTTCTTATCCCTTTAAGCATGCGACCCGTAGGTTCAGGTATACTCGGTTTCGGCTATAGTCTAACTTAGCCGATCGTCGGCTCGAGTCCAACTCAGCCGACCTGTCGACAGCGGCGCCTAGCAGCACATATTGACACCATAGTATACAAGAATATAATATTGGCTCTGAACCTGTAATGTGTACACAAATCCCTTTGCCTCACGATACCAATTAAGCTATAGACAAGATGTGTGTCATCCCTTCAATAACTTAACCATTCACTCGAACCGTATTGGATTATCTATCTGTAGATTGACTCCTCAATCAACTTAGCATGGCCATGCATTTCCATAATCCATTACCTCGAGGGGCGCAGAGATATCTCTTCCAAAGGAGGGGCAAATTCCATCTTGATCACTCACATCTCACTCCATGTTTCATAGCAAACCCGAAAACTACCTTTATAACAACCCAGATACGGAATAACGTTTGGTAGTCCCAAAGTAGGCTACTACACATGTTAGAATCCATGGTGATCTTAGGTCTAAGGACTTGTGTACCAACACTACCTGAGACCAACTAATGACACATTAATTCCTGTAGTGTCTCATGGTGGGTCTATCCAACAATGTGTTCTCTAACACATGTGTCCATGTTTATTGATTTGGTATGTCCATACCCATGATCTATGAGACATGATCATTAATCAATAAACATGCCGATCTTAGAATCATATTAGTTCCATTAATATGATATATGATCAGGGATCATTTAGAAATAGATTCATACATATAGAGTCTCATAAATAAGTCACGTACATATTGATCAATACAAGATGTCTATTTCATGAAACTGAATAACACTTTATTCATTTATACATAAACATTGACAATGATATCCAACATCTCCATGTTGCCTCGAGGGGATGTCATTAACAATCTCCCACTTGCACTAGAGTCAATCATGTAAGTATCTAATACCCATTGCTCTTGTGTGCGCCTCATGTTTCGGCTGAGGGAGAGGTTTTGTCAGCGGATCGGCTATGTTAAGATCTGTGTGCACTTTGCATATCTTGACATCACCTCTGTCCACTATCTCACGGATGAGATGATATCGCCGAAGTATGTGTTTGGACTTCTGATGTGACCTCGTCTCCTTAGCTTGCGCAATGGCTCCACTATTATCACAATAGAGAGACATTGGACCAGTCGTACTAGCCATCACACCAAGCTCAGAAACGAATTTCTTGATCCAAACAGTCTCCTTTGCAGCTTCCAAAGCAGCAACGTACTCGGCCTCCGTTGTAGAATCAACAACAATATCCTGCTTGGAACTCTTCCAGCTGACTGCGCCTCCGTTCAGGCAGAACACGAACCCAGATTGCGATCTATAATCATCCTTGTCCATTTGGAAGCTAGCATCGGTGTAACCACTTACAACAAGCTCTTCTTCACCTCCATAGACTAGGAACATATCCTTAGTTCTTCTCAAGTACTTAAGGATATTCTTTACGGCAGTCCAGTGACCTTCACCTGGATCTGACTGGTATCTGCTCGTAGCACTCAAAGCGTACGAGACATCTGGACATGTACAAAGAATGGCATACATGATGGATCCAATTGCCGAAGCATATGGAACCATACCCATCTTATTCCGCTCATCATGTGTCTGAGGACACTGATTCTTGCTAAGATTAATGCCATGTGACATGGGCAAGAAACCTTTCTTGGAATCATGCATGTTGAACCTTTTCAACACCTTGTCAATGTATGTACTTTGGCTTAATCCAATTAGCCTCTTGGATCTATCTCTATAGATCCGAATGCCCAAAATGTATGCTGCCTCCCCTAAGTCTTTCATGGAAAAACTATTTTTAAATGAAGACTTGACGGATTCCAACATAGGGATATCATTTCTAATCAACAATATGTCATCCACATATAAGATTAGAAATATAATTGCGCTCCCACTAACCTTTTTGTAAACACAGGCCTCCTCTTCGTTTTTGATGAAACCAAACCTTTCATCAAAACGAATATTCCAACTCCGAGATGCTTGCTTCAATCCATAAATGGATTTCTGTAGCTTGCATATCTTTCCAGGCGATTGTGGATTGACAAAACCTTGAGGTTGTATCATGTATACATCCTAGCTTAGGTTTCCATTTAGAAAAGCCGTTTTGACATCCATCTGTCATATCTCATAATCGAAATATGCAGCGATCGCTAGGATATTCCGAATAAATTTAAGCATTGCGACGGGCGAGAAGGTTTCATCATAATCAACTCCTTGAATCTGTTTAAAACCTTTCGCCACCAATCACGCCTTATAGATGTGAACATTTTCATCCATATCAGCCTTTTTCTTAAAAACCCATTTACACTCAATGGTTTTTACACCATCAGGTGGATCAACCAAGTTCCAAACTTGATTGTCGTACATGGATTCTATTTCGGATTTCATGGCTCCAAGCCACTTGTTGGAATCGGGTCCCACCATCGCTTCCTCATAGGTCTTAGGCTCATCGTTGTCCAACAATAATATATCACGTTGTTCCGCACCTGTGTACCTGTCAGGTGCAAGACGTGATCTTTCAGACCTCCGTGGGGCTGGTGTATCTACAACTGGTGGCGCAACACTTTGCTCCTCCTGTTGTGGTTCTGTGGTCGCTGAAATATTTTCTGGTGATTTTTGAACTTCTTCAAGATGCACCCTGCTCCCACTAACCCTTCTTGAAAGAAACTCTTTCTCCAAGAAAACACCATGTCGGGCGACAAACACTTTGCCTTGTTCCCGATTATAAAAGTAATATCCCTTAGTTTCCTTAGGATATCCCGCAAAGAAGCACTTGTCAGATTTGGGTGTGAGCTTGTCAGACTGTAAACATTTTACATAAGCTTCCCATCCCCAAATTTTGAGAAAAGACAGACTAGGGGGTTGCCTGTCCATATCTCATATGGTGTCTTTTCAACTGACTTAGATGGAACTCTATTTAGTGTGAGCGCAACTGTTTCAAGAGCATATCCCCAAAAGGATAACGGAAGATCACTTTGGCTCATCATGGACCGCACCATGTCCAACAAGGTACGATTTCTCCGTTCGGACACCCCATTCCATTGTGGAGTTCCTGGCGGAGTCAACTGTGGAACAATTCCACAATCTTTCAGATGATTACCAAACTCTTGGCTCAAGTATTTCCCTCCACGATTTGATCGTAGAAACTTGATTGTTTTCCCTAAATGATTATGTACTTCATTCTGGAATTCTTTGAACTTTTCAAAGGATTCGGACTTATGCCTCATTAAATAGATATAACTGAAGGGTTGCGCGGAGGCTACGCTAGCCGAAAACAAAAACTTTTAACCGCGCAAAGCATGAACACTTGCAAGTAAGGGCCGATAGATCGTTACCGATTGGTATATGCAGCGGAAATAGCCAATCAGGGCTATCCGATCCGGAACAGTGTAGCCGATTCCCGCAAGCCGACAACCGATTCACCAATCAGCCGATTCGTCGATGCCGCAGCCGATCCGAGTCGTCCGACTGTGTTCTCACGCCACGCTCCGATGCGCTCGACCGCAGCCGATTCCTCCACAGCCGATCAACAGCGCGCAACGTAGCAGCGCCTCTACCGGTATCCACACGTCCGGGGACAGAACGGCCAACACCCGTGTGCTAGCACGCGATGCAAGGCTAGGGTTTGGCTTGAAAGTGGGGAGGGTTTCCGTGGAGTTTGATCTCGGCAACTTCTGTTGCGGATTCGGTTTAAAGCGATCCAACTGATGTGTCGCAGCTCTCCACCCCTCGCCCCTTTATATAGAGTTGGCCGACTGGGACTAGTGGCCGATCAGGACTCTATTTCAAATCGGATCCTATCCGAATCTCATAGAGTTGGCCGCCCATACGTCGTAAGCCTATATGACTCTATCCGATCGGATCCCTATCCGATTGAGCCGTATCCGAGTCCAACTCGAATATCTATTCTATCCCCTTAAGCGTGCGACCCTGTAGGTTCAGGTATACTCGGTTTCGGCTATAGTCTAACTTAGCCGATCGTCGGCTCGAGTCCAACTCACCCGACCGTCAACAACGGCGCCTAGCAGCACATATTGACACCATAGTATACAAGAATAATATCGGCTCGAACCTGTAATGTGTACACAAATCCCTTTGCCTCACGATACCAGTTAAGCTATAGGCAAGATGTGTGCCATCCCTTCAATAGCTTAACCATTCACTCGAACCGTATTGGATTATCTGTCTGTTGATTGACTCCTCAATCAACTTAGCATGGCCATGCATTTCCATAATCCATTACCTCGAGGGGCCCAGAGATATCTCTCCAAAGGAGGGGCAAATTCCATCTTGATCACTCACATCCCACTCCATGTTTCATAGCAAACCCGAAAACTACCTTTATAACTACCCGATCTTGAATAGCGTTTGGTAGTCCCAAAGTAGGCTACTACACATGTTGGAATCCATGGTGATCTCAGGTCTAAGGACTTTGTACCAACACTACCCGAAACGAACTAATGACACATTAATTCTGTAGTGTCTCATGGTGGGTCTATCCAACAATGTGTTCTCTAACACATATGTCCATGTTTATTGATTTGGTATCTCCATACCCATGATCTATGAGACATGATCATCAATCAATAAACATGCCGATCTTAGAATCATATTTGTTCCAATAATATGATATATGATCAGGGATCATTTAGAAATAGATTCATACATATCGAGTCTCATAAATAAGTCACATACTTATTGATCAATACAAGATGTCTATTTCATGGAACTGAATAACACTTTATTCATAAATACATAAACATTGACCATGATATCCAACATCTCCATGTTGCCTCTAGGGCATATCACTAACAATCTCCCACTTGCACTAGAGTCAATCATGTAAGTATCTAATACCCATTGCTCTTGTGTGCGCCTCATGCTTCGGCTGAGGGAGAGGTTTTGTCAGCGGATCGGCTATGTTGAGATCCGTGTGCACTTTGCATATCTTGACATCACCTCTGTCCACTATCTCGCGGATGAGATGATATCGCCGAAGTATGTGTTTGGACTTCTGATGTGACCTTGGCTCCTTGGCTTGCGCAATGGCTCCACTATTATCACAATAGAGAGACATTGGACCCGTCGCACTAGTCATCACACCAAGCTCGAAACGAATTTCTTGATCCAAACGGCCTCCTTTGCGGCTTCCGAAGCAACAATGTACTCGGCCTCCGTTGTAGAATCAGCAACAGTATCCGCTTGGAACTCTTCTAGCCAGCGCCTCCGTTCGGCAAAACACGAACCCAGTTGCGATCTATAATCATCCTTGTCCATTTGGAAGCTAGCATCGGTGTAACCACTTACAACGAGCTCTTCTTCACCTCCACAGACTAGGAACATATCCTTAGTTCTTCTCAAGCACTTAAGGATATTCTTTACCTGTCCAGTGACCTTCACTGGATCGGGTATCTCGCTCGTAGCACTCGGAGCGTACGAGACATGCAGGCGTGTACAAAGCATGGCATACATGATGGATCCAATTGCCGAAGCATATGGAACCGTACCCATCTTATTCCGCTCATCATGTGTCCGAGGACACCGATTCTTGCTAAGATTAATGCCATGTGACATGGGCAAGAAACCTTTCTTGGAATCATGCATGTTGAACCTTTTCAACACCTTGTCAATGTATGTACTTTTGCTTAATCCAATTAGCCTCTTGGATCTATCTCTATAGATCCGAATGCTAATATGTATCTGCATCCCCTAAGTCTTTCATAGAAAAACTATTTTTCAATGAAGACTTGACGGATTCTAGCATAGGGATATCATTTCCAATCAACGTATGTCATCCACATATAAGATTAAAAATACAATTGCGCTCCCACGGACCTTTTTGTAAACACAGGCCTTTTCTTCATTATGATGAAACCAAACCCTTTGATTACTTCATCAAAACGAATATTCCAACTCCGAGATGCTTGCTTCAATCCATAAATGGATTTCGTAGCTTGCATATCTTTCAGCGATTCTGGATCGACAAAACCCCGAGGTTGTATCATGTATACATCCTCGCTTAGGTTTCCATTTAGGAAAGCCGTTTTGACATCCATCGCCATATCTCATAATCGAAATATTCAGCAATCGCTAGGATAATCCGAATAGATTTAAGCATTGCGACGGGCGAGAAGGTTTCATCATAATCAACTCCTTGAATCGGTTTAAAACCTTTCGCCACCAATCGCGCCTTATAGATGTGAACATTTCCATCCATATCGGCCTTTTCTTAAAAACCCATTTACACTCAATGGTTTTGACACCATCGGTGGATCAACCAAGTTCCAAACTTGATTGTCGTACATGGATTCTATTTCGGATTTCATGGCTCTAAGCCACTTGTTGGAATCGGGTCCCACCATCGCTTCCTCATAGGTCTTAGGTTCATCGTTGTCCAACAACAATATATCACGTTGTTCCGCACTGTGTACTGTCGGTGCACGACGTGATCTTTCGGACCTCCGTGGGGTGGTGTATCTACAACCGGTGGCGCAACACTTTGCTCCTCCGTTGTGGTTCGTGGTCGAAACGTTTTCGGTGTTTCTTGAACTTCTTCAAGATGCACTCGCTCCTCGACCCTTCTTGAAAGAAACTCTTT
This sequence comes from Oryza australiensis, assembly GCA_019925245.2. Lineage (NCBI taxonomy): Eukaryota > Viridiplantae > Streptophyta > Magnoliopsida > Poales > Poaceae > Oryza > Oryza australiensis. The sequence goes on from JAIFGZ020000422.1 coordinate 87,261, forward strand.
CTCCAAGAAAACACCATGTCGGGCGACAAACACTTTGGCTTGTTCCCGATTATAAAAGTAATATCCCTTAGTTTCCTTAGGATATCCCACAAAGAAGCACTTGTCGATTTGGGTGTGAGCTTTCAGGATGAACGTTTTACATAAGCTTCGCATCCCCAAATTTTGAGAAAAGACAAACTAGGGGTTGCCCTGTCCATATCTCATATGGTGTCTTTTCAACTGACTTAGATGGAACTCTATTTAGTGTGAGCGCAGCTGTTTCAAGAGCATATCCCCAGAAGGATAACGGAAGATCACTTTGGCTCATCATCGATCGCACCATGTCCAACAAGGTGCGATTTCTCCATTCGGACATTCCATTCCATTGTGGAGTTCCTGGTGGAGTCAACTGTGGAACAATTCCATAATCTTTCAGGTGATTACCAAACTCTTGGCTCAAGTATTCGCCTCCACGATCTGATCGTAGAAACTTGATTGTTTTCCCTAAATGATTCTGTACTTCATTCTGGAATTCTTTGAACTTTTCAAAAGATTCGGACTTATGCCTCATTAAGTAGGTATAACCATATCTACTAAAGTCATCGGTAAAGGTAATGAAGTACTAATAACCACCTCTGGCTGTTGAGCTCATTGGTCCACATACATCAGTATGTACGAGTGCCAATAAGTCACTTGCTCTCTCACTATGCCCGTGAAAGGTGCCTTTGTCATCTTACCAAGTAAACAAGACTCACATGTCTCAAATGATTCAAAATCAAAAGAGTGAAGCAATCCATCCTTATGGAGCTTCTCCATGCGTTTCTTATTTATATGGCCTACGCGACAATGCCGGATAAACGTGGGGTTTATATCATTAGAGAGTTGTCTTTACGTATTGATGTTATAGATGGGAGACACTTCAAGATTCAAAACGTATAATCCATTCACCAATGGAGCATGAAAATAGAACATATCTCTAAGATATATTGAACAACCATTGTCCATTGATCTAAAATCATATCCTTCCGCTTGCAAACATGAAGCGGAAATAACGTTTGACATAGTGTTGGAACACAATAACAATTATTCAATTCCAAAATTAATCCCGATGGTAGATGAAGTGGTATCGTGTCGACAAGAACCGTAGCAACGCTTGCTCCATTGCCGACGCGCAGTTCATCTCGCCCTTCTCAATCCTCTACTTCTTCTCATTCCCGCAACGACTTGCAAAGATGAGCTACCGATCCGGTATCAAATACCCAAGAGTCGTAGGTTAAGTAGCAAGATTAATATCTATAACATTAATACCGAAGCGAAGTCGTACTTTGCTTATTTTTGAGATCCTCCATGTACTTCTTGCAGTTCCTCTTCCAAGTGGCTCTGTCTCCTTGCAATAGAAGCAAACGGCATCCGATGCCGCCGACCCCTTGTTGCCCTTCTTTGCATTGGAGGCACTCGCGATCTCATCGGGAGTTAACTTCCTCTTGGTGCAAAGTTTTTTGACAGTGGTTTGCGCTTAGCCTTCGCATCATCATCACATGATGACCATTTTTCTCGGATACTCTCCTCATGTCTTTAGCATCCCATGCAATTCAGCAGGTTCTATCCATATTGTTCATGTGATAGTTTAATATGAATGGCTCGAAGCTCGGAGGAGCGACCGGAGAATCACATCGCAGCCAACTCTTGGCTAAGGGGAAAACCTAGTTTTTCCAGACTGTCAATATAGCCAATCATCTTTATCACATGCGGACTGACGGGATCATTACCGCGCAAAACCAGGAACACTTGCAAGTAAGGGCCGATAGATCATTACCGATTGGAGTATGCAAATAAACCAATCAGTGGCTATCCGATCTCGGAACTCGTGCCTGCCGATGACGCCGATTCCCGCAAGCCGACGGCCGATTCCTGGGATAGCCGATTCACCAATCAGCCCGATTCGCCGATGTCGCAGCCGATCTGAGCCGTCCGACCGCTCTGCGTCGCCGATCGCGCAGCCGCCTCACTCCGATTGCAGCCGATCCAAAGCCGATCAACAGCGCGCAACGTAGCAGCGCCTCTTCCGGTATCCACACGTATGGGGACAGAACACCAAACACCCGTGTGCTAGCACGCGATGCAAGGCTAGGGTTTGGCTCGAAAGTGGGGAGGGTTTCCGTGGAGATTGATCTCGGCGACTTGTTGCGCCAAATCAGATTGATTTCGGCGCAATTCGATTCAACTGATGTGCCGCATCTCTCCACCCCTCGCCCCTTTTTATAGAGTTGGCCTACTGGGACTAGTGGCCGATCATGACTTTATTTTGAATCGGATCTCATCCGTGTCTCATAGAGTTGGCCGCCCATACGTCGTAAGCCCATAGGACTCTATCCGATGGGATCCCTATCCGATCGAGCCGTATCCGAGTCCAACTCGAATGCTGTTCTTATCCCCTTAAGCGTGCGACCCGAGGTTCAGGTATACTCGGTTTCGGGTATAGTCTAACTTAGCCGATCGTCGGCTCGAGTCCAACTCGGTCGATGCAGTCAACGGCGGCGCCTAGCAACACATATTGACACCATAGTATACAAGAATATAATATCGGCTCACGACACTGTAATGTGTACACAAATCTCTTTGCCTCACGATACAAATTAAGCTATAGGCAAGATGTGTGCCATCCCTTCAATACTTAACCATTCACTCGAATCGTATTAGATTATCATCGTTGATTGACTCCTCAATCAACTTAGCATGGCCATGCATTTCCATAATCCATTACCTCGAGGGCCGAGATATCTCTCCCAAAGGAGGGGCAAATTCCATCTTGATCACTCACATCCCACTCCATGTTTCATAGCAAACCCGAAAACTACCTTTATAACTACCCGGTTATGGAATAGCGTTTGGTAGTCTCAAAATAGGCTATTACACATGTTGGAATCCATGGTGATCTCAGTCTAAGGACTTTGTACCAACACTCACGAGACCAACTAATGACACATTAATTCCTATAGTGTCTAATGATGGATCTATCCTACAATGTGTTCTCTAACACATGTGTCCATGTTTATTGATTTGGTATCTCCATACCCATGATCTATGAGACATGATCATTAATCAATAAACATGTCGATCTTAGAATCATATTAGTTTCATTAATATGATATATGATCAGGGATTATTTAGAAATAGATTCATACATATATATATATAGAGTCTGTTAGTGATATGCCCTAGAGGCAACATGGAGATGTTGGATATCATGTCAATGTTTATGTATTTATGAATAAAGTGTTATTCAGTTCCATGAAATAGACATCTTGTATTGATCAATAAGTACGTGACTTATTTATGAGACTCGATATGTATGAATCTATTTCTAAACGATCCTGATCATATGTCATATTGTTGGAACAAATATGATTCTAAGATCGGCATGTTTATTGATTGATGATCATGTCTCATAGATCATGGGTATGGAGATACCAAATCAATAAACATGGACATATGTGTTAGAGAACACATTGTTGGATAGACCCACCATGAGACACTACAGAATCAATGTGCCATTAGTTGGTCTCGAGTAGTGTTGGTACAAAGTCCTTAGACCCGAGATCACCATGGATTCCAACATGTGTAGTAGCCTACTTTGGGACTACCAAACGCTATTCAAGAATCGGGTAGTTATAAAGGTAGTTTTCGGGTTTGCTATGAAACATGGAGTGGGATGTGAGTGATCAAGATGGAATTTGCCCCTCCTTTGGAGAGATATCTCGGCCCTCGAGGTAATGGATTATGGAAATGCATGGCCATGCTAAGTTGATTGAGGAGTCAATCAATGTATGATAATCCAATACGGTTCGAGTGAATGGTTAAGCTATTGAAGGGATGGCACACATCTTGCCTATAGCTTAACCGGTATCGTGAGGCAAAGGGATTTGTGTACACATTACAGTTCGTGAGCCGATATTATATTCTTGTATACTATGGTGTCAATATGTGCCGCTAGGCACCGCATGGACATGTGTCGGCGAGTTAGACTCGAGCCGACGATCGGCTAAGTTAGACTATAGCCGAAACCGAGTATACCTGAACCTACAAGGTCGACGCTTAAGGGGATAGAATAAATATTCGAGTTGGACCCGGATACGGCTCGATCGGATAGGGATCCGATCGGATAGAGTCCTATGGGCTTACGACGTGTGGGGCGGCTAACTCTATGAGATACGGATGAGATCCGATTCAAAATAGAGTCCTAATCGGCCACTAGTCCCGCCGGCCAACTCTATATAAAGGAGGGAGGGGTGGAGAGCCGACACACGTCAATTGCATCGCGTGCAAGAAGTCGCCGAGATCAATCTCCACGGAAACCCTCCCCACCTTCGAGCCAAACCCTAGCCTTGCATCGCGTGCTAGCACACGGGTGTACGGCGTTCGTCCCCGGGACGTGTGGATACCGGTAGAGGCGCTGCTACGTTGCGCGCTCTTGATCGGCTTCGGATCGGCCTGCAACGGAGCAATCGGCCGCGGTCGGGCGCATCGGAACGAGGCGCGAGAACGCGGCCGGACGACTCGAATCGGTTGATTGGCGAATCGGCTGTCTCCGGAATCGGCTACACTGTTCCGGATCGGATTGCCTTGATTGGCTATTCCGCTGCACTCTACTCCAATCGATAACGATCTATCGGCCCTTACTTGCAAGTGTTCCTGGTTTACGCGGTAAAAGTTTTTGTTTTCGGCTAGCGTAGCCTCCGCGTAACCCTTCAAGTGGTATCGAGCTAATCTTGCTTAGTTCGGGTTTTAGATTGGATCTGGAACAAGTTTTGCACACGGGTTGATTAGATCAATCGGTTTTACGGGATCTGTTGAGGAGAGTTAATGGTAATTGTGTTCCTTGATAGTGTATCGGAACGGCGTAATGTGATTACGTCGAAGCAATTTCCATATAACTCGGTTTGAGTTGGGTTCGAGATAGCGTTCCTTGATAGTGTATCGGAACGGTATAATGTGATTATGCCGAAGCTATCTCGTAGTCCGATCTTGTTAGCTGCCTCGCGCCTACGCAAACCATCTCCCTTGATAGTGTATCGGGACGGCATAATATGATTATGCCGACATGCCGCCGTGTGCGTACCCCCTTATAGGTCGTCTCGGTGCCGTAGCTCTGCGATAAGTAGAAAACGTTTCTACGCCTAACTTGTTTTTGCAGAGAATGCTTTGAGATGGTATGGCCCTATTGTATGTATGAGATGTATGAGATGCATGTGATGCATGTAATATTCTTTCATATGTGCAATCCCTGTAATATTCTTTCATACGTGCAATGCTTGTAATATTCTTTCACGACCTGCGAGTCGATGTAATCTTCAATTAGAGCTTCTATAGTAGTAGCTTAGTTTGAAGAAATCAAGCATTCGACACTCGAAAGAACGGTGATGAAGATGGAGATCCTCTACACCGGCATGGAGATGGAGATCACCATGTGAAGGGGGCCATACTATTTCACTATATGCTATTCTTCTTGCTTTCATATGTGATATGCTTGTTTGATAGGATAGCATCCTCGCAAAATTAAGTAGTAATGATGCCCTTCCAAATGTTGCACCCGTCACCGTTATGCTCGTCAATGGTGGGTCCGCCAAAGCAGTGCCATTCTCTATCATAACACAAGGGGGTATATGTCGGACATATACAACGGGAGCATTTGGTTTACTTAACAAGGCTATCAAAACAGTTTTGGGCCTTGGGGCATAGGTTGGGGCCGGGCATGGAGATGCCACACCAACAACAAGAGTCACATAGAGATGTGATTAGCAAGGAGTTGCTTACCGATGTTATTAATATTCTAGCGGTGATGCCAAAGCTCACTAGAAAATTAATTAACACGTGGATCTTGACCCAATACGTAACCTAGAGGGAAGGTGGAAAATACGTAATGGAAGTCTTATGTTAAATTGTTTAACAAAAGACATAGCATAAACATTGTGCTAAACTTTGCTTTTTCTGTTGTAGAATAAATGGCGGCTAATACTACACCCAGTACCTTTAATTTGCGATCTATTCTCGAAAAGGAAAAATTAAATGGAACAAACTTTATGGATTGGTATCGCAACTTGAGAATTGTTCTCAAGCAAGAGCGTAAGGAGTACGTTCTTGAAGTACCCTATCCCGAGGATTTGCCAAATAATGCCACCGCAAGCGCACGGAGGGCTTATGAGAAGCACACTAATGATGCCCTAGATATAAGCGTCTCATGCTTGCTACAATGTCCCCCGAGCTTGAAGCAATATGAGAGCAACGATGCTCACACTATTATTCGGGGACTGCGTGGCATGTTTGAGAACCAAGCTCGGGCCGAGAGGTTCAACACCTCAAAGTCCTTGTTTGCGTGCGAGCTTGTTGAGGGAATCCCGTCGGTCGCATGTGATAAAGATGATTGGCTATATCGAGAGTCCGGAAAAACTAGGTTTTCCCTTAGCCAAGAGTTGGCTCGATGTGATTCTCCGGTCGCTCCCTCCGAGCTTCGAGCCATTCATATTGAATTATCACATGAACAATATGGATAGAACCTTGGCTGAATTGCATGGGATGCTAAAGACAGTGAGGAGAGTATCCAGAAAAATGGTCATCATGTGATGATGATGCGAAGGCAAAGCGCAAACCACTGTGAAGAAACTTTGCACCAAGAGGAAGTTAACTCCCGATGAGATCGCGAGTGCCTCTAATGCAAAGAAGGGCAAGAAGGGGTCGGCGGCATTAGATGCCGTTTGCTTCTATTGCAAGGAGACAGGCCATTGGAAGAGGAACTGCAAGAAGTACATGGAAGATCTCAAGAAGAAGCAAAGTACGACTTCGCTTCAAGTATTAATGTTATAGACATTAATCTCGCTACTTCACCTACCGACTCTTGGGTATTTGATACCGGATCGGTAGCTCATATTTGCAAATCGTTGCGGGAATGAGAAGAAGTAGAGGATTGAGAAGGGCGAGGTGAACTGCGCGTCGGCAATGGAGCAAGCGTTGCTACGTTCTTGTCGGCACAGTACCACTTCATCTACCTTCGGGATTAGTTTTGGAATTAAATAATTGTTATTGTGTTCCAACACTATGTCAAAACATTATTTCCGCTTCATGTTTGCAAGCGGAAGGATATGATTTTAGATCAATGGACAATGGTTGTTCAATATATCTTAGAGATATGTTCTATTTTCATGCTCCATTGGTGAATGGATTATACGTTTTGAATCTTGAAGTGTCTCCCATCTATAACATTAATACGAAAGGCAACTCTCTAATGATATAAACCCCACGTTTATCCGGCATTGTCGCTTAGGCCATATAAATAAGAAACGCATGGAGAAGCTCCATAAGGATGGATTGCTTCACTCTTTTGATTTTGAATCATTTGAGACATGTGAGTCTTGTTTACTTGGTAAGATGACAAAGGCACCTTTCACGGGACATAGTGAGAGAGCAAGTGACTTATTGGCACTCGTACATACCGATGTATGTGGACCAATGAGCTCAACGGCCGAGGTGGTTACCAATACTTCATTACCTTTACCGATGACTTTAGTAGATATGGTTATATCTACTTAATGAGGCATAAGTCCGAATCCTTTGAAAAGTTCAAAGAATTCCAGAATGAAGTACAAAATCATTTAGGGAAAACAATCAAGTTTCTACGATCGATCATGGAGGAGAATACTTGAGCCAAGAGTTTGGTAATCATCGAAAGATTGTGGAATTGTTCCACTTGACTCCGCCAGAACTCCGCAATGGAACGGAGTGTCCGAACGGAGAAATCGCACCTTGTTGGACATGGTGTGGTCGATGATGAGCCAAAGTGATCTTCCGTTATCCTTCCGGGGATATGCTCTTGAAACACTGCGCTCACACTAAATAGAGTTCCATCTAAGTCGGTTGAAAAGACACCATATGAGATATGGACAGGGCAACCCCTAGTTTGTCTTTTCTCAAAATTTGGGGATGTGAGGCTTATGTAAAACGTTTACGCGACAAGCTCACACCCAAATCGACAAGTGCTTCTTTGTGGGATATCCTAAGGAAACTAAGGGATATTACTTTTATAATCGGGAACAAGGCAAAGTGTTTGTCGCGACACGGTGTCTTCTTGGAGAAAGAGTTTCTTTCAAGAAGGGTTAGTGGGAGCAGGGTGCATCTTGAAGAAGTTCAAGAAACACCGAAAATGTTTAGCGACGCGAGTAACCACAACAGAGGTGCAAAGTGTTGCGCCACCGTTGTAGATACACCGCCCCACGGAGGTCCGAAAGATCACGTCGTGCACCCGATGTACACAGTGCGAACAATGTGATATATTGTTGTTGGACAACGATGAACCTAAGACCTATGAGGAAGCGATGGTGGGACCCGATTTCCAACAAGTGGCTTGGAGCCATGAAATCCGAAATAGAATCCATGTACGACAATCAAGTTTGGAACTTGGTTGATCCACCGATGGTGTCAAAACCATTGAGTGTAAATGGGTTTTTAAGAAAAGGCCGATATGGATGGAAATGTTCACATCTATAAGGCGCGATTGGTGGCGAAAGGTTTTAAACAGATTCAAGGAGTTGATTATGATGAAACCTTCTCGCCCGTCGCAATGCTTAAATCTATTCGGATTATCCTAGCGATTGCTGCATATTTCGATTATGAGATATGGCAGATGGATGTCAAAACGGCTTTCCTAAATGGAAACCTAAGCGAGGATGTATACATGATACAACCTCGGGTTTTGTCGATCCGAATCGCCCTGGAAAGATATGCAAGCTACGAAATTCATTTATGGATTGAAGCAAGCATCTCGGAGTTGGAATATTCGTTTTGATGAAGTAATCAAAGGGTTTGGTTTCATCAAAATGAAGAAGAGGCCTGTGTTTACAAAAGGTCAGTGGGAGTGCAATTGTATTTCTAATCTTATATGTGGATGACATATTATTGATTGGAAATGATATCCCTATGCTAGAATCCGTCAAGTCTTCATTGAAAAATAGTTTTTCCATGAAAGACTTAGGGAGGCAGCATACATATTTGGGCATTCGGATCTATAGAGATAGATCCAAGAGGCTAATTGGATTAAGCCAAAGTACATACATTGACAAGGTGTTGAAAAGGTTCAACATGCATGATTCCAAGAAAGGTTTCTTGCCCATGTCACATGGCATTAATCTTAGCAAGAATCGGTGTCCTCGGACACATGATGAGCGAAATAAGATGGGTATGGTTCCATATGCATCGGCAATTGGATCCATCATGTATGCCATGCTTTGTACACGCCGATGTCTCGTACGCTTTGAGTGCTACGAGCAGATACCTCCGATCCGGTGAAGGTCACTGGATCGCCAGTAAAGAATATCCTTAAGTACTTGAGAAGAACTAAGGATATGTTCCTAGTCTATGGAGGTGAAGAAGAGCTCGTTGTAAGTGGTTACACCGATGCTAGCTTCCAAACAGACAAGGATGATTATAGATCGCAACTGGTTCGTGTTCGCTCGAACGGAGGCGCATCCTGGAAGAGTTCCAAGGAGGATACCGTTGCTGATTCTACAACGGAGGCCGAGTACATTGTTGCTTCGAAGCCGCAAAGGAGGCTGTTTGGATCAAGAAATTCGTTTCGAGCTTGGTGTGATGACTAGTGCAACGGTCCAATGTCTCTCTATTGTGACAATAGTGGAGCCATTGCGCAAGCCAAGGAGCCGAGGTCACATCGAAGTCCAAACACATACTTCGGCGATATCATCTCATCCGCGAGATAGTGGACAGAGGTGATGTCAAGATATGCAAAGTGCACACGGATCTCAACATAGCCGATCCGCCGACAAAACCTCTCCTCACCGAAGAATGAGGCGCACACAAGAGCAATGGGTATTAGATACTTACATGGTTGACTCTAGTGCAAGTGGGAGATTGTTAGTGATATGCCCTAGAGGCAACATGGAGATGTTGGATATCATGTCAATGTTTATGTATTTATGAATAAAGTGTTATTCGGTTCCATGAAATAGACATCTTGTATTGATCAATAAGTACGTGACTTATTTATGAGACTCGATATGTATGAATCTATTTCTAAACGATCCCGATCATATGTCATATTGTTGGAACAAATATGATTCTAAGATCGGCATGTTTATTGATTGATGATCATGTCTCATAGATCATGGGTATGGAGATACCAAATCAATAAACATGGACATATGTGTTAGAGAACACATTGTTGGATAGACCCACCATGAGACACTACAGAATCAATGTGCCATTAGTTGGTCTTAGGTAGTGTTGGTACAAAGTCCTTAGACCCGAGATCACCATGGATTCCAACATGTGTAGTAGCCTACTTTGGGACTACCAAACGCTATTCAGTAATCGGGTAGTTATAAAGGTAGTTTTCGGGTTTGCTATGAAACATGGAGTGGTATGTGAGTGATCAAGATGGAATTTGCCCCTCCTTTGGAGAGATATCTCTGGCCCCTCGAGGTAATGGATTATGGAAATGCATGGCCATGCTAAGTTGATTGAGGAGTCAATCACGACAGATAATCCAATACGGTTCGAGTGAATGGTTAAGCTATTGAAGGGATGGCACACATCTTGCCTATAGCTTAACCGGTATCGTGAGGCAAAGGGATTTGTGTACACATTACGAGTTCGAGAGCCGATATTATTCTTGTATACTATGGTGTCAATATGTGCTGCTAGGCGCCGCTATTGACAGTCGGCTGAGTTAGACTCGAGCCGACGATCGCTAAGTTAGACTATAGCCGAAACCGAGTATACCTGAACCTACGGTGGTCGCACGCTTAAGGGGATAGAATAAATATTCGAGTTGGACCCGGATACGGCCCGATCGGATAGGGATCCGATCGGATAGAGTCCTATGGGCTTACGACGTGTGGGCGGCCAACTCTATGAGATACGGATGAGATCCGATTCAAAATAGAGTCCTAATCGGCCACTAGTCCCGTCGGCCAACTCTATATAAAGGAGGGAGGGGTGGAGAGCGACACACGTCAATTGCATCGCGTGCAACGAAGTCGCCGAGATCAATCTCCACGGAAACCCTCCCCACCTTCGAGCCAAACCCTAGCCTTGCATCGCGTGCTAGCACACGGGTGTACGGCGTTCGTCCCCGGACGTGTGGATACCGGTAGAGGCGCTGCTACGTTGCGCGCTCTTGATCGGCTTCGGATCGGCTGCAATCGGAGCAATCGGCTGCGGTCGGGCGCATCGGAACGAGGCGCGAGAACGCGGCCGGACGACTCGAATCGGTTGATTGGCGAATCGGCTGTCTCCGGGAATCGGCTACACTGTTCCGGATCGGATTGCCCTGATTGGCTATTCCGCTGCACTCTACTCCAATCGGTAACGATCTATCGGCCCTTACTTGCAAGTGTTCCTGGTTTGCGCGGTAAAAGTTTTTGTTTTCGGCTAGCGTAGCCTCCGCGTAACCCTTCAGAGTCTCATAAATAAGTTACGTACTTATTGATCAATACAAGATGTTTATTTCATGAAACTGAATAACACTTTATTCATTTATACATAAACATTGACAATGATATCTAACATCTTCATATTGCCTTTAGAACATATCATTAAATCGAGGTAACGAGGAAGGTTGCTCTGCCTTCGGGAGTGACGACGAGACACGAGAGTGACGGCATGGTGTTCGACCGCGCGACCTTCCCTCCTCAGGAAAGTGTCACTCGGATGGTAAAACAATCAATTCTATCGGCAACAATTTCAATTTGATTCTGGATGCTTCTCTAATTTGACTTTCTCGATCTTGATTTGCTGATAAATGCTTTCACACAGCTGATACTTCCCCTCTTGCACACCAGGGCAGCAATAAACACAAGCCCAACTATGTGCAACGTTGTTGTTTGCAAACAACATTTGCACCTGCTTCAGTAAAGTGCTTACAAAGTGTGTGTACAGATGGCTTAAACATTGTGCATATTTTTTTACAGGAATGCAAACTTTACGCTATCCAAGATTTTCTTTTACGAAGGAGGGATCTTGATCTTGATGACCCGCTGAAGATATGTATTTTGGCAAGTAGTAAGGAAATGGAGAGAGGGAATAATTGGCTAGGAGGCAGTAAGAATGTTATACTTATATTCACCAATGTATCTATTATGTTATTATGTTTACAATATAATCTTTTTCACGCTTTAATTATTCTTTACATGATGCAAAATTTAAAACATCATGGAGGACTACCTGAATGTCTGATGCAAAGAAGAACAACCTGAATGTAATTTCGTCAGCATGCTCTGAAGCAGGATGATTGTAATCTTCTTATTTCTTGTGAAATTATTTGTTAAGTAGATATGGAAACTAGAGAATAATTATTTGCAAAACATGTTGATGCCGTTTTCCCAATCTATAGTGGATTAGAGTTTCGACCCTTTCCTGGTGAACTGATTAAAGCTATAGTAACTGATTAGAGTCTACACTGCATATCTTATAGTAACTGATCAAAGCTTCTAAATTACTGATGACTGAACTCTAAAATACTTACCTGTCTAAGAATAGCAGTGTTTGGGATACAACATCATTGTGAAGTGCAGTGAGAGTGAATCTTGGACATAAATTACTGAAGAACTGAACTCTAATTATGAGTGCGTTTGTACTTTCTGTTCTTTTAACCCTGATGGATCTAGCTTGTTTATAACAAGTTTTAAATTCAACTAGGAAGGTAGCCCGTACAAAATGCGCGGGCATGTATCTTAGTGTCCGCTTGGATCAACCGGATTATTCGTGCTACATTTCAATATTACAATTTGTTTGAAACCTTATTAATCGGTATATAACTATCTATTGGCTTTATACTATATACTATATGGTTTATCATCCAAAAGAAAGGTAGACTTAGTTTGTTTTGAAAACAGGTATAAATTAAAAGTAAGGTGTTGTTTTTTCTATTCTAATGCAATGTTTAGGGGCATTTGTAGGAAGTTTTATGAACTTTTTTTATAGTATATAATAGATCACTTTGAACTTTTCTTCTGAGTGTGAAAGAAGTACATATGCAATTGTATTCCGGTGACCAAGGTTCAGATCAAGTCATATAATGTAAGGCTCTAAAAGTCATATAAAGTACTCTGATCTTTTTCCTTTTTCCAAAGAAAAACCCTCAGGTCTGCACTTTGGATTGCATCTCAGGCTACTTTGCTTGCTGCTCTAGGTAATTTGCTCTCATTGCTCGTTGGTCTATGATTTGTAATCCTGTCATTGAGATTTGGAAAGGATAGGCTGAAATACAATCTCAAGTAAAATATTCATGGATGCTAGCCAAGTTTAACTGTGTAAATCGACAGCGGCATTGAATCATTGGCAATTTAATAGATGATTACACTGTAGTGTATATTGTTTACAGTAGTAGATAATTCATGTTTGTTCTCGCAAATACATAATTTGTTATGTCATGGCTTTCGTCCATATGCCGTGGTGGCATGTGACACGTCGCAACACGTGAGGAAGACATATCTGGTGGGTAAAGATGTACACCTCTGATCAGAGTAAATCTATTCGAATAGCCGCGCCCTTAGTTATGGGCAAGCCGAGCAATGTACCCAAGTTAGAATTTATTTCTGTTTAAAACTGAAAGAATTGTAGTTAGCACATGTTTGCTGAGTTAAGGCAAGATTGCGTTGAAGCGCGACTTGATAATAATTTGACTAGAGATAGGCTTGTATTTTATTGAAATGTCTTAAAATATTTAAATGATTTGAAATGTTGGTATTCTGCAAAATAGCCTTATATATGAGTTTCTTGTATTACCTTGCATTATTTTTGTATTTTTTGGCATGGCTTGTTGAGTACGATGGTTGTACTCAGCCTTACAAATTTCTTCCCCTTTCAGAAGTGTAGTGCTTATGAGTTGAAGACACTGTTAGAAGACCAAAGCTCAAGCCCCAATTGAGTTTGCCTGTGGAGTTGAGCTGAAGCCCCGCTAGGATCATCCTTCCTTTTCGTTGTCGTTTTCCTTCAAGTGTGAGGACTAAGTGCCTCTTCTGTAAGTATTTATACGCTTGGATGTTTGGATCTGTGTATTCATTTGTTATTTTGTGTATTCTGGTTGATTCCTGAACAGAGATTTATTACACAAAATAGTCTGGAAATTTGGGATAAATTTTTGGGCGTGACACCCGTCAAAGTGATCGTAATCTTCGTCGGTCTTATCCTCAACTCCGGCGATTTCCCTTTTGCCTGGGAGAATCATGTGGCGCTTTATCTCGTCGGACCCTTTTTGTTTCTTTGATTTGCTAGAATGTACTTCACATAGAAAACTTGCGTTACATTATTGGCTAGGACGAAGGGTGCATCTGAGTATCCAATCTTGTTAAGGTCGACTGTTGACATCCCACTGTCATCAATCGTAACACCTCCACCAGTTAGCCTAACCCATTGGCACCGAAACAGATAGACCTTCAGAGGTCCATAGTCATGTTTTCATTTGTCATCGATGCCACTGTAATACGTGCTCATGGTATCATCGTATATCATGGCATTGATATGAACAACACTCTTATAGTTCGAGTTCTTTCTATCTTAGGCTTTTGTGTGAAAGGTATATACATTGATTTCATATCCTTGGAATGTCGTGATCGAGCAAGATGGTCCCCTTGTCAAGAAGACTAGTTGTTGGTCAATCGTCTCGTTATCCATGAGATGCTGCCGCAGCTAAGCGAGGAAAGTATCAATGTGATGGCATGTAACACAAGCATAGGACTTACTAATGTTTTTGGAGTGAATAATCGACAAGTGCCCCTCAATGTAAGGAGTCACAAATGAATATTGTTGTAAAACCGTGAAATGTGCTTGGCTTCGAACGAGAACGGTTACGAATGTACATCTTTAGAACACCCATGTACCTCTCGAAAGGGAACATGTTATGTAATTACATAGGACCGAGAATACGAATCTCTTTGACAAGGTGACATAGAAGATGCATCATTATATTGAAAAAGAAAGGTGGAAAGATGATCTCAAAGTTGACAAAACGTTTCACCACATCATTTTGAAGGTCTTCTAATATGTCTGGATCGATGATCTTCTGTGAAGTTGCGTTCATGAAAGCACATAGCTTTGTTATCGTTACCCGGACATTATCAAGAAGGATACCCCGAAATATAACATAAAGCAGCTATGTCATCAACACGTGGCAGTCATGAGACTTTAGGTTTGTGAACTTCTTCTCCTTCGTGCTTATTATTCCCTTTATATTCGAGGAGTATCCAGACGGTATCTTGATGCTCTCCAAGTATTCGAATATGTTTTGCTTCTCTGTCTTGCTCATGGTGTAGCTGGCTTGGCTCAGATAATGACTTCCTTTCTTTTTTGGTTCCGGGTGAAGGCCTTTGCGTTGTTGCATATGCTTGAGATCATTACATGCTTAAAGTTTATCTTTCGACTTTCCATATACACCTAGGAAGCCCAGCAGGTTAACGCAAAGGTTTTTAGTGAGGTGCATCACGTCGACTGCGTGGCGGACGTCCAAGACTTTTCAATAGAGTAACTCCCAAAATATAGACTTCTTCTTTCACATCGTCGTGTGACCATCCTCACTTGCTATAGGTTGGTTGCCAGGTCCCTTTTCAAATACTACTTTTAGATCTTTTACCATAGCAAACACGACTTTTTTCGTTACGATGTTTTGGCTTAGTACGGTGGTTTGCCTTCTGTTTGAAAATGTTTGCCTTTCGTTTAGATAGTGCGGCTTGCAACAAAAAATCGATGATGGCCCATGTACATAACCTTCTTACAATATTTCAGATATGTACTTTCAATTTCATCCATATAGTGGGTGCAAGCCTTATATCTCTTGTTAGACTATCGGATAGGTCACTAAGTGTAGGCCATCGTTAATGGTTATGAACAACAACGCTCGCAGGTTAAATTGTTCCTGTTTGTCCTCATCCCACATGGGGACCACCTTTTTTCTTCCATAACAGTTTCATTTCTTCGACGAATGGTCTTAGGTACACATCAGTGTTGTTAACAGGTTGCTTTGGGCATTGAATAATAATCGACATCATAATGCACTTTCGCTTCATGCATAGCCAAGGTGGGAGGTTGTAGATACACATCGTAACAGGCCAAGTGCGATGGCCATTGCTAATCTCTCCAAATAGATTCATGACATCCGTACTTAAACCGAACCTTATGTTTCGTGCATCGTCTCTGAAGTCTTTAAATGTTCTATCGATGTTTCGCCATTGCGACCCATCGGAGGGGTGTCTCAGCGTCCCGTCTTGTTGACGTTCTTCTTCGTGCCAGCGTATCATTCTAGCATGCTCTTTGTTCCTGAACAAATGTCTGAGCCGTGATATTATAGAAAAATACCACATCACCTTAGCAAAAACTCTTTTCTTCGAAGGTTGATCATCCCGTCTAATCTAGTATCGTGGTGCTTTACAAACCGGACATGCTTCTAGCTTCTCGTACTCCTCACCATTATAGAGGATACAATCATTCAGACATGCGTGTATCTTCTGTACTTCCACTCATAGAGGAAAAACTACATTCTTAGTTTCGTACGTTGATTCGAGCAATTCGTTTCCTTCCGGAACAATGTTCTTTACGAGTTTTAACAACTCGCCAAATGCCTTGTCATTCACACCATTTTGGCCTTCAATTGCAAGAATTCTGCGAGTTTTAACAACTTGCCAAATGCCTTGACAACAATTCCAGCGTGGTACCCAACTTTTTGTGCCCCTATACGCAACCTGGGTACGAGGACGTTTTGTGATCCGCTAACATACGCTTTAATTTTTGGATATTCTTTTCACCTTCGCAGTCATCCCTTACATCGCGCAATATCTGACCAAGATCATCCGCATTGTTGTTATCTTTAACAACCCCGTTCGCCTCGCCGGTTGTATTTTCTTCAAATCCACCGTATCACACCAGTTTGGAATGTTGTCTTCTTCTTCTTCATCTTCTTCTATTGCAACCCAAACCTCTTTGTGCGATGTCCAACAATTATAGTTAGGTATGAATCCGACTCAAACAAGTGGGCATGAATAGTTCTTAATGTAAAATACTCATTTTGGTTTTTTACTTTTTGCATGGACAACATATAAAACCCTTGTACTTGTTAGCATTAGCCACACTCAAAAAATAATATACACCTTAAATAAACTCTATCGACCGTCGTCCGCGGTGTACATTCATTACCGATCCATCTACCTGAAATACACAAAAATCATAAAAAGAAAATCCACTAAAGTCAAACTAATTAAATAATAATACAATAATTATATATAAATAATCATACAATAATTATATAATAATCTCACATACTTAATATATGTACTTATTAAGTTTACAAGTATTCTTAAATTTTTTAAAGTTATAAACATATTTCTTAAAATATATTGTACTTATTTGTAACTGTTTTAACGATTTTTAAATAATGTAGTTTTTTATTCTTTTATCTTAATTTTTAATATTTTTTCTTTGTCATCTCTTTTATAACATTTTTATCTACAAGCTTTTAATATTAAAAAATAACATAATTTTCTCTCTCATAAATTTATCGTATAAAAGTATACCTACAAATATAATATGCTAAGCATACATCATTAGAGGATGAAGTGTCTAACTTTTAGATCCCTCCAATTTGTATATTATCACCAAAACAATTTTACAAAAGATTTTGACAACATTTCCCTTCCTCTTCCAAACCTCTCTAGCAACGGCTCGAGTTGAAGGAGAAAGAATAAGTATAAAAATTCTTGATTGGTGTTACCAACAGGAAGTAAAGATCATCTAGATTTTTAGTCCCAGTTAATAATATCATCCGGGACTAAAGTTAGGATATTTAGTTCCGGTTGGAAACACCAACTGACACTAAAGAATCCTGACAGTCTAACATATTCTAAACCAAGACTAAAATGGTCTTTAGTCCTAAAGAGCCATTGGCCTTTTTAACCCACCAACCGAAACTAAAAATTATAACAATCCATTGTCTTTTTAATCGAGACTAAAAATAATATTAGTCTTAATATTAAAAGATTTTAATAGATAGATCAAATACCAGTTCTTAAATAATGTGAAGAGAAGATGGGGAACGGCATCCGCAAGAGCCTTGAGATGCCGCTGAAGGCCTCGGCGCGGACAGATCCGTCGGTGGCGGGCGGTAGCTTGGCGAGATGTGGTTGCTGGGGCTCCGCGAGGAAGACCACCTTGCCAGCATCTGGAGCTCTGGAACCTCGCTGGTAATCCGAAAGATCTGGTGGCTCGGTCCTTGCGGCGTCGGCGTGCACCTCTCTAGTGTGTCCGTGACATAGTGCGCGAAGAGCTCTCCCCACCGAGAGCTCTCCCTCCTGTCACTTTCCGTTTGCATTATCGTGCATCTCGTCGATGTTGCTAATGTTCCTCTTGCTGCTTGCGATTATGGAAAATCATTTAGTTTGAATGTGTTCGGTGCATTTTTCTTGTGCGAATGTGTATTAGAAGCAGAATTGTATAAGCAGTACAGTACATTTTGAATGTATACGGAGCATTTTTTTCTTGTTTGAGAAAAAATGTACTACAGTTTGAATGTATTCGGAGAATGTTTTTCTTGTGTGAGAAAAAATGTATTACAATTTGAATTTATTCCGAGCATTTTTTTCTTGTGTGAGAAAAAGTGTATTTACAGTTTGAATGCACTCAGCTTTTTTTATTCTGAGAGAAAAAGTGTAGTACAGTTTGAATGTACTCGGAGTTTTGTTTCTTGGGTGGGAAAAACTGTATTACAGGTTTTAGTGTTAGGAGCTGTTTTTTTTCTTGTGAGAAAAAATGTATACAGTTTGAATGTATTCGGAGCTTTTTTCTTTTCTGAGAAAATATGTATATTCGTTTGAATGTATTCAGAGCATTTTATGTGAAAATAAATGTAGCAAGATCTATTTCGCGGTTCAAATGTTTTCTGGAAGGGATTTTTCTCCTGGTGAAAAACTGTTTCGTATGAGCACAATTTGAATGCAAGTGTACACTGTTATTCAATTTGAATGTATTCTGGAAGGGGATTTTCTTTTCCTTGTGAAAAAATGTGTAAAGAGTACTGGATAGCATAGTACTAAATATATTATATTTCTGTGCTGTATAAATGTATTATAAGAGCATTTTTGTATAGATTATGTATTATGTAATCACATTTTAAATGTATTGATACTAGCTTGTTTTCCTTCTGTGAGAAAATGTGTATCTAGGGTCAATTTTGAAACGATGTCTAATTATGTATCACATATTCACATTTTAAATGTATTAAATGCATTCTAAATCTAAATTTGTGCAAACTGCACATACCCGAATTTAATTTTTACCCGACGATATAGAAAATTTAAATTAGAGACTAAAGAATGTGTAAAAAACAAAATTCAAAATATTCTTACGCCGCTCACTTTCCAAAAGTGTGGGCCCACGGGCTTCAAAAAATAACCCGTTACAGTAGACTCTAAATAAGACATCTCGAAAAGTTCTCTATTTAGATTTCTAATCCTTGATTTTTAGAAAAATAAAAAAAATCACTCTCCAACAATTTCTAATATATACTCCTAATTTTTACGTACTTGGGAAATCGGCGTCGTTTCGCGTAACTTTGCGCGGAGCTTTCGTCGCGTGGATACGGCCTCCCACGCGGCTTCCTCCTTGCCGCGCCTTCTTTTACCTGCGCGGCTTCGTCTTTGCGGCGCCTTCATTTCACGCGAGAAGCAGATCGACGCCGGGTCGCGGCAGGGCGCACGCGAGAAGCAGGGCCACCCTCCTCTCCCGCGTCTAGCACCGCACGGCCGTGCCGTCGCCGCTCGCCGGGTTGTCGGGTCGCCGGGTCACTGCGACCATGCTCCACCACCGCTGTGCCACACGGCCGAGTCGCGCTCCACCGCCGCTATGCTGTACGGCCGCGCCGTCGCCGCTCGCGGTCTACCGAATATACTACTACTTTCCCTAATCCTCACGTGTGGCTGTCGCTTGTTTGGCTGAAAGCTGAATGGATAAGGTTTAGATTGGTTTGCTGGGGCAAGAAGGAGTAGTAGTACTAGTAGGTTGGTTTGCCGGGGCAGGGAGTAGTAGTACTAGCAGATTGGTTTTCATTGTGCACTACCGAGTGCAGTACTATACAGTACTGTAGTTTATTTTTTAAATTTTTTACCTGCAGTACACAGTACAATGTTTTTTTACGTGTAACAAATTGAATGCGGTAGATGTTTTGATGTTGCTCTCACAACTCTTCTTTAACAATTAGCTCAGTGCATTACACACCGTGTGACACAATTATAGCTTTGTTGCATTGGGCTAGAGCCTAGAGGTAAAATTGGATTAATCAGGCGTAAACATATGAGGCAAAAAAATCCAATATAGGGCATATGTTCATTTATTCGTTCGTGAAAATTTTGGTTCTGCATTTCTCAATTGTGTATCGCCTAGTTTTGGTCGCATGTATTAATTTCGTCGCCTAGTAAAATTTTATTATTCATGGCATTTGGTAATGATTTCTTTATCCATATTTGCAGGCTCCTTGCAATGTCCGGTGGTGGATATTGGACTGACTTAGTCACAGGATTTGAGGACGTGCCATATGAGGACGTGCATGTAGGAGCTAGTCTTGAAGAAGATGAAGTGCAGGCAGTAGCAGCCGTTGAAGTTGTAGAAGTGCAACCCAGTGTTGGTAGTAAACGCCCACGCATTCCAAGGCCAAACGCCAAGAGGCAAAAAAATTTTAGTCCAGACGAGGATGAAATTGTTGTCTCTTCTTGGTTGAACGTCAGGAAAGATCTCGTGCAAGGTGCTAATCAGTCTCATGCCTCCTTTTGGCGTATAATTTCTGAGTACTATGAGACCCATAGGAAGTCATTTGCAAGCCGAGCAGAGAGTTCACTATTGCATAGATGAATATATATTTTGGAAAATGTCAACAAGTATTGTGGTTTCTATGATGCGATTGAGCGTAGAAATCAAAGTGGAAAAACCATTCAAGACATGGTTAGTCTTAATGCAATTTTTTTTCATATTTCATTAATCTTAGAACACATACACATTGATATTTAATAAACACATTGTTTGCAGGTTACTGAAGCATTAACTATGTTCAAAGGAATGAATAGTGAGAAGACATTCACTCTCATGCATTGCTGGAACATTTTGAAGGATGAAGAGAAGTGGAAAGCCAAGAGGAGAGAACTGGGAGAGGTGAAGCAAGCCGCTAAGAAGAAATAGAGGGTTCGGGCGGAATTCACTCCCACAAATATACAAGTCAACATCACTGAAGATGTCACTGAGATTGCACCCCCAGAGTCCGAAGCCCGAAAGAGGCCATAAGGATAGAAAAAGGCAAAAGATGCTCTAAAGCGAGGAGGAGGTTAAGCTTGCATGGAGGCTTTGGACAAAATGTGGGCTAAAAGGAGGCATTTGACGTGGAGAAAGAGAAAAAGAAAGAGGAGAGGCACATGGCTAATCTTGAGCTAGATAAAAAACGCTTGGCATTAGAAGAAAAAAAGGTGGAAAATGACACGATCGAAAAGGAAGAAAAAAAATGGCAATGGACATTAGCGCCCTGACCCCGTTGCAGCAACAACAGTACTACACAGTGATGCAACAGAAGATTGTTGCTCGTCGTCTGGCCAATTAGATGTAGTTGCTTTCATTTCATTTACCCAGCCAAAAGATGGCCACTTTCTTTGTGTGTCTTTTAAGGTTAAAATCAATCTTTTCTAAAACTAGTAGTTTAGGAGGACGCATACCTGCCATATATTTGTTAAAATCAAACTGTTCAGAATTTGGTAGTTCATATATTCTCAGGTTTCTAGTTCAGAATCTGGTAGTTTAGGAGGACACATATTGGCAGATTTTAAGCTGATCCATTTATCTGAAATACTCCATATGCTTTGGTTCTCTGTCTACTTGTTGCTGAAACTTATCATGGACCATTTTGTTGGTCTGTAGCTGTAAGAAGTTTTAAGACTACAAAAAGTTTTCTGGAATCGAAGACGTACTGCATTTGACTCAAAACTGGATGAAGACTCCAATGTCCTGGATTAGTTCAATTTTTTGTGAAGTTCATCATAAACTGCCACCTTATTTATCTCTATTACTACCTTCAACAAATTCTGCTAAGTGAAATGTTAAATGTTAACTGTACACATTTGTCCTAAACTGTACACATTTGTCCTAAACTGTTTAGGGTGTTGGAAACACACTGAAAAGAAATTACGAAACATACTTACTAGAATATGAACTAGCTCATGATGATGTAGACGGGGAATGCTGTTTGCTTTGCCACAGGTTTGAGGACATCCCTTTCTATGCCTCCTTTGCGATGATGACATGGCAAAATTTTAAAGTTTTTGGGATTAATTGTTGGGACTCTCTTGGAGAAGTGGGTGATTTTTGCACCGAATATCTTTTGGGATGTTCCTAATACAGGATTTTTGGGAGTTTAATTTTAGGCATCTCTTGGAGATGCTCTAAGTGGGTCCAAAACAATTGCAACTCCTAAGAAAATGGGTCCATATCAATGAAATACTCCTCAATCAGGAAAAAACATAAGCATATTTTATTTGCTAGTCTTTTATATGAGATATGCATATTTGCAGTATCCATGCATCTATCTATACTAATATAAAAAGCAACAATTCACCTCTTGTGATCATAGGGTGATGTCAGCCTTATTGACAAGGCATATCTAATATTTATGTGTTAAAATTGGCAGGGCTCACCATATACCAAGTTTTATATAGAATCATGCTTCATATACGAAAGATATTCCAGATAAGGAAGGAGGAAAAGAGTCCTACTCGGGCACTACACGGACTACTTGGATCGTATCCATGCTTGGCTTCCTAGTTCTACTTGGACAAAGCGACAACCGTGGGTATAAATACAAGACCCTAAGACGCCAAGACAAATGAAGACAAGCCAATACAGATCTAGACAAACCCAATGTAGGAGCCTCGGAGGCCAAGATGAGGGGTCTAGCGACAACTCCAATCTCGTCAAGTTTATATTCAAGGATAAAGACTACAGTAGCCGTCGACTACGTGTGGGAGCTCAACGCCACCGAGTCAGCATATATTAGATTAGGTCATCCCAAATATTGTACTTGTGAGATATTGATAGATAATGGCAATACCGATTGTGACCAACAGGAGTAGGGTTACTACCTGTTAGTTAAGGGCATGAACCTATATAGAAATTCCTATCTTTTGTCTCTTTTATCTCAATCTCACATATACCGTGGTTCCAACGATCCCCATACTCTATAAATACCGTCTGCGGGTATAGTCCGTCGATAGTGGCACACCAGATAGGGGACTTGGTGCTTCAAGGTTTCGATGAGATGGGTTCAAGAAGTGGATATTCCAACAAAAAACCCCGACGACTTCAGACCTGAGAGATACGACACGACCGAAGTGTGTTCTCCTATGGAGTGGGACCCTCATCATTGCAATCCTTGTCAAGACATCACCACTACGAATTTTTTGACAAGGGGTACTTCAATGGTTTTGGCTTTTGGATATATGACCCGATCAGAGTACGCTATCATCAACAACTCGATCTTTCAAGATTGACTAAGCTTCAAGACATCAGCGTCGCGGATAACACTAGTTCAATATTTTTGGCCATGAGACCTCGGTCCATGCTGACTACTCTAAAGCTGACATCGCCGCCGTAGAAAACAACCGACCACGAAGCTTTGATCCGGGTTGACTACTCCCAAGTCGATTAGCATCACTAATCAAGGTAATTAGTATATTGATTTTTTAAATCAATTTACTTATTTCGTAGATGCATTTGGCATGTATCTACAAACATACTTAAAAATTCATACAATTCATCGTAACTATTTGCAGAATCAATTATTTAATATGTTTACCAAAGAGAATAATTTTATACAATATCAATTATGCGAGAGTTTCATATATCAGGCCGACTACGATCTAAGACTGGGGGCTCGCTTTTTTCTTCTGTATAAATCATGCCATTTTGCGGTAAATATACTATACAATATTCAATCTAAATATGTTCATTATATGCTGTTAATACTAGAAAATTCATACAGTTTTCCGAGTATGTGCTTTGTATTCCTTGTTATATATATTGCCTTCTAGAAAATATTTTTTCAGAATAATCGAGCACTCTGGTAGGCAGCGGTCGAGTATGCCCCATTGTCGAGAACGTTCTCGACAAATGCAGAGTTGTCGAACCAAACCTACCAACAAAGACCGGCAGCCTATTTCACGTCTAGTACCGGTAACGCCCGATCTATTAGTGAAAAGGTTGCTATGTATGATCTCCTCACGAACGTTGTCGGCTTGATCACCTGACACGATTGCGAATGGACGTCTGATATGTTTGTAAGTTGGGTATGTGAGTCATTCTTGCCAGATGAGATGCACATGCAATAACCAAATCAAGCACCCTCAAGAGTGGTCGAGTATGACTATACCTGGTCCTCGACCAGTGTGATAGCGATCCCATCATCTCTCTGTGTTCTATGCGAATGGTTGAGGTACGACTATACACCTGGTTCTCGATCAGCGTGGAAGCGATCCTTCCACCATCTCTCCGAGTAGTCGAGGTACGTCTACACACCTGGTTCTCGACCAGCATGGTAGTGATCCTTCCATCATCTCTTCGAGTGGTCGAGATATGACTACACTTGGTCCTTGACTAGCGGTGGTAGTGATCCCACCACCTCTCTGAGTTCTCTACGAGTGGTCGAGGTATGACTACACCTGGTCCTCAACCAGCGGTTGTAGCAATCCTCTCACCACCTCTACGAGTTGTCGAGGTATGACTACACATGGTCCTCGACCAACGGTTATAACAATCCTCTCACCACCTCTACGAGTGGTTGAGGTATGGCTACACACCTGGTCCTCGACCAGCGTGGTAACGATCTCAACATCCCCATGCATTAATCTCTATAGGTGTTTAAACATATCAAATGTGCAATATTTATCTGTTGATCCTCTTTTCTCATATCACTACTAGTCGAAGTCATTGCTTATTGTCCTCTTACGTTAAGCCTGACAAATCACCGGGTCTCATAGACCTTGGCCGAGGACGGTTGTTACTATTGGACTAGTCAGGTTCTAAGGGTCAATGAACATGTCATGTTGGTCATGTCAGAGTACCCACTGTAATGTATTAACTAGTTGTGTAATCGGGAATTGTTTTTTTATAACTTCAGAGCTGAAGGCTAGGAATTCGCAGCTTCAGCACATTTTGTTATGAGATCCAAGCTGCTTTTGTGAAAATCTTTCCATAAAACCAGCTTAGGGCTAGGAAGAGTACACAACTCCATTTAGTTGAGGGCATCTCTAGTGAGAGTACTCCTTTATTATTACACATAGATATAATTTATTTTCTATATTTTCAATTCATGTTGTGTTACTCCTAAGCATTCGCTTTGGGCTGTTTGTCTAAAAATTTGTTTTGAGAATTGATTTTAGGAAAATAGATCAATTGGCCTTCTTGAGTAAAAGAGACTAGTTGGAGGCTTTGTAATAGTTGGCATCTTGTCTTGACTAAATAAAGCTCAAACCAACAATTCTTATACTCAACTAAAAGACATATACTAGTCCCAAGGCACACAGTAGTCAGAATTATATCCGACTAGATGGACGCTGGATTAGTGACTTCAAGTGTTAGTACATATAAGAATAGGTTCCATGACAGAGTAGAGTCAAATAGTTGTCTTGTGTCACACTTTGTGTCGGCTACAAGAAACTCAGAATGACAACACTATAGCATGATCTCATATCTTTTTATGGATGTGAGAAACTACATAAAGAGAAAGAAAAAACATTGAACAAAACAAAGGTTTACCCGCCGAGATGATATTTTCATACCTCAATCCAAATTCAAATTATGGTCACGTTCTCTGTCATGGCCAGGAAAGATGACTTGTGAGGAATTCCATGCCTACTCAGTATTCCAAGGACAGCTAGGTGATTCTGACAATGATGGATCTTTGGGCTACACAGTCAAGAATGCTAGTCTGATCATTTCCATTGAGGTCGCAGGCTACTCTCAGTTTTATAGATAAGGCATACCCAATACTTATGTGTTAAGCTTGGCAGGGCCCACCATATACCATGTTTTATTCGGAATCATGCCTCGTATACGGGAGGTATTCCGGATAAGGTAGGAAAAAAAGAGTACTACTCGGATGTTACAAGGACTACTCGGATCGTATCCATACTTGATTCCCTAGTTGTACTTGAACAAAGGGACAACCAAGGGTATAAATACAAGACCCCCCAGAACGCAAAGACAGATAAAGATTAGCAAATACAGATATAGACGAACCCAATGTAGGAGCCATAGTGGCCGATATGAGGGATCTAGAGACAACTCAATCTCGCCACATTTATATTCGAGGAAGAAGACTACACTAGCCGTTGACTACATGTGAGAGCTCAATACCGCCAAGTCGACAGGGACTAGATTAGGTCATTCTAAATATTGTACTCATGAGATTTTGATAAATAATGGCAACACTGGCTTCAGTCAACAGGAGTAGAGTTATTACCTGTTAGTTAAGGGACTCAAACTTGTATAAAAATCCATGTCTTCTGTCTTTTTTACATCAATCTCGTGTATACCCTGATCCCAACGATCCCCATACTCTACAAATACCGTCTAGGGTGTAGCCCATCGAAAGGTGAAATCACCCATTCCCAATCCTTCCTATCCCCACCGAGCGAATGCGTGACTATCACCGTCGCGCGCTATCCCCGCTGTGGTTGCACCAGTACCATCCGCTCGATGACATCGCCGCCATGCCAACCTCCTAGGATGACGCTAAAGGATAACGCGGAGGCTACGATAGCATAAAACAAAAATTTTTTACCGTGCAATCCAGGAAATCTTGCAAGTAAGGGTCTATAGATCATTACCAATTGACATGTAGTGCAGTGGAAAAAGTAAGTTAGAGTAGCTGACCCGACGTACGCATGTTGGGAAGTCTTGCCGACCTTGGAGAACGCCTTGCCCGACCTTACCGACCACGATCCGATCTCCTGACCAGCTTGCCGACTACTATCCGATCTCAGCAAATCCGTTCCGATTCGCTGAAATACACCGCAACATAGAGATGTCTCTACTGGTATCCACACATCCAGGGAAGGAATGCCAAACACTCGTGTGCTAGCACGCGATGCATGGCTAGGGTTTTGGCTCAGACGTGGACTAGGGTTTCCATGGAGAAGTTGATCTGGCTTAGAGGTTGCGCATCCTGATCTCCACCCCTTGCCCTCCTTATATAGAGTTGGCTGACTGGGCCTAAAGGCCCATCAGGTTTCTTTATACGATCGAAACTCTATCCAAACTGAGCCGTATCCGAGTCAAACTCGAATGCCTGTTCTATCCCATTAAGAGTGTGACCCTATCGGCTCAGGTATACTTGGTTCTGACCCGAGAACACTTCTTGGTCGATCCGTCAACAGCGGCCATTAGTAGAACGTATTGACACCATAGTATACAAGAAGATCATATTGGCTCAACCAATAATGTGTGCACAAATCCCTTTGCCTCACGATATTAATTAAGCTATAGGCAAGACACGTGCCATCCTATCAATAGCTTAATCATTTACTCGATCTCGTATTGGATTATCTATCTGTTGATTGACTACTCAATCAACATGGCATGGCCATGCACTTTCATAATCCATTACATCGAGGGGCCCAGAGATATCTCTCCCATAGGAGGGGCAAATTCCATCTTAATCATCACATCCCACTACATGTTCCATATCAAACCCGAAGACTACTTTTATGACTACCCAATTACGGAATAGTGTTTTGTAGTCCCTAAGTAAGCTACTACACATGTTGGAATCCATGATGATCTCAGGTCTAAGGACTTTGCACCAACACTACTTGAGACCAATTAATGACACATTAATTCCCTGTAGTGTCTCAGAGTAGGTCTATCCAACAATGTGTTTTCTAACACATGTTCACGTTTATTGATTTGGTATCTCCCTACCATGATCTATGAGACATGATCATCAATCAATAAACATGCTGATCTTAGAATCATATTTGTTCCATAGATATGATATATGATCAAGAATCATTTAGAAATAGATTCATACATAAAGAGTCTCATAAATAAGTCACATACTTATTGATCATTATATGTTGTCTATTTCATAGAAGTGAATGACACTTTATTCATTGATACATAAACATTGACCATGATATCCAACATCTCTATGTTGCCTTTACGACATATAATTAACAGACGCCTCCTCACATTATGGATGCAGCTGTGTGCATCTTATCATTTCCTCACTTTACGGATGCCTTTGCATCTGCTCGTATGCGACATTGCCCCTTCTACCCTCCCCCTACTATAGTAGGCCAAACGGGCGGCCCGACCCAGCACGACACAGGCACGCCAGCGGCACGACCCACTAGAGCATGGCCCGTTAGGCACGACTCCTATAGCAGGCCATATCATGCCAGCTCACGTGCCGTCCCCATGTCCCAAGCACGGCCCAAGGGGAGGTCGTGTCCTGCTGTGTCGGCATGGGCCCGTGAATGGCCCATGGGCCGAGTCGGCCCGTTTGGCACGGCGCCTCCGTCCTCCTCCCTCCCACCCATACCGCCGTGCAGTTCTGCTCGCTCGTGCAAACCCCACCCTCTCCGTCCCTCGACTTTACCGACCTCCGTCGCCTCTCTTTCCCGGGTTCCTCCTGCCCGCCGCCTCCACACCGTGCTGCCTTCGCCAATGCCGACGAAAAGTTAATGCACAAAATGTTTGCACAAATATCTGCATGGAAATTTTTAATCTACTTGTTGCTTGCATATGATTATCTTTTCTAGAATAATGGATGAATATATTTCCCTCTATTTGTACATTTGTTTTCTACTTTCTTCAAGGAAAAGATGTCCCTAGCACCTCTAAAAGAATTTTTGATTCCTATCTCATTTTCCCTCTATACAGTATACCAGGTTAGTAATTCTGGGTAAACTCCTAATCTACTTCTGTTACATAAAGATGCTGCAGAAGTGAGGACAATGTGTTGTCGGTGTATCATGTTACAGATGGCAATTTGTTGGTTGCATGCCTGGCCCTGCGATGTATACAATGTTGGAATTAATGGGCCTAGCCCCGGTGTAATTCAATTAATTCCTGAAATAAATCTCAAAAGCCTAATGAGGCCCATGTATGACATGGCAAGGTGAGAAATTTTAGTACCACCTTGCTAGTTTAGAGTGGGGTTGTCCAACTTAAATACTGGAACTTCCCTCCTCCTCCCAAAGTCATGGATGTGGGAGGGGAAGGGAAAACCACACACGCTCGCTCGCTCGCCGCGCCGCGCCGTGCCGTGGCCACGATTCGCGTACTTGCTCGTATGCTTTAATTTTTTGGAAAAACTAACAATTGTTCTTAGGCAAACTTTTAGAGAGTCCTAATCGGATATGAATCAGGTTTAGTTGGAAAGTCCTATCCGGATACGCAACGGAATCCTAACCGAATCTGCTACGGGTGCTGCCTTGAGCGCAAGTTATCCAGGGCTATATATTTGCCTACGCGCAGTCGTCTGGAATCAATCTAGTCTGAGTTTTGCCATGTTTCTTGCTGCTGAGCCGCCGCTGTAGTCTGACCTAATCTCGTCGTCAGCATGTACCTACGACAAGGAGTGCAGGTCTCCGAAACCGTCGTCCTTGTGATCCTGCACCGGGAGTGGACGATTAAGGTTTTTGGGAAGCGCTCTGCGCGACTGCTCAATTTGATCTGGCGCGTCTTCCTGCTGCATCAGCTCGACACGAACGCCTTCGTTGTCTACATCCATGACGAGCTCCTATAATACCTAAGTCTGCATATGCTTGATACACATCTCTAGTTGTTCTGATAATGGCTGTTACTTTTGTTTGTGCTAGTATGTGATCTGTTCATGCTAGTTTCTGTAATAGTTTTGATCTATTTAATTTGGAATTAATTAGATAATTGCCTATTTTCTCAACAATCCAAAAACCTTATTATAGGCAATCTGTTTAATTTACTATGGCTGATTTTGCTGATTACTATGGTTGGTTTTGCTGATGCACTGAGGCTAGAAAAGTTTTCTTGTGTGCACTTCAAGAGATGGCAATCAAAGGTCCGTCTCTAGCTTACTACTATGAATGTGTGGGAAGCGAGACTTGGCAAACCTGAAGGAGAGCTTTCTGCTGATGATCAAAAGAAGTTCTCGAATGCCAACAATCTCTTCGTAGGATGCATTCTTGGCGTGCTCACTAATCGTCTGTGCGATGTGTATATAGACATGACAGATGCCAAAGAGCTGTGGGATGCACTGGTTGCTAAGAATGATGCATCATATGCAGGAAGTGAACTATACACCATGGAGAGGTTCCATGACTACAGGATGGTGAACAACCGATCTGTGGTGGAACAGACGCATGAGGTACAGTGCATTGTCCAGGAACTCGAACTCCTGAAGTGTCATTTGCATGACAAGTTTGTGGCTGGGTGCATAACTCCAAAGGTTCCTCCGTCTTGAAGAGGTTTCACCACTGCTCTGAAACACAAGGGACAAGAGATATCAATTGAAAATCTAATAGCGTCTCTAGATGTAGAAGAGAAGGCCCGGGCTAAGGATACTTCTGAGAAAGGAGGAGAGGGCCAGTCCAATGCTAATGTTGTCCAGAAATTCCCACAGGGCAAGAACAAAGGGAAGAACCAAAAAATTCACAAGGGTGTGAAGAGTTCTGCCTTCAAGATGAATAAGAATAAATATGAGTTGACCTGCTTCACATGCGAAGAACCGGGGCACTTCTCCAAAGGTTGCCCAGACTGTGCAGATCGCAAAAGAAAGAGAGTTTATAGTGGGTCAAAGACTGTCAACACAAGTGACCATGGGTGACGGTACGGTAATTTACCTACCGTACTTTTAGTTTTTTAATCTATGAGTTGGTAGTTTGATACTGGAGCCAATGTCCATGTGTGTGCCGACATATCTATGTCTTCTTCTTATCGTGGCGCCCAAGGCTCGGTAATGATGGGAAATAGATCGAAGTTTACTTCGAAAAGATCGTGGTGAAGAACGTGCGCATGTCCCCTCCATCAACAAGAACTTAGTTAGTGGCTCCCTACTTTTGAAGGACGGTTTTAAGTTAGTCTTAGAGTCCAATAAATTAGTAGTTTCTAAGCATGAACAGTTTATTGGTAAAGTCTATGAATGAGGAGGCTTGTTCCACTTTTCCCTTTGAGATTTTAGCAACAAGTCAGTAAATCATATTTGTGGTCATATTAGTGATGATACAAGTGTTTGACATTCTCGTTTATGTCATGTGAACTTTGGCTTAATGTCTCGGCTATCCAGCATGCGTTTAATTCCGAATTTCACTATTGCCAAAGGTTCTAAGTGCCATAGTTGTGTGCAATCTAAGCAACCACGAAAACCTCACAAGATGGCTGAGGAGAGGAACTTGGCACCTCTAGAACTCATATATTCTGATCTCTGCGAGATCAATGGTGTGTTGACAAAAGGTGGAAAGAAATATTTTATGACGTTGATTGATGGTACTTGTTTTTGCTATGCTTTCTTACTGCAAACTAAGGATGAGGCATTAGACTATTTTAAAATCTATAAACCGAGGTTGAAAACCAATTAGAAAGAAATATTAAATGTTTTAGGTTAGATCATGGTGGCGAGTTTTTCTCTAATATGTTTGATGAATTTTGTGAGGAACATGTCATTATTAATGATAGGACGCCTCCCTATTCACCCGAGTCAAACGGGATTGCCGAGAGGAAAAATCACACCATGACTGACTTGGTTAACGCCATGTTAGACACTGCTAGTTTATCTAAGGCATGGCGGGGGAGGCATTGTTGACTCCATGTCATGTCCTGAATAGAGTTCCAAATAGGAATAAGGATCAAACACCATTTGAAATGTGGATTGGGAGAAAACCATCATTGTCTTACTTACGCACGTGGGGGTGTTTGACTAAGGTAAATGTGCTAATTACCAAGAAGCGTAAGCTGGGACCTAAAACAGTGGATTGTGTCTTTCTAGGATATGCTCAGCGAAGTATAGCTTATAGATTTCTAGTAGTTAAATCTGATGTACCTGATATACATGTTGATACTATTATGGATTCTCGTGATGCTATATTTTTTGAGAATATATATCCTATGAAAGATATAACTTCTAGATTGTCATCTGAGATTACTCCTGAACCTCTACCTCCTTTTGAGTTTTCTGAACTGTCTAATGAGCTTGAGTCAGTTCCTAAGAAGGATGACAATGAAGCAGCTCCTAGAAGGAGTAAGAGAACCAGGATTACAAAATCCTTTGGTGATGACTTCACTGTATACCTTGTGGATGATACTCCCACAACAATCACTGAGGCATAAGCATCTCATGATGCAGATGATTGGAAAGAAGCTATCCAAAGTGAAATGGACTCAATTCTATCCAATGGAACATGGGAGCTCACAGAACGACCCTATGGGTATAAACCAGTGGGTTGTAAATGGGTGTTCAAGAAGAAGCTTAGGTCTGATGGTATAATTGAGAAGTACAAGGCTCGGCTTGTGGCTAAAGGGTATACACAAAAGGAAGGAGAAGACTTCTTTTGATACATACTCACCTGTTGCTAGAATGACCACAATTCAAATATTACTTTCCTTGGCAACCTCATATGGTCTGATCATCCATCAGATGGACGTTAAGACAACTTTCCTTAATGGAGAGTTGGATGAGGAGATCTATATGGATCAACCTAATGGGTTTATAGTGAAGGGTCAAGAAAGCAAGGTATGCAGATTATTAAAATCCCTGTATGACCTGAAACAAGCACCTGAGCAATGGCATGAAAAGTTCGACAGAACTTTAACTTCTGCCAGATTTGTCATTAATGAGGCTGATAGATGTGTGTACTATTGCTATGGTGGATGACATTTGATATGAAGGATCTGGTAGGTAGAAGCCGATGTGATTCTGAACATCAAATTGGTTAAGGATGAGAATGGGATTACTCTTTCACAATCTCATTATGTGGAGAAGGTCTTGAGTCACTTTGGTTATATGGAAAGAAAGACTTCTCCAACTCTTTACGATCCTAGCGTGTTACTTTGAAAGAACAAAAAAATTCCTAAAGATCAATTAAGATATTCACAAATTATTGGTTCACTCATGTGCCTAGCTAGTGCAACATGACCCGACATCTCTTTTGCTGTGAGAAAATTGAGTAGGTTCATGTCCAACCCGGGTAGTGATCGCTGGCATGCTCTTGAGAGGGTGTTGCGCTATTTGAAAGGTACAATGAGTTATGGGATTTACTTGCTGTGCTTGAGGGATATAGTGATTCAAACTGGATATCAGATGTTGATGAGCTTTACGCCATGAGGTGGTATGTGTTTACTCTGGGAAGTGGTGCAATATCATGGAGGTCTTGCAAATAGACTATATTGACGAGGTCAACCACGGAAGCAGAATTGACTGCTTTAGATACAACTACTGTTGAGGCTACATGGCTGCGTGAGCTCTTGATGGACTTGCCTGTGGTTGAAAAACCAGTGCCAACTATCCTAATGAACTGTGACAATCAAACTGTGATAGTCAACATAAACAGTTGTAAGGATAATGCGAAGTCATCAAGACACGTTAAGCAATGTTTGAAATTTGTCAGGAAGTTCAGAAACTCTGGAGTGATAAGTGTGACTTATATTGAATAAACAAAAACTTGGCAGATCCCTTTACGAAAGGGCTATCACGGAATGTGATAGATAGTACATCGAGGGAGATGGGGTTGAGACTAAGTTGACATAGTGGTAACCCAACCTATGCGATCAGAGATCCCTTGAATTAGGGCATGGGAAGAACTAGCTATTGGTTAACTGAGGAGAGCTATGTTTCCTATCCCTCTCTATGATGTAAAGCTCTCGAAGACCTGTAAGGTAGGTTGGCGACATGCCTTAATGTGTTCTATTGGCTTGAAAAACCAAAGATGTTGTCCTACACACCTATATGAGTCTAACTCACTAACGACGCAGTCTATGAGAAGTGAGTATTCTCTAGTAAACTCATGGATAAACCTAGGAGTACGACACATATGATCCACCCGCGGGTTAGATTACTGGTGGTCTAGTACTGGTTATGACTTTAAGTAAAGCACGTTTGCACAAAACTTACAATTCAAGGCTTAGTCCATTGTTCAAGTTGTGGATGAGTGTAGCTTGAAGCTCTTCATAAGAGTTCAACTTAACAGTCATTGCTGAAACACTAGTATATTAAATAGTACCGAGAAACAGACAAATCTCTAAATGGACATTTGAGATCTGACGGGGGATTAT
This sequence comes from Oryza australiensis, assembly GCA_019925245.2. Lineage (NCBI taxonomy): Eukaryota > Viridiplantae > Streptophyta > Magnoliopsida > Poales > Poaceae > Oryza > Oryza australiensis. The sequence continues at coordinate 121,563 of JAIFGZ020000422.1, forward strand.
TAGAATTAATGGGTCTAGCCCTAGTGTAATTCAATTAATTACTGAAATAAATCTCAAAAGCCCAATGAGGCCTATGTATGGCATGGCAAGGTGGGAAATTTTAGTACCACCTTGCTAGTTTAGAGTGGGGTTATCCAACTTAAATAGTGGGACTTTCCTCCTCCCAAAGCCATGGATGAGGGAGGGGAAGGGAAAATCACACGCCCGTGCTCGCTCGCCGCGCCGCACCGGGCCAGGCCGTGGCCGCAATTCAAATCGGGTTCGGTTGAAAAGTCCTATCCAGATATGCAACAGAATCCTAACCGAATCCGCTACGGGTGCTGCCTTGACACGCAAGTTATCCGGGGCTATATATTTGCCTACGCGCAGTCGTCTGGAATCAATCTAGTCTGAATTTTGCCACGTTTCTCGCTGCTGAGCCGTCGCTGTGGTCTGCCCTAATCCCGTCATCGACGTGCACCTGCGACCGGGAGAGCAGGTCTCTGAAACTGTTGTCCTTGCGATCCTGCACCAGGAGAAGACGAATAAAGGTTTTTGGGAAGCGCTCTACGCTACTGCTCAATTTTATTTGGCGCGTCTTCCTGCTGCATCGGCTCAACGTGAACGCCTTCGTCGTCTACGTCCGTGGGGAGTTTCTGTAATACCTAAGTCTGCATACGCTTGGTACGCATCTCTAGTTGCTATGATCATGGCTGTTACTTTTGTAGGATCGAAACCCAAGCCAACCAGAGGAAGGGGGTGAATGGTTGGTATCCACACAAATTAAATTTTCGCGGAAATAAAAGTTACCCTTGAATTTTGATGTAGATCGGTCTGACCGAAGTTGTAGTGTCGGTCTGACCGCCTATATGCCTCCGGTCGACGGTGGTGTAGCTCCGTTCGACCACCGAATGTCGCGAAGTCGCCTTCCTCGTTGCCCGTCGACCGCAGTACTACGATCGGTCTAACCGGTGAGAAGCCGCCGGTCTAACCGCCGGTGTTCCTCCGGTTGGACCGCCGCACCCAAGAGAACACAAATCGAAGAACTCCCAAAGTAGATTGAATATATATTACTTCTCTCTGTGTTTACAAAATGCAACAATAATACTCTTCACAAAATTTCGACAAAAACTCGAAACCCTAACTTTCTCGCAACTCAACTCTCTCTAAAACGCATACCGGAGGCCACACCCTCCCTCTCTATTTATACATGAGGTAGGCAGCCTAAAGCAACGAATCCAACTCATACAAGAAGTCCTAATCCACTAGGAAACATTCCCGTACAAGAAACGAAGATTACAAACTCCAATTGTAACAATTTTGAACTCCTTGCAAAATTATAACTCCGCATCCCATACACACACAATATCTCCATCGTATGCCATATGGAAACTTCACCAACCACGTGCATCAATCTCTAGCCTAAGTATCCGCATGATTGTTAGTGATATGCCAGAGGCAACATGGAGATGATATCACCAATGTTTATGTATTATGAATAAAGTGTTAGTCCATGAAATAGACATCTTGATTGATCAATAAGTACGTGACTTATTTATGAGATGTCACCTTATTTTCAAGTTGACTCCAAATCTATCACCGGCAATACTCTCCCGTTGCGTAAAGATTCATGTAACACCGGAATTTGGTAATTGGGTTCCTAAGGCTGAAAAGGCAAAGTGGAATCGGATCGGTGAAGACAGGAATCGTATCGGCTAAAAGATCGATCATCGAGGCTAATCGGGTGAGGATGGATCGAATGGGAGTAGCCGACGTCGATTCTCGAGTTCGAAGAGATGAAACCGTGTTTAGTGCGAAACTTGAAGATAAATAGAAGATTCGGTTTCTAATTGCGCGTTTAAGGAAAGGATATTGCCACTTATGGATAGAGTCCATGTAACGGCAATTGTATCGTAATCTAGAGATTTGTTAAATTATTAGTTGTAACATGGTATGGGTCCCGCTAGGGATAATATGATGTTTAAATGGTAGTTTAGATAGAGTGCGGGGTTGTTACGAGATATTTGTATCTTGGGTATAAATAGGACCCGAGACCTCTCGTATCGAATGATTCAATCAATCTAATCTTCGACGCATCGCCATCCTTTTTCTTTAGACGAACACTGTTTGGCTTTGGGCTGCATCGTCTCGATCCCCAAGACTCGGTAAATGTTTGTCATTAGTGGTAAGATTATTTGTTTCTAATGCTTCCATCGCAATGATACATTAGAATCGGTGGTTTTACTACGACATATATCATATAGTGCATATGAATTAGGTCAATGCTTAGATCTATCTTGTAGTTGGCTCATCTCGTCAAGAATGTATGGTCAACGGGGCTAGGTCTAAGGGTTGGTTGGTTCGTATGTCGTATCTACCATCTCACCGTGTAAGTCGGTAGTAATAGATTGGATGTTTCTCTTGATACTTAATGCGCATCAAGATTGAACTATTAAGTTGTCTTTAGAACCATCGTGATCTGTTCTTCGGGATTTACATTATCAAGAGATAGCGTCGGGGTTTCAGCCGACCTTATTTGCCCTAATGTGTTTCTTTTAACGTGATTGTTACTAGATTTGTGTTAGGACTATCTTTTATGTACGATCGTGTTCTTGGTGGATGTTGCTTATGTTTGATCTAGGAATATTATCTCTACATGAGATTCGTTGGATTGCCACCGATTCGATGTTAGTTTCCCAAGGTGTCGGCTAGGCTATTGATCGTATATTCATTATTCTTCGCTATATTTGGATCAGCGGCTAATGACTATCTCGGCGTGTCCGATATATTCCGTCGCTAGGCCCAAACATGGTCTAGAATAGTGTATATACATCGATGGATTTCCTTAGCCGATCCCGTAGGGATCTAACCTAACGCTTAACAAACACTACCTTGTTTTTCTTGTTGATTAGCAGATGAAATCAAGCGGCACACTCTACACGTTGTAGGCGTGAGAAGGACCTGCACCGGAGTCAAGCAGATCTCCCAGGCCAGCGCGTGAGAGAGATTTCTCGTCAACACGCTTCTTGGCACGCCCAGTGGGACTGTCTTTGTCAGCTCGACACGGACGAATAGCCTCTGCCGGCAAGATGGTCGATTCCAAGATCCCTGGCATCACACAGGACAATGTCGTACTGTGAAAATGGAACAACTATCGGTGAACACAAGCCGAATACAAGGAAATGGTGGAGGAACCTGAATAATTATCTTCAGTCCTTCACCCAAACAAGGTCGGCTGTGCACCAAAAGTACAAGTTCAGCCTGAACGATACCAAGGCGTCCTCATCAAGCGATGCAAAAGGCAAACAGAAGGTGGATCGGCCGACAAGATGAATCGGCCGTATACACTTTACAAGATCGGATCGACTCACTGCTCATCACGCACCGGTCAACCAAAGTAGCATCTTGGTCAATACACTCAATAATATGATCTCTCACGTGGTTGACGCCAAGGTAGCCGAGCAAGTGCAACGGGCCCCACGTATTTCGCAGATGGCCAATTTCCGGTTACGGGACACTAGTCACCCGAATCGGCCGCTTCCACCGATAGTACAACCAAACCCGCCAGGAGGAATCGGCCACCTGAGTCCAGGCGAAACGGCTATAAGACCAGCGGTCACTATACTAAATCGACAACAACCGTTGCCTTAAGGTCAAATCGACAACATATTCAATAACAATCGGCAGCTGGAGCCGATTGATCTTGACAGGCGGCATAATGCCGGTGGCCGACAGTTGTTCCCGGACCCACCAACACCACAACAGGAGCCTCGGCTGCCACCCGCTGATCATCGCTACCAATACCAAGGGGGCCGTCGGGATCACCACTACAGACCTCAAACACCGCCACAGTATCGACAAGCACCCATGCCGTATGACCCATACGAGCCGATACAAAGATAACCGAGCCTGGGCCGAGCTACTCGCAGACGTCATGCAGGATCAGTTCGGCCTCAAACCAAAAGATTCAGGGAATATGTATCGGTACCCCTATCCGGAACATTTCGAAAGGGTCCCGCTGCCCAACCGATACAAGATCCCAGACTTCTCCAAATTCTCAGGACAAGACAACGTCTCTACCTATGAACATGTCAGCCGATTCTTGGCACAATGCGGTGAAGCATCGGCTATGGACCCCTTGAGAGTTCGGTTATTCCCCCTTTCTCTTTCAGGATCGGCCTTCACCTGGTTCTCCTCGCTGCCTTACAACTCAATCCAGAGTTGGGCCGATCTTGAGAAGCAGTTTCATAGCTATTTTTATTCCGGCAACCATGAAATGAAGTTGTCGAACCTCACCAGCGTCAGGCAAAAACACAATGAATCGGTCCAAGACTACATTCAACGCTTCAGAGAAATGAGAAACCGATGTTATAGCCTGGTGCTATCAGACGCTCAGCTGGCCGATTTAGCCTTCCATGGTTTGATCGCGCCGATCAGGGAACGATTCTCTGCGCAGGATTTCGACAGTCTAGCTCACCTGGCGCAGAAGGTGACGACCCACGAACAGCGTTTTCAAGAAACCAGGAAGGCCGTCAAAAGCATAACCCAGGTCATCGTCGATTCAGATTACGGGTCCGACGACGATGAAACAGAAGTGGCGGCAGCCGAATGGGCCAAGAACAAGAAGGCCATCGTCTGCCAATGGCTGCTGAAGACGGCTAAGGAAGAAAAATACAATTTTGATATCACTAAAGCCGACAAGATCTTTGATTTTGCTCAAGGAAAACAGATCCAATTACCCGAAAATCATGTGATCCCGTCGACCGAAGAATTGAAAAAGAAGAAGTACTGCAAGTGGCACAACTCCACGTCTCACGCCACAAACGATTGCAAAGTCTTCAGGCAGCAAATCCAGTCAGCCATCGAGGCCGGGAAGTTGAAGTTCGCCGACTCAAATCGGTCCATGAAAGTAGACGGCAATCCGTTCCCGGTCAACACAGTCCATGCCGGCCTCGGGCGAGCTGATCGACAGGACAGAATGGCGCACGGCTTAGCCAATACGTTGATCGAGGCCAAGGCGGAAGATGACCAGACTGGATACGACACCGCACAAATTAATATGGTGCGCCCAGTCATCAAATCGGCTGGCCGACAGCCGATCCATGAGCGAAGCCGACACCATCATCAATACCGGTTTCGGCGTGAAGAAATTTAGGATGAAGCACCTCGCCGGCACGAGCCAAGTGTTCAGAGACGACGGTACATGGTAGACCATGATGATGCCGACCCACATTGGCATTGCGGCTTCTCGAGGCATTGTTGGGAATCCGGCATGAGGCTACCAACATTGGAAGATTGCCCAGCATGTAATAATCACCGTAACAATGACGAACACGGGAGTTTGTCGTCTGCAAGCCCAGTCCGGCTCATCTCCAGAGCCGTCCAGCTAGACCGAAGACGACGACCTGTCCACGATCGGCTCGGACCGATCCATCAGGACTTCTTCATCGACGAGAACCGGGATGGAGACAACCGCGATGACGAAGAGGCCGACGATGAGGAATCGGCCAACCCCCAATGGTGCCCGTCCGATCTCTTTACGAAGACCCAGAAGAGGAGAATTCAACAGCTCAAGCGTGAGGGAAGAGAAGACGAGGTGTGACAAATGATATATGAGCAACGCCGTCGGCTCGGCAAAATCAAGAGATGGTGGGTACCCAAGCAGGAGAACGCTATGGCCAACGAAGAGCAAGCCGAGGAAAACCCAGCCGACCAAGCCAGAAGGACGACCAAAGGGAAAGGTAAAGCCACCGCTTCAGTTAACATGGTCTTCGTGTTGCCGACCGAGTTCGGCGCCCCCGAAGCCGACGCGGATGCTATTGAAGATGACCCGACAAAACTAACAATCTCGCCGTACCAGGCCATCTTCGACAAGCCTGAAGGGACCGAGAATCGGCACCTCAAACTGTTATACGTTAAAGGATTCGTTAACGGCAAGCCGATCTCCAAAATGCTGGTCGATGGGGGAGCAGCAGTCAACCTCATGCCTTACGCAACTTTCAGAAAACTCGGGAAAGGGGCTGAAGACCTGATAAAAACCAACATGGTGCTCAAGGACTTCGGCGGCAACCCATCAGAGACCAAAGGCGTTCTCAATGTCGAACTGACTATCGGCAACAAGACTGTGCCCACAACGTTCTTTGTCATCGACGGGAAGGGGTCTTACAGCCTGCTGCTCGGAAGGGACTGGATCCACGCCAACTGCTGCATCCCTTCTACAATGCACCAGAGTCTGATCCAGTGGGACGGCGACAAGATTGAGATCGTGCCAGCCGACAGGTCAGTTAGTGTCGTCAGTGCCGATTTGCCACTTTGGGAAATCGAAGGCATCGATTGTTTATCTGGGAAAATCTGGCAAGCCGATTTTCTAAATGTGTCCAATTCAACAATACAGGCCATCGAAAGCGACGAGCCGCAGCTGCTGCTTTGAACAAGACATGGTGGAGGGCTCCAGCGTTCTCGGCGTAGCCACCACAGACGAAGACGATGGCAAGTTAGGACAAGGCTTCACGTCGGCCGACGAGTTAGAAGAAGTAGACATCGGCTCTGGTGATAAACCGAGGCCGACGTACATTAGCAAAAATTTATCTCCTCATTGTAGATCCCAACTTATTGAATTACTAAAAGAATATAAAGATTGTTTCTCTTGGGAATACTTCGAGATGCCCGGACTTAGCCGATCGATAGTGGTCCATCAGCTGCCGATCAAGGCAGGATATCGGCCATTCAAACAACCTCCCAGGAGGTTTAAGGCTGATATGTACGACACAATTAAAGCCGAAATCACTCGGCTATACGACGCAGGATTCATTCGGCCTTGTCGATACGCCGAATGGGTCTCTAATACCGTCCCGGTATTGAAGACGAACGGCAAACTTCGGGTATGCATCGACTTCAGAGACCTAAACAAGGCGTCCCCAAAAGACGAGTACCCAATGCCAATAGCCGATCGCTTGTCGATGCTGCCTCGAGCCACAAAATCATCAATTTCATGGACGGCAACGTGGGATATAACCGGATATTCATGGCCGAGGAGGATATCCACAAGACAGCTTTTCGATGCCCCGGTGTGATCGGCCTCTATGAGTGGGTGGTGATGACATTCGGCTTAAAGAACGCTGGGGCAACATATCAAAGGGCAATGAATTACATCTTTCACGATATGATCGACGCACTAGTAGAGATATACATCGACTACGTCGTCGTCAAGTCAAGAGAGATAGAAAGCCACATTGCCGATCGGGCAAGTTGGAGCGGACGGAAAATATGGTTTGAAGATGAATCCGCTTAAATGTGCGTTCGGCGTATCGGCCGGGCAATTCTTAGGGTTCCTCGTCCATGAAAGGGGGATTGAAGTCACACCAAGGAGCATCAATGCTATTAAGACAATTCAACCCCTAAGGATAAAAAGCACTTCAATCATTAATTGGAAAGATAAACTTCATCGACGGTTCATAGCTAACCTCTCGAAAAAATGGAGCCGTTCACACCATTGCTTCGGCTTAAGGCCGATCAGACCTTCGCATGGGGGGAAGAGCAATAGAAAGCGTTAGACAACATAAAAGATTATCTAAGCTCTCCTCCAGTTCTAATGCCCCCACAAAAGGGAGTGCCATTCAAACTCTACCTGTCAGCCGACGATAAGTCAATCGGCTCTGTCCTAATACAAGAAGTCGGCGGCAAAGAAAGAGCCATTTTCTATCTCTCAGCCGGCGGTTACTAGACGCGGAGACCAGTATTCGCCGTCGAGAAGTTATGTTTATGCCTCTATTTCTCATGTATAAAGCTAAGGCACTATCTGCTGTCCAATGAGTGCACGGTAACTTGCAAAGCCGATGTAGTCAAGCACATGCTATCGGCTCTAGTGCTCAAAGGAAGGATCGGAAAGTGGATCTTCGCGCTAACAGAGTTCGACCTAAGGTATCAGGCTCCAAGAGCAGTAAAAGGACAGGCCATAGCCGATTTCATTGTGGAACATAGACACGATTCGATCGGCTCCGTGAAAATTATGCCTTGGACTTTGACTTTCGATGGCTCGGTATGCACCAACAGCTGCGGCATCAACTTAGTCCTTATCTTGCCCGGGAGGCAAGCTTCGACTTCGCTTTTGCCATCGACCCCCACGCTACGAATAACCAAGCCGAGTATGAAGCCGTCCTCAAAGGGCTAACTCTGCTCAAGGAGGTGGAAGCTGACGCAGTCGAGATAATGAGAGACTCGTTGCTCGTCATCAGCCAACTATCAGGAGAATATGAGTGCAAAAATGACGCACTGATGATCTATCATCGACAGTGCCGAGAGTTAATGGATGGTTTCCAGCTAGTCACTTTGAGGCATATCCCCAGGGAGCAGAACACGGAGGCCAATGATTTGGCTCAAGGGGCATCAGGCTACCGACCGATGCTAAGAGACGTCGACGTCGGCGTGGCCACCATCACAACCGACGATTGGAGATTTGACGTCTACAATTATATCAAAGACCCTTCTCAGTCGGCCACAAGGAAACTACGATACAAGGCGCTACGGTACGTATTGCTCGGAGAAGACTTATACTATCGGACGATTGATGGCGTACTACTCAAGTGTTTGGGGGCCGATCAAGCAACAGTGGCCATCGGGGAAGTACACGAAGGAGTCTGCGGCACCCATCAATCGGCCCACAAAATGAAATGGCTACTTCGCCGAGCCGGATACTTCTGGCCGACAATGCTGGAGGATTGTTTCAAATACTACAAAGGGTGCCAGGACTGCCAAAAGTTCGGCACGATACAACGAGCGCCGGCGTCGGCCATGAACCCAATCATCAAGCCGTGGCCCTTCAGGGGATGGGGCATTGATATGATCGGCCAGATCAATCCACCTTCAAGCAAGGGGCACAAATTTATCCTAGTAGCCACGACTATTTCACGAAATGGGTGGAGGCGATTCCCTCGAAAAGTGGATTCTAAGGACGCAATTGAGTTCGTCAAAGAACACATCATCTATCGATTTGGCATTCCGCAAACAATAACGACCGACCAGGGGTCCATCTTTGTTTCGGACGAGTTTGTCCAGTTTGCCGACGGCATGGGGATCAAGCTGATTAACTCTTCGCCGTATTACGCGCAAGCCAACGAGCAGGCCGAAGCATCAAACAAAAGCTTGATCAAGCCGATTAAACGAAAGATCTCTCGAACATCCTAAGCAATGGCACACCCGATTGGTCGAATCGTTATGGGCGTATCGGATGGCATGCCACGGGTCAATCCAAGTCCCCCCGTACAAACTGGTCTATGGACACGAAGCAGTGCTTCCATGGGAAAGTGTCGTCGGCTCAAGGCGCATCCAGCTACAAGACCAACTCACAGCCGACGATTATTATAACCTCATGATAGACGAGTCGGAGGATCTCGCTTTATCCAGAATGAAAGCTTTAGAGAAAGTAACAAAAGATAAGGAACGAGTAGCCAGACATTACAATAAAAAGGTTTTGCCTAAATCATTTGAGGAAGGCGAACTCGTTTGGAAACTTATACTGCCGATCGGGTCTAGAGACAACAAATTCGACAAATGGTCACCAAATTGGGAGGGGCCTTTCAAGATCCACAAATGCGTCTCTAAAGGAGCATACATGCTAGAAGGGTTGGACGGGGAGATATTCGAAAGGGCCCTCAATGGAAAATATCTAAAGAAGTACTACCCGAGCGTGTGGATCAATACGTGAGTCGGTTATCGTCACAGCAGGCTGACCCACGACAGCCGATGCCTTGCAAGGTATTTTCCATCGCCTTTAGGCACGCATACACCACCTCATACGCTCCATGATCGGCTCAGGATCTCTCGACAGAGGTCAGAATGAATGAACGCATCGGACTCGCAAATTTTGTTGACATCAAAGCTATCAACAAAACTTGGGGGCATACATATGCGCGAGATAGTCAAAAAATATACAGTCGAAAAATCAAAAATCAAGCTGATTTTGATTAGAGAAGTTGAAAAACCCCAAGTCAGGCGAAATCAGGAACATTAAAACAAACTTTATTCAGAATCGGCGCGAAGCCGTTTTTTATTACATGTTCGCCAGATAGTCCCTAATGGCCGCCAGGGCTCGTTCGATGGGCTCCGCAGTCTCCATCTCTAGAGCATCCAGGATCAGGTGCTCCAGCCGAGTGACCCTTATGTCGGTAGTCGTGGTCGCAGCTCGTTGGCAAGTTGGGCTTGCCTACCCTCCGGCCCGATCGAGGCGCGCGAGCATCGAGGACGCCATGGGGGCAGCAGGCGGGATGCCGCCAAGATGAAAGGGAGGCCTGGCCGCCAGGTGACGAGCCTCCAGCTCCCTGAAGCGCTTCAGGTTTGCCCTCACTCGTCGGTCTTGGCTGACCGACAGTTCGTATGGTGTCTCCATAATCTCTAGGATCACCCGAAGCGGGTGAGGCGGCTGTGAGGAAATTCGTCCCTAAGTATTCGAAGGGAGAAAATGGCGAGAATAGATGAGTTGGGAAACCACCGGTTCACCGACGAGCTCGAAGAAGCCATGGGGAGCCTTGCCGAAGACTTAGAAGACTAAGCGTCGTACCACCGGGTTCGTCTTCTTCGGCCGTGAGTTATTCGGGAAGAGCCGGGGGAGCCCATTTATAGAAAGAAAAGATATGGTTTTTAGATGTGAAAGGTCACTGCCAACCCGAGAGTCGAAGAGATCATCATTAGAAGCGTCGGGAATCGTTGAATAACCGGCGATCGCGCAAGTCCGGATACCTATCGCCCAGACTCACGGGTTCTGAGGTGCGATTCGAGGGAATCAGCCTACAAAGACAGATCGGCGACGTAATCAAGCATTACCGGCCGATAGCTAGCGAGGCGGATGTCCGAAGGATAAACGCTAAAGGTCGGGCGCCACCTCGAGGTGATTTGGAACCAAGCAAGTCGAGATGCCGCACACAGCCAAGGGGCATTCCTACCTACGAACATAGCCGATTGTATCTACAAGCGCAAATAATACAGGCTATCCGATTACATCGCGAAAACACAAGTACGTTGCAGAAACGCGAGCTGACCTCGCAAGGTCTGACAATTTACAATCCATTTCTTCAGGAAATCGGCTATGGCCGAAAGAGTCGTCCGTCTGATCTGGTCGATCTCGCCGATTGCCTTAAGGTCGTCGGCCTCGGACCCCGCGACTGGTCGAGCGCTCTGCACCAAGCCCTGCAAATGCGCCATGGCCGCCCTGATACTTTGACGCTCGGCTTCAACCCTGGCCGGCAGATCAGCCATATACTCCTCTTGGACGTCGATTTCGTTTGTAATTTGAACGAGGTCGGCCACCAATTGATCCCGGCGGGCGCGAAGTTGCTCAAGCTTGGCCGCCGGCTCTGTCTTCAGGCGGTCGAAGGCGGCCTTCCGGTTCTCAATGGCCTCTTTTGTCGACTGAATGGCAGCCGACTGCGCTTGACTCTCACGGCGATCAATGACTCGCTGCCGGGCTCGTTCATATTTTAACTGATAGGCTTCCATGAAGGTCGCCGGCACGATGGCTTCGGCTACGGCATCTGGCAGCTGGTCTTGGATATCTCTGAACCGCGCGCGTATTGAACCGCAGTCGACCACCAGCGCGTCCAATGAAGCTTCCAGCCGGTTGCTGATATCGGTTAAAGTGGCCCTCAGGTCCTCGGCCGACGCTGCGAGCGCTTCCTCGTCGACATCACAAGGCTCCTCGAACTCCGACAAGTCAAAGTTGAGAAGATCGGCCATGTTCTGCAGGGGAGAGGAAGGATCAGGGGCATGACAAAACCAATGGTTGAGACTAGTTAGCTTACCGTCGGCGCCGTCGTCAGGACTGTTGGCTCGTCTGGATCATTGCCCATGGCCGTCTGGCCCTCTTTGCCGGCGCTGTCGTCACTACCCCCAGCAGGCGTAGTACATTCGCCCAACGCCTGGGGAGCAGCCTATGGAGATCGTGGGAGCTGCAGAAGAAAGGATTAGCGGATGAACTGATTCATTACCACAGACAAAGAGGTAAGGGACGATTACCGGCAGTGCAGGGCGAGGAGTGCGACCGGCCAATTTTTTGAACTGTGAAGAACAGACGAGTCAGGTGCAAGCGATCATCGCGAAACCAGGCCCAACGAAGTAAAAACTTACAGGAGGACGTCTTGTCGGCGGGCTTGGGGCTGGCGGAGCGTCAGTTGGGGCGTTTACCGACTCGGGACTCGAAGCCCCGGTTTCGGCCGTCGCCTGGGCAGCCGTTGGCGCCTCTTCGTTGACAGCAGCGTCGAGAAATTGCTCGATGGCTGGATCTAGAGGGGGAAGGCTGTCGGCCGAGGCAACTAGTTGTATCTTTTTCACCCTCTTGGGGGCAGGCACGGCCGACGAACGCGGTGGTGGTGCCATTTTTCTTTTCGGTGCGATCGGATGACGCACCTGCCCTCGCAGCAGTGATGACAGTTTGGGCGCCCCCCAGCCGATGGCCGATGGAGCAAGGCCCCCTACATCCAGAACGCCGGAGTTATATTCGATGGGGCGTCCGGAGTCACTTACCGTCGGCCGTCCGTTTCGCTTTCCCGCAAAGTCGAAACACGAATGTTAAGTCGGCGATACGACCGATGAATGAATCGTAAGGAAGAGATCGTTGACTTGAAGCAGGATATACCGAGGGGATCTCATCCGGCAGAGCAGGTCGATGTAGCAAGACGGCCGTTGGTAGAAAATGTAGCGTTTGAGTTCAGACCACCATCGGTCGTAGGCAACGCTTCTCCTCGTCGACAGGGTGATTGTGTTGGCGTCGCCGAGGGGGGGACCGGCTATGTTTAGCAACCAATTCATTATCAAATCTTGGCCGACCGCCCCTCTAGTTTCAATCTCATCGGCATAAAAGAAGCCGATGGGTAGCCGCCCAAGACCGAACCGTCTCGCCGCCAATACGGTAGTAGAATTCATAGCTCGGGCCGTTGATCGGCCTTGGTGAACCCCGGTCGGCAGGATGCAGGGAGACAGAGAGGCGAGGAACAATTCTCTACACCTTGGGTCATCGGCTGAGTTGAGGTCATCCCAATTGAAGTCAATCGGTAGCTCAAAAGATCCCTGGTCTGGGTAGAAATACCAGGTACGGTTGTCGCGGGATACTCCATCATAAAAAGCTGTGAACCAATCGGCCAATAGCTCGGCCGATTGCCTTGAGCCTTCATGGGCGGCAGCTGCTTCTCCGTAGTTCGTGCATCGCGTGGTCAATCTGATTGCCTTCTTTGTCTTCAATCGGCTCTAGCCGTGGAAATCCGGCGTCTGTCAGACGGGGCCGACCAGCTACATTCTGGGTGGCCAACACCAGCAAGACTTGGAGAAACCACCAGGGGCCACCGGTGTTGACTGGGGCGTTGGCGGCTATTTTCGTGGTGGCTTGATGTAGCATTTGATATGTGTAGCCGAGGAGGTATTTTCCCAGTGCAAATTCCTTCCCGTCGGCTAGGATTTCGGCCATGATTTGCCAATTAGCGGTCGGCCCACAGCTCGATCCGTAGAATACAAACTTTTCCAGCCACATCATCAGAAAGGCGGTGTATTCCCAGTGGCCGACTGTTCCATCTTTCATATTTTGGGCGATGAAGCTGCTCCATCCATCGATAGCTTTGGTTTTGAACTGATGTTGGCCTTTTCGGTTCAAAACGCAGGGGTTAGCCGATGATTCGATGTCCAGCCCAGTTGTCATATATACATCGACTAGTGTAATGGTCATCGGCCCTTGCCTAAAGATGAAGGCGTTAAACTGTCGTTCCAAAAGTATCTCGCAGCCGATAGAAGCGGCTCGTCTTTCTCCATGCCGCGATGGACAATTCCAAGCATTGGGCGAGTTTTCTCTCTTCCCATTGGGTGTACTTGGCCGATCGTATCCTTTTATACCATTCATCCGGCGTGTCGTAGATGGCCAAGCTTTGAATGTTCCGTTCCAATGGGAGAGGGATGGTTTGGCGGTGTTGAAAGGCATGCGGTTGGTTTCGGCTACGATTACATCAGTTGGGTCTGTGTTGCCGATAGGTTCGAGGAAATACTTCTCTTCTTGTGTCGGATTGGGGATGAGTATTTGATGAGACAGGTGCTACAGTTCGAAGAAGGGGAGAAAAGTACTAGTTAGAAATGATGGTGTTTTGTGGTTCAGAAACAGGAAAAGTACTAATTGGTAAGAATATGGGATAAAATGCTACTAAAAAGAAAATCGTCGAACGAATTATTGATACGAGGATATTTGAAGAAGCAGATTGAATATGAAATTATAAATCGGGAGGGAGTACCTGGGGAAATTCAGTCGTAGCAGTGGCTAGAGGAGTTGCAGTAGCAGCAGCAGATGGCGCCATGGCTGTGGCCGGATCAACAGTTGTGGCCGGCGAGTTGGAGGTACTCGATGCGGCGGCGGAGGCCATCGGGAGTTTGGGGACGAAGGTGAGTTTCAAGAACGTGGGAGAAGATGTCGAACGCCGATGGGGTCGCCGGAGGGGAGAGAGAAAGGCAGGAAGTTTGTTCGAGAAGAAAGCTGAGCGCACGTTGAGGGCGTAGGCGAATCGACCGAGGAAGGTGGATATTTAAAGAGCACTTGAGGAGAAGCCAAAACGGTTTAGGCCAAGAAGGAAGCAGGAGTTTGAATAGGCGAGCAAATCCGCAACACTTCATATTACGGACTTGGGGGGCATGTGTTAACACTGGAATTTGGTAATTGGGTTTCTAAGGCTGAAAAGGCAACGTGGAATCGGATCGGCTGAAGACAGGAATCGTATCGGCTAAAAGACTGATCAGCTGCAGGGCTAATCGGCTGAGGATGGATCAAATGGGAGTAGCCGACAGCCGATTCTGAGTTCAGAAGAGATGAAACCGTGTTTAGTGCAGAAACTTGAAGATAAATAGAAGATTCGGTTGCTAATTGCGCGTTTAAGGAAAGGATATTGCCACTTATGGATAGAGTCCCGTAACGGCAATTGTATCTCGTAATCTAGAGATTTGTTAAATTATTAGTTGTAACATGGTATGGGTCCCGCTAGGGATAATATGATATTTAAACGGTAGTTTAGATAGAGTCCAGGGTTGTTACGGATATTTGTATCTTGGGTATAAATAGGACCCGAGACCCTTACGAATGATTCAATCAATCTAATCTTCGACGCATCGCCATCCTTTTTCTTTAGATGAACACTTTGTTTGGCTTTGGGCTGCATCGTCTCGATCCCCAAGACTCGTAAATGTTTGTCATTAGTGGTAAGATTATTTGTTTCTAATGCTTCCATCGCAATGATACATTAGAATCGGTGGTTTTACTGCGACATATATCATATAGTGCATATGAATTAGGTCAATGCTTAGATCTATCTTGTAGTTGGCTCATCTCGTCAAAAATGTATGGTCAACAGGGCTAGGTCTAAGGGTTGGTTGGTTCATATGTAGTATCTACCATCTCACGGGGTGTAAGTCGGTAGTAATAGATTGGATGTTTCTTTTGATACTTAATGCTGCATCAAGATTGAACTATTAAGTCGTCTTTAGAACCATCGGTGATCTGTTCTTCTCGGGATTTACATTATCAAGAGATAGCGTCGGAGTTTCAGCCGACCTTATTTGCCCTAATGTGTTTCTTTTAACGTGATTGTTACTAGATTTTTGTTAGGACTATCTTTTATGTACGGATCGTGTTCTTGGTAGATGTTGCTTATATGTTTGATCTAGGAATATAATCTCTACATGAGATTCGTTGGATTACCAGCCGATTCGATGTTAGTTTCCCAGTGTCGGCTAGGCTATTGATCTGTATATTCATTATTCTTCGCTATATTTGGATCAGGCGGCTAATGACTGTCTCGGCGTGTCTGATATATTCCAGTCGCTAGGCCCAAACATGGTCTAGAATAGTGTATATACATCCATGGATTTCCTTAGCCGATCCCGTAGGGGATCTAACCTAACGCTTAACGAACACTACCTTGTTTTTCTTGTTGATTAGCATATCAAATCAACTAGCACGCTCTACACGTTGTAGGCAAAGAAGGACCTGCACCGGAGTCAAGCGCATCTCCCGTGCCAGCGCGTTAGAGAGATACCTACACATGAATTAAACAAAGAAACCATATCCGAGCAAGCTATCTCCAAATTGACTCATTGTTTGCACACAACAATATTCATACGAATAGAAACACGAAATAATCGCAGATATCCAAAGAAACTACCTGAAACCGAAACCAACAAGAAATTGATTTGGAATCGGACTGAATCGGTCGGTCTGACCGATAGCACAAGCCCGATCTGACCGCACAAAGACCCCAAGTCTGACCGGCAGCACAAGCCCGGTCTGAATGGACCACCAAACAACAAACCACTGCTCACCGTCTAAAAATCCAATCATCTCAAAACCACTTCGCCAATAATCTCCAAATATCAAAACCAATAATCACAGATGTCAATTGTTCATCACCATAGAAAAATCAAACACATTTTGATTTTACAATCTCCCACTTGATGAACACATTGGCAAACCAATTAAAAATGTTTTGTTTTGGTGTTTGGAAAATTAAAAAACAAAAATGGTAAAAACATCGGAGTACTCAAAAATCAAAGAAAATCTCTCCCCTTTTTCAAAGAAGAAAATCCCTTCACTCTAAAAAAGTTGCACTTTCTAACTTTGTTCTTCGTTCTCCCCCTTTTGACAATAATTTCATCAAGCATAAGAATTGTTGTACATTAATATACAAGAGCTTAGCATCATACATATTGCAAGTCATGTCATGTGTTGCAATAATAATAAGATAAACCCATCAATTATATAGCAAAGATGCATTAGAGTATAATCATGAATCATAGACTGTACAAGTAAGATTAATAATGCTATCAAAATTCATGGATTCAAACGATTTATAATGCAACATCTTCACAAGCACATAGGTTGAAAAATAAATCCAATCATATATACCTATTGCAACCATTACACATTTTTAAATTAACTTTTGCACAAAACAATCAAGATATTTTTTCTCATATTTATTGGAGCCAAGTTTTGCTCATATTTTTCTCTAGATTATCCGGTACGTCCTTGTCATCAAGATCGTTTCCAAGGATTCGACATCCATTATTTTTGCTCACATCGAATATGTCCTTGTCGTCAAGACTGTTTCCAAGGATTCAATATTTTTTCTCTCATAGATAATTTGTATTCTCTTGCACAATGAGCAATTTTAAAGCAATTTGAGGAATAACAATTCAACACAACATATATAAAAGAATTTACAATCCAAACTATGCACTAGTATCAACATTGCATATTTCATTGATTCAAGTAGAAAATTACAGTGTCATGCATCATATCACTTAAAAGTAAAATTTAGGCCTCATAAAAAGACTAGAATATATACAAGCTATACAAGTGACAAATAAACCTTCATAGTATTGCTAGCATGCACATGAAAATACTATATGTCTCTACAAAGCTCTCTTTTTCAATTTACTTCATTCAAAAATTGCTTGATAAAACCAAGAGCACAAAACTCCCCCTCAAACCATGCCAAAAGGATGAATAATTCCCAACTCTCCACGAAGAAAAGCAAAGCAGGACGAATCCAATGGTTTAGTGAAAATATCCGCAAGTTGCAACTTAGTATCCAAAAATTTCAATTCAGCATCTCCCTTCTCAACATGATCCCTCAAAAAGTGAAAGCGAATATCAATGTGCTTTGTGCGTGAGTGTTGTACAGGATTCTTAGCAATGTTAATAGCACTTGTATTGTCACAATAAAGAGGAACCTTCTCAAAAGCAAGTTCATAATCTTTCAAGGTTGAAATAAGGCAATGAATCTGAGAACAACAACTAGCAACAACAACATATTCTGATTCAGCAGTTGATTGAGCTACACTAGATTGTTTCCTAGAAGACCATGCAATTAATGAGGTACCAAGAAAATAACATGTTCCACTAGTACTTTTTCTATCAATTCTACAACCCGCAAAATCAGCATCAGAATAACCACTTAAGCGTATCGAAGATGAAGTAGAATACCAAATTCCAAACTCAAGTGTATGATTCAAATACCTCATTATTCGCTTGACTACTTGACGATGTGAAGCACGAGGAGAAGCTTGTAAGTGTGCACACAAACACACAACAAATTGTATGTCTGGCCTAGAAGCAGTTAGATACAACAAAGATCCAATCATACTTCTATACTCTTTTTGATCCACAACTTCACCATCTTCATCGGGATCTAACACATCGGTTTAACCAATAGGTGTAGAAATTGGCTTGCTATTCTCCATCTTGAAACGTCTCAAAAGATCCTTGGTATACTTCGTTTGATGCACAAACGTACCTTGAGGTGTTTGCTTAATTTGCAATCCTAAAAAGTACGACAACCCACCCATCATGCTCATCTCAAATTCCCGCATAGTCTCCAAACTCTACAACCAAAGTGTGAGTTGAACAACCAAAGATGATATCATCCATATAAATCGAACAAAAAGTTGATTTTCACCATGCTTAAGAACAAAAAGTGTTTTATCAATCTTTCCCATTTGAAAACCTTTTGCAAGCAAAAAGTTCTTAAGCGTATCATACCATACTCTAGGAGCTTGTTCCAAACCATACAAAGCTTTAGACAATTCAAAAACATGGTTGGGAAAATCAGGATTTTCAAAACCCGGTGGTTGTTTAACATAAACTTCCTCCTATATATAGCCATTTAGAAAAGCACTTTTAACATCCATTTGATACAATTTAAAACCTTTTGAAGCAGCAAAGGCTAACAAAAGTCTAATTGCCTCAATCTTAGCAACAGTAGCAAAAGTTTCATCAAAATCCAAACCCTCCACCTGAGTAAAACCTTGAGCAACAATTCTAGCTTTATTCCTAATAATTAAACCATCTTAATTTTGTTTATTTTTGAAAACCCACTTGGATCCAATAATGTTATGTCCGAAGGTGGTTCAACTAAAGTCCAAACTTTATTTCTCTCAAAATTTTCAAGTTCTTCATGCATGGCATTAATCCACGATTCATCAGTTAGTGCAAGAGTAACATCTTTGGGTTCAAAAGAAGCAACAAATGCAGAATTTGCGCAAACATCATGAGAAGTTACCTTTGACCTTGTAGTCCGCTCACCTATGTTACCGATTATTTGTTCCGGTGGATGACGTCATTGAATGTGCAAGGGAGCAACAACTTCGAGGTTGATTCACGTTCGTACCTTCACCGGTTGTAGCTTCGAAGAGCCACCTTGATCAACATTGACAGAACCCGAGGTAGACGGCCCTGCTAGTTTGACCGCGCCTCCGCCGGCCCGACCGGGCATCCCGCTCCGGTTTGACCAACGGCCGTCGGCTGACCAGTTGACCTCGTCATCGTTGTCATCACTCTCGTCTTCAAAAATACTATCATCCTCCCCTAAGCCTCGTGACAATGTACCCGCTAGTTCTGGTCTAGTACCGGACTAGCCTCATCAAAAGTGACTTCACAAGTCTCAACAATTTTATAGCCATGAGAATGTGTGGGGTAACCAAGAAACATCCATCGGTAGAACGTGCCTCAAATTTATCCAAATTTCTAGATTTCAAGACAAAGCACTTGCAACCAAAAATATGCAAATGTGAAACTTTTGGTTGATGTCCAAAACGAAGCTCATAAGGCGTTTTCCAAGTTTTGATCTCAAGAAAACACGATTGATAACATAACATGCAAGTGTTAATAGCTTTGGCCCAAAATTTCCTAGGAGTGTGATACTCATCAAGCATTGTTCTAGCCATTTCAACTAAGGAGCGATTTTTCCTTTCAACAACACCATTTTGTTGTGGAACACGAGGAGAAGAAAATTGATGTTCAAGACCTTTTTCGTTGCAAAATTGTTCAAAAGAAGCATTCTTAAATTCACCTCCATTATCACTTCTAATTCTCTTCAAAGAACCGGAATTTCACAATTCAATCTAAGATACAAACTCCGAAAGTGTCCAAAAGCCTCATCCTAGGTTGCCATAAAGAAAACCCAAGAATATCGAGAAAAATCAACAACAACAACCAACATATACCACTTTCCTCTAACGGATTGCACTCTTGCTGGACCAACAAGTATCCATATGTAAGAGCTATCCTGGTGCATCTGTCATCACAAAAATAATAGGAGTATGTGAAGAAGCAACCATCTTACCATGACAACACGGTGTACAAACCAAATCAAGATCTTTCTTAAGTTTAGGCAAACCACGAACAAGATCCAAACCACTAAGCCTAGTGAGATGATCAAAACCAACATGTCCAAGTCTGCGATGCCAAAACATCAAATCTTTGTTGAATTTCGCAACGAAACACGTTACAATAGGTAAAACAGGATTTCCAAAATCAGCTTTAAACACTCTTCCATAGCGAGAAATATTAACCACAGAATCACCACAAGAATCAAATATTTTACTTCCAGTTTTCTTAAAGTGAACCTCAAAATTATCATCAACAATTTACGAACTAAAAGCAACTTATACTTTAAATCCTCAAACAAAGATACTTCTTTCAATTCAAACTTGTCACTTACCTTGACGGATCCTCGTAGCAAGAACGACACTTGTAGAAGCATCACCAAAGATAATAGATTAAGTCTTGGATGCCATCTTGAGGGAAGAGAACCAATTTTTATCACCGGTCATGTGCTGCGAACAACCGGAATCCACAATCCACACGTTCTCCTTCCTTGCCACCAAAGCCTACACACAAGAGGATGTCGAAGCCTCGCATCGGGTTAGATGAAAGAAATTTAGGAATGCGTACGAGACACACGACTAGTAGATCCAATAGGCATATATCCACATGCAAAAACAGTTTTAGAATTTCCAGAAAAATTCCTCCGAGACCGGTCTGACCGATGTTGTACTGCCGGTCTGACCGCTGACCGGTCTGACCGCTGTAGTACAGCCGGTCTGACCGTGGGCCGGTCTAACCACTGCTGTACTTTCGGTCTGACCGAGAGACCCACTGCTGTCTGACCGGTCTTCCGAGGGAAAACCAGATTTTTGCCACTTTGATTTTTCAAAAATAATTTCTCTTTCTTTTTTCTGTTTACGTGCTAATCTGAAACAAAAACCAACAAGATGACCATCTTTACCACAAAAGGAACAAGTATACTTCTTCCCACTAGTTGATGATTTTGAAATATTAGTTTTTGTTTCTTTTAATGTGGCAGAAAGAGAGGGCATAATTTCAGCAGATTTAAAAACTGTTTTCACATCATTAGGTTTTGTCAAAATTTCACCATGTTCAGTCATATTCAAAACATTGGGTGGATTTTTGGTGAAATAATCATGAGCATCAAAACCTATACCCCTATTGTAGCTAGTCACTTTAGATTGATCCAAAATCATGTTAAGTTGTTTTTACCATCGAAAATCTTTGCAAAGAACTTTTCAAACAAGAAACCTCTTTTTCTAAATTAGCACAATTTTCACTATCTACCATGACACCTTTATTTTTACGACATTTGGAGCAAGAAGATACTTCATCTTATTTAACAATTTCCTTCATATGCTTAACACGAGCCAAAGCATCCTTTAGTTTCATCTCATTAGCATCACATGTTAAACAAGGTTTAGTATCCAAATCATGTAAACCATTGATATCTCTAATTTTTGAAATTTCAAGCATTAAAACCTCACAATTTTTACACTCATCATCATTAGGGATAAGAGATTTTAACCTAGCAATGTCAGCATTTAGAGATTCAATTATAAATTCTTGTTTTTTATACATCTTCTCATACTTTTTATTTTTTGCACTTAAAACAAGAATAGCTTCCTCAAGAGAACTCACCTCACTGTCCTCATCTTCAGAATCTGATTCACCACGTGTCATGAAGCAAACACCGGAGATGTTCTTGTCTTTCTCCTTATCTTCATCGCTATCAAAATCTATGTCGCTTAATGGATCAAAAGTGGCATAGACTTTATTCAGCACCTTCCTCACCACCTCCTTGGATTTCTTTCCCTTGAGCTTGTCATCCTTGATCTTCTCTCCACCTTTATCTTCCTTCTTGCTTCTCCTAAGCTTAGGACAGTTGGAACGAATGTAATCTAAAGCACCACATTCAAAACAACGAGCTGGTCCACCTCTTTTCCTGTACCTAACTTTATTCATAGCTCGAGAAATTTTGTTAACAGCCAAAGCCAAGTCCTCCTCCTTGAATTGTTTGAGTTGCTCATCGGACATGGCATTAATCAAAGCAAGAGCAGTGGGAGTTGATGAGGAAGCAACAACATCCGAGGAAGTTGAAGAAGAAACCAAGGCACTAGACTTAGAATCAATTTTTCGAGAAAGAATATTCATCTCATGAGTTTTGAGTTTTGTGTAAAGTGAATCCAAAGTCAAAGTAGACATATCAACAGACTTTTGAATAGAGGTAACTTTCATCTCCCAAATAGACATATCAAGACCATTCAAAAAGTGGTGAGAAACCTCAGATTGTGGATAATTTGTATCATAAGCACAATCAATAGATCTAAGATTACTCAAAATTTTGTTAAGTCTACCAAGATAATCATCCAAAACTTATGCAGGTTTCATCTCAAATTTTATGTACTCCTTTTTGAAAAGATCTTGATGAAGTTCTTTAATGTTATTAGTTCCTTGATGAAAGTTTCTCAAAGCAACCCAAATCTCATTGGTGGTATTAAGATGTGACAGACGATCAAAATCCGAACGACAAATCCCATTCAACAAAATATTACGAGCTTTGCAATTGTTATTAAACTCAGTTTTCAAAGCTTCAGTATTAATAACTTTAGGAATCTCATAAGTAAGAGCAATCTTTTGCCAAACATCATAATCTTGAGCCATAATATAAGATTGCATCTTACTACACCAATAAGCAAAATCCATACAATCGAAAATATGTGGCTTAGTTGAAAATCTATCAGCCATGGCTTAAAACTCTAGATCGGTAAAAATCCAAAGAAGAAAACAAGGCTCTGATACCACTTGTAGTATCGAATACCCAAACTAAGAAAACCAGAGGGGTGTGAATGGTTGGTATCCCAAAAAAGGAACTTTTCACGGAAATAAAAGTTACCCTCGAATTTCGATGTAGATCGGTTTGACCGAAGTTGTCGTGTCGGTCTGACCGCGTGTATGTCTCCGGTCTAACCGGTGGTGTAGCTTCAGTCACCGCCGGATGTCACTGAAGTCGCCTTCCTCAATGTGCCGGTCTGACCACAGTACTTCGATCGGTCTAACCGGTGAGAAGCCGCCGGTGTAACCACCGATGTTCCTCCGGTTGGACCGCCGCACTCGAGAAAACATAAATCAAAGAGGTAGATCAAAAATATATTACTTCTCTCTATGTTTTCAAAGTGCAACAACAACACTCTGCACAAAATTTCGATAAAAACTCAAAACCCTAACTTTCTCGCAACTCAACTCTCTCTAAAACGCATACCGGGAGGCCACACCCGCCCTCTCTATTTATACATGAGGTAGACAGCCTAAAGCCACGAATCCAACTCATACAAGAAGTCCTAATCAACTAGAAAACCTTCCCATATAAGAAACGAACATTACAAACTCCAATTGTAACAATTTTGAACTCCTTCCAAAATTATAGCTCCGAATCCCATACACACAGAATATCTCCATCGTATGCCATATGGAAACTTCACCAACCACGTGCATCAATCTCTAGCCTATGTATCCCGCATGATCTCTCAGATGTCACCTTATCTCCAAGTTGACTCCAAATCTATCACCGACAATACTCTCCCGAGGCGTAAAGATTACCTATACATAAATTAAACAAAGAAACCATATCCGAGAACAAGCTATCTCCAACTTGACTCATTGTTAGCACAACAATATTCATATGCATAGAAACACAAAATAATCACGATATCCAAGGAAACTACTTGAAATCGAAACCAACAAGAAATCGATCCGGAACCAAACCGAAGTCGGTCGGTCGACCGGCAAGACAAGCCCGGTCCGATCGGACCACCAAACAAAACCGCTGTTCACCGTCTAAAAATCCAATCATCTCCAAAACCACTTCGTCAATAATCTCCAAATATCAAAACCAATAATCACATATGTCAATTGTTCATCACCATAGAAGAATCAAACACACTTTGATTTTATAATTTTTGTTTGTGTTAGTATGTTAGATCTGTTCATGCTATTTTCTGTAATAGTTTTGATGTATTTAGTTCAGAATTTAATTATACAATTATCTATTTTCTCTACATACAATATATTTATAGGTGATATACATCCGTTCTGGGGTCTAAACGTGTATAGCATGTTCTGGAGTCTAAAATGCTAAGCAATCATATTTAACACTGTTCCAAAATTTAGTTTGAAGTTGTGAAGGTGTATAAGTATTGTTGCTCAGATTGTTCACGTTGGTTGGTCAACATGTCAGACACAGGAGTGAAATCTTAGTCAGAAGGTATTTTGAAGATTTTAGGGTGGACAATGTCGATGCAGGGTACATATCTCAGAAGAGGAGTATGAAAACGACCTGCTCAAGCACCATAAGGTTTATCTCTATTTAACCTCAAAGAACATTTTGTTATACATGCAAATAATTATTATGACAGTAATCACAGCTTGCATTTGATAAACATGAAGCTAGAAATGCGTTGAACTTTCTGGTCTATGCCACGCATCTGGTACTCTGGTGAAATGGTGATTTATAGTCCTTTTTATGTTTACTGTTCACTGCTGCTTTTAACGATCAGGGATGAATATTATCATACTGCTTGTATTTATTTTGCTGGACACTAATCAGACCAATTCACTGCCTTCATTTGCAGATTTATCAGAAGATGGCTGATAACCATGCAAAGAGGTCTCTTATGGAGACCATGATGGAAGAGATGCAGTTGCAGGAGGTTCTTCCAGGAGTTTCTGAACTCCCCAAGTACATCTATCGTTACCTCTGCAAATTCATGAGGAATGGCATGCTCGCCGTCAGCTGCCTTGCTGTTCCGTGTTTCTGCCGCTGTCGCTATGTCGACACCCAATTACTCCCATGCATTACAACCATTCGTTTTGAATTTAGAGGCTTATACCCTGAGAAATTCCCCTTTGGCTTCACTTGTTTAGGTTATACTAATTAGGTATCTATAACTTGCAACGGGAGATTTAACTGAAGGTTGACTGGGTTGGTGATATTTTACGTGTTGATGCTTGATGTACATACATCAGCTAGATATGCACCAGCAGAACAATAACATCTATGTTACAAAAACGTTTAAAGATTATTTAAAATACCACCATGTACTTTTGATGTCGACCGAACGATACTATGTACCATGTGCCTGTTCAAACTCCGTTTTTTCAAAAGGAAAATAGCATGATAGTGCCTTTTCATCGAATAAAGAGAAAGAAAAATATAGTCCTAGGGCAAAAGAAAAAGAAAAGAGAAACAGAAAACAACCATCCACACACAACACACAGACCCAAGAGAAGGCTAGCACCGGATCGATCATCGTTAAGCGTGATCGACCGCCGCTAGGCCAACAAAAGGGCTGCAGGCGAGATCATCCAAGACCCACCCTTACAACTGACACGAAGCCTCACTCTATTCACATCTTTGGGGTTGAGGGAGGAAGGGTGAGAGAGAAGAAGGAACCGTTCTCCCCCTAGGCCCTCCGATGTGGCCATCTTGCCAAAACTAGGGCGTCGACAAAAAGGACGTGAATCTAGAGCGAGCTTGAACCAGACGTTTGGGAGGTTTTGGCAAGTGGCTGCCTAGACAACGTCTCCAAGGAGAGAAGCGACAGAGCACCGCCGCCACCATCCATCGAGGTCTCCAAGAGAACCAAGACTGGGTTTTCACCCGACCGCCCGCTAGAGGGGATGAGACCGCACGACAACGCCCTCAGGAGGAGGAGTGACGCTCAAGCGACACCATTGCCGGCCCGGCCAAGGTCGGGCTGGGTTTTCACCCGCCGTACGCCAGCTGCCTATCCACAACTGTCGCCCCAGTGCTCCACCACCCACTAAGCCTCGCGGCGCGTAGACACCACCGCACCGGCGCTCTCCGCCGCCGGTCTCCACGTGCCGCCACCGCCGCGCCTCCTTGCGCCACTACCGCGAGATGACCATGCCTCTCCACATCACGCCGGCCTCCGCACCAGCTACCGGTCTCCTTCGCTACCTGCCGCACTACCGCACACGCCCCCATCGACGCCGGCGTTCTTCCCTGCACCGGTGGCGCCACCTCACACGGCGTCGGCCACCATGTCGTTCATGAAGCCGCACACGTCGCCGGTCGTCCTCTCGCCTCGCCCTGTCGTGGCGCTCCACCTGGCTAGCGTATGCATGCCCATCCTCGCCGACTACCGATCGACCGCGCCCAGGACTCCATCCCGACCGTGGCGCCCACCGATAGCGTGAAGGTGGCGAACATTTTGCGGCCGGGAATTCACCACCCTCCATTTGCTAGGCGAAGTGGTAGTGGATGGCGGCGGCGGCCATGGACGAGATCCGGAGGCCGGACATCACCACCGCCACTGGTAAGTACACCGCTCCGATCGCTCCGCGCCGCACGCTACGCCACCGCCCTCCGTGCATCCTCCTCGGCTCCGGCTCTAGCTCTGGCTCCCCTCCTCCACCGCGTCGACGTCGACACCCCTCGCGCACAGCACGAGCGCATCCACCACTCTGCCCGACACGGGACAGACACAGGCCGCGCCGCAAGGAGTAGACGACCACCACCACGCGACCGCCTCGCCTAACAATCGTTCAGCGTCCCATGGTCCTCGACAACGCCGCCACCGCCACCACATCCTCGCGCCAGCATTGACCTCCCTCGTGCCAGCAGCGCCTCCTCGCGACGGCGCTAGCCTCCCCTGCAGCCAACCACGCCGGCTCCGGTCCCCGTCGCCTGCGGCCGTGCGTCGCTTGAGGCTCGCTCGTTGTTGCGAGCGGGAAGCCAGTGCCGGAGAATACAACCCCGCACGCGCCGCCGCCAAGCCGGGCCCCGCTTCGCCTTCACCCGCACGTGTTGTCGCCAAAACTCGCCGCCGCCAACCCGGTCCCCACTCCGCCTTCATCCGCGCGTGCAGCACCTTCTCCCCACCGATCCGGGCGCCATCGTCACTGCCACCACCGACCCCGTCACTAGATCCGGCCAGGGTCTTGTGATCTCTCTAGCTTTGGGATCCCCCTTATGCGCTGTCAGGTGGTGTCAAACTCTGTCGGGTTGTCTCCTCTCTCTTCCTCCTTGCGTGCCAAGTCTTATCCCGAGGAAGCTCGAGGTCGGGCGACGAGTCGGGGTCGAGAAAGCAGCCAGAGTTAGACTCAGGGGAAGGTCAGAACGGCCGACCCCGCCAAGGGGGCAGAGTCCTTGACCACATTCCGAGGACTCTTGACTTTGGTTAGGATTTAATTATGGTCTTTGAGGTACCCCGGGGTGACTCCCCCCACATTAATGCAAATGATCGAACTAGCATTCTCGACCATGTGGTCCAATGATTAATCATTGTCAGAATCATCTAGCCGTTCTTGGAATACCGAGTATGCATGGAATTCCCGACAAGTCATATTTCCTTGCCATTATAGAGAACGTGATCATTGTTTCAATTTCGTTTCAGGTCAAAAATATTATCTCAATGGGTAAACCATCGCTTTGTTCAATTTTTCTTTCTCTTTATGTAGGTTCTCATATCCATGCAAAATATGCGACCATGCTATAGTGTTGTTGTTCTGAGTTCCTTGTAGTCGAAACAAAGTCCGACCACTATACAACTCTTCCACTCTGCTCTGTGATGGGACCTCTTCTCATATGTATTGAGACTTGAAGTGACTAATCCAACGTCTATCTAGTGGGGAATATATTATGACAACTATGTGCCTTAGGAACAGTATATGTCTTTTAATTGAGTACAAGAATTGTCGGTTTGAGCTTTATTTTGTCAAGACAAGATGTCGACTACTATAAAGCCTCCAAATAGTATCTTTTACTCAAAAAGGCCAATTGCTCTAATATCTTATTTTCCTGAAATCAATTCTTAGAACAAATTATTAGGCAGAAAACCCCCAAGCAAATGCTCAAGAGTAGCATGATATAAATAAAAGGCATAGAAAATAAATCATATCTATGTATGACAATAAATGAGTACTCTCACCGGAGCTACCCTCAGCTAAATGGAGTTGTGAACCCTTCCTAGGCAACAACTACTTTTATGGAATTTTTTTCACAAAAGTAGTTTGAATCTCATAACAGACTATGTTGAAGTAGTGAATTCCTAGCCCCAGCTGTGAAGTTGAAAAACCAATTTCTGATTACACATCTAGTTAATACGTTACTTTGGGTTCTCTAACAAGACCAATTTTGACATTGTCATTTGACCCTTAGCACTTGACTAATCCAATAGTTATAGGCGGCCCCAGCCAAGGTCTCAAGACCTGGTGATTAGTCATGCTTAACGTAATAGGACGATAAGAAATAACTTCGACTAGTAGCGATATGAGAATAGGGGATCAACGGAAAAATATTTCACATTTGATCCCCTATTCACATATGAGAATAGGATTACTACACACATTGGGCAAGCGAGGACTAGGTGTGTAGTCAAACCTCAACCACTCATAGAGGTGGTGGGAGGATCGCTACCACGTTAGTCGAGGACCAGGTGCAGTCGTACCTCGACCACTTGTATAGGATTCGTAGAAGTGGTGGGATGCTACCACGCAGGTCAAGGACTGTTGATATTTCTTACGATCACAGATTAATCCACAAGCACACGGAATACCATTGTATCACTTCACCTGGGAGTATTTCAAGGTATCGAATTCATAGGGAACGTGTGTCATTTATCTAAGGGTCAGGTTCATCCAAGGACAACAAGAATACGTAGGCGAGGGTATACAGAGGATTTCTATGGTTGTCGCTCTAGATAGGTGGTAACTCCTTACTCTATTTACTTACTTCGGGCGTCGGCTTACACTTGGTTTGCCGAGTGACTCTAACCTATAGCTCTACGACGTACCCAAACATGGAGGATTACAAAGGACGGATAGGACTATCACCACCTACCGCCAACCTCTACAACCCGTGGAGTACGCGGCAAACAAAGGTAAACCCCAGCCTAGACACCACCTCTATGCTATTAATTACTACTCTAGTCTTGGCCAAGAACTTTAATCTTCATGAGGCGATTTAGAGTAGAGCGCCCACGAATGGACGATGTCCCCGAAATTAAATGAAGTAAAGTGAGTACTCAATGAAGAGGATTCCAACCATACGAAATCATGAACAGTTACTTAATTGAATAAGCATCCGTTGAGGTCCAAGGTCGGAGGTCAGTGCTAAGATACCCGGCACTCCTCCGAACTACCCCTCACTCTCTTCCCTACTTTCTAAGCACTAGAGAGCTAGGGCTTTGCCTTTGGAATGGAGCTTTGATCTTCTTGTGTGTTGTGAAGTGAACAGAGTGAGTTCCTCCTTTTATAGCCTCCCTATGACGGTTTTAATGTCGGTTTCTTCTCGCGAATCACTCATAACTGCCATTGGGGAGTCATCAGAGCCTACATGTGGAAGCGGATGACGAGAGGAGTCGAAGTTGGTTTGGCCGACCTTGTGGTTCGGCCAAAATTCTGGCCCACCTCCTGGCCACTCCTTCGGCTAGGAGGCTACTTAGTGGGCCCCGTACATGTTGTACCTTGGTTGGGCTTAATTCTACATGTTGCCTATTCTTATCCTACCTTTCTAATAAGGATTATGTGAAGCTCAGGGTAGGGAAATAAGAATAGCATACTTACATCAAATATTTTGTGAAGTCAAAGAGTAGGTCCAACAAGAATACTAGACATGCAACCATGATCAAGCTTGTGCATAAATGTGGAAGGGGATATGTGAGTGGAAAATGGAAAAAAAATGAACAAATGGGTTGGTTACTCCTTTTGTATGATCCACCTCCCTATGTTATATTTAGAGAACATGACTGTGGGGGGGTGTCACCCCGGGATACCCCAAAGACCAGAATCAAATCCCAACCAAAGTCAAGAGTCCTCGGGATGTGGTCGAGGACCCGGCCACCTTGGCGGGGTCGACCGTTCCGGCCTTCCCCGAGTTCGACCCGGCTGCTTTCTCGACCCCGACTCGTTGCGCGACCTCGAGCTTCCTTGGGACAAGACTTGGCATGCAAGGAGGAAGAGGGAGGAGACAACCCGCAGAGTCTAACACCACCGACAAGAAGGACAATCCCAAAGCTAGAGAGATCACAAGATGCCCACGGTGTATAGGACCTAGCGAGCATCATGTCCTTTTCATATATTCTTTGTACTCACCTTTTAGCTCATTAGACATAGCTTTCTTGGCCCCCAAGCTCATCTGTTCCTGTCCCCATTGATCTATAAAAGGGAGGGCAGGGCGACGGGACCAAGGGAGAGCAACATTCGAAGGAAGAGAGACCTAGAGAGGACTCTAGATCCAACACCATTGTAACCCCGGTTTATACTTGACCCCATCAAAGAACATCACACACTAGACATAGGCCTATTATCCTTCGGGAGGGCTGAACAAGTATAGCTCGCTGCGTCTTTTCTCTTTGGCTCGTCCTAGGACTCGACTCGACCATCTGATCTATTGAAGGACAACATCTCTACCACACTCGTTTCTCCTCCTCGGGGACCCCTTTGAGGACTGCCGACCCACCCGTCGACAATGACTCGTTTTTCTCTTATTTTTTCATCATGCTCAAGAATATTTTGTTTCTTCTCTTGTGAGCATTCTGATTTTCTAACTTCATCATCATATATTTAAATATTTTTAAGTTAATGTCTCATTTGGCATGGATAGGATGATAAAGAATCATAATCATTTGGAGTCTTTATTTGGTGGAGAGGTGATGGTGGATGCCGACTTCCGGTGTACAAGTTTTGCATATGGTGGTGAATGGGATATTCTTGCTAAACCTCTAGCGTGGAGGGAGAGCAATTTATATGGTGGGTATGCAAACAAGACTTTGATCATGAAAGCATGAATAGAATATAACAACGGTCTAACTATTTGACCAAACTCAAAATGACTAATAGCATAAGTATAAGTTTTATCATGAAGATCAACATATGGCTCGGTGAGAATAAAACATCAATGAGTATGCAAAGTTATAGTACTTTATTTTTATAAAATTCCCAAGGATTTAATAGAATAAAGCAGGGATCATATCATTAGGAAATCTCTCATTCAATAATTACATAGATGACATGTGTTCCTAATATCTATATGTTCACAAGCACAAGGTAGCATGCGAGGAATTAGAGTATACATGATATTTGCATGCAAGTCATATACTCTAGTTTCAATTATCTAGGCTCATGTTAAAAGTTGAGTTGAGTTTTTCTAGATATGTTCCATGATAAGAATTTATCAAACTCAAAATTTAAGGGATGAGAGGATAAACGTGCAAACCAAAGTGTGTAGTGAGTGTAGAGGCGAGCAACCGATGTGCAATGGATGTTTTGTCTCATCTCATGAATGTACATGCATCATGGTGAAGCACGGACATGGGTGATCTTGATATGTGAGTGTACAATGTGAACACAAGATCATCCCCACACTTGTTCTTGTACTGTGGTGCTTAAAGACATGAAAACAAAAGTGCAAGCAAATAGACTCAATCGGTAAAAAATCAATGATCTTTTATTTTGTTCAATCTTTATAGTTATGAATGGAAGAAAACTTACCTTGAACTCACCTTATTGGAG
This sequence comes from Oryza australiensis, assembly GCA_019925245.2. NCBI lineage: Eukaryota > Viridiplantae > Streptophyta > Magnoliopsida > Poales > Poaceae > Oryza > Oryza australiensis. The sequence goes on from JAIFGZ020000422.1 coordinate 153,214, forward strand.
ATGTGTGCGTGGAGGATGGAAGCTTGGTGATAGCCGAATACCTTACCAGAAAGAAAAGAAAGAGTGAATGACAATATGCTTTAACATCTTATCAATGAAAGGACGCGGAAAGTGATCCTTCTTAGTTGCCTTCTTGAGATTCCGGTAGTCGATGCACATTCTCCATCCGTGAAGGTTTGTTCTGGTATTAATTCAATTATATCATAGGCAACAACCGTCATACCCCTCTTCTTTGGCACTATTTGTACAGGGCTAACCCACTCACTATAAGGAACGAGATAAATTATTCCGGCGTGCAAGAGTTTCGGACCTCTTTCTTCAATACTTCTCTCATCACATTGTTTAACCTTCTTTGAGGAACCCTAGATGGTGTAAGAGTTGGATTTGTTAGTGATATGCCCTAGAGGCAACATGGAGATGTTGGATATCACGTCAATGTTGATGTATAAATGAATAAAGTGTTATTCAGTTCCATGAAATAGACATCTTGTATTGATCAATAAGTACGTGACTTATTTATGAGACTCTTTATGTATGAATCTATTTCTAAACGATCCCCGATCATATGTCGATTGTTGGAACAAATATGATTCTAAGATCGGCATGTTTATTGATTCATGATCATGTCTCATAGATCATGGGTATGGAGATACCAAATTAATAAACATGGACACATGTGTTGGAGAACACATTGTTGGATAGACCCACCATGAGACACTACAGAACTAATGTGCCATTTGTTGGTCTCGGGTAGTATTGGTAAAAAGTCCTTAGACCTCGAGATCACCATGGATTCCAACATGTCTAGTAGCCTACTTTGGGACTACCAAACGCTATTCCGTAATCGGGTAGTTATAAAGGTAGTTTTTGGGTTTGCTATGAAACATGGAGTGGGATGTGAGTGATCAAGATGGAATTTGCCCCTCCTTTGGAGAGATATCTGGGCCCCTCGAGGTAATGGATTATGGAAATGCATGGCCATGCTAAGTTGATTGAGGAGTCAATCAATGCATGATAATCCAAATACGGTTCGAGTGAATGGTTAAGCTATTGAAGGGATGGCACACATCTTGCCTATAGCTTAACCGGTATCGTGAGGCAAAGGGATTTGTGTACACATTACAGGTTGAGAGCCGATATTATTCTTGTATACTATGGTGTCAATATGTGCTGCTAGGCGCCGCTGTTGACGGGTCGGCTGAGTTGGACTCGAGCCGACGATCGGCTAAGTTAGACTATAGCCGAAACCGAGTATACCTGAACCTACAAGGTCGCAACCTTAAGGGGATAGAATAGATATTCGAGTTGGACTCGTATACGGCTCGATCGGATAGGGATCCGATCGGATAGAGTCCTATGGGCTTACGACGTGTGGGCGGCCAACTCTATGAGATACGGATGAGATCCGATTCAAAATAGAGTCCTGATCGGCCACTAGTCCCAGTCGGCCAACTCTATATAAAGGGGCGAGGGGTGGAGAGTTTCTGTATCGCGTTGAACCGAATCCGCAACAAAAGTCGCCGAGATCAATCTCCACGCAAACCCTCCCCACTTTCGAGCCAAACCCTAGCCTTGCATCACGTGCTAGCACACGAGTGTACGGCGTTTTGTCCCTGGACGTGTGGATACCGATAGAGGCGCTGCTACGTTGCGCGCTGTTGATCGGCTTCGGATCGGCTGCGGTCGGTCGCATCGGAGCAAGGCGCAAGAACGTGACCGGACGACTCCACGAATCGGCTGATTGGCGAATCGGCTGTCCCCGAGAATCGGCTGTCGGCTTACGGGAATCGGCTACACAGTTCTAGATCGGATAGCCCTGATTGGCTATTTCCGCTACATACTCCAATCGGTAACGATCTATCGACCCTTACTTGCAAGTGTTCCTGGTTTGCGCGGTAGAAAAATTTTTGTTTTCGGCTAGCGTAGCTTCCGCGTAACCCTTCAGGATTCATAGGGATGCGATGGGTACAGAGAGCACGACTTATCCCTTTGAGATCTTGGAGTGAATATCCCATAATAGATTGATGCTTTTCTAAGATGGTGACGAGTTATGTAGTTTCTTCCTTGGAAAGCTTGTCACTAATGATGACAGGGCATTCCTTATCTCATTGTAGAAAAGCGTATCGGAGGCTAGATGGTAAGGGTTTAAGCTCTATCGGAGGTCGTAATGGTGGTTCGGACTAGAGTAGCTCGATAGTCTCTCCAGAATCGTTCATTTGTTGGGCAAAGAGATCAGCTTCTTTTTCAAGGACAGATTCTATGGGCTTGAAAGGAGAAACCTCCATTACTTCCTTGATAGGTTCATACTCGGGAAAGGGTTCAGCTATGGTGTTGATAGCTCTAGAGATAGGAATGGAAAACACCCCTCTTTCGAGCTTAACGTCGAGGTTTCCTATTGTCGGTGCACCTAAGAAAAGTTTTTCAAATGGATGCACGATTAGAATGTCGAAGTCTAGGGCTTCAAACACATGAAAATCTATGATGGCCTCGAGGTTTCCGTGCCTTACGGTCATGTTTTAGTGAGAAGGTGCCACCGATTGAGATGTCAAGGTGTAGGGTGGATTCCTTGCCAAGACCTGACCAAAAATGTTGTAACAACACATGGTCTGATAGAGACAAGTCAGGATCGGATAGGGAAATGAGCGAGAAAGGGAGTTCAAGCCGATTAGGGCATACCTCAGGGAACTCAGCAGGAGATGTGGCCGATGGAGCAGCGGAGGATGTCATTGGAATATGCTGGGGTCGCGGAGGAAGAAATGCTGCCGCGAGCTTGGGGACACCGAAGAGGTATCGCCGGAGGACTCAAACGTTTGCTTGGAGTGGTTAGCTACCGACGGCGTGAGTTGTTCGGAGTACGGCGGGCGTTATTTAAAGAGTTTTCATAACGGTCGAAACAGAGTCGACCTAGTGTTGTGCTTGGAATTCGGATTGCACAAAATCCGCAACATTTTCATATCGCGGACTTGGGGGCATGTGTTAATGACAAAATTTGGTAACCAAATCCCCGGGTTTGAGGTAGAGAATGAAGCGAAACCGGAGGGGATGCGTGATCTGCAGAGAAACAGAGGCCGCGTCGGCTGAGTCCGAATCAGCCACGGATCGAGTCGGCTGAGTCCAAGTCAAACCAGGATAGCCAATAGCCGTCCCGCGTGAAGATAGAGATGGAGCCGGTCCCGAAAGGGAACTTGAAGATCAAGCGTTGGATTCGGTCTCCAAATTGTGCTCTAAGATATTGCCATCTATGGATAAGGTCCTGTAACGGCAATTGTATCTGTAAATTAGGAAGTTGTATAGATATTCCTTTTGTAATGCGGCATGGGACTGTGTCCCAAGATATTGTCGTACTGTAAATAGTAGATAAGGTAGAAACCGTGTCCTACACGGATGTCGTTGTACCCGGGTATAAATAAGACCCGAGGCCCCTTGTAACTAATATAACACAACCAACACACAATCAATCAACTTCAGCGCATCGCCACCCTTTTAGTTTATTCTTTTTTACATGTTCTTGCTCTTGCTCGGGCTGCATCAGTTTCGATCTCCGAACAAGGTAATTTCTTGTTACAAGTGGCTTGTATCGTCGGGGTGAGTGCTTCCATCGCTATGATACTCTAACTCCAACACTATGAACTACTTAATCTATCATATGCGGCATATAATCTAGGGCAATGTCTAGATCTATCTCGCAATCGGCTGATTTCTCTTTGGAGACAGCAACCGATAGAGGTAGATCCAGAGGTTGAATTAGATTATATGTCATATCTACCGTCTCGATGGGTTTTCATTAGCTTATATAGATCTAATATTTCTTTTTGTACTTAATGCTGCATCTAATCGACCTGTTAAGTCGCTTTTGGAACTATGATGATCTGTTTAGTTTAATGTTTATCATTAGAGACAGTGCTGGGGTTTCAGCCGGTCTTACCTGTTTTAGTTATCTTATAGTGTTAATTTCTATTAGATATATTAAAGCCGCCTTTTATATTAAGATCTCAATCTATTTAAATACCCTAAGCCAGTATTAATCTGTCAAGTTACGTTGACAGCCGATTGATCTAGGTTTAGCGTATTTAGATTAGATTAATATCTTTTTATAAAATGTATCGGAGTACTAGCCGATTTACATTAAACCTGCAGTATCGGCTAGGTTATCAATGCAAATAATAATTATCCTAATGTGCCTTTAGCCTAAGTGATTTATACTCTCGGTATACTACCGATCTATCCCAATCACTTAGTATAAATGTGCTTTGAGATAGCAATTATATGTTTGTTGATGTCCTTAGCCGATCCGGTAGGATCTAATTTTAACTTAACGCATATTTCTTGTTTTCTTGTTGGTTACAGGATCAAACCAACTGGCATGCCCTGAATTCACCAAAGGCGACCATCTTGGACCTGCACTAGAGTAAAGCAAATCTCTCAGGCTAATGCGTGGGAATTGAATTTCTCATCAACACGCCTTTGGCACACCCAGTGGGACCAAGTGCAGACTTCCAAGTTCAACACAATGTATGACGTCAATAACCTAGAGATCAACGAGGAAAACGTCATCCCGGTGACAATTGAACAACTGTCGGCTGAACAACTAGCCGACTATAAACAGATGGTTGAGCAGATGCAGCTAATTACTCGCAGCCTTTACCTGCACCAGATCCGGAGCCTGTCCTCCGAAGTTCAAATTCAATCTTGAAGACCTCAACACGTCCTTCGAGGAGGACAGAAAGAGAAGAAGAAAATTGAGGACATTAAACAGGAACAAGATGATACGGGACTCCACACTCTACAGGACAGAATCGACTCGGCTGTCCATCACGCCCTCATCAACCAAAGTGGCATACTGGTCAATACCCTTAACAACATGATAGCCACTGTGGTCGACTCGAAGATAGTCGAGGAACTGCCAAGGGGGCCGACCTATTTCACTAACGGCTAATTCCCGGGCTACAGGACGCTGTCAACTAAGGGCCGGCCGATCCCACCATTGGGGCAGCAGGATCCACCCGGGGGAGTCCCAATCCAGCCGAATGCGCATGCATCGGCTTCAAGGCCGCCACCCAGCATCCTAGTCTGGCAACAGCCTCCGCACCAGGAGCACGATGCCCGAACGATGACGCAGGAGCAAGTAGATAACCTGTTTAACACCAAGCAGTGGCCACTCATGTCTAATGAGCCGGTTGGCAACGTCACTCCAGGGCCGCACAATAAGGCCACCGGCAATCGGCTGCCTCCTGAGCAGTCGCCGCCACTTGCGCCTTTGCCGCCCCTAGCTGCAAACCAATACCAATATCCGGGGGGCCAATATAATCAGCAGTATCGGCCATAGACACCACCGCCACTTTAGTATCGACAAGGACCTATACCGTATGAACAATATGAGCCGATGCCTCAAGCTCAAGACAACAGACCTTGGGCCGATCTGATTGCCGATGTTATGCGCGATCAGTTCGGACTCAAGCCAAAGGACTCCGGCCACATGTACCGGTACCCATATCCAGAATATTTCGAAAGGGTGCCACTGCCGAACCGGTACAAGGTGCTGGATTTTTCAAAATTCTCTCGGGCAAGACAATGTGTCTACTTACGAACACGTGCCGATTTCTAGCTCAATGCGGGGAGGCATCGGCTATAGACGTGCTCGGGGTTCGCCTGTTCCCGCTATCACTCTCGGGATCGGCCTTCACCTGGTTTTCTTCATTACCATACAACTCAATTCAAATCGAGCCGACCTTGAGAAGCAGTTTCACGCTTACTTCTACTCTGGCAACCACGAGATGAAGTTGTCGGACCTAACCGACATCAGACAGAAGCATGAGGAATCGGTCCGAGACTACATCCAACGTTTCGTAGAAATGAAGAACCAATGCTACGTCTGGTTTTATCGGACTCCTAGCTAGCCGATTTGGCGTTTCACGGCCGCCGCCAATCCGCGAAAGATTTTTGGCTCAGACTTTGACACTGGCTTGGCCCACTTGGCCCAAAAGGTGACGACCAACGAGCAAAGATTTCAAGAATCAAGGAAGGCCGTCAAGAAGATTACTCACGTCGTCTGCGAAACAGACTCAGAATCAAGCGACAACGACGTTGAAGTAGTGGCAGCCGAGTGGACAAGAAACAAGAAGGCCATAGTCTGCCCATGGCTTTTGAAAATGGCTAAGGAGGAGAAGTACGACTTCAACATAACCAAAGCCGATAGGATCTTTGACCTGTTGCTGAAGGAAAAGCAAATTCAGATTCCAGCCAACCACGTCATCCCATCAACTGAAGAACTCAAGAAGAAGAAGTACTGTAAGTGGCATAATACCACCTCCCACAACACAAACGATTGCAAGGTATTCAGCAGCAAATCCATTCGGCCATCGAAGCCGGGAAGATAAAGTTCGAAGAATCGACTAAGCCGATGAAGGTCGATGGCAACCCTTTCCCGATCAACATGGTCAAAGCAGCCACAGGCGACCTGATCAGCAACACCGAATGACATACAGCTTACCCGAAATGCTAAAATCAGTTAGTGCCGACTCGGGACTACCCCATAAAGAGCCGACTGGAGATGTAGCTGCATCAATCAACATGGTCCACACCAACGGACGATCGGTCGATCGTCGCCCCGGCGGGCGTCGGCAAGTGGTTCCAACGCAGTGGTACAGGAAGAAGAAGAAAGCGCCGCGGCAAGCCATACCGAGGGCACCATATCGACCGGGCGTGGCATATTACCACCGTCACGACGGTTGTGACCCACCTTGGCACTCGCGAATTTTTCAGGTTCGTTGGGAACAAGGAATGAGGTTACGAACCCTTGAAAATTGCCCGGCATGTAGTGACTACAGGAGGACGAATACGGGGGCCACCACCGGAAAGTTCTAGCCGATTCGTCCCCCAAACCTGCTCAACTTAACCAACGAAAACCTTTTGTTCATGATTGGCTCGGCCCAATCCACGGACTTCTTCCAAGAAGAGGATGAAGAATAGGTTGATGAAGAGCAATCGGCCAAACCCCAATGGTGCCTTCGGACCTCTTTACTAAAACACAGAAAAGAAAAATTTAGAGGCTTAAGAGCGAAAGGCAGGAAGAGGAAATCCGATGGATGATCCAACAAAGAAGAACATTGGCAAGGCGGAAACAAGTGACGACCCAAGAAGAAGACCACTCCGCCGATGAGAGCCCAGTGATCAAGCAAGAAGGGCGGCCAAAGGAAAAGGAAAAGCTTCGCATCGGTCAACATGGTATTTGTGTTGCCAGCCGAGTTTGAGGCCACCGAGGCCGATGCAGGCAACGTCGAGGAGACCTTGGCAAAGCTAGTCCTGTCCCCGGAGCAAGCAGTTTTTGAGAAACCTGAGGGGACCGAGAATCGGCACCTGAAGCCACTATATGTAAAGGGATTCATCAATGGCAAGCCGATGTCTAAGATGCTAGTCCATGGAGGGGCCGCTGTCAACCTAATGCCCTATGCAACTTTTAGGAAGCTGGGCAAAGGACCGAAGACCTGATCAAGACAAATATGATTCTCAAAGACTTCAGCGGTAACCCTTCAGAGGCCAAGGAAGTTTTAAATGTTGAGCTGACCGTCAGCAACAAGACCATGCCCACTATATTTTTCGTCATCAACGGGAAGAGATCATATAGCCTGCTGCTAGGAAGGGATTGGGTTCACGCCAACTGCTGTATCCCTTCCACAATACACCAAAGTCTGAACCAGTGGCAAGGCAACAAGATAGAGATCGTGCCAGCCGACAGGTTAGTCAACGTTGCTAATGCCGATTTACCACTCTAGAAAATCGATGGTATTGATTGCCTGTCCGGCAAAATTTGGCAAGCCGATTTTCTAAAGGTGTCCGATTCGATAAACAACCCATTGGAGACAAGGAGCATCAATTACTACTTTGAAGGCGTCGTGGAGGGCTCGAACGTCTACAGCAAGGACACCGTGGACGAAACGATGGTAAACTTGGGCAAGGTTTTATGTCGGCCGACGAGCTAGAAGAAGTTGACATAGGATCAGGAGATAGACCTAGGCCGACATACATTAGCAAAGATTTGTCTTCTCATTTTAGGTCCAAGCTCATCGATTTATTAAAGGAATACAAACATTGTTTTGCTTGGGATTATTTTAAGATGCCTGGTCTTAGCCCATCCATTATTGTGCATCGGCTGCCTATAAAGCCCGGATACCGGTACAAGCATCCTCCCAAGAGGTTTAAAGCCGATATGTATGATGCGATCAAAGCCGAAATAGGCCGTACGATGCCGATTTATTCGCCCGCCGATATACGAGTGGGTCTCCAACATAGTTCCAGTGTTAAAGAAAATGACAAGCTTAGGGTATGTATCAACTTCGGGGATTTTGTCATATACCCAAATTCTAGGGTCGACAAATTTTGTCCAAATAAAGTAAAGTAGAGTTTTCTCAATTTTGTGAACCAAATTTTTTTCCAAACGGGGTTAAAGGATTTCAATCTAGGCCTTTGCATGATAAACCTAAATTTTAGAATAAATTAAAAGCTTTTCATTTATAGCATGGGATAAGAAATGCAAGCTCATGTGGGAGCATGCATACTAACATAAAACTACATAAAACTACTCGACCAAGGTTATACGCGTATATTCGGATTTTCGAAAGTGCATCGCATTATAGATCATAAAGGCATACCCGAGCAATTTAAAATTTACAGAGCGAGCCTCCAATTCATCTTAGATACCAGCACGTAGACACAAAGGTACGAACTCGAAGGATGAATTAGTCGCACGCACTTAGCGTAGACGTGTAAACCTAGAACGGCTACCCTAATTTTCTAGGCTAAACCATATAAGGTAAAATCATCAAAAAATTCATGTAGGTGCCAGAGGCTATACACGGCCTAAAATAATTTTTGTGCAATTTAATAGCTAAGTCCGATGCCCCAAACAAATATAACAGGGCAGTCCAAAATTGGACTATTTAAATGGTTTAAATCGGCCGAAACACTAATATGCCTAAAAGACCATTAAAATGCATATAAGCATATACATAAAATAATTTAATCAAATACTAAGTTGTTTAACCTAATTAAATATATTTTTTATAGAATTTTTCCTCACTGTTTAGGGTCCCTAAAAATTCAAACCAATCCCAAAATAGCCTGAATTTGCTGTATTACTGAGAGCAAATTACCAAAGATTTTTCAGTGTAACCAAATAAAATGGAACCTAGAGATGACCATCTACCTTCAGTAAAAATTTTGTGAATTTATCATGCCCACATAATAAGTAATTGCGCTCCAAAGTTTAGAGAAAGGAATAATTACGAAATTATAGTTAAAATCACTTTCACTAGAGTTCCTACCCATATCTCTCTCGTTTGCCTAGCCCTCCACGCAGTGACCCCACCTGTCAGACACTGGGGCTTGCTCCACTCAAGTACAAAGTGACCCGCCGCTTGGGAGCTGCCACAACAGAGGAGAGAAGCCGAGGACATGCGCCAGCCCCACAACTGACCGCCCTAGCCGCACCGCGCCAGCTCAAACTCTTCCATTTGAAAAACCCCCTCGCCACCACATTCTACATCTTTTGCTCATTACGTTCCATGAAAGAAACGAGAGAGAACACCTCGGAATCGCTGGGAACGAGCTCTACATATCCATCACCCGAAGGTGTTCGGTAGCTTTCATGACCAGTCCAGTGAGTTTCACTGCAAACCATTCCAGGGAACACGATCCTCTTCCTATGCCTAATTCAGCCATGCATTTTTTTCCTAGGTTGCGATGATCAAGATTGCCGGAGTGTGGCCCTCGCTGTCCCGAGCGCCGCAGCCACGACATCATCGCCGTTCCCGTCGATCGGGTGAAGCTCAGGCTGAGCCACCGCGCCACCATCATCAACACGACCTGCTCTCCGAAATCCCTCAATAATCTTTGCCGAAGACGCCGCAAGTAGGGATCGAGCTCGTCTTCTCCAACCCTGCCATTGCGCTTCCACCGTCGATTTCTATCAAACCAGTGAGTTTTCCGTCGATTCCTCGCAGTAGTAGCCTCTCGGGATGATGTTCCATCTGCCGGGTGTGAAGGTTTAAGCATGCATGCTGCAGATCAAGATGTCGCCGTCACCCCGAAGTTCTTTCTCCGCCGACGCACCGTTCCGCAAGGCAGCCACCTTGCCAAAGCTCGCCAACCCCTGCAAACAGCTCGGTGAGTCTCCTGTAACCCTTAGGACACACCTGCATGCATATTTTTAGCAAAATCGAAGCCCCAAAGCAACGTGCAGTGGAAACCTTGCACAAACCGCCGCTCGGACTAGCCTCTAGCAATGATCCGGCCACCTCAATGGATAAAACAACCACCTACTGATGCGCAAGAGGCCCGCTCATAATTTTGCTTTTGGTCGTGCGATGAGATTAGCCACCGTTTGCCGCCGGCGAGCTCACTCGTGCTGCAGCCATGCCTCCCTGCCTGTAAACACAAGCCAAGGACCATATTTTGTAAATTCGACTAAATCCAGGGATTGCGCTAAAAATAGACAGTTCACTTACATGTGGGAACCGGACCTATATGCAATACCTTTGAAACTCAGGGACTCTTAAAGAAAAGATTATAAACATGTGCCACTTTAGATTTTGAACAGGAAAACTAACCGAACTTTGAAAATCCCTATAAAATCAGAGAAAGCTCCTTTTTAAGATGATTCCAGTTGCCATAGGTTCAAAAATTTATTAACTTCAATATTATGAAATAAAAACTTGCACTTACAATACAAACTTTAGCTCTAAAATTCAAATAAGGAAAGTCAAACTTCTAAAATACATAGAAAATTTAATTTAACTTATTTTTTTGCAAACTCAAGTTCTAAGATCCACCAATTTACACACTAAATTTAGGAAAAATAAAAACCTATAGTCATTTTTTACTAAATATCTTTAAAATTATTTTCATTGAAATGATGTGCTTTAGAAAAGCTGGAATTTGGAGATTTATTTAAAATTCATTTTAACTCGTTTTTAAGTAAACTCAAGTCATGTAGATTAAAAAAACACATATATTCAATTTGTAAAATAAAAACATATGCTCATTGTGTAGCAACATCACTTAAATATTTAAATAGAAAATAAACCCTTTTAGGCACCCTCCAACTTATAAAAATGGTAGAAAATTCATTTTAATTTCATTTTGGGTGAACCAAGTTTCAAATAAACCAGCAAGTAGTAAAATTCAATTAGGTAAAATAAAACATGGCAACTTATCTACTAAAATGTAGAAAGACTCTAAGTATTTAACTTATATGCTAAATACAATAGGTAAAGTAAACACCGTATATATATGTGCATACATCTAGGTATAAATTGCACCCTAGCTCTATGTAGATAAAAAACAAAACGTATCGGACCAGAGGCATTATAGAGCCCATCTCTAACTACCAAGAACTTGGCACCATTAGCTCATATATCCCTCCTAGGTTAATATGCTAAAAAAATTAACTTAAAAATCCTCTCTAGTCTACCCCACACATGGTAGGATGACCTAAACTCTAAAACTTTGAATTAAGACTAAATAAGCTAACCAAATCATTTGTTTTGTTCACTCTCAACAAATAAAATAGGTTCTGAACCAAAAAAACCTCTCAGCCGTATATGCAGAAACGCTATAGGCCTAGAACCCGAAGTAACATCGTAAAAGGCCTAAAAAATTCATAATAACTCAAAAATTGATAAACCAATTTTGTTGGACTTATAAAACCCATGTCCACACCCCTGAGAAGTCAAATTAACAAAAATCCAATTATAGAAGCCCTGTCCAAACAGCACCTGACCCTACGACGATACGACCCGATAAAACTTGTAAAATACGTAACTCCTAAACGGGATAACATAAAATCAAAATTCTTTCACCTAAAATCATTTTAGGCCAGTAACAACTCAATGTACAAAAATCATGCATTTTACAGCATTTTGGATTTTTCGCATATTTCGGTGTTTAAATTGCATACTGTGTATTTTGTATAGATAAATGCTCAGAAGAGATTAGGATGCTGACATTTCCAGGCAAGTCCCACCTCCCTCTCTTTGATCACCTTGATCCCATGTTTTGGAGGTTATTGAAAATGATTGCAAAACTTGCATATCGATTGTACACTAATGAATTAAAATCTTGTTAAACTTGTTAGACAAACTCCTATTATTTGCATAACACCTTAACCCCACATATATCCATAACCTTCATTCCTATCCTTAGGCGAAATTTGTCTACATCACCTTATAACATGAGTTTTGGTGTTACTAGAGTATTATATTGCTTAGCCATGCTCAAAATGTTTTTCTAGTCATTATGGGCTCATTACAAACATGAGAAATTATTTCTAAATAATCTGGATAGAACTTGTTTACTTGATGTTTTGCCAAATAAAATGGTGGACAACATGGATTTTAGGTTTGAGCCACATGTGGTACACATATGGTGATTAGTTGTGCACCGATAGGGGAGAGTATGCCTAGACCGACTTAGGGACTTCACTCAACGTGTGTTCATTTCGTATATAGTACAACCACATGTGCCAGTATGGGATGACCTAAGCCAAATAAGCTACATAGCAATTAGCCTTGCATTATGGTAGGCCGGTGTGTATGGGTTCGGAATAACCCAGAGGAACTTCCTGTTACCCCGTCGTGGTAAAGGCGACTAAGTCTGTCCAATACAACGGTAACGTGCCACGTGGGTGGGTTCCCTGTCGTGTCCGCCACCACAGCGTTAAGTTAAGGCGTGGGCCCGCCACTTAACTGTTCTGGGTCATATTTCTAGTATGACCCAGGATGGGAGAACACGTATCGTGCTGGTGCAAGGCTAGGAACTAAGTAGTGTAAAGGCTTCGTTGTGAACTTTAGTCTGTACTTGACATGTAGAGTATGGTGGTACCGACGGTACCAAACAAAACTAGAGCGTTTCACTCTATGTGAGCGATTCACATCATGTGGGTAAAGTGTACAAACTCTGTAGAGTCTAAACTAACCGATTAGCCGTACTCACGGTCATGAGCGGCGTGTGAATGTGTATTGAGTATAGACTTGTGTTTTCCTTTCTAAATGCTGAAGTCTCTCTTCAAATTATGTTAAGTTTCGTGAATGATCTCCTTGCTGCCATGGAGGGCAATGAGGCGTATATTTAATCTTGATTAATGACTACTTTGATGCCCATATGTTAAGATTATGATTGCTGAAATTTCGTTTGAAAGCCAATCTGATTTGGAAATGTTTTATGCCAATAAAATTTGCTTTCTGCTAAAATGAACCGTATAATGCCATCCTTTGATTATATACCTTACATGTAGAGTGTTAGGCTTGCCTTGGTGCTTGCCAGTGCATGAACTCGTTTAATGTACTAACTCTTGCCACTGGAATATCCACTTCACTTGCAGGTGTAGACTTAGTTAATTGAGTGATGCGGGTAACCGACTGTTTCTTTTAGGATGAGAATTTAACAGGGTGAACCCCTCCTTGTGGAATGGGTAGTAAGCCACTGCTGTTTGCTGCTCTTTGATATATATTTATTTGGCCGGTCGGCCTATGTAATTATCTTTTAACTTAATTCCTTTAAGTTTTACCCAATTTAAGTGTAATCGCGATGTATATTCATGCTTGTGACGAAAGTGTGAGTCTAACACACATCCTGGGAGTTAGATTCACATGAGTATGAGTTAGGAATAATTGAGGCGTCGTAGATCTTTAGCCATTTTGTCAAGTCTCCTGAGAGTGTAACACATCCGGTCGCCACCTTCGAGTGGTTTGACGGGCACACTTCAGGCTGAAGTTGACTGGCAGGCTAAAGGCCTAGTGATGTCTCACTTATCCCTCTCTCGGGACTTCGGATGTTTTGTTATATTTGCCATATGAGATAGAAACATTTCAACTCATATTGCAAATAGAACGGAGGGTCGGGGCGTCCCCGACAGATTTGAACAAGGCTACCCCGAAGGACGAGTACCCGATGCCTATAGCCGATCTGCTAGTGGATGCTGCCTCCGGCCACAAAATTATAAGTTTTATGGACGGCAACACATGTTACAACCAGATCTTCATGGCCGAGGAAGACATCCACAAGACAGCTTTCAGATGCCCAGGAGCAATCGGTCTGTACGAATGGGTCGTCATGACATTTGGCTTGAAGAACGCTGGAGCTACATATCAGAGGGCCATGAACTATATGTTTCATGATATGATCAGCTCCCTAGTAGAGATCTACATTGATGACGTTGTCATTAAATCCAGGGAAATAGAAGACCATTTAGCCGATCTAAGGCAGGTTCTGGAGAGGACAAGAAAATATGGCCTGAAGATAAACCCCTTGAAGTGTGCGTTTGGCGTATCGGCCGTGCAATTTTTAGGATTTCTTTGTTCAGAAAGAGGAATCGAGATTACACCAAGGAGCGTTAACGCAATCAAGACGATTCAGCCTCCCAAGAACAAGAAGGATCTACGCTCTACGATCGGCAAAATCAATTTCATCAGGCGATTCATAGCCAATCTGTGAGAGAAGATGGAGCCGTTCACACCATTGCTTCGGCTGAAGGCTGATCAAGCATTCACCGGGGGGGCAGAGGAGCAGAAAGCGTTGGACAATATCAAGGATTATTTAAGCTCACCTCCATTCTTGATTCCTCCACAAAAAGGGATACCATTCCGGTTATATCTGTCAGTCGACGAAAAGTGCATCGGCTCAGTTTTAATTCAGGAGGTCAAAGGGAAAAAAGGCTATATTTTACCTCAGCCGACGGCTTCTGGATGTTGAAACAAGGTATTCACCAGTGGAGAAAGTGTTTCTGCCTGTATTTTTCATGCACAAAGTTGAGGCATTATCTATTATCCAACGAGTGCAAAGTGGTATGCAAAGCCGCGTAGTAAAATATATGCTATCGGCTCCAGTGCTAAAAGGACGAGTTGGGAAGTGGATATTTGCCTTAATAGAATTTGATCTACGATATCAGGCATCCAAGGCAGTGAAAGGACAAGCTATAGCTGATTTCATAATAGAACACAGAAATGATTCAATCGGCCCAGTGGAAATTATGCCTTGATTTTAACTTTTGATGGCACGGTTTGTACCAATGGATGCGGAATCGGCTTGGTAATAATTTCTCCAAGGGGGCAAGCTTTGAGTTTGCTTTTTCAATCACACCCCACGCCACAAACAACCAAGCCGAGTATGAATCCATGCTTAAAGGACTACAACTGCTCAAGGAGGTGGAAGCCGACGCCATTTAGATAATGGGAGATTCACTGTTGGTCATCAACCTGTTGTTAGGGGAATATGAATGCAACAATGACATGCTGATGGTCTACTATCAAAAGTGCCGAGAATTGATGGACAACTTTTGGCTAGTGACATTGAAGCATATCCCTCGGGAACAAAACACAGAAGCCAATGATTTAGCTCAGGGGGCATCAGGCTACAGGCCGATGATAAAAGATGTTGAAGTGGAGATCGCCACCATAGCAGCCGACTACTGGATGTTTGAAGTCTACAGCTACCAGCAAAATCCTTCCCAGTCGGCTTCAAGGAATTTACGCTACAAGGCTTTGAAATATGTTTTGCTTGACGAAGACTTATATTACCGGACGATTGATGGTGTGCTGCTCAAATGTCTCAGTGCTGATCAAGCCAAGGTTGCTATCGGAGAAATGCATGAAGGGATTTGCCGCAAGCATCAATCGGCTCACAAGATGAAATAGCTACTTTGAAGAGCGGGATACTTTTGGCCGATGATGCTTGGAAGACTGTTTCAAATAATACAAGGGATGCCGGGACGTCGAAATTTGGAGCTATCCAGAGAGCACCAAGATCGGCTATGAACCCTATCATCAAGCCTTGGCCGTTTAGAGGTTGGGGAATCGACATGATTGGCCAAATTAATCCACCCTCGAGCAAAGGACACAAGTTTATATTGGTGGCAACCGATTATTTTACCAAGCGGGTGTAAGCAATTCCTTTGAAGAAGGTTGACTCGGGGATGCAATCGAGTTTGTTATGGAACAGATTATATACCGATTCGGCGTCCCTCAAACTATAACTACGGATCAGAGATCTATTTTTATCTTAAATGAGTTTGTTCGGTTTGCCGACAGCATGGGGATCAAGAGACTCAATTCTTCACCATATTATGCCCAGGCCAACGGGCAGGCAGAGGCCTCAAACAAGAGTTTAATCAAGCTGATAAAGAGAAAGATCGCTGAATACCCAAAGCAATGGCATAGCCGATTAGCTGAATCATTATGGGCCTATCGGATGGCTTGCCATGGATCAATCCAGTGCCTCCATATAAATTGGTCTATGGACATGAAGCGGTTCGCCCTGGAAAATATCATCGGCTCCGAAGAATTCAACTACAAGACCGCTAATGTACCGATGATTATTATAACTCGATGGTAGATGAATCGGAAGATCTAGTCCCTGTCAAGAATGCGCGCCTTGGAAAAAGTGACCGAGAGACAAGGAGCGGGTAGCCCATCATTATAACAACAAAGTTATGCCTAAGTCTTTTGAGAAGGGCGAGCTCGTTTGGAAATTAATATTGCCGATTGGATCAAGGGATAACAAATTTGGCAAGTGGTCACCTAACTGGGAAGGGCCTTTCAAGATCCACAAATGCGTGTCTAAAGGTGCCTACATGTTGGAAGGTTTGGACGGAGAAGTATTTGGGAGGGCTCTCAATGCCAAATATCTGAAAAATATCACCCCGGTGTTTGGATCAACTCATGATTCGGCGAATGCCCGGCCGATTCGTGTTAGCCGATGCGGTGGGATACACGCATCGCCTTTAGACCATTTTTTCTAAGTTTTTCCCCTCTGGTTTTCCTAAATCGGCTCGATACACCGACGTGCCTTGGTTTGTTCGGAATACTAATTTTATCAATCTGCAGCCATCATCGACAAAACTAGGGGCATATACATATACAACATTAGGAATCAGACTTAGCAAGTTTTCGAAATTTTTCAAGGCATTCAAAGCTTAGATCGGCAGAAGGAGTAAGATCAAGATCAGCAAGACGATTACAAAGGATTGTTTAAACATAGTTAATGTAATACAAGTTTCAAGATCTAAATCATATTACATGCCTAAGAATGCATCTATGGCCGAGATTGCTAAAGTTTTGATGGCCTTCACTTTATCAACCATAGCCGAGATCTCCCTCATCGGAGCCGGGGACCACCTTAGCCATCTTATGCAACTCTTTTAGATGCTTGATCATGGCTGTCAATCTGCTCCTTTGATCTTCAATGGCTTTGGGCAGATCAGCTAGCAGCTGTTCTTCGGCAGCGATCTTCGCTCTACATTGTTCCAACTGCAGCAACACGGCTTCTTCAAGTTTGAGATCAGCAATCCAGGCCTGTGAAGTCAATGGACCGGCCGTCAGTTCGTTCAGCTTCGCCTTTTCAGCTTCCACGTTCTTGACCGTCTCTTCAATCCTAGCTGCTACATCGGCCTGGGCTATTCTTTCAAGCATCCTTTGCATCGCACACCCTAACTTAGGTCGATGTAGGTCGATGTAGACAGCCTCAGAGATTTTAGTGGCCACATCCTCGGGGAGTTGGTCCTCAATCTCGAAGAACCGTGACCTGGCTGATCCGCACTCCACAACCAGGCGCTCCACGTCAATATCCAGCCGATTGCAGATGTCTTGAAGCTTGCTCTTGAGTTCATCGGCTATGGCTTTATCCAGACTGGTTGCTTCACCTTCTTCATCAGCAAGGAACTCCTTGATGTCAAAGGACAGCAAATCGGCCAGGGCCTGCAAAAGAGATGGAGAGCTCAGATCACGAGTCAAGAATGGTCGATCATCCAAGGACCAAAGAGAAGAAAGGAACAAGGCTTACTCTTGCTGCGAGAACCTGGGGTGACCACTTCCTCGGCCGCCGGGCTGGTTGGAGCGACGGCCTCTCCATCGTGGTTGCTGACCGAAGTGGCCACCTCCTCAGTGTGCTCGCTGGTCGGCCCAGCAACGTCTTCGGCATTGCGACTGCACATAGTCGATTGAGTGTGCTCGCTTTAGACTTGGGGGGCAGCCGATGGAGTCCGAAAAGGTTGCACAAGATACAAAGTGTTTGTTCAGATTGGCCAAGGAAAGCAAAGCAAAGAATAGACAGGGTCAGAAGTCTACTGGTGAAGCAGGACGTGGAGGGCGACCAGCTAGCCTTTTGAACTACGAGAGGAAAATTTGGTTAAGGATTAAGGTGATCAAGGTTTGTGGGCCGATTTGATGAGAGAAGGACTTACCGGCCGTTTCTTGGCGGGAGGGCTTAGAGGAGACGAGTCGTCGGCTGGTGGGCTCACTGAGTTGTGGCTTGAATCACTTGATTCAGCGGCCTCCTCGACAGCTCGAGACATTTCCTCATCCATGACTTCCGGGTCGATGGATGGGAGGCCGTCGGCGGTGTGGCGGCTTCTTCTTATTCGCTTCTTGGTAGGTGTAGCCGACGACGTCGTGCGTAGGGGCAGCCCTCTTCTTCCGTGCCGGCTCGCGTGTTTGCCCGTACAACAAGGTCTTTAGCTTTGGCACTTCCCAACCGATCGCCGAAGGAGCTAATCCACGCCACCGGGAGAACGCCTAGGTGGTACTCGATGGTGATCCCGAAATTGCTCACCTTCGGTGGATCCGTTTCTGTCATCTGCAAGGAAGAAGAAGACTTAAGTGTTAGCAAGACAGGTTAGCCGATCGCTCAAAGAAGGAAAAATCTTCAAAGTCAAGAGCTTACCGAGGGGATCTTGTCTAGCAGCAAGGAGGTGATGTAGTAGGAAGACCTTTGATGGAACAAGTGTCTCTTGATCTCTACCCACCATCTGTCATATGCCGTGCTCTTCTTGTAGGACAACCCATAGTGCCGATGCTACTGAGAGGTGGGCCTGCCAGTTCCATTAGTCTGTTCATGATCAGCGGCTCATCCACCACCCCTCAGGTTTTGATCTTGTCGGCATAATAATAGCCGATGGGCAGTTTTCCAAGTCCGAATTACCGAGCAGCTGACACCGGATAATAAAATTCATAAGTCTTTGCCACGTTTTGGCCTTGGTGGATCCTTGTCAACAGAATGCAGGGCGCAATTGCTGTGGTGAAGATCTCTCGGCATGTGGGGTAATCTTCTGAATTGACTTCTTCAAAGTTTAACTCGATCGGCAGCTCAAAAAGTGTTCTGTCCCATAAAAGTACCAGCATCGGT
The DNA here is from genome assembly GCA_019925245.2 of Oryza australiensis. Taxonomy (NCBI): domain Eukaryota; kingdom Viridiplantae; phylum Streptophyta; class Magnoliopsida; order Poales; family Poaceae; genus Oryza; species Oryza australiensis. The sequence continues at coordinate 172,384 of JAIFGZ020000422.1, forward strand.
TGTCCTTGGCGAAACCGTCATATAAGGACATGAACCATTCGGCTAGCAGTTCGGCCGAATGCTTAGATCCAATGTGTGTGGCTGCTGCTTTGCAATAGCTCAGACATCTCCTGGTGGTCACTTCGTCCCCTTCATCATCTTCGATCGGCTCCAACAGGGGGAAGCGGGCTTCAGTCAATTGTGGCCGACGGCTATCTTCTATGTCATCAACATCAGCCACAATTGGAGAAACCACCAGGGCCCCGGTATTGATGTTGGCATTGGAGGCGATCTTGGAAACGGCTTGATTCGAGGTTTGGTACAAGTAACCGAGCAAGAACTTGCCTAATGGGATCTTCGTTTTGTCTACTAGGGCTTCAGCTATTACTTGCCAATTCGCCTCGGCACGCAACTGGATCCACAGAAAAAGAATTTTTTCAGCCACATCATTAAAAAGGCAGCGTGCTCCCTAGCGCTGATCGACCCTTCTTTCATGTTCATGGCCACAAATCCATTCCATCCCCTATGGCCTTAGTCCTAAATTGGAATTGGCCCTTGCTAGCTAATCTGGTGGGGTTAGCCGATGACAGGACATCTAATCCAGTTATCATTACTACATCGTCTAAGGTGATGGTCATTGAGCCCGGTTGGAAGATAAAAGCATTCCATGTGTTGTTCCAGAAATAAGCTATAGCCGACATCAGTGGTTCGTCTTTTGCCATATCAGCTACAGACAGGCTAAGCATTGGGCTATCCCAATTTCCTTCCTATGGTTGCGCTTGGCCGGCTCCATTCTCTTGTACCATTGCCAGCCAAGACTTGTCCGTTGATGGCCAAGACTTGAAGGTGCCTGCCCAGTGGCTAAGACTTGGGTTTTTCATTCTATAGGGCATTCTATTGGTTTCGGCTATTATGAACTCTGTGGGGTCCTTATTGCCGATCGGCCCTAGGAAGTATAGGTCATTTTGCAAGAGGCTGGGGATTGCTACTTGGTGAGCAAGATGCTACAATTAGAAAAATGCGAATTTCAGAATCATAAACCCTAGAATTCAGATCTATAAAGGGAAATGAGCGAGAAAGGGAGTTCTAGCCGATTAGGGCATACCTCAGGGAACTCAGCAGGAGATGCAACCAACGGAGCAGCGGAGGATGCCATTGGAATGCGCTGGGGTCGCTGGAGGAAGAAATTGCCGCCGCGACCTTGGGGACGCCGGAGAGGTCGCTGGAGGACTTGAAACGTTTGCTGGAGTGGTTAGCTATTGACGGCGTAAGTTGTTCGGTGGACGGCGGACGTTATTTAAAGAGTTTTCATAATGGCTGAAACAGAGTCAACCTAGAGTTGTGCTTGGAATTAGGATTGCACAAAATCCGCAACATTTTCATATCGTGGATTTGGAGGCATGTGTCAACGACCAAATTTGGTAACCAACTCCCCGGGTTTGAGGTAGAGATTGAAGCGGAATCGGAGGGGATGCATGATCTGCAGAGAAACGGAGGCCGCGTCGGCTAAGTCTGAATCGGCCGCGGAGCCAGTCGGCTGAGTCCGAGTCGGACCAGGATAGCCGATAGCCGATCCCGCATGAAGATAGAGATGGAGCCAGTCCCGAAAGGGAACTTGAAGATAAAGCGTTGGATTCGGTCTCCAAATTGTGCGTTAAAGATATTGCCATCTATGGATAAGGTCCTCTAACGGTAATTATATCTGTAAATTAGAAAGTTGTATAGATATTCCTTTTGTAATGCGGTATGGGACTGTGTCCCAAGATATTGTCATGCTGTAAATAGTAGATAAGGTAGAAACGTGTCCTACATAGATGTCATTGTACCAGGTATAAATAAGACACGAGGCCCCTTGTAACTAATATAACTCAACAAATACACAATCAATCAACTTCAGCGCATCGCCATCCTTTTAGCTTGTTATTTTCGACAAGTTCTTGCTCTTGCTTGGGATGCATCAGTTTCGATCTCTGAACAAGGTAATTCCTTGTTACAAGTGGCTTGTATCGTCGGGGTTAGTGCTTCCATCGCTATGATACTCCAATTCTAACGCTATGAGCTGCTAAATCTATCATATCGGCATATAATCTAGGGCAATGTCTAGATCTATCTCGCAATTGGCTGATTTTTCTCTGGAGACAGCAGTCGATAGAGCTAGATCCAGAGGTTGAATTATATTGTATATCATATCTACCGTCTCGAGGGGTTTTCATTAGCTTATACAGATCTAATATTTCTTTTTGTACTTAATGCTGCATCTAATCGACCTGTTAAGTCGCTTCTAGAATTATGAAGATCTGTTTAGTTTAATGTTTATCATTAGAGACAGTGTCGGGGTTTCAGCCGGTCTTACCTGTTTTAGTTATCTTATAGTGTTAATTTCTATTAGATATATTAAAGCCACCTTTTATATTAAGATCTCAATCTATTTAAATGCCCTAAGCCAGTATTAATCTGTCAAGTTACATTGACAGCCGATTGATCTAGGCTTAGCGTATCTAAATTAGATTAATATCTTTTCATAAAATATATCGGAGTACTAGCCGATTCACATTAGACCTATAGTATCGGCTAGGTTATCAATGCAAATAATTATTATCCTAATGTGCCTTTAGCTTAAGTGATTTATACTATCTCGGTATACTACCGATCTATCCCAATCACTTAGTATAAATGTGCTTTGAGATAGCAATTATATGTTTGTTGATGTCCTTGGCCGATCCGGTAGGATCTAATTTTAACTTAACGCATATTTCTTGTTTTCTTGTTGGTTACGGGATCAAACCAAGCTGTACGCCCGAATTCACCAAAGGCGACCATCTTGGACATGCACTAGAGGAAAGCAAATCTCTCGGGCCGGTGCGTGGGAATCGAATTTCGATCAATAGCGGGATAGCGGAAAGAAAGAAAGATAGAATTGTTGACGCCAAATCCATACCACCGCTGTCGTGCCAAAAGATGTGTTGACGTTGAATCACACGCGGCACAGGGCGATCGCTTAGCTCTAGTGCAGGTCCTAAATTTGATGAAGCGTGGGTGTGCCGGTCGGTTTGATCCTACCATTGACAAGATATGCAAAACAACGGAGCATAAACCATATCGACCGGTAGGCCGATAATCAAAATAGCGATCTGTTGACGCCGATTGTGTGATTCCAGGCGATGCCGATGTCCAGATAACTCGTCGCTGAAACCCCAGACGAAACCCTTATTGGTAGCCATTAGGCGGGCTAGAGACCACGGTTCTAATCATGACTTAGTAGGTTAAACTGAATTGATGTAGCACTAAGTATGAAAAGAAACACAATATCTAGACAATCAAACCCTTGACTAATTTTCAGGGTGGTAGATGTCTAAACTAATCTAATCTAGTAAACAGTTTAGCAGGTATCGGTAGAGACCCTAAGGCGAGAGACAGCCGATAGAGCTAAATTGAGATACTAGGACTAGATTAACAGAGACATATGATAAGACCAGCTAACCCTCCGGTGAAACATTAGCATGAACCTATCGGCTTAACAAGACTTAGATTATCGATAACAATCTAGTAGGTCAGACCTAATCGATGCACCACGAGATTGTATATGATAATCTAATACTCGAGGAGCTAATAGATCTGTCTAATGTGATGGATATAACAAATCTACCTAAAGCGACATTATGTTCACAGAAACATCGACTTGATTAGAATATCGGACCTAATCGAGAAAGTCCTAACTAAGCTGATGTATCAATGAACGGTAATGAAACTAAAGATAGATACGATATACCTCGGCCGGCGGGACCTTGGACTTATCTCTTCGCTGGAGATCGAAGCCGATGCAGCCCCGCGTCGGGTGCCAATCTCACCGGATGATGAACAAAGTGGAAAAGGTAAAAGGTGGCGATGCGCCGAATTGTATTGATCGTGAGGATTGATTACATGAACCTCGGGCTTACATATTTATACCCACGGGCTAACAAAGATCCTAACAGATTACGATTCAATTTTTCCTAAAGATAAAAAGGAAACAAACCGAATCCTTACCGGATACTAACACACTTTCCTAAAGATAAAATAGAAAGCTAACAAATTCTTCATAATTAATAGATACAAGCCATATCATTCTTGAACTCGGTGTCTTACGGATAAGATCTTCCCAAACCGAATCGATAAGAATCCGACTGTGGAGATGCGATAAGGGAAAATCCCCATCGGTGACCAAAACTCTAAGGCGATACTGGCTCTGAGCCGATTTCAACCTTGAGCCGATGAGGCTTTCGGGGCTTACCAAATTTGGCGTTAACAAGAATTTATCTCTAAGTTTCTCCCACTCTCCGTTTGCATTCCCCACGGTGAGAGTGTACCATTGCTTTGCCCTCTCGATAAGAGAAAAGGGAAACAATTTCTACTTTAACGTTTCTTGTGTCATGCCAAGAATCATCAAGCATGAAGGTAGCTACTCGAACTCTCGCAAATTATGGTATGGATTTTCATTGTCATATCCAGAGAAGGATTGGTCCCGAACCATGGCTATAAAGCCTGGGCGTAGTTCATAGCCAGATCAAAGAATTGGCTTAGAAGATAATGGTGGCTCATAGAACTCGCCCTTCGGAGCGGATAGGCTATGGATAGATTGTTCCATAATCTAAAAAGAAAACAATTAAAAGATACACGTATGATATTGGCTCTAGGATAAAATAGCAACCGTTGCAGACAACGGTGCCGAAGTGCTTGTTGATATTTCATACGGTCATAGATTAATCCGCAAGCGCATGAAATACCGTTGTAGCATTTCACCGGGAGTATTCCGGGAGTATCGAATTCACAAGGAACATGTGTCATTATCTAAGGGTCGGGTTCGTCCGGGGACAACAAGAATATGTAGGAGGGGGTATAGAGAGGATTTCTATGGTTGTGGTTCTAGATAGATGGTAACTCCTAACTCTATTTACTTACTTTGGGTGTCTGTCAGTGATATACCCTAGAGGCAACATGGAGATGTTGGATATCACGTCAATGTTTATGTATTTATGAATAAAGTGTTATTCGGTTCCATGAAATAGACATCTTGTATTGATCAATAAGTACGTGACTTATTTATGAGACTCTTTATGTATGAATCTATTTCTAAACGATCCCTGATCATATGTCATATTGTTGGAACAAATATGATTCTAAGATCGGCATGTTTATTGATTGATGATCATGTCTCATAGATCATGGGTATGAAGATACCAAATCAATAAACATGGACATATGTGTTGGAGAACATATTGTTGGATAGACCCACCATGAGACACTACAGGAATTAATGTGCCATTAGTTGGTCTCGGGTAGTGTTGGTACAAAGTCCTTAGACACGAGATCACCATGGATTCCAACATGTGTAGTAGCCTACTTTGGGACTACCAAACGCTATTCCGTAGCGGGTAGTTATAAAGGTAGTTTTCGGGTTTGCTATGAAACATGGAGTGGGATGTGAGTGATCAAGATGGAATTTGCCCCTCCTTTGGAGAGATATCTCTGGGCCCCTCGAGGTAATGGATTATGGAAATGCATGGCCATGCTAAGTTGATTGAGGAGTCAATCAACAGACAGATAATCCAATACGGTTCGAGTGAATGGTTAAGCTATTGAAGGGATGGCACACATCTTGCCTATAGCTTAAGCGGTATCGTGAGGCAAAGGGATTTGTGTACACATTACGGGTTCAGAACCGATATTATATTCTTGTATACTATGGTGTCAATATGTCTTGCTAGGCGCCGCGGTGACGGTCGGCTAAGTTGGACTCGAGCCGACGGTCGACTAAGTTAGACTATAGCCGAAACCGAGTATACCTGAACCTACTGGGTCGCACGCTTAAGGGGATAAGAACAGGCATTCGAGTTGGACTCGGATACGGCTCGATCGGATAGGGATCCGATCGGATAGAGTCCTATGGGCTTACGACGTATGGGCAGCCAACTCTGTGAGATTCGGATAGGATCCGATTCAAAATAGAGTCCTGATCGGCCACTAGTCCCAGTCGGCCAACTCTATATAAAGGAGGGAGGGGTGGAGAGCTGCGGCACGTCAATTGCATCGCGTGCAACAGAACCCTCCCCACTTTCGAGCCAAACCCTAGCCTTGCATCGCGTGCTAGCACACGGGTGTACGGCGTTTTGTCCCCGGATGTCGGCTACCTTGTTCGGGATCGGATAGCCACGATTGGCTATTTCCGCTTGCACACTCCAATCGGTAATGATCTATCGGCCCTTACTTGCAAGTGTTCCTGGTTTGCGCGGTAGAAAATTTTTTGTTTTGGGCTAGCGTAGCTTCCGCGTAACCCTTCAGTGTCGGCTTACACTCGGTCTGCCAAGTGACTCTAGCCTACAGCTCTATGACATACCCGAACATGGAGGATTACAAAGGACAGATAGGGCTGTCACCACCTACTGCCTACCTCTACAACCCGTGGTGTACGTGATAAACAAAGGTAAACCCCAGCCTAGACACCACCTATACGCTATTAATTACTACTCTAGTCTTGGCCAAGAACATCCATCTTCACCGGGAGTCTTAGACTAGAGCACCCATGAATGGACGATGATCCCATAAGTAAATGAAGAAAAGTAATTACTCAATGTAAAGAATTCCAACCATAGGAAATCACGAACACTCACTTAATTGAACAAGTATCCGTTGAGGTAAAAGGTCGGAGGTGGGTCTTGAGATACCAGACACTCCTTGGAGTATCCCTCACTCTCTTTCCTACTTTCTAAGAACTAGAGAGCTAGGGCTTCCCTTTTGAATGGAGTTTTGATCTTCTTGTGTGTTGTGAACGAAGAAAGTGAGCTCCTCCTTTTATATCCTTCTTATGATGGTTCTAATGTTGGTTTCTTCCCTTGACTCACTCATAACCGCCATTGGGGAGACATTAGGAGCCTACACGTGGAAGCAGATGATGAGAGGAGCCGAAGTCGGTTCGGCCAACCTTGTGGTTCCGCCGAACTTATTGCCCACCTCCTGCCACTCCTTCGGCTAGGAAGCAGCCTGGTGGGCCCCCTACATATTGTACCTTGGTCGGGCTCAATTCTAGGTGGTTTTGATTGACATGTGGAGCCTCCAATTCGTGTAATCGTGTCAGATTGTATGGAGGTATATTTTGTGGTATGGCGGGTGGTTTTCGTCCATGATTCACCTGCATACATATATTTACCAAGACTAGCAAAAATTATTAGTAGTAAACCCCTACCACTAAGTTTTGATATCTTTTATGCAGGAGTTGACGGTTAAAGTTTGCACTTAACGATCGTCAACAAGGACAAGGTGTGTAGTTGTATCTCGACCACTCGTAGAGGTGGTGAGATCACTACCTTGGTGTAATCTTACCTCGACCACTTATAGATGTGGTGGGATCGCTACCACGCTGGTTGAGGACCAAGTGTAGTCTTACCTTGACCACTCATAAAGGTGGTGGGAGGATTGCTACTACACTAGTCGAGGACCAGGCGTAGTCATACCTCGACCACTCGTAGAGGTGCTTAAGTTGGTTATTACATGTGCATCTCATGTGGCCAACAAATCTGACGTCCGTTTGCAGTCATGCCGGATGATCAAGCTGAGAACATTCGTGTGGAGAATGTACGTAACAACGTTTTCACAATTAGACTAGGCGTCTCCGGTGCTTGATGTGAGATATACCACCGGTCTTTGTTGGTAGGTTTGGTCTGACAACTTCACATTTGTTCTAGGACGTTCTCGACAATGGGACGTACTTGACCGCTGCCTACTAGAGTGTTACGTATCTAGCGGACCTTTGGATTATTTCATTGATTAGCGTTACTAATTAACTTGGAAGTAGTCAACCCAGATTGAAGCCTCGTGGTCGATGATATTAAGCTTTTGTTTTCTACGGTGGCGATGCCAGCTCTAGAGTAGTCAGCACAGACCAAGGTCTCATGACCGACAATATTGAACTATTGTTCATGGTGGAGGTGACGTCTTTTGAAAATTTTGATCTCCATAGATTGTATTGTTGGATGCCGATGGTTCCGATCCGGTAGGTCACATGATCGAAGTCGTCGAAATATGTCTCATCGAAAAATCCATAACAGCTATGTCTTTACGAAGATTGAGATGATGAGGAATTCGATCCGAGAGGAGAACGCACTCCGGTCGAGTCATATCTCTCAAAGCCAAAGTCATCGAAGGATTCCTCATTGGATATCTCGCCTCTTGAACACATCTGTGGAGGATGAAGTTGCTAACCTTGTAGATCCCTCCGATTTGTATATTATCACCAAAAGAATTTCATAAAAAAATTTGATAGCACCTCCCTTCCTCCTGCAAACCTTTGTAGCAATGGCTCGAGCTGGAGAAGGAAGAAGAAATGTAAAAAGCACCTTCACTTAGTCTTGGTTGGTGTTACCAGCAGGGACTAAAAGATTATTTAGATCTCTAGTGCCAGTTGGTAACATCAACAGGGACAAAAGATAGGACCATTAGTCCCGGTTAGTGTTACAAACAAGGACTAAAGATTCGTGGTGCCATGACATAGTCTGACAAAAAATAAATCGGGATTAAAGATCATCTTTAGTCCCGGTTGGTAACATCAACCGGGAGTAAAGCTCATAGAGAGTCATTGTATTTTTTAATCGGGACTAAAAATGATTTGTTGTCTTGGTTCCTATTGATTTTGGGACTATTATGGATTGTGGCAGGTGGATCAAAGACCACTTCTCGAGTAGTGCATTAATGATTTAATCTAGTATTGAAAAAAAAGAAAACCTAGTAATTGGGCATGTGCAAATGCATTTCTCCCACAATATTATCTTGCTTCAACTCAACATTTTGCAGACTCAGGGCCCGTTTGGTAGGGTTCCTGATTCTATGATTCTCTGATTCTAGATTCGATTCTCTGAATCGATTAGAACAATCGAGAATCGGTATAATAAAGTAATAATTACAACAATATTTTAGGTTATTTTTGGTGATTCTTGGAAGCTGGTTTCGGGTGATTACGAGGAGAAGCGCTTTTAGGTGATTCTCACTTCCTATGTAAAGCTGCTGAATCACTTGAAGTGATTCTTCTCGAATCGGTTGCAAAATAACCCGTTTGGGAGAGATTCTACTGTTTTGTTGATAATCGAGAGGAGAATCCTTACCAAACGGGGCCTCAATATATACCTAAAGCAATCCATTTTCACTCGTAGAAGAGTAAATAATTGATCTTCATGAATAAAGAATCAAACCTCATTGAAATTCCCATTCCATTCATTGAAACCACTTCAGTGGATACATCCAGAGTACATTGCACAAGGGATTCATGTAGGCAAGAAATAAGTTTTTGGAACAAAGAAGGAATCTATCATCGTTTTAATATCACTATAAAAGGAAATTAAAAGAAATTCAGAAATTCATATGGTACAACCAAGGCACAGCAGTGCACATGGAATCTTTAACTAACGACAAAATTAAAAAAGACACAGTTGAGTCTAATTTAAAAGAGGGTACGGAGTTTTGGAACTGATGGTAGTGTATAATTACAAATCTGCATGCATTCCATAATCTCCAAACTAAAGTTGGATCATCAATTAAGACCGCCTTAAAGTGATCAACCATTTTCAAACCTTCAGTTTAAACTCTGGACAAAATTCTTCTTAAAACAAACCACAGTTCATGGATCAAACATAAGAAATAAATATATCATTCTTGTTAGCCACCCTACTCATTTTCATCTAGCATATATTATATAATAATTCAGTATGAATAAATATGCTATCAAGCCTTGCCCCACTGTTAATGCAACAAAGTACTGACGAAACTTGTCTTTTGACCCATACATTTTAGTACAGTGCCTTTGGGACTTTAGAGTTATTTCTATAAAAAAGAAAAATTAAAGTGAAGCAAGTGTCTTTATATGGCTCATTTACCTAGTGAGCTTCACAACCATAAAATCTTGTGCATTTTTAATAGAAGTTTTTTTTTTTCATAAATCATCTGAATAATCCCAATAATTGATCACATTTGCTATTGGGCAAGCTTTATCGGTGTTATAGATAAAACATACACAATACTTATGTGTTAAGTTCAGCGGGGCCCATCATACACCAAGTTTTATGGAATCATGCTTCGTATACGAAAGGTATTCTGGATAAGGAAGGAGAAAAAAGTCCTACTCCCTAGTTCAACCTGGACAAGGGGACAACCAAGGATATAAATAAGACCCTCCAATAGGAGAGAAGACACACAAACAGGGGGCAAATATAAGTCAATACAAGCCTAGATAAACCCAATAGATAGCCACAAAGGCCGACATGAGAGATCTAGAGCTATCTCCAATCTCATCGAGTTTATATTCGAGAAAGCAGAGACTAGATTAGGTAATCGAAAATATTGTACTCGTGTGATATTGATTTAGAAAGGCAACACCGACTTTGGCCAACAGGAGTAGGACTATTACTTGTTAGTTAAGGGGCCCGAGCCTATATAAAAATCCTTATCACCTGTCTCTTTTACCTCAATCTCGCGTATACGCTAGTTCAAACATGCCCTGTACCCTTGCCCGTTGACAGTGACGTGCCAGGTAGGGGCTTGGGGCTTCAAGGTTTCGACTAGATGGGTTCAAGAGGCGAGATATCCGACGAGGAATCCTTCGATGGCTTTGGCTTTGAGAGATATGACTTGATCAGAGTGCGTTTTCCTCTGGATTGAATTCCTCATCATCTCAATCTTTGTAAAGACATAGCTCTAGTAATATATGTTTAGCATATTATATTTGTAGGTATATTTCTATACATTTTAATTTCTTGATAGGTCTCATGAGAGAGAAAATTTGTTTGGGGAAAATTATTTTACTTCTTAAAATTAGCAACACCATCCTCTACTCTACTGATGTATGCTTAGCATATTATGTTTGTAGGTATATTTATATATACTTTTATCTCTATAAAGGTTTAGGAAAAATGATGAGAGGGAAACTTTGTTTAGGGAAAAATATTTTTTTTTTTAAATTAGGAATTCCATCCTCTAATGATGTTTGCTTAGCATATTATATTTATAGGCATATTTATGGAAAATGATGAGAGGAAAAATTTGTTTAGGGAAAATTATGTTATTTTTAAATTAGAAACTTGTGGATGAAAATGTTATAAAATAGATTACAAAGGAAAAATATAGAAAAATTGATTAAAGATTTGAAAACTAAGGTAAGTTAAAAATCGTTAAAATAGTTAGAAATAAGTACAGTACGTACATTAAGTACAACAATTCTAAATTTTATTAAGTACAATATATTACTATGTGGGATTATTATATAATTCTTGTTTAATTATTTATATATAATTATTATAATATTATTTAAATAGTTTGACTTTCGTGGATTTTTCTTATAATTTTTGTGCATTTCATATAGATGGATCGACAATGGATGTACGCCGCGGACCAACGGTCGATAAAGTTTATCCAAGACATGCATTATTTTTGAGTGTGACTAATGCCAATAAGCACAAGGGCTTTATACGTTGTCCATGCAAAAATTGCAAAACCGAAGGAGTATTCTACATCAAGAATTATTCATGCTCACTTGTTTCGATCCAAGATTCATGCCTCGGTACAATTGTTGGACATCACACGCAAAGGTAGGGGTTGCAATGGAAGAAGATGAAGAAGAAGACGACAACATTTCGGACTATGGACAATACGGTGGATTCGAAGAAAATAACGACGATATTGATGATCTTGGTCGAGATGTTGTGCAACGTACGGGAGGGCTGCGAAGGTGAAAAGGAGATGCAGAAATTAGAGCATATGTTGGCGAGACCACAAAATGTCCTTGTACCCGGGTTATGAACAGGGGCACAAAAGTTGGATACCACTCTTGGAATTCTTTTAATGGAGGCCAAACATGGTGTCGGTGACAAGGCATTTAGCGAGTTATTAAAACTCATGAAGAACATTGTTGGAGGGAAACAAATTGCCGAAATCAATGTACGAAGCCAAGAAGTTACACGCATGTACGAACGATTGTATCCTCTACCGCGGTGAGGAGTACAAGAACCTAGAAGCATGTATGGTCTAAAGCACTTCGATATAACATTAGACGAGATGATCCGAGGCGAAGTTGACGGATAGCGTTCGAAGAAAAGAGTTCTGCTAAGGTGATGTGGTATTTTCCTATAATACCATGCCTCAAGTGTTTGTTCGGGAACAAAGAGCATCAAGAATGATGCGGCGGCACTGAGAACGCCAACAAGACGGGATCTTGAGACACCCCGCCGATGGGTCACAATGGAGAAACAACGACAGAACATTTAAAGACTTCGGAGATGATGCACAAAACATAAGGTTCAGTTTAAGTATGGATGACATGAATCCTTTACGGATAGATGAACAACGACCACAACACTTGGCTATTACGATGTTGTTGATCCCAAATCGTCTTTGGAAGTGCGTTGACTTGGAAAACCACGCCTTGGCTGAGAGGTTTGCTTTACTCTAGTGCGGGTCCAAAATATTGCTTCTTAGGTTCATAGGCGTGCCGATTGGTTTGATCCCGCAACCAACAAGAAACAAAAAAGAAAGCAAGTATTAGTCAGTAAACGATAGTCGATCGGTGCAGTGGACGATGATGTATCGTTCGGTGTTAAGCCTATGCGGTATGCTTGAATCGGCCGAGGAAATTAAACCTAATTGATCGGCTATAGATATTTATAATATACAATCTAAATATCAAAATATGTTTACACTAAGTGATTGGGATAGATCGGTAGCGTACGAGATAGTATAAACCACTTAAGTCCAAAAGTACTTTAATATGCAAATTATATATATTTATAACATAGCGATGTCGTAGATTTAATGTGTATCGGCTAATACTACGATACCACTTTATACTAAGATATCATTGCAGACTAAATACATTAAACATGAATCGATCAAGTGTTAGGATATCTTAACAGATCGATGACAAGCTTAATATATTTACTCATAGTGAGATCTCAATATAAAGGCCAGCTTTAGCAAATCAAATAAATATAGAATAAACAAGACATCTAAGACATGTAAGATTGGCTGAAACCCCGATACTATCTCTAATAGTAGTCATTAAACAAGGTAGATATTATGATTCTAAATAGTACTTAATAGGTCGGACTTAACGAATGCAGCATTAAGCGTAAAAAGAAGCATAAGATCTAAATGAATCTATGAAAACCTTTCGAAATGGTGGATACGTTATATAATCCAAGTCGACAATGATATCTAACCCTATCGGTTGTTGTCTATTATCGGGGACTAGCCGATTAGGGTTAGATTGCAAATTGATCTAGATTATATGACATATATGATAACAGATGATTTACGTAAACGAGGATTAAAGTATTATAATGATGGAAGCACTAATCCCGAGTGCGCAAGCCGCCATAACAAGCTTTAACCTTTTCGTCGGAGATCAAACTCGATGCAGCCCAACTGAAAGCAAGAACTCGTCGAAACTACTAAAATAAAAGGGTGGCGATGCGTCGAGATTGTATTGAACTTGATTGTTGTTGATTTACATGGTCTTGGGTCGTATTTATACCCGGATACAAGATAAGACCTTGACGGACACGATTCCTATCTCTATAACAATTTAAATTACAAATAATTGCCTAAAAGAAACTCTCACCAACATTATCTATAAGGAAACTATTAAAATAACCTAATTAATATATACAAGCTGTCTTTCCTAGACTCTATCCATGTATGGCAATCCTCATGAAGCACTTCAAACTGAATCCGATGATTATTTCAATATCGTCTTACTGGAATCGGTTGTATCAGCCATCCCAATCAGAATTGGTTGTACTGGCTATCCTTGTCCGACTCGGTCTTGGCCGATGATACCTTAACCGATTCAGCTTGTGACTTGGTGCTCACTTTGTTTTCGACGATCACGGCTCCCGCCTAATCCGCTTCGACTATAACCCCAATCAATAATTGGCTTACCAAATTTGGTCATTAGCACATGCCCCCAAGTCCGCTATATTGTTAATGTTGCGATTTGCTTGACCTTACCTCGGAGAAATTTTAGGACTTTCCATTTTGGCCGTTACCGCACCTCTTTAAATAACGATTACTGCCTTGCAGTTTTCACGCCGTCACTTACGCGCTCACGGCTTCAACTAAAAATTCCCCCAAATCCAACGGCAATTTCTTCTGAACTCTTAACGCACTCACCCGTGATTTCTCCTATGGTGGCAACCCCAACTCCGGCGATGTCTTCCTCAACTGACCCCTCCACCGCGTCATCAGCTGAGTTCCCGGAGGTAAGTCCCATCGGCTGGATCCCTTTTTCTTGCTTGTAGACCTATATTTTGGCTTTACATGATGCACCTCTTTTCTTTTCATCGTAGCATCTTGCAAACCAAATCGCAATCCCTTCTCTCATTCACATCAATTGCTACTTCCTTGGCCCAATCGGCAATGAGGACCCAACCGATGTGATTAATGCTGAGACCAACATAATCCCTTATAGGTTAGCGAACCCTAGCCTAACCCACTGGATTGAGACCTTCAAATCATGGCCTTCTACGAGATAAGTCTTGGCCGGCATGGTATGCTAGGATATCGGCTATCAGTACACTCACTCGGAAGAACTAGGGATAGCGCGGTGCCTAGCCCTTACATTAGTCGATATGCCCAAAGACGAACCCTTGCTATCGGCCGCCAGTTACTTTTGGTCCAACACTTTCAATGCCTTCTTCTTTCAACAAGGGCCAATGACACCAACCTTGCTAGATGTGACCATGATCACCGGCCTGGATATTACCACATCAGTACCAAATGTCGGTACTCCTTCAAAACTAGGGCTATCAGAGGCTGGAACAGTTTTATAAGTCAAAATATGGGAACCGGCTCTGTAAGCCCTAGGAAGCATGTAGCTTTTCTGATGATGTGGTTGGGAAAGTTCATATTCTATGGCTCAAGTTACGGCCCACATCAAACTAGCAGCACATAGCCTTTGTAGAAAAACAACAACTTCCCCTGGGCAAGTACTTGTTGGGTTATTGCTACCAAACGATGAATGCAACATCGGTTAAGCTCGCAATCAATTCGGCTATAGGCATCGGTGGCCCATGGTGGTTCTGCAACTATGGTTAATTCTTCACACTCAAAAGGTTCTTGGGAGGCCTAAACTAGTTGAAGCTGAATTCCCAAGGACACGCCTTAGATTATAGATGAAGACGGCGAAGAAGTCACCATGCGCCGATGCATGTCATATGGAGAAGCTGCCACCTCCTATTCTCGAGCAAAACTATCGGCTGAACTCCTCAGTGACTAGTTCTGCAACTTGTATGATGGGTTCCCCAAGAATACAAGAATCTGGTTTCCCTATGCAAGCCATGAAGATTTCGAACTCCCTCATGACTTTAGGTTCATGAAGTTTTCTCGGTTGCAATCTCTCCATGTATCCTCCCAGTCGGCATCCATCAAGGCGAAATGTCTTCTTGTCATACGAATTTTATCATCTAATGGTGGCTGCCGGGCGGATGGAAATGGGTCAGCTCTGGATTGGTCTATACTTCACCGACAAAATTCAAACCAATAGAGTAATCATTTCAGGCTTGATGATGTACAAGTTGTTAAATATTGAAGGCCCTCCCCCTCGGCGGCATCGATAACTTGGAGTTGGCCATGATGAGGAGTGCGGCCTTTGACCGATGGTGGATTGAACTGAAGAAGCATCTCTTTCATCTATCGGCCTCAATATACCTCACCACCATCTTCCTAGAATCGGTCCCTCAAGTAAGTGTCTGCAACTTTGTTGATTTTTTTATTCATTGGCTAACACTTTGTAAAAATTTAACCATGTCTTTTCCTTTTTGTAGACTACCAATTCCTCTCCTCCCCATGTCGAAACAACTTGGGTTAACATCCAATATGCTCTAGGACTGATCCCAAATGGTGGTGGCCTCACCTCTTCATCAATCGGCTTCAACGCACCTACGGTGGCTTCCCTTGCATGGCCAAACCCGCGAGCCACTCCAAAGGAAGATAAGGGCCAAGCCATTTGCTTTGACCCATTTGTGAAGAAAAAGCCTTCCAAGAAATAGAAGACAGCCCCGTAGATGATTTGTCGAGCCTGGACCCAGACTTGGAAGCATTCTTGAATTAAGAAGAGATGGAAGAAGTCATTGATGAAGGCTGTGGCAAACGGATGAGCCAAGAGCAACCATGCAGATGCCGCCACCAATGTCTAGGCTCAAAGAACACCAAGTCCTCCAAGATGTCAACCTCAACCTCGACCTCGGCGGGTATGCATTTGTCCAAAATCCTCCTCTTTTAAATTCACATGCAACCCCTTCATTAAGTTCTTTGTCTTGCGAAGAAGAGGTTGGCTTCGAGGAAGAAATCAGCTCCGGCTCCATCGGTAATCTTGACTTCGAACTCTTTTCAATTTTTAACTAGCGATGCTTAGCTAAACTTGTGTTTCTTTATGTACTGACCTCCTTGCTCTCCAACACCTCCCCCCAAGCATCAAGTGAAAGAACTCCTTCGGCTAGGGCGACCACAATGTTGAGGCGAAACAACATCGGCTCATGTCATCCCTGTATGTCCTTTCTCTTGACTTCATATCGGCTACTTTCAAAGTCTCAATACTCATCAATTCCAATATTCTCTTTGCAGGCTCTAGCTGATATGTTTCCTTTTATATAAAGGAATTCATGGATGACGAGGAAGACACCGCGACAAGACTCTAGCCTCTGCCGATGATTTGAAAACAACACTTGTAAGATTTGGTTTGTCGTCTAGAGAGTTCTTTAGACTTCCTAGTCACTCATTGTGGATCGATCGAGCGATTCGAAGAAATTCAAGATCGGCTCCCGGACCACATAGTCGATGCCATCTCCCAAGGCGTATATCTCGGCGGCATCGACATAAATTTGAAAGAGCCAAACAACGGATGGCCGATAGGCAAGAAAAGAACAGCCCTTGAAGCTACGATTGAAGCTAATCGACGATCCATACTTGAAGACAAGGCTAAGCTTGATGAAATAACAAGCTGGGCCAACTTCCAATCTTGATCGACTACGCAAACGCGAGAGAAGAGCTGCTAGCCGAGCTTGCCAAATGCGATGCCGACATAGCATCCAAAGAACAAAGGATTTTCGATCTCCCAAGGATAATATCGAACGAAGTCTAAGTTGAAGGCTTTGATGATAAATTTGTTAGACCTTACTAAAGCCTTGAAGGTGATCCACAGGAATGATGCGGTGACATCAAAGCCATTGAAGAAATTGATCGAATTCGGTGAAGAGCGATATCGGCAATCAATAGCTTCATATCCGGCTAAGGCGATTCGTGTAATAGGGCTAGCTTGAACACTTGTCAACTTTTATAATATAACTTTTGTGCCGATCCTTTTGTGAACTCCACCAACACCTTTTGTAATATAATCTCTGCCGATTCTTGTATCTTGTCATGCATTGAAAATTTTTCGAAGTCCACAAAACTTTTGAACTCCACTTGAGTTCACTTGTACGTGTATATATATATATATATATATATGCCCTCCTAATTTTACAATGTCAACCGATCATTGATAAAATTATGGCTTGATTGATATCACGCATCATACATCGACAAAACCAGTCATCATATATCGACGAAGCACAACCGATTACGATAAGAATAACAAGACTAAGGGCAATATAACTTATATCGGCCATCACATATCAGCAGAGCATAGCCGATTATGATAAATTTTAAGAGACTAAGGGCGATATAGCTTATATTGGCCATCTAAAGGCGATGTAAACACATCGGCTACCATATATCGGATTAACACAGCCAAATCATGAATTGATCCACACACTTGGATAATATTTTTTAAAGTATTTTCCATTGAGAGCCCTTCCAAAAACTTCTCCATCAAGCCCTTGCAACATGTAGGCTCCTTTGGAAACACACTTGTAGATTTTAAATGGCCCTTCCCAAATCGGTGACCACTTGCCGAATTTATTGTCACAGTACCAATCGGCAAGATCAACTTCCAAACCAACTCGCCTTCTAAAAAGATTTCGGCACAACCTTCTTGTTGTAATGACGAGCGATTCTTTCCTTATCCCTTATCACCTTTTCCAAAGCATGCATCTTGGATTGAACCAAGTCTTCCAATTCATCTACCATTAGATTTTGATAGTCATCGGGCTATTAACTCATCTTGCAAATCAATTCTTCTTGAGTGATGACACTTTCCCATGGCAATACGGCTTCATGCCCATAAACTAGCTTGTAAGGAGGAACTTGGATTGATCCTTCACAAGCCATCGATAGGACCACAATGCTTCGCCCAATCGGCTATGCCATTGCTTTGGAAATTCGGAGATCTTTCTTTTGATCAATTTAATCGAGACTTTTGTTGGATGCCTCTGCTTGTCCATTGGCTTGTGCATAATACGATGAAGAATTCAACAACTTGATCCCCATGCTTTTACGCAAACTGGACAAACTCATCGGATACGAAGATAGATCCACGATCGGTAGTAATGGTCCGAGGAACACCAAATCGGTATATGATATGCTCTTTGACGAACTGAATTGCATCCCAAAAATCAATCTTCTTCAAAGGAATTGCCTCCATCCACTTTGTAAAATAATCGGTTGCCACCAATATGAACTTATGTCCCTTACCCGAGGGTGGATTGATTTGGCCGATCATGTCAATTCCCCAACCTACGAACGACCACGACTTGATTATGGGATTCATAGCCAATGCTTGGTGCTCTTTGAATTGCTCCAAATTTCGACAATCTTGACAACTTTTATAATATCGAAAGCAATCTTCCAACATCGTCGGCCAAAAATACCCGGCTCGTCGAAGTAGCCATTTCATCTTGTGAGCCGATTGATGAGTACCGCATATGCCTTCATGCACTTCGCCCATCACCACCTTGGCTTGATCGACACTCAAACACCTTAGCAATACCCCATCAATCGTCCGACAAGTATAGATCATCATCGAGCAAAACATATCTTAAAGCGTTGTATCGTAGTTTTCTCAAAGCCGATTGAGAAGGATTCTTCGAAAATTAAAAACATCATACCTCCAATCATCTGTGATCGTAGCAATTTCTACCTCGATGTCCTTGACCATCGGCTTTTATTCTGATGCCCCGTGAGCCACGTTAGCTTCAACATTTTGCTCTCGAGGAATATGTGTCAAAGTCACTAGCAAAAATTTTTCCATCAACTCTCAGCATTTTTTGTAGTACGTCATCAACGCATCATTTTTGCATTCGTATTCTCCAGCTAGCTGATTGATGACCAATAAAGAATCACCCATGATTTCCACGGCATCGGCTTCAACTTCTTTTAAAAGCTACAATCCCTTGAGGACTGCTTCGTACTTGTCTTGGTTATTATTAGCATAAGGCTTAATAATGTAAGCAAATTCAAAACTTGCCCTCCTAGGCGATATGATGACCAAGCCGATACCACTGCCATGAGTACAAACTGATCAATCAAAGAACAAAGTCCAAGGAATTATGTCAACCAAGCCGATTGAGTCATCACGGTGCTCAACGATAAAATCGGCTATAGCTTGTCATCACGGTGACACATACACGAGATCGAATTACGTTAAGGCATAGATCCATTTGTCAACTCTTCCTTTCGGCGGGAGCCAACGGCATATACTTGACGACATTGGCTTTGCAGACTATGGTGCATTTGTTGGATAGCAAATAGTGCCTTACCTTCGTGCATGAAAAATACAGGGATGAGCATAACTTCTCCACCAGAGAGTACCTTGTCTCTGCATCCAAAAGCCTTACGCCCAAATAGAATATTGCTCTTTCCTTGCCCTCAAACTCCTGGATTAAGACTCGAGCCGATTGACTTCTCATTAGGTGACAAGCATAACTTGAAAGACACCCCTTTACGTGGATGAATCAATACTGGAGGGAACTCAAATATCCCTTGTTGCTCTGCTTTCAACCTAAGCAAAGGTGTAAAGGGTTCCATCTTTCCAGACAGATTAGAAATAAACCTCCAGATAAAATTCACCTTGCCGACCAGAGATTGCATTTGCTTCTTATCTTATGGAGGTTGAATACTTCGATTGTGTTGATACTCCTTTGTGTTACTTCAATCCCCTTTCATGGACAAGAAAACCACAAGCTGTCCAACCAATATGCCAAAGGCACACTTTGTGGGATTCATCTTCAGGCCATATTTTCTTGTTCTTCCCAAAACTTTCCTCAAATCGGCTATATGGTCATATCAACCTCTTTTGATTTTACGACCACATCATCGATGTAAATTTCAACCAACAAGCCGATTAGATCAAGAAAGATATAATTCATAGCCCTCTGCTACGTAGCTCCAGTGTTCTTCAGACCGAAAGTCATTACAACCCACTCGTATGAGCCGATTGCACCAAGACATTTGAAAGCAGTCTTATGGATATCTTCTTCTGCCATGGAAATTTTATTATATCCAGCGTTGCCATCCATAAAACTTATAATTTTGTGCCCTAAGGTAACATCAACCAACAAATCGGCAATCGGCATTTGGTATTCATCCTTAGGGGTTGCTTTGTTTAGATCTCGAAAGTCAATACACACCCTAAGTTTGTCGTTCTTCTTTATCACTGGAACTATGTTAGAAACCAACTCAGCATATCGGCAAGGCCGAACAAAACCAACATCATACAAACGAGTAATTTCGGCCTTCATAGTGTCATACATATCAGCCTTGAATCTTCTAGGTGATTGCTTAAACGGCCGATATGTTGGTTTGATAGGAAGCAGATGTTCGACAATCGATCGGCTAAGCCCTGGCATCTCAAAATACTCCCAAGCAAAACAATCTTTATATTCATTCAGAAGTTTTATTAGCTTGATTCTAATTTGAGAAGACAATTTTTTACTAAAAAAATGTTGGCCTAGGCCTATCTCCTGGACCTATATCGACTTCTTCTAAGTCGTAGGCCAACATGAAACCTTGTCCTAGTTTGCCATCGAGATCATCTACAGTTTCTTTTGTGTAGAAGCTTGAGCCCTCCACGACGCCCTCAAAGCAGCAGGTTGGGGCTCTTCATCTTCAATTGGTGTATTTGAATGGGACACTTTTAGATAATCGGCTCCTAAACCTCGCTAGACAAGCAATCAATGCCATCCGTCTTCCAAAGGGTTAAATCGACATTGGCAACGTTAAGCGACATGTCGTTTGCACAATTTTGACCTTGTCGCCTTGCCATTAGATTAAGCTCGATGCATGGTAGAAGGGATGCAGCAATTGGCATGGGTCCAGTCCCTTTCGAGCTATGATCCCTTCCCATCGATGACAAAGAAGGTGGTAGGCACAATCTTGCTTGCCGATTGTCGGCTCCACATTTAAGACCCAATTGGTTTTCGATGGGTTGCCTCCAAAGTCTTTCAAAACCATGTTGGTCTTGATGAGGTCGTCGTAACTCTTGCCCAATTTTTTAAATGTCGCATAAGGCATCAAGTTCACATCGGCCCCTTCTTCGATCAAAATCTTGGACATCGGCTTGCCATTGACAAACCCTTTAACATAAAGCAGCTTAAGATGCCGATGCCTTGTCCCTTCTAGTTTTTCGAAGACAACTTGCTCTGGGGACAAAACTAACTTGGCCAAGGACTCCTGAACCACATCTGCATCGGCCTAAGCTGCTTCATACTTGGCTGGCAACACAAAAACCATGTTGACCGATGCAGAGACCACAACTTTTCCTTTAGCCAATCTCTTCGCCTTGTCGGCTTGCACTTCATCGGTTGAGAGCACCTTGCTCTTAACACGCCATTCTTTCCTTGGGTGTTCTTGATTCTTCTTCTTCTTCACCGATGGTCGATTTGGCTTGAACCTCCTGGAGCCAACCCCTGCACTTTATCCTTTGTACCCTCCTTTTCTGACTTTTAGTGAAAGTATCAGAAGGGCACCATTGTGGGTTCATGGTGTCGTCTTCATCTTCATCGGCATCCTGCAAAAAATCTTGATGAATCGGGCCCAACCTTTGGTGAACAGGAGTTCCTTTTGTGGCGCCAATTTATCTCGGGACGAGATCGGCTAGACTCTCCGGCGTAGTTGCCACTATGATTGCTTCATGCTGGACAATCTTCAATTGATGACAGCCTCATCCCCTCGTTCCAGCAAAACCTGAAAAATTCACAGCCCCAATGGGGATCAAAGCTGTCATCCTCTTCCTGCCTGTCATATCTTCTCTGGGACTTGTTGATGGTCCTAGCAGAATTCGGCTGCTAATAATTCCCTCTATCGGCTGCTCTACCACTTGTGTGGACCATGTTGACAGGGAAAGGATTGCCATCAACTTGCATCGACTTTTTTGAGTCTTCAAATTTGATCTTTCCCGCCTCGATAGCCGATTTGACACTATACACCAGAGTTCATGTATGGAGAAGATGCCATGTATGCCCCTGCCGACAACATACCGCCGCCATCCGGGAACTACATCGAGCAGACTCCGCCACCTTGCATCAATATCCGACGTGCCTATCCTCCACTGGGAACCACAGGGTTATACAGGCCCCCAGAATATGTTCATTGGTATGTACGCATCTTCAGGTTGAAGATGGAACACTAAGAAAGTAGTAACCGGGAAGGTTAGTAGGTAATTAAGCATGTAAGCCTCCGAATGTATGAGTGGCTCGACTTAGGGGTAAATCGAGCTGTGTAATAAATGTAATAAATGTAACATGTAGTGTTCCATGTAAAAGGACCAAGGGGTTGTATGTAATAATAATCTGGCACCTGTTTGACTTTAACTTAGCAATTAAATCACTTGCTTTTCGAATGGATTTAAGCTGGTAGACGAAAGCATCATCAAGTTATATCTTGACTCCAGATTTGCCACCACTGGATGACATGATACTATAGTCCAACTGAACCATTTTGAACCCATTTTCCTAACATCCACTGGAACACCGAACAACTACCATGCTTGACAAGAACTCTCCCCTACCTCCTCGATAAAGGCTTTCCCAACTTTAATAGAGCAAGTCTATTATACAACTTAAGAAAGATTTAAAAGCTAAGCATATTAAATCTTGTATGTTTGAAAGGTTTCAAACAACAAAAAGCCGATAGAATCTAGGAATCAGAAACCCATTGCCCCACTACAACAGTACCCTTTACAACTTATAGAAATCATCTTTTTCATGCGCCATACAAAACACAAAATAACCAGCCCAACATCAACATTCACCCACAAACCAATCTGAAAATTTTTGCCACCATCATTATATATCCAGGCCTTTACAGGAATAAACCGGTTAGGTGTACAACCAGCTGTCAATGACGACCAACCACCCATTCGACAAGAACAATCCAAACCACCTGAACACTCATCAACACCAAAACCTTGTTGTGCCCATAGTACAAAAGTGAAAAGGGAGAATCTGGCCGATACCCACCAGATTTACACACAAAGTACAGATTTTGGGGACCAGCCATTAGACTGCCTAATCTATCAGCAATCCTAGGAAAGAAAGGAAGACGAACGGCACCAAAACAACGAGAAGACAAACTGCCTCACAAAGATAATCCTGGTAACCGTCCTCTGTCGCATTCCGCCACAACCTTCAACCAAAAATCAGAGGATATAGTACCCAAGCCAGTAGAGTATGAAATGCCATTCCGACATACCGCGCTTTTGCCGATACCCATCTCCAAGCAGCAACTATTCCCACCAAAAAGTACTTTTCCAAGCCAAAGCGCTTCGACCTCATCATCACCTGAGCATCATTTCCAGCAACGGAACCGTCCATCCGCTGAGGTGATGAGGGGACCTCCTTCTCCATCTGAGGATCCGCGACCACAATCCCGCATCGTCGATGAAGATCGCTATTGTTGGCAGCACCTCGATTTGCTTCGCTTGCATTGCTGAAATCACCCTCCATCCTTTTTCTCTAAAGCTACGTTGTCACCACCTTCTCTTGAGTTCGCTAGACGGAGCAAGTGTGAGAGACAAGCCATCTCTCTCACCTTTTCCCTTTTTAAGCGATGAAGTGACTCTTGCCCAAAGATTCCCTCGCGTGGATATTGAATTATAGGGACTACATCGTCTAGGGTACCTAGATAGGTTTATAGGAAACGAAAGGAGATAATACTAGAAGCAAATGATTGTGAAAGACAATATGTGAATATCCAATTAGAATCAAATGATGAGACTCTGCCCATCCCAAGCAAAATGTTTTATCCCTCATCCGAGTGATGTGAAAGCCTGGACTTGACAAAACCCTATAACCTGGCAAAACCTCCAACCATATCCCAACCCAAATCTCCTGGACGAGATTTCCTTTAAGGGGGATAGAGCTGTCACATAGCCAAATCCTAGGGTTAAGGGAAATTTTGACAAGACAAACTGAAAGTAAAGATCTCAAATCTTCTGACCCAAAACTTTTCATTCTAACTTAGGTGAGGTATTTCGACTTAACGCATGATTGGAATTTGAGAAAAAAATAAAAACTTTTTCAATCTAGAACATTGATCCATTTATACATGTGAGCATGCATATGCCTAAAACACCTTTTGATAAATGAGTCCTTTGTGCATCTGGATTTTTGAACCCTTAATTCATGATAGGTTCATCTTCTCAGTTGAAGAAAATTTATTAAGAATCCTATAACCAAATTAGATGCATATACATGGAGGGAATGCCTAAAACAAAGAAAGGTTACCCCAATTTTCTAAACTAATCCATACTATGTAAAATCATGAAAAAATTCATATAGTTGTATAACATTAAATTCAACCCAGTATAGTTTTGGTGAAATTTAATAATTAATTTTGATGCCTCAAACAAAAGAGACAAAATAGTCAAATAAATCAACAAATAAAAATATTCTTATCGGCTAAAATGACATCTATTCTAAAAGTGAATTAAAATGCACAAAAGTATACATGTGAAATAATTTATTCAAATACTATATTGATTAACATTAGTAAACATAATTTTTCTAGAAGTTCTCCTATCTGTTTAGGCCTTCTAAAAATTCAAACAATATTCAAATTGCCCAATCTTTGTTGAATTTCTGAGAGCAAACCACAAATGATTTTTGAGTGAAACTAGGGAAAATGCACTCTATGTTTTCTCCCTAACCTCAGAAAAATTTTCTTTAATTTACCAAACTCACATAATAAAATACGGGGCTGCAAAGTGAGAGATGAAGAAATAATTCGAATATGCATTCAAAATTCAACTACACACATCTACCTACCCATACCACTCAACTTGACCTAGAGTACCACGGTTGGACCCACATGGCAGTCCTTGCAAGCTAGCTTGATCTCTGTTTCTTTCACCCAACCGACCAAAGCATGCCGAGCCCGAGCCGACCGTGCGCGGACCCCGCCGACGCGTGGCCGCAACGTGCTGTTAGTGATATGCCCTAGAGGCAACATGGAGATGTTCGATATCACGTCAATGTTTATGTATTTATGAATAAAGTGTTATTCAGTTCCATGAAATAGACATCTTGTATTGATGAATAAGTATGTGACTTATTTATGAGACTCTTTATGTATGAATCTATTTATAAACGATCCACGATCATATATCATATTGTTGGAACAAATATGATTCTAAGATCGGCATGTTTATTGATTGATGATCATGTCTCATAGATCATGGGTATGGAGATACCAAATCAATAAACATGGACATATGTGTTGGAGAACACATTGTTGGATAGACCCACCATGAGACACTACAGAATTAATGTGCCATTAGTTGGTCTCGGGTAGTGTTGGTACAAAGTCCTTAGACCTGAGATCACCATGGATTCCAACATGTGTAGTAGCCTACTTTGGGACTACCAAACGCTATTCCGTAATCGGGTAGTTATAAAGGTAGTTTTCGGGTTTGCTATGAAACATGGAGTGGGATGTGAGTGATCAAGATGGAATTTGCCCCTCCTTTGGAGAGATATCTCGGGCCCCTCGAGGTAATGGATTATGGAAATGCATGGCCATGCTATGTTGATTGAGGAGTCAATCAACGAGACAGATAATCCAATACGGTTCGAGTGAATGGTTAAGCTATTGAAGGGATGGCACACATCTTGCCTATAGCTTAAGCGGTATCGTGAGGCAAAGGGATTTGTGTACACATTACAGGTTCGAGCCGATATTATATTCTTGTATACTATTGTGTCAATATGTGCTGCTAGGGCCCTGTGACAAGTCGGCTGAGTTGGACTCGAGCCGACGGTCGGCTAAGTTAGACTATAGCCGAAACCGAGTATACCTGAACCTACGGGTCGCACGCTTATGGGGATACAATAGATATTCGAGTTGGACTCGGATACGGCTCGATCGGATAGGGATCCGATCGGATAGAGTCCTATGGGCTTACGACGTATGGGCGGCCAACTCTATGAGATACGGATGAGATCCGATTCAAAATAGAGTCCTAATCGGCCACTAGTCCCAGTCGGCCAACTCTATATAAAGGAGGGAGGGGTGGAGAGCTGCGACAGGTCAATTGCATCGCGTGCAACAGAAGTCGCCGAGATCAATCTCCACGGAAACCCTCCCCACTTTCGAGCCAAACCCTAGCCTTGCATCGCGTGCTAGCACACGGGTGTACGGCGTTCTGTCCCCGGACGTGTGGATACCGGTAGAGGCGCTGCTACGTTGCGCGCTGTTGATCGGCTTCGGATCGTGCAATCGGAGCGATCGGGCGTGGTGGAATCGGCTGCGGTCGGGCGCATCGGAGCGAGGCGTGAGAACGCGGCTGGACGACTCGAATCAGTGATTGGCGAATCAGTGTCTCGGGAATCGGCTGCTTGTTCCGGATCGGATTGCCACGATTGGCTATTCCGCTGCACTCTACTCCAATCGGTAACGATCTATCGGCCCTTACTTGCAAGTGTTCCTGGTTTGCGCGGTAAAAGTTTTTGTTTTCGGCTAGCGTAGCCTCCGCGTAACCCTTCAGTGGTATCAGAGCTAATCTTGCTTAGTTCGGGTTTTAGATTGGATCTCGGAACAAGTTTTGCGCACGGGTTGATTAGATCAATCGGTTTTACGGGATCGTTGAGGAGAGTTAATGGTAATTGCGTTCCTTGATAGTGTATCGGAACGGCGTAATGTGATTACGTCGAAGCTATCTCGTAGTCCGATCTTGTTAGCGCCTCGCGCCTACGCAAACCATCTCCCTTGATAGTGTATCGGGACGGCATAATATGATTATGCCGACATGGTTTTCGTAAGCGATTTCATAGATAAGCGACATGGTTGCCGTGTGCGTACCCCCTTATAGGTCGTCTCGATGCCGTAGCTCTGCGATAAGTAGAAAACGTTTCTACGCCTAACTTGTTTTTGCAGAGAATGCTTTGAGATGGTATGGCCCTATTGTATGTATGAGATGTATGAGATGCATGTGATGCATGTAATATTCTTTCATATGTGCAATCCCTGTAATATTCTTTCATACGTGCAATGCTTGTAATATTCTTTCACGACTGCGAGTCGATGTAATCTTCAATTAGAGCTTCTATAGTAGTAGCTTAGTTTGAAGAAATCAAGCATTCGGCACTCGAAAGAACGTGATGAAGATGGAGATCCTCTACACCGGCATGGAGATGGAGATCACCATGTGAAGGGGGCCATACTATTTCACTATATGCTATTCTTCTTGCTTTCATATGTGATATGTTTGTTTGATAGGATAGCATCCTCGCAAAATTAAGTAGTAATGATGCCCTTCCAAATGTTGCACCCGTCACCGTTATGCTCGTCAATGGTGGGTCTGCCAAAGCGAGTGCCATTCTCTATCATAACACGAGGGGGTATATGTCGACATATACATGCGGGAACATTTGGTTTACTTAACAAGGCTATCAAAGCAGTTTTGGGCCTTGGGGCATAGGTTGGGGCCGGGGCATGGAGATGCCACACCAACAACAAGAGTCACATAGAGATGTGATTAGCAAGGAGTTGCTTACCGATGTTATTAATCTTCTAGCGGTGATGCAAAGCTCACTAGAAAATTAATTAACATGTGGATCTTAACCCAATACGTAACCTAGAGGGAAGGTGGAAAATACGTAATGGGAGTCTTATGTTAAATTGTTTAACAAAAGACATAGCATAAACATTGTGCTAAACTTTGCTTTTACGTTGTAGAATAAATGGCGGCTAATACTACACCCAGTACTTTTAATTTGCGATCTATTCTCGAAACGGAAAAATTAAATGGAACAAACTTTATGGATTGGTATCGCAACTTGAGAATTGTTCTCAAGCAAGAGCGTAAGGAGTACGTTCTTGAAGTACCTTATCCGGATGATTTGCCTAATAACGCCACCGCAACCGCACGGAGGGCTTATGAGAAGCACACTAATGATGCCCTAGATATGTTTGTCTCATGCTTGCTACAATGTCCCCCGAGCTTGAAGCAATATGAGAGCAGCGATGCTCACACTATTATTCGGGGACTACGTGGCATGTTTGAGAACCAAGCTCGGGCCGAGAGGTTCAACACCTCAAAGTCCTTGTTTGCGTGCGAGCTTGTTGAGGGAATCCCGTCGATCCGCATGTGATAAAGATGATTGGCTATATCGAGAGTCCGGAAAAACTAGGTTTTCCCCTTAGCCAAGAGTTGGCTACGATGTGATTCTCCGTCGCTCCCTCCGAGCTTCGAGCCATTCATATTAAACTATCACATGAACAATATGGATAGAACCTTGGCTGAATTGCATGGGATGCTAAAGACAGTGAGGAGAGTATCCGGAAAAACGGTCATCATGTGATGATGATGCGAAGGCAAAGCGCAAACCACACTGTCAAGAAACTTTGCACCAAGAGGAAGTTAACTCCCGATGAGATCGCGAGTGCCTCCAATGCAAAGAAGGGCAAGAAGGGGTCGGCGGCATCGGATGCCGTTTGCTTCTATTGCAAGGAGATAGGCCATTGGAAGAGGAACTGCAAGAAGTACATGGAGGATCTCAAAAAGAAGCAAAGTACGACTTCGCTTCAGTATTAATGTTATAGACATTAATCTTGCTACTTCACCTACGACTCTTGGGTATTTGATACCGGATCGGTAGCTCATATTTGCAAGTCGTTGCAGGGAATGAGAAGAAGTAGAGGATTGAGAAGGGGCGAGGTGAACTGCGCGTCGGCAATGGAGCAAGCGTTGCTACGATTCTTTGTCGGCACGATACCACTTCATCTACCTTCAGGATTAGTTTTGGAATTGAATAATTGTTATTGTGTTCCAACACTATGTCAAAACGTTATTTCCGCTTCATGTTTGCAAGCGGAAGGATATGATTTTAGATCAATGAACAATGGTTGTTCAATATATCTCGTAGATATGTTCTATTTTCATGCTCCATTGGTGAATGGATTATACGTTTTGAATCTTGAAGCATCTCCCATATATAACATTAATACGTAAAGGCAACTCTCTAATGATATAAACCCCACGTTTATCCGGCATTGTCGCTTAGGCCATATAAATAAGAAACGCATGGAGAAGCTCCATAAGGATGGATTGCTTCACTCTTTTGATTTTGAATCATTTGAGACATGTGAGCCTTGTTTACTTGGTAAGATGACAAAGGCACCTTTCACGGGACATAGTGAGAGAGCAAGTGACTTATTGGCACTCGTACATGCGATGTATGTGGACCAATGAGCTCAACGGCCGAGGTGGTTATCGTACTTCATTACCTTTACGATGACTTTAGTAGATATGGTTATATCTACTTAATGAGGCATAAGTCCGAATCCTTTGAAAAGTTCAAAGAATTCCGAATGAAGTACAGAATCATTTAGGGAAAACAATCAAGTTTCTACGATCGGATCGTGGAGGGAATACCGTAGCCAAGAGTTTGGTAATCATCGAAAGATTGTGGAATTGTTCCACGCTTGACTCCGCCAGAACTCCACAATGGAACGGAGTGTCCGAACGGAGAAATCGCACCTTGTTGGACATGGTGCGATCGATGATGAGCCAAAGTGATCTTCCGTTATCCTTCGGGGATATGCTCTTGAAACAACTGCGCTCACACTAAATAGAGTTCCATCTAAGTCGTTGAAAAGACACCATATGAGATATGGACGGGCAACCCCTAGTTTGTCTTTTCTCAAAATTTGGGGATGTGAGGCTTATGTAAAACGTTTACGTCGACAAGCTCACACCCAAATCGACAAGTGCTTCTTTGTGGGATATCCTAAGGAAACTAAGGGATATTACTTTTATAATCGGGAACAAGGCAAAGTGTTTGTCGCCCGACATGGTGTCTTCTTGGAGAAAGAGTTTCTTTCAAGAAGGGTTAGTGGGAGCGAGGTGCATCTTGAAGAAGTTCAAGAAACACCGAAAACGTTTCAGCGACCACGGAACCACAACAGGAGGAGCAAAGTGTTGCGCCACCGGTTGTAGATACACACCCCCACGGAGGTCCGAAAGATCACGTCGTGCGCCCTGACAGTACACAGTGCGGAACAACGTGATATATTGTTGTTGGACAACGATGAACCTAAGACCTATGAGGAAGCGATGGTGGGACCCGATTCCAACAAGTGGCTTGGAGCCATGAAATCCGAAATAGAATCCATGTACGACAATCAAGTTTGGAACTTGGTTGATCCACTGATGGTGTCAAAACCATTGAGTGTAAATGGGTTTTTAAGAAAAGGCCAATATGGATGGAAATGTTCACATCTATAAGGCGCGATTGGTGGCGAAAGGTTTTAAACGATTCAAGGAGTTGATTATGATGAAACCTTCTCGCCCGTCGCAATGCTTAAATCTATTCGGATTATCCTAGCGATTGCTGCATATTTCGATTATGAGATATGGCGAGATGAATGTCAAAACGGCTTTCCTAAATGGAAACCTAAGCGAGGATGTATACATGATACAACCTCGGGGTTTTGTCGATCCAGAATCGCTCTGGAAAGATATGCAAGCTACGAAATCCATTTATGGATTGAAGCAAGCATCTCGGAGTTGGAATATTCGTTTTGATGAAGTAATCAAAGGGTTTGGTTTCATCAAAAATGAAGAGGAGGCCTGTGTTTACAAAAGGTCGGTGGGAGCGCAATTGTATTTCTAATCTTATATGTGGATGACATATTTCGATTGGAAATGATATCCCTATGCTTGAATCCGTCAAGTCTTCATTGAAAAATAGTTTTTCCATGAAAGACTTAGGGAGGCAACATATATATTGGGCATTCGGATCTATAGAGATAGATCCAAGAGGCTAATTGGATTAAGCCAAAGTACATACATTGACAAGGTGTTGAAAAGGTTCAACATGCATGATTCCAAGAAAGGTTTCTTGCCCATGTCACATGGCATTAATCTTAGCAAGAATCGTGTCCTCGGACACATGATGAGCGGAATAAGATGGGTATGGTTCCATATGCTTCGGCAATTGGATCCATCATGTATGCCATGCTTTGTACACGCCCGATGTCTCGTACGCTTTGAGTGCTACGAGAGATGCCTCGAGATCCAGTGAAGGTCACTGGATCGCGTAAAGAATATCCTTAAGTACTTGAGAAGAACTAAGGATATGTTCCTAGTCTATGGAGGTGAAGAAGAGCTCGTTGTAAGTGGTTACACCGATGCTAGCTTCCAAACGGACAAGGATGATTATAGATCGCAATCTGGGTTCGTGTTCGCTCGAACGAAGGCGCGATCACCTGGAAGAGTTCCAAGCGGGATACGTTGCTGATTCTACAACGGAGGCCGAGTACATTGCGCTTCGGAAGCCGCAAACGAGGCTGTTTGGATCAAGAAATTCGTTTCGAGCTTGGTGTGATGACCGAGTGCGGCCGGTCCAATGTCTCTCTATTGTGATAATAGTGGAGCCATTGCGCAAGCCAAGGAGCCGAAGTCACATCGAAATCCAAACACATACTTCGGCGATATCATCTCATCCGCGAGATAGTGGACGAGAGGTGATGTCAAGATATGCAAAGTGCACACGGATCTCAACATAGCCGATCCGCCGACAAAACCTCTCCTCGGCGGAAGCATGAGGCGCACACAAGAGCAATGGGTATTAGATACTTACATGATTGACTCTAGTGCAAGTGGGAGATTGTTAGTGATATGCCCTAGAGGCAACATGGAGATGTTGGATATCACGTCAATGTTTATGTATTTATGAATAAAGTGTTATTCAGTTCCATGAAATAGACATCTTGTATTGATCAATAAGTATGTGACTTATTTATGAGACTCTTTATGTATGAATCTATTTCTAAATGATCCTCGATCATATATCATATTGTTGGAACAAATATGATTCTAAGATCGGCATGTTTATTGATTGATGATCATGTCTCATAGATCATGGGTATGGAGATACCAAATCAATAAACATGGACATATGTGTTGGAGAACACATTGTTGGATAGACCCACCATGAGACACTACAGAATTAATGTGCCATTAGTTGGTCTCGGGTAGTGTTGGTACAAAGTCCTTAGACTGAGATCACCATGGATTCCAACATGTGTAGTAGCCTACTTTGGAACTACCAAACGCTATTTCAGAATCGGGTAGTTATAAAGGTAGTTTTCGGGTTTGCTATGGAACATGGAGTGGGATGTGAGTGATCAAGATGGAATTTGCCCCTCCTTTGGAGAGATATCTCTGGCCCTCGAGGTAATGGATTATGGAAATGCATGGCCATGCTAAGTTGATTGAGGAGTCAATCAACGGACAGATAATCCAATACGGTTCGAGTGAATGGTTAAGCTATTGAAGGGATGGCACACATCTTGCCTATAGCTTAACGTATCGTGAGGCAAAGGGATTTGTGTACACATTACAGGTTCAGAGCCGATATTATATTCTTGTATACTATGGTGTCAATATGTGCTGCTAGGCGCCGCTGTTGACAGGTCGGCTGAGTTGGACTCGAGCCGACGGTCGGCTAAGTTAGACTATAGCCGAAACCGAGTATACCTGAACCTACAGGGTCGCACGCTTAAGGGGATAGAATAGATATTCGAGTTGGACTCGGATACGGCTCGATCGGATAGGGATCCGATCGGATAGAGTCATATGGGCTTACGACGTATGGGCGGCCAACTCTATGAGATACGGATGAGATCCGATTCAAAATAGAGTCCTAATCGACCACTAGTCCCGTCGGCCAACTCTATATAAAGGAGGGAGGGTGGAGAGCGTGACATGTCAATTGCATCGCGTGCAACAGAAGTCGCCGAGATCAATCTCCACGGAAACCCTCCCCACTTTCGAGCCAAACCCTAGCCTTGCATCGCGTGCTAGCACACGGGTGTACGGCGTTCTATCCCCGGACGTGTGGATACCGGTAGAGGCGCTACTACGTTGCGCGCTGTTGATCGGCTTCGGATCGGCTGCAATCGGAGCGATCGGCTGTGGTGGAATCGGCTGCGGTCGGGCGCATCGGAGCGAGGCGTGAGAACGCGGCCGGACGACTCGAATTAGGGCGATTGGCGAATCGGTGTCTCAGGAATCGGCTACACTGTTCCGGATCGGATTGCCACGATTGGCTATTCCGCTGCACTCTACTCCAATCGGTAACGATCTATCGGCCCTTACTTGCAAGTGTTCCTGGTTTGCGCGGTTAAAAGTTTTTGTTTTCGACTAGCGTAGCCTCTGCGTAATCCTTGGTGCCGACGTCCGAAGCTCTCCCACTCGGCCACAAACCATTCGGCCGTGACGCCCAACGCCATACTCCACCCCCGAGCCGATTAGGCCGAGGAGGAAGCCTTAGCTCTTTCTTCTTTCTCATCTTGTCGCCATCGGACTCGAAGAAGACGACCACCGCCATCGCTAAGGAGCCTTGGTCTTTTCCTTCTCTTTAACGTTCTGCACTCACCACACTATGCCAAACATTTTCACCTTTGACATCATTTTGTTTCCTCCATTGTAGTTGCAAGAACGCCATCGTACTCCATTGCAGACTGGAGCACGCCCTGAGCGTCACCGCTGCACCATCGTCACCGTTCCGGCCAATCTAGACGGAAACAAGCCAAGCCGCCGCGCCATCACCATCACCTCGCCCATCCTCTTCATTCCCCTCAACAACCTAGAAGAATGGAGCTCTGACGGAATGGATCGCCGTCGCTGTCCCTAAATTCCGACCCCCATCTCCATAGCCGATTCCTTCGCATCTGGTGAGCCAAAATCAAATTAGTTGTGCCAAAAGCATCTTTGGAAGGTACTTGAGCTATTGCATGCCTCACCCGCCTCTCATGCACCGATTGAGCCAGCACTGTCATCGTGAAGTTTTTCGCCCGCCGTCGGAGACTCTCACATCGCCATGGACTTACAAGTGTTGTCGGCGCTGTTCGACATCGGGTGAGTCTTTATAGACCCCGCAAGCATCTTTACGTACCTCATCTTGATATAGAACGGGTTAAAATTTCATATGCATTGCTTACTCGAGAGATACTACCGCCTGCGCCATCGCAGCCATAGATTCCGGTCGCCATTGTGCACGAAACCACCACCATTAGCTTCTCCATCCTCCTCCGCACTCTCTCTTTTGATCGCGAACACGAGATG
Source organism: Oryza australiensis (assembly GCA_019925245.2). Taxonomy (NCBI): domain Eukaryota; kingdom Viridiplantae; phylum Streptophyta; class Magnoliopsida; order Poales; family Poaceae; genus Oryza; species Oryza australiensis. The sequence continues at coordinate 206,879 of JAIFGZ020000422.1, forward strand.
AGCGACCGGACATCGCCGGTGTTAGTGATATGCCCTAGAGGCAACATGGAGATGTTGGATATCACGTCAATGTTTATGTATTTATGAATAAAGTGTTATTCGGTTCCATGAAATAGACATCTTGTATTGATCAATAAGTACGTGACTTATTTATGAGACTCTTTATGTATGAATCTATTTCTAAACGATCCCTGATCATATGTCATATTGTTGGAACAAATATGATTCTAAGATCGACATGTTTATTGATTGATGATCATGTCTCATAGATCATGGGTATGGAGATACCAAATCAATAAACATGGACACATGTGTTGGAGAAGAGATTGTTGGATAGACCCACCATGAGACACTACGAGGAATTTATGTGCCATTAGTTGGTCTCGGGTAGTGTTGGTACAAAGTCCTTAGACCTGAGATCACCATGGATTCCAACATGTGTAGTAGCCTACTTTGGGACTACCAAACGCTATTTAAATCGGGTAGTTATAAAGGTAGTTTTGGGTTTGCTATGAAACATGGAGTGGGATGTGAGTGATCAAGATGGAATTTGCCCCTCCTTTGGATTGATATCTCTGGGCCCCCCGAGGTAATGGATTATGGAAATGCATGGCCATGCTAAGTTGATTGAGGAGTCAATCAACGGACGGATAATCCAATACGGTTCGAGTGAATGGTTAAGCTATTGAAGGGATGGCACACATCTTGCCTATAGCTTAATTGGTATCGTGAGGCAAAGATATTTGTGTACACATTACGGGTTCGAGCCGATATTATTCTTGTATACTATGGTGTCAATATGTGCTGCTAGGCGCCGCTATTGACGGGTCGGTGAGTTGGACTCGAGCCGACGATCGGCTAAGTTAGACTATAGCCGAAACCGAGTATACGAACCTACGTGGTCGCACGCTTAAGGGGATGAGAACAGGCATTCGAGTTAGACTCGGATACGGCTCGATCGGATAGGGATCCAATCGGATAGAGTCCTATAGGCTTACGACGTATGGGCGGCCAACTCTGTGAGATTCGGATAGGATCCGATTCAAAATAGAGTCCTGATCGGCCACGTGTCCCAGTCGGCCAACTCTATATAAAGGGGTGAGGGGTGGAGAGCTGCAGAGTACATCAAGTCAATTGATTGCGCCGAAATCAATCTGATCACACGCGGCTTTAGAAGTTGTCGAGATCAATCTCCTTGGAAACCCTCCCCACCTTCGAGCCTAGCCTTGCATCGCGTGCTAGCACACGGGTGTTTGGCGTTTGTCCGGACGTGTGGATACGGTAGAGGCGCTGCTACGTTGCGCGGCTTGTTGATCGGCTTCGGATTGGCTGCAATCGGAGCGATCGGTGATTGGCGAATCGGTGTCGGCTTGCGTGAATCGGCAACACGAGTTCCGGATCGGATAGCCACGATTGGCTAATTTCGCTGCATACTCAATCGGTAACGATCGTCGGCCCTTACTTGCAAGTGTTCCTGGTTTGCGCGGTAAAAAGTTTTTGTTTTCGGCTAGCGTAGCCTCCGCGTAACCCTTCAGCCGGAGCCGGCGAGGAGCTCACCGTCACGGGCTGCTCTACCCATCTCCTTCCTCTCTGTCTTGCTGACAACGGGCCCCACTCCTTCGGGCGCCAAAACCTCTCTCTCAAAACCACAAGCCGCTGACCCGTGGGCCCCTGTACGACATATTGGAAAGAAATAGGGAGGGAGTGAAATTTCTATAAAAAGCTAACCTCACTTAGAAAATCCATATAAAATTCAAAAGGCTCATTTTGGATGGGACAAATTTCCATGGACTCCCTAGATAATGAACTTTAGTATAGAACTGTAAAACATAGCCCTCACTGCACAAATGGTATTCCGAAAATATAAATAAAGAAAGCCATACATACATCATGTGCAAAATTGTAAAATACATAGAAAATTTGATTTAACCTCATTCTGGACAAACTCAGATTTCATAGATTCCTTATCTCACCCTCTCTGAATAGGGAAAATAAAAATGTATACATTCCTTGAGCCAAATGCTTGTAAAACTACTTTTGGGAAAATGATGTACTTTAAGTAAACCAATCTTTAGGGAGTCATTCAAAAATTATTCTACCTCCTTTTTGAATGAACTTAAATTCTGTAGAATCACCCAAACATGTTCTGTCAAAATATAAAATAAAAATATATGCCCTCTATGTAGTATGACCTCTTAAAATAATTGTAAATGAAACTAATGATTTAATGCACCCTCCAACATGTGAAAAATTGTGAAAAATTCAATTTTAATCCTTTTAAGTGAAATGAGTTTATATAAAACCATAAATAAATGACCTTCAATTAGGTAAAATAAAATATGGCAACTCATATACTAAATATGTAGGAAAACCTTAAATAGATAACCTAGGTGTTAATCACAATAGATAAGCTAAGCATCATGTGTATGCATGTATAGATGTCTATATAAATTGTATCCTAGCTCTAAGTAAATCAAAATAAAACATGTTAGCCCAGGGGAACCATATGATCCATCCCTAAATACCAAAACTTAGTAGACATAGTTCATATAATAATCCCTAGGTTAATATGTCAAGGAACTAACATAGAACACTCCTAGCTTATAAAGTAGGTAGTAAAGAAATTTAATCTCTAAACCTTGGACTAAGAGTAGATTTGATTAACTGAAGTATTTATTATTATACACCTCTAGCAACATAGAACCGGTTCTGAATATACCATTCCTAAGTTAAGCACATAAGGACCCCCATATACCTAGAACACGTTATAAATTGTAAAACCCATAGGAAATTCATAATAGCTCCAAAAACTATGAAACTAAATGTGTTAGTCTTAGAAAACATATTTATTCACCTCTGAGGAATCAAGGTTAATAAAAATCAATTTATAGAAATACTTTAGAACACTACCTAATTACATACTACTCCATACCGATAAAACTTCTAAAAACATATCTCTTAGATGGAATAAGATAAATTTAAAATTCTTCCACCTAAAATCATTAGATACCAGTAACTACTCAATGTCCAAATATCATGCATTTTAGAGTATTTTGGATTTTTCACATATTTCGGTGTTATTGCATGACGTGTATTTTTTAGATAATTGCACAAACGATGGAGGAGTGGATTAGGTGCTAACATTTCTCCAGACCATGGCAAGTTCATGTCCCTCCTTTGAACACATTGAATCCCATGTTTTTGGGCTAAATGTTTTGATTGAAACGTTGCATGTGTATTTCTTATTATTGAAACTTTTGAAGTTATAATTTATAGTTATGTCCTGAAAATGCATGAATCCCCTTTTGAAAATCACTCCCTTGCTGTTTTAAACCTTATGATTAATTAGAGTACTTCAATTGTGCTCATATGAATATATTATGTTTTTATAAATTGCAAATGCTTAGCCTTGCTTAGTGATGAATAAAAACATGGCCATGGATCACTTACTATATTTTATGGAAACCTTTTCGATATTTTAGACAGATATGAACCCCGATTATTTGTGAAACAAAATGAGATAAGATGTGATTTTAGACTTGGGCAGCAAGTGGTATGCAATTGATGTATTTGTATACCGATAGGGAGTGTTCGCCGAATCGATTAAGGACCGAAGTACATGTCATTCATTATGTTTACCGTTCATCCACATGTGCTAGTATGGGATAGCCTTAGCTAATTAATCTACTTAGCACCTAGCCTTGCATTATGATAGGCCGAAGTGTATGGGTTTAGATAACCCAGAGGAACTTCCTATTTACCCCTTTGTGGTAGTTTAGGCGACTAAGTCTGTCCAATACAACGATATTGTGCCACGTTGGTGGGTTCCTGTCGCGTCCGCCACCACGACGTTAAGTTAAGGCGTGGGCCCACCACTTAACGGTTTTAGGTCATATTCCAGTATGCCTAGGATGGAGGAAACATGTATCGTGCTGGTGCAAGGCTAGGGATAAGTAGTGTAAAGGCTTCGTTATGACCTCTAGGTCACACTCATCATGAAGAGTGTGGTAGAGTCTTGCAAACTCAAAATAAACTAGAGTGTTCATATCATATGGGTAAAGTTGTACAAACTCTGCAGAGTTCTAAAAACTAATCGATTAGCCGTGCTCACGGTCATGAGCGACATGATGAAGTGCTATGAGTATAATTTTGTGTTTCCAAATATTTTTCGAAAATAAATGATTTGAGTTGATGATAAGTATGATTTATGCGATGTGTTGCCTTACTCCCCAACGTGTGTAAGGAAATGATGTCTATCTATTTATGTTGAATTCATTCCATGATCAATATGTTTCACACGTTGCTAGAATGCCTTGATTAAATTACGTTGCAAATGGTTTGTGAACTAAGATTTGCTTTATGCGGAAAAGCTGAAACTACAAATAGCCTTCCTTCGATTTATAGCCTCATGTATGTAGGTTTGACCGTGCGCTTGCCATTACATTAATTTGATTAATGTACTAACTCTTGCCACTGGAATATCCATTTTGCTTGCAGGTTTAGATTTAGTCTTTTGAGTGATGCGAGTAATCGTCTGGTTCTTCTAGGACCTGAACTTAACGGGGTAAACCCCTAGTCGGTGTGCTTGTGGTTTGGGTAACCAAGCTTCCGCGGTTCTTTGAGTTATATTTATCTATTTGGCCGGTCAGCCTATATAATTATCAAGTCGTTGTATGTCTTTAAGTTTCCTTCCATCTTTCATGTACTCGCTATGTATATTCATGCTTGAGATGAAAGTGTGAATCTACTGCACATCCTGGGAACTATATTCACATGAGTAAGAGTTAAGGTTATTTGAAATGTTGTAGATCTTTAGCCATTTTTTCAAGTCTCATGAATGTGTAACACATCAGGTCATCGCCTTCGAGTGGTTTGACGGGCACATCTCAGGCTGAAGTTGACTAGCAGGCTAAAGGCCCAGAAATGTCTCACGTAACCTTCTCTCGGGACGGAAAATGTTTCTTTATGTCTGTTTGTTGATTTGAAGTGATTCTCTTCAACTTGCAAACATAATGAGAGATCCGGGTCATCTCCGATAGCAGACCATCGTACTAAGCCAACACATCATAACAGAAAGGTCATGTTTGCCATGGTGAAAGACCTAAAAGTAGTATTTTGAAAAGGACCTGGTAGCCAACCCATAACAAGTGAAGATGGTCACGTGGCGATGTGGAAGAAGAAGTCTATTTTTTGGGAGTTATCTTATTGGGAAGTCCTGGACGTCCGCCACGCAATCAACGTGATGCACCTCACTAAGAACCTTTGTGTCAACCTGCTGGGCTTTCTAGGTGTATATGAAAATTCGAAAGATACACTTGATGCACGTAGTGATCTCAAGCATATGGAACAATGCGACGGCCTTCACCTAGAACCAAAGGAGAAAGGAAGTCATTACTTGAGTCCGCCGGCTACACTCGAGCAAGGCGAGAAGGAAAGCATGTTTGAATGCACTGGAGAGCATCAAGATATCGTCCGGATACTCCTCAAATATAAAGGGAATAATAAGCATGAAGGAGAAGAAGTTCACAAACTTAAAGTCTCATGATGCCACATGCCGATGACACAGCTTGGTTATAATTCGGGGTATCCTTCCCGATAATGTTCGAGCAACAATAACAAAGCTATGTGCTTTCTTGAACGCAATTTCACAGGAGATCATCGATCTACACAGACTAGAAGCCTTTCAAAATGATGTGGTGCAATGTCTTGTCAGCTTTGAGATGATCTTTCCACCTTCCTTCTTCAATATCATGATGCATCTTCTATGTCACCTTGTCAAAGAGATCCGTATCCTCGGTCTGTATTCCTACACAACATGTTCCCTTTTGAGAGGTACATGGGAGTCTAAAGAAGTACATCCGTAATCGTTCTTGTTCGGAGGCCAGCATCACTAAGGGGTATGGAACAGAACAAGTAATGTTCTTTTGCCAAAACCTTAATCTCTTCTCCCACGAAGAATTCCACCCGGAAAATGTTCATCCCATTTGGTGCTTTCTTTGTTCCCATTGATGGTTCTTCAAGCTTGTTTCATGGTAATCTGGTTTTTAGAAGTTCGGTTGTTCGTCCCGGGAGAGAAAATTGGGCCTGTTCTTCGCTCCTGCTTGAAACGGTCGCCTTTCCACATAGTCGTATTGGAATTCATGAGGCTGTGCAGAGCGCCAATCCAGCGGGTTCGAAATCTTTGCCTGCACATTCCCCCACCTCCATATCCCCGGTTCTAGGGCTTTGTTCCTCTTGTCTCAATCCAGGTCATGTCAGCCTTAATTGCCCGGGGAGAACCCGCTATAGACGGTGCAAAAGTTTCGGCCACACCTACAAATGTTGCTTGTCACGTTCTGAAAAATCCCTCGGTGGTGTGGGGACCGAAAAACACCTCGGCTCTTGACCGGACCATACCTCTTGGCAGTGTGACTTGTGTCAAGCCCGGTATAACCTGGAGTCCAAGAGTTGGTTCTTGGAAACCATCGGAAGCCGTCCTCGGTCTTTGCACCCACCACTCCCACGAACAAGAGTGAAAGCTTCCTGTTATCCCCTTTCTTCCGCATCAATCTGCTTATTCACTTCATCTCCTTCCAAAGCCCATTCCTTCTCCCAAGCTCCAAGATAATCTTGTGGTTTCATCGGTGCAGACTGACAATATTTCTTGGCAGATTGCTCACATGGCCAACTTCCGGTCAATCCGACACCTTTCCTTATTGACGAACTCCATGTTGAGCATGGGTGGGAGCGCTCGGTGAGGGGAAGAGTTGCTTTTGGAGGGGAGCCCCCAAGGAAACATGAGGAATTTGCGATCGTGTCGTTGGAATCGATCTTGCAAGAGGACAATCAGCTCCACTAAGTGCTCAACAATGTGTGCAACTTCCTTAAAGAGGACCGAGCGAGTCCGCATTGTCGATGCTCACCTCTCCCCGTTGGGCCTAGGTCTAATCAAGCTTCGCTCGGTGGTGGCTGGTGCGTAACTCTCCCTTCCATCTGGGACAAGATCACATTATCAGGGTGGTAAAGCACGATGAAGGTATTAATACTAGATCATGCACCTATACCAAAATTAGTTGGATTATGCTGTTGGCTTTTCCTTTGGACTACCAAAATGACACCTACATCAAGGCGGTGGTAGATTCTTTTGGATGCATGTTGGAACGGTACGGTGATGCCAACAAGTCAAGGATCCGTGTCCGCATCGCTCCCGAGTCCAGATAAAGTGCCACACATCTTAGTGGTTTCGGCTGGTTCCTTGTTCGATGGCACATGGAGATCCGAGACTGTCCCAATCTTTACCTCAATGGCCAGTTCCCAGACCAATTCCCAGCCGATGAAGACCCAGTCCCCCATAATGGGTAGCCCCACCATCAGCATGACCCAATTATGCCCAACCCCGATCCACATGTGCCTTCTGGCAACAAGAGTAGCAAGGTGCGGGCGACCACCTGGGATTCATAGGTGGGGATCCACATCATCAATGGCACCACCAACACCAGGAACAACAACACCCCAGGCAAACAATGAGATGGACGTTGACGTGGAGAACGACGAATGGCCAACCTGGGATCCGCAGATCCTTGAGCAACCCCATGTTCCCCAACACTACTTAGATTTGGATCTCTCGGGGTCTTTGATGCACTATCTCGAGCTCGGTGGCCGGACATTCGTGCGGAAGACCTCATAAAAACCACTGAATGGAGAACAGGACAGTTCCTCATCGAGTGAGGCCACCTCCCTAGCCCTGAATGAAGAGCAGGCACATTTTGCTGCAGCCTGGGCCAGATGTGCTAACATTTCCTTCTATAGAAGAGGGGACCTACCCAATAGGAGGTTCAAAATTGGTGAGTTGTCGGTTGCCCCAGTGTTGCTCATTTCAAGCCCGCTCCAACATGAAGGGCGCAGCCCGCTCGACATGGTCATGGGCTTGAGCTGGTGCCATGGAATCCTGTCCTTGACGTCATCACCCTCCAGCTATGGCCCATGGTGGACAGAGCTCTTAAAGCGGCCCGCTTGAACAAGGCTGTTGCTGCTCATGCAATCAACACTGGCTCACCGACGGACATCAAACAAACATCTGTCCTCCCTAGAGAGGCCAGAAGAACAACCACCATTTTGGTAAAAAAACGCTTGCCCTACCCTCTAAAGTTTCGGAAACAACAATCTCATCCTCCGGTTCGAATAGTGAGAGATATAGCCCGAGGAGTGTCGATGCGAAAACACACACCGGCCGAGAGATGCGCTAACTCTAGTGCAGGTCCATAATCTTGCTTTTGGGGTTCAAGGGTGTGGCAGTTGGTTTGATCCTGCAGCAAACAAGAATCTAAAGAAAGAAAACAGAGTTAAATATATAAATGATAGTCGATCGGCTAATGGCTGATGATTTATCATTCAATATGGAGCCGATGCGATATGCGTAGGATCGATAAAGGGAAAATTAGATCTACTCGATTGGCTGTAGATATCAATAATATGTAATCTATGTCCCAAAATATCCTTAAACCAAGTGACTGGGATAGATCGACAGTGGGGCAAGACAGTATCAATCGCTTATGTCTAAAAGTACTTTAAGACAAAGATTATATGTATTTATAGCATAGTCGATGTCATAAATCTAACATGTATCGGCTAATACTCCGATATCACTTTATACTAAGATATCAATATAGATTAAATACATTAAATAGGAACCGATCAGGTGTTAAGATAACCTAACAGATTGGTAACAAGCTTAATATATTTTATCACAATGAGATCTTAATATGAAGGGCAGGTTTAACACATCAAGTAAACATGCAGGAAACAAGATAACTAAACTAGATAAAATCGGCTAAAACCCCGATACTATCTCTAATAGCAATCATGGGACAAGATAGATATTATGATTCTAGATAATACTTAGTAGGTCAGACTCAACCGATGCAGCACTAAGCATAAAGAGAAGCATAAGATCTAAACAAGTCGATGAAAGCCTTTCAAGATGGTGGATACACTATATAATCTAGCTTGACGTTGATATCTGACCCTATCGGCTGTCGTCTAGTAACAGATGCTAGCCAATTAGGGTTAGACAACAATATTGATCTAGATTATATAGCATATATGATAACTCGATGATTTACATAAACAGGATTAGAGTGTCATAAAGATGTAACCGCTAATCCTGAGAGCGCAAGCCGTCATAACAAGATTTATCTCTCGTCGGAGATCGAACCCGATGCAGCCCAACTTGAAAGCAAGAACTCGTCGAAACAAACGAAAGTAAAAGGTGACGATGCGCTGAAGGTGTTATTGAACTGATTGTTGTTTGATTACACTGTCTTGGGCTATATTTATACCCAAAAACAAAATATGTCCTTGTCGTACATGACTCTTATCTCTATTACAAGCCAAAATATGGACAAGTCCCTTAGGTGGACTCTTACCGGCACAATCTATAAGGAAAATACTTAAAACAACCTAATTAATAGATACAATTGCCTTTTTTGGACTCTATCCACATAAGGCAATCCTCATGAAGCGCTTCAACTTGAATCGTCAATGATTCCAATGTCCTTTTACCGGAATCGGCTACATCGGCTTACCTTGAATGATTCGGTATCAGCCGATTGAACACCTTAGCCAATTCGGTATCAACCGATGAACTCCTTAGCCGATTTGGCTTGCGACTGGTGAATACTCTATTTCCGAAGATCACGATTTCCTCCAAATCTGCCTCGGCCTTGATTCCAAATCCGATTCATGACTTGTCAAATTTGGTCGTTAACACATGCCCCCCAAGTTTGCTATATTTATAATATTGCAGATTTGCCGATTTTTATCTCCAAGAAAATCTAAGGCTTTCCATCCCAGCCGTTACCGCACCCCTCTAAATAATAACTACCGCCTTGAAGTTTTTCACGTCGTTACTTCCATTTTCACCGCTCTAGCCACAACCATCTCCAACTTCACCGGTGATTTCCTCCAAGCTCTCGGCGAACCCGTAGGCGATCCTTTTGCGGCGACGATTCCATCTTCGACGATGTCAACCTCCACCAACCATCTGGTACTCCATCGGCTGAGTTCCCTGAGGTAAGCCCTATCGGCTATAACTTCTTTTCTTGTTGCAATTTGGTTTTCATCTTTGTGATTCGCTTTTCTCCATTGTAGCATCTTTCCAACCAAATTGCAATTCCTAGTCTGGCTCATCCCAATCGATTTTTCTTGGGCCCAATCGGCAATATAGACCCTAATAAGTTCATAAATGTCGAGACCAATAGGGTTTCTTTTAGATTGACAAACCCTAGTTTGGCTCACTGGGCCGGAACTTTCAAGTCTTGGCCATCCACTGACAAAACCAGACCAGCTTGGTACAACAGAGGATCGGGTAGCAAGCACACTCATTGGGATGAACTTGGAATAGCGCAGTGCTTAGCCTTGACCATAGCCGATATGACCAAAGACGAGCCCATGCTATGGGCTGCAACTTATTCGGTCCAACACCTTAAATGCTTTCTTATTCAACCAAGGACCAATGACACCAACTCTCCTGGACATGGTCATGATCATGGGTTTGGACATCACTTTGTCGGCTAATCCGGTTAGCTTGAATGCCAAGAATTAATTTTCTTTCAAAACCTAGGCTATCGGTGGTGGAACGACTTCATCGGTCGAACATGGGAACTGGCCTAGTAAGCCCCAGGGAACACACAACTTTGCTATTGATGTGGCTAGAAAAATTATTATTCTGCGGTCCAAGCTGTGGTCCTACCACCAACTGGCAGCATGTGGCTGAAGCCCTAGTAGATAAGAAGCAACTTCCCTTGGGTAAGTATCTACTAGGATATCTTTATCAGACTTTGAATTCTGCATCGGCTAAGATAGCCACAAACTCTGCCATCGGCACTGGTGGCCCTTGGTGGCTATTGCATATTTGGCTCAATTTGCACACTCTCAAGTCTGCTCAGAGGCCAAAATTAGTGGAAGCCGATTTCTCCATCAGTGCAGCCGACCACATATGAGGATGGTAATGAGATTACAAGTCGCCGATGTGTAGACCCCCGTTTTTGTCACAGGAATCACTCGTGTTCATAGTACCATTTCCCTGGATCGAGTAGTTTGGTACCCACGATTACATTACTGAATCATCAAGTGTGCACGATGCATCAATCGTCTTATGCAAAATATTACAATATAGCGCCCAAAGGCAATATATAGAACATAGGACCAAATGGTCCGGAATACAACCAAAAGAAGAAAATAGGTAAGGCAACGGAGAGAAGGCAGCGGCACGCTGTTGCCACAGGCAACGACCAAAGTCTAAGACCTACTGAGTGCCATCGTCCTACATACCCTCCTGGTAGTATGCGTATGGATCTTTAGGATCTTCATCGCCCACATCTGAATGTTTGTGCATATAGAAAGGGTGAGTACCAACCGTACTCACCAAGCCACCATAACAACGATGCATATGATAGGGGATAATCAAGGAATGGTTGTGGTTCTTTTGCATAAAGCAAGTTTTGCAATTCTTTTCACAAGCCTAAGACCTAAGACTGATCAAGTTTCAATTCCATAGTTCATTTAATCAGTGACGGTTCTGTCCACCATCCATTGTGATCCCAAGGATAGCTTCCCGCCATCGGATCGTCATGATTTTCTGGGGTCTACTCCTTCTCGTCTTCCAAGAAGTTGATCCACTAGCACATAAAAATCATCATGCATGCCCATCCCATCATTTTAAAATTTAGAGTCTAGCCAAGCGAAAAACTTGTCTGCCGCTCCATAACCACGAGCACGGCTATTCGAATAGATTGCTTTACTCTGCAGTGGATGTACACTTTACCCGTACTCCATGACTTGCCCAACACATGAGCTGAAGTCCCAACACATGAGACGTGTCACGACAAACCCTTTCAATAACCTTAACTTGAGCCTCATGCACTCTAGCCATACATAGTTTCTAGCAGTGAGGGGAGTTCTGGCGTTCCCGGGAAGGGAAAGTCTCACTCATTCTTTAAGTTGAAATTACATCAAATTTCAGTACGATGTTCCACCTGTAGGCTTCCCGCCTATTCTCACACAAATGAACCACTATGAAGGGGTACCGCCACCGTTCAGCTATCTACTCCGCTAGGTCTATACCCATTCGAGAAGTACGGTTGTACTAGCTTGTTTCATGTTTATCTCATGGCTCGGTCCTTAATTGACCAGGGACGGCACTTGCCTTTGCCGGAATCCACCCAAATCATCTAGCCGCCCCAGTCTAAAACATTTGTTTTGTGTTTAGTTTTAATCCAAAACAATTTTATCATTGTCATGGCAAGGTGGTGCTCATGTCTCCACATGCCGTATATCAAGCACCTTTCCCAGGGTAGTTGCCCAAGCATATAGCATTTGATAAATATGAACATGCATGAATCTAAATTAGCAAGGCTAAGCATTGTCGAAGATTGACTTCGAACGCACAACGCTATGGGGTACAAAGAATATACAAGTATTCAATATCAAGGCATGTCATATAACATTTATGGGAGTTCTTATGTGTATAGCATGCATATTTGATTTAAAAACAACATAAGTTCGCAAAATGGTTCAACATGCTCAAAGGTAGTGATGACTTGCCTTGCTCGCAACCTTGTTGACTTGGGTCTTCGGCGAACTCAACGGCTCCCTCGGATTTGTATAAATACGTGTGAGAGATCCGATTGAATTCGACTAGAATTAAAATAAAATCACCAAAATGCCAGATAAATTGCACAAGCGGCTCCTACAACTAGACTATGATTTTAGGTGAATTTAGGTTCAAGTTTCGCTAAAATCCGAGTTAAAACGAGCGAATTTTAATAATGTGAAGTTACGCATTTTACCGATTTAATTAATTATGAGGTGATAATATTTCAAGTTAATTCACTTTAAATTTTAGAAATACTATGATCGACAATTCAAAAATATTATACCGGGAAAAGAAATGGTTAATTCTAATTTTATTTCCAAATTGTATCCTAGGTGACAAACCCTAGGATTAAAATAATCGAATCCGAAAATAATTAACCCTAAAGCTTGACACTATTTAGAATTTTTCAATTTTATAAATTCATATGATAAAATTCCTAAATTAAATTCATGCGATAATTAAATTATTAATATTATACTTAATATCTAGCCTATAATTATCCCCTAAAATTTTATTCCGAGAAAATATATTTTCTCCTAAACTTCCTAAATATTTTTACCAAAATATTTTCCCATTTTCCCATTTTTCTTTTTCTTATTTTTCTTTTCTTCTTTCCTTTTCTTTTCTTTTTTCCTTTCTTTTCTTTTTTTTTCTTTCTTCTTCCTCCTTTCCTTTGTTCTCTTCCATCTCTCTTCCCTTTCTCTTCTCGTGAGCCGGGCTGGACGGGCACTAGTGGCGCGGCGGCACGGGCGAGGGAGGGAACTCACCGGCGCGGCGGCAAAGGGGTGGCGAGGTGGAGCTCCGCACGGACGGCAAGGGGAGGCGAGGGCGGTGTCGGCTGCGACGCAACGGCGCGCGGCGGCGGCACGGTGAAGATGCTCGGCATCGCACGGGATGAGGGAAGAGGGGAAAGGGCGTGGGGAGGAAGAGAGGAGGGAGGAGGACTTCTTATAGGCGGCTGGAGAGGGGAAACGGTGTGTGCGGCGCGCGGCGCGTGTGCGCGCGGGACGTGAGCGGCGTGCCACGTGCGCGCGACACGGCCGGGCGCGCGGCACGACGCGCGGTGTGCGCGCGGACGGGGGGAGTGGCGCGGCGCGACGCGTGGCGTCGCGGCCGGGGATGGGCGGCACGCGGGAGGGGTTCCGGGCGGCGCGGCGCGGCCGAACACCGGGCGGTGAATGAACATTGCCATCTTTCAATTTCCGATTTTATTTTTTTATTTATTCCTTTTTCATTTCACCTATAAAATTAAAAATATAATTTTGGCCCCAAATATAAATTTAATTTAATTTCAAATTTTAAATTTTGCCCAACTTTATTTTTATAATTTCCTTTTTATTTATACTTTAGTAATTTTTATATTTCACCCAAATATATAATTTTGGTCCAAAAGAAAATTTGTATTGAACCTTAGTTTTCCCAGTTACATATATATATATATATATATATTATAATTTTATTTCTAATATTTATTTTGCAATTTCCTTTCTTTTAGGTTTTTTAAATCTTATCGACTTTTCCATCGTTAAATAAATATTCTCTTATTTATAACTTGGCAACAAAGACTCGCAAATAAGTGGCAAATAAATACGACAAGATGCAACAATTCAAAAGTTTTTGTAAGTTCCAAATTTTATATTTCGATTTTTAAGCCTTCGAATTTTAGGGTGTTACAGGATGCATGTCCTTTGGAGAAGTGACATCTTCATATGCAGGATCCAAGCTATCAGCTGACCTCTTCAGAGACTGGTTCGGCAACTTCTATGAAGGATTCCCAAGGGACTCAAGAATTCGGTTTGCATATGAACACTGAAGATTTTGAGCTCCCAGGAGACTTAAGATTCGATGAGATCAATTCGAGAAGTTTGAAAAATCTAGAGAAGTCTTCATAGCCGCCATATCTCTCTCGCATCCTCCCGTCGGCATCCATCTGGCGAAAATGTCCAAGTTTCATATGAGTTCTACTATCCGATGAGTGCTGCCAAACAATTGGACATGGGTTAGCTGCTGATCGGCTTGTACTTTGCGAACAAGATCGAAGCCAGGAGGGAAATCACTTCGGGCCTCATGATGGACAGACTGCTAAAAATTCAAGGCCTTCCACTTGGCAGCGTTGACAACATTGAATTGGCCATAATGAGGAGTGCAATCTTTGACTGATGGTGGATAGAGTGAAAGAAACATCTTTTTCACCAATCGGCTTCAATGTACTTGAGTACTATGTATCCGGAGTCGGTTCCACAAGTAAACATTCTTCCTTTTCGTCAAATTCTTTATCGTTGGCTTACACCTTTCAATATTTGACCATTCTTTCTCTTTGTTTTGCGGACCACGGACTCCTCACCTCCTCGTGCCCCAAAGTGGAGCGAGTCATACATTATGCTACGGGGATTATTCCAAATGGTGGCGGGTTGGTTCCTTCAAGAATCGGCTCTGATGGCCCCAAGACAGCCTCCCTACCCCATGGTCAAACTTGCCAGCCAAACCTTTCCGAGGTTGGAAGAAGGAAAAGAACCAAACCATTGGCTGCTGATCCATCAGCTGCGAAGAAAAAGGCCTCCCAGAAACAAAAGATTGCTGTAGTCAATGATCTGCCTTCTCTAGATCTAGACGTGGAGGAGTTTCTAAATCAAGAAGAGATGGAGGAAGCCATCGAAACCGCTGTGACCGACACATGTGAAACAAGAAAAACTATACAAATGTTGTCACCGATGCACCAACCCCTCGAAGACTCCAACTCCTCCTAAACGCCAAACTCATCCCCATCCGATATGTAGTTTTCTGTAGTTTACTTCCTTTAAATATTCACATTTCAATTCTGACCAAACTCCTTTACTTGTAGAAAAAGAAACTAGCCACCAAGAAGAAAATAGTTCCACCTCCATCGGTAACTCTAAACTCAAAACTTTTCTCAACTCTCAATCAACCTATGCTTAACTAAACTGTCACTTTTCTTTTTGTGAAGCCTCCTCGCTCTCCAACACACGGCATGAATCCAATGAGCATACTCCATCGATTGTAGGCAGCCATCATGTCGCGAAGGAGAATTGGCTCAGTTGTCCCTATAAGTACTTCTTCCAAACTCGTATCGACTGTCTTGAGTTCTTCAACACTTAACAATCCCAACATCCTCTTTTTCATGTTCTAGTTGATATGTTCTCTTCGACATAAGGCAATTCATGGATGAAGAGGAAGAGACCACAAGCAAAAGCCCTAGCCCCCCTTGCCGATGAGTTGAAGGCTTCACTGTTAGACATTGCTCATCGACTAGAGAGCTCCTTGGATAGCTTGGTCGTCGATTGCGGGCCAATCAAAGCAAGGTTTGAAGAAATCCAAGACCAAATCCCACACAACCTTGCGACATCATCTCCCAAGCAAGTATTCCTTAAACAATGCCGATTCAAGTTGGAGAGGGCATGACAAAGAATTGCTGATCGGCAAGAAAGGAAAGATCTTGAAGCCACCATCGAAGCTAATCAGCAATCAATCACCGAAGACAAGGCTAAGCTTGATGATATGATCGCCGAGCTAAGCTCCATTTAGGCTAGCATTGATCGGCTGGAGAATCGCAAGGCGGAGCTACTAGCCAAACTAGAGCAATGCAATGCTGACTTAGCATCGGAAAAGCAAAAACTTGTCAATCTCCCCAGGGCCATTGAAGAGCAAAAATCCAAGTTGAAGACATCATTAAGCATTTATAGATCTAACCAAGACCCGAAGGTGAACCCAGAACCGATGCTACCGACGCCCAAGCCATTGAAGAAATAGAGAAAATTAGGCAAAGGGCTATATCGGCTATAAACAAGCTTGTGTCTAGATGAGCCGATTCCTCCGCAATAGCAGTTTGAAACTACGTAAACTCTTGTGTCGATTCTTGTAATAGGGGCGCTTCAAACCTTTGTAAACTCTTTGTGAACTTCTGTAACATAGCTCTCGTGAAAATATTTTTTAAAAAAGTCCACATATTTTGTATGCATGTATGCCCCCTAATTTTACTATGCCGACATTGATAAAATTATAGATTGACTAAGGGTGATATAACTTATATCGGCCATCTAAAGGCGATGTCAACACATCGGCTATCATGTATCGGCATAACACGGCCAAATCATGAATTGATCCAAACACTTGGATAATATTTTTTCAAATACTTCCCATTGAGAGTTCTTCCAAAAACTTCTCCACCAAGTCCTTTCAACATATAAGCTCCCTTAGAAACAACAGATTTGTATATCCGAAAAGGCCCTTCGCAATTCGGTGACCACTTGTCGAATTTATTATCACGAGTTCCAATCGGTAAAATCAATTTCCAAACCAACTCGCCTTCTGAAAAATATTTTTGCACAACTTTCTTATTAAAATGACGAGCAATTCTCTCCTTACCTTTCTTTACTTTCTCCAAAGCACGCATCCTAGATTGAACCAACTCTTCCAATTCATCGACCATGAGATTATGATAATCGTCGGCTATCAGCTCATCTTGCAAATCAATTCTCCTTGAGCCGATGAAACTTTCCCATGCTAGCATGGCTTCATGCCCATAAACTAGTTTGTAAGGAGGAACTCCTGGATCGATCCATGACAAGCCATCGATAAAACCACAATGCCTCGGCTAATCGGCTATGCCATTGCATTGGAAACTCAGAAATCTTTCTTTTAATCAACTTAATCAAACTTTTGTTGGATGCTTCTGCCTGTCCATTAGCTTGTGCATAATATGGTGAACAATTCAACAACTTAATCCCCATGCTTTCTACAAATTGGACAAACTCACCCGATACAAAGATAGATCCCTGATCGATTGTGATAGTCCGAGGAACATCAAATCGGTATATAATGTGCTCTTTAACGAACTGAATTGCATCTCCGAGTCAACCTTCTTCAATGGTATTGCTTCCACCCACTTCGTGAAATAATCGGTTGCCACCAATATAAACTTATGTCATTTGCTTGAAGGTGGATTGATCGCCGATCATGTCAATTCCCAACCTCCGAACGACCATGGCTTGATTATAGGATTCATAGCCGATGTTGGTGCTCTTTGAATTGCTCCAAACTTCCGGCAATATTGACAACCTTTATAATATCGAAGCAATCTTCTAACATCGTTGGCCAAAAATACCCACTCAACGAAGCAACCACTTCATCTTGTGGGCCGATTGATGAGTACCACATATACCTTCATGTACGTCTCCCATCACAACTTTTGCTTGATCGGCACTCAAACATTTTAGCAATACCCCATCAATCGTTCGATAATACTGACTCATCATCCAACAAGACATATCTCAAAGCTTTATATCGCAATTTTCTCAAAGCCGATTGAGAAGGATTCTTCAAATAAGTAAATACATGGTACCTCCAATCATCGGCTGCGATTGTAGCGATCTCTACCTCAATATCCTTCGCCATCGGCTTGTATCCCGATGCCCCCGAGCCAAATCATTGGCTTCAATGTTTTGCTCTCGAGAAATATGCCTCAAAGTCACCAACCGAAAACTATCCATCAATTCTCGGCACTTCTCATTGTAGATCATCAATGTATCATTCTTGCACTCATATTCCTCAGCTAACTGATTGATGACCAACAAAGAATCGCCCATGATTTCAACGGCATCGTCTTCAACTTCCTTTAAGAGTTGTAATCCCTTGAGAACCGCGTCGTACTCAGCTTGATTATTGGTGGCATAAGGCTTAAAAGTATCAGCAAATTTAAAACTTGCCCCCCAAGGTGATATTATGACCAAGCTAATACCACAACCATGAGTACAAACCGATCCATCAAAAAACAATGTCCAAGGCACTATGTCGACCGAGCCGATTGAGTCATTACGATGTTCGACAATAAAATTGGCTATGGCTTGTCCCTTAACCGTTTTGGGCAATTGATATCTGAGATCAAATTCTGTTAAGGCATAGATCCATTTTCCAACTCTCTCTTTCAATACCGGAGCTGACAGATGTACTTAACGACATTGGCCCTGCAAATTATGGTGCATTCATTGGATAGCAAATAATGCCTCAACTTTGTGCAAGAGAAATATAAGCACAAGCACAATTTCTCCACCAGAGAATACCTTATCTCTACATCCAGAAGCCTTCAGCTTAAATAAAATATTGCTCTCTCCTTTCCCTAAAATTCCTGGATCAAGACCGAGCCGATTGACTTTTCATCGGCTGACAAGTACAACTTGAAAGGCACTCCTTTTTGTGGAGGAATCAGAACTAGAGGGGAACTCAAATATTCCTTAATATTATCCAAGGTCTTTTGTTGCTCTGCACCCCATGTAAACTCCTGATCGGCTTTCAATCTGAGTAAAGGTGTAAAGGGCTCCATCTTCCCATATAAGTTAGAAATAAATCTTCTCATAAAATTTACCTTGCCGACCAAAGATTGCAATTGCTTCTTGTCTCCTGGAGGTTGGATATTCTTGATTGCATTAATGCTCCTCTGTGTTACTTCAATCCCCCTCTCGTGAACAAGAAAACCCAAGAATTGTGCAGCCGATACACCAAAAGCACATTTTGAGGGATTCATCTTCAAGCCATATTTCCTTGTTCTTTCGACCACTTTCCTCAAATTGGCTATATGATCGTTAATCTCCTTTGACTTCACTACCACATCATCAATATAGATCTCAACCAACAAGTTGATCAGATCATGAAATATGTAATTCATGGCCCATTGATATGTAGCTCCAGCATTCTTCAAGACAAAAGTCATCACAACCCACTCATACAAGCTGATTGCAATAGGACATCTAAAAGTAGTCTTATGAATGTCCTCTTCTGCCATAACAATCTGATTTTATCCAGCATTGCAATCCATAAAACTTCTAATATTATGCCCTGAAGCGGCGTCAACCAGTTGATCGGCAATCGGCATTGGGTACTCATCCTTAGGGGTCGCATTGTTTAGATCTCGAAAATCAATGCAAACCCTAAGTTTACCATTCTTCTTGATAACTGAAACTATATTGGAAACCCACTCAGCATATCGGCATGGCCGAATAAAACCAACATCATACAATCGAGTAATTTCAGCTTTAACAACATCATATTATATCAGCTTTACATCTTCTAGGTGGTTGTTATTGTTAGTGATATGCCCTAGAGGCAACATGGAGATGTTGGATATCACGTCAATGTTTATGTATAAATGAATAAAGTGTTATTCAGTTCCATGAAATAGACATCTTGTATTGATCAATAAGTACGTGACTTATTTATGAGACTCGATATGTATGAATCTATTTCTAAACGATCCCTGATCATATGTCATATTGTTGGAACAAATATGATTCTAAGATCGGCATGTTTATTGATTGATGATCATGTCTCATAGATCATGGGTATGGAGATACCAAATCAATAAACATGGACATATGTGTTGGAGAACACATTGTTGGATAGACCCACCATGAGACACTACAGAATTAATGTGCCATTAGTTGGTCTCAGGTAGTGTTGGTACAAAGTCCTTAGACCTGAGATCACCATGGATTCCAACATGTGTAGGAGCCTACTTTGGGACTACCAAACGCTATTCCGTAATCGGATAGTTATAAAGGTAGTTTTCGGGTTTGCTATGAAACATGGAGTGGGATGTGAGTGATCAAGATGGAATTTGCCCCTCCTTTGGAGAGATATCTCTGGGCCCCTCGAGGTAATGGATTATGGAAATGCATGGCCATGCTAAGTTGATTGAGGAGTCAATCAAGAGCGGATAATCCAATACGGTTCGAGTGAATGGTTAAGCTATTGAAGGGATGGCACACATCTTGCCTATAGCTTAACCGGTATCGTGAGGCAAAGGGATTTGTGTACACATTACAGTTCGAGCCGATATTATATTCTTGTATACTATGGTGTCAATATGTGCTGCTAGGCGCCGCTATTGACAGGTCGGCTGAGTTAGACTCGAGCCGACGATCGGCTAAGTTAGACTATAGCCGAAACCGAGTATACCTGAACCTACAGGGTCGCACGCTTAAGGGGATAGAATAGATATTCGAGTTGGACTCGGATACGGCTCGATCGGATAGGGATCCGATCGGATAGAGTCCTATGGGCTTACGACGTATGGGCGGCCAACTCTATGAGATACGGATGAGATCCGATTCAAAATAGAGTCCTAATCGGCCACTAGTCCCAGTCGGCCAACTCTATATAAAGGAGGGAGGGGTGGAGAGCTGAATTGACATCAATTGCATCGCGTGCAACAGAAGTCGCCGAGATCAATCTCCACGGAAACCCTCCCCACTTTCGAGCCAAACCCTAGCCTTGCATCGCGTGCTAGCACACGGGTGTACGGCGTTCTGTCCCCGGACGTGTGGATACCTGCAGAGGCGTGCTACGTTGCGCGCGTTGATCGGCCGGATCGGCCGCAATCGGAGCGATCGGCGTGGTGGAATCGGCTGCGATCGGGCGCATCGGAGCGAGGCGTGAGAACGCGGCCGGACGACTCGAATCGGCGATTGGCGAATCGGCTGTCTCGGGAATCGGCTACACTGTCCGGATCGGATTGCCCGATTGGTTATTCCGCCGCACTCTACTCCAATCGGTAACGATCTATCGGCCCTTACTTGCAAGTGTTCCTGGTTTGCGCGGTAAAAGTTTTTGTTTTCGGCTAGCGTAGCCTCCGCGTAACCCTTCAGTGGTATCAGAGCTAATCTTGCTTAGTTCGGGTTTTAGATTGGATCGGAACAAGTTTTGCACACGGGTTGATTAGATCAATCGGTTTTTTAGATCTGTTGAGGAGAGTTAATGGTAATTGCGTTCCTTGATAGTGTATCGGAACGGCGTAATGTGATTACGTCGAAGCAATTTCCATATAACTCGGTTTGAGTTGGGTTCGAGATAGTGTTCCTTGATAGTGTATCGGAACGGTATAATGTGATTATGCCGAAGCTATCTCGTAGTCCGATCTTGTTAGCTGCCTCGCGCCTACGCAAACCATCTCCCTTGATAGTGTATCGGGACGGCATAATATGATTATGCCGACATGGTTTCCGTAAGCGAATTCATAGATTGGATCTATGAATTTCGTGTGGTGTTCATAGATTGGATCTATGAAATAGCGGGACCGCCGTGTGCGTACCCCCTTATAGGTCGTCTCGGTGTCGTATCTCTGCGATAAGTAGAAAACGTTTCTACGCCTAACTTGTTTTTGCAGAGAATGCTTTGAGATGGTATGGCCCTATTGTATGTATGAGATGCATGTGATGCATGTAATATTCTTTCATATGTGCAATCCCTGTAATATTCTTTCATACGTGCAATGCTTGTAATATTCTTTCACGACCTGCGAGTCGATGTAATCTTCAATTAGAGCTTCTATAGTAGTAGCTTAGTTTGAAGAAATCAAGCATTCGGCACTCGAAAGAACGGTGATGAAGATGGAGATCCTGTACACCGGCATGGAGATGGAGATCACCATGTGAAGGGGGCCATACTATTTCATGCTATTCTACCGCTTTCATATATGTGATATGTTTGTTTGATAGGATAGCATCCCTCACAAAATTAAGTAGTAATGATGCCCTTCCAAATGTTGCACTCCACCGTTATGCTCGTCAATGGTGGGTCTCGCCAAAGCAGAGTGCCATTCTCTATCATAACACGAGGGGTATATGTCGGACATATACAGCAGAGCATTTGGTTTACTTAACAAGGCTATCAAAACAGTTTTGGGCCTTGGGGCATAGGTTGGGGCCGGGGCATGGAGATGCCACACCAACAACAAGAGTCACATAGAGATGTGATTAGCAAGGAGTTGCTTACCGATGTTACTAATTTTCTAGCAGTGATGCCAAAGCTCACTAGAAAATTAACTAACATGTGGATCTTGACCCAATACGTAACCTAGAGGGAAGGTGCAAAATACGTAATGGGAGTCTAATGTTAAATTGTTTAACAATACACTACTAGAAAAGCCCCCCTTAGCTACGTCAGATTTAGAGTTAGACACGCTTTATTTCGTCTCTATGTCAATGTAGACACGTTTTCATAAAGCGTGTTAGAAGCGTCTTTGTACGTAGCGCGTCAAGTCTTGTAGATATGAATTCTTTAAGCGTTGCTATGAAAGAAAGAGACATTTCATAAACACGTTATATGCATATCTAAAAAATATAGATACAATTTTACAGACACATGTATAAAACGTCTCTAGTGGTGTAGTTACGTAGTAATGTAACGCTTCATTGCGTGTTAAGACACATAGACACAATTTATAGATACATATACAAAACATGCCTGCTAATATAGACGTGTTTTGTAACGATGCCTTATAACGTAGCAATTATTGTAGAGATGATTTAGTAGAGCGTTACAGATGACATGGCACGTGACATGGCGGATGATGTGGCACATGACATGGCACGTGACGTGGCGAATGATGTGGCTGGTGATGCGGCACGTGACATGACAGATGATGTGGCACGTGACATGGCGGGTGAGACGTTTCATAGTAACACCAAAATGCATATTAACAAAAGTAGAAACAATATTGTACATACATTTTTATTACGCGTCTACGGATAAAGACACATTTTATAGTTACACCATATTGTGTATTAAGAATTGTAGAGACGATTTATAGATACATCTATTTTCGTGTGTATTAATATATAATGATTCTTTTATTTGCATTTATAATTGTAATATATCTTTATATTTTCTAATTGGCTAATAATTTATAAATAAATGATCCATGACATTGCATTGACAATCAATTCTTTGCTTCACCAAAAATAAACCGAGTACTTTGAACCAACAAGTATAGTACTTAAGATACTTTGGACAGACAATTGTCTTGATAAAGAAACACAAAAAGTGGCGAACATACGAATAGTTCAAAATTTTGCACTAACAAATAAAACCTATGCTTCATTGTCCGTTCTTGCCCTTCTCCATCGCAGCCTTCACTTCTCCCTTGAGAACTTGTAACATTCTTCACCTGCAACGTGACATGGGGTTAGATAAATGACACGATTTGAAGAAACAATGAAACTGTAGGTTTAATCTTTTCAAAAAAACTTACATGTGAACGGGGCCAAGGAATAGTATAGCCAATAGCATCTAGTAGTGTACGAATCTCAAAAATAGGCCTAGGTATCACCTCATCTCCTTGATTTCTAATGTCAACGTTTTCAAGTCCTTCAACATAAACCCCAACATATTCCTTTCCAAGCATGGTTCCTCCAATCTCTCGTCCGCAATCATTAGTCACTAACTGCGCTTTGGCCACAATTCTTCCTTTGTTTCTTAGGGAAAGAAGATAGACTGGATAATGTCTCTACCATTTTGCAAAACATGAAGATAAGAGTCTTGTACATTTAACTAATTTAATTACAAAAGAAACAAACAGAATAGAAGCATACCGATTCTAACGGTTTCAAACTATTGGCTTTAATTCTTCGAGTCCTCTAGAATAGGCAGAACTTATATTAGTCAAAATACAACATCACTAAAGCAAGTTAACTCATTATAAACAATATTGCAATGTTAGCTTAGACATACCATGTTTACCAATATTGGATCTTCTGGAAAATTTGGGGTTGCATTACCATTATCTTCATGAATTGATCTATGAAAATGTGCTTCCTGCAGTAAAAAAGGTTGAGTCAAAAACCAGTCATGGACATTTCAGATTGTTATAGATTGACATATCAGGTGGAGTCAAAAACCAGTCAAGAACAGCTAGCTCAGAGTGTTATAGATGCATGTTTTCTGTATTAGCGAGCATGATTAGTACAGAGATATTGCACTTAACTGTGCTTGTTTTGCTTCGATTGCAAAAACCAGTCATATATATAGCATGCAATAGTCAATATAAAAATGCATCCCCCTAGTAATAATATAGTTTCCATTCACATTGCCATGTTGCCTGATAGGTTATGCAATAGAAGAATAAACATGCTACAATAATAATGCTAAGGGCATTAAGCTGTAACATGCACACATGTATGTCTAAAATACAACAAACTGTAACATGCACATGTATGTCTAAAATAGAAGCACATTTAACTTGGTCTACAACAGGCAAAATGAAAGATTACCTTAGCAACTGTTTGCTCTCTAGGTAAAGACGTACGGGCTTCGCTGGATGTCTCATGCTGCAAAGTGTCATCGGTCATATTGCATAATACATTAGCAAAAACTTTAATATTATTACTGTAGCTGAGTACATTAGAAATAAAGTATGTATTCTATTACCTTCACTTCAATTGTGCGAGAGTGCAGATTACCAATTGAGCGTGTAGGGCTGTGATCAGTATGACTTTCTGGTTCTACAAGTTCATCCTTGAAAAAAATTAAGAGAGAGAGAAATTACTTCTAGGTGGTAGGCATATATACAGTTCATTGTAACATGAAAGGTCACATATATGTAAAAGTAATAGATTGAACCATTAAGATGTTTAGAACATAATAGCATATCTAATCATTGTTATCAATGAGAAAAAGATGTAGTTGTCATTCTCAAGAAGGAACGAATGCTTACTTCATCATCATGTAGATCCGTTACCATTTCCTTTATGAAATCCTCTTCAGGAAACTTTTTTAACATGAAACCAAGCCAGTGCTTCATGATACCACCCATGCGTTGCATCTTATTCTCCATTTCATTCACTTTCTCTTGGTAGCTCCTTTCTTCCGCATTTTGAGTGACAAAAGTTAGACCTTGAGACAGTCGAACTTCACTCCAGTACTTATCATCATAGTACCCCCGTGCTTTTAACTCCTTAGCAACTATCTCATTGAACACCTCATTAAAATCTTGAGTTGAAAGACTACCATTGTTGTTTTGTTGCCTTTTTTCTAATTCCTCATATGATGCATTCTATAGAAATAAAAACGGTGCACTGTCACAAAATGGTAAACAGAAATTCAGATCGAATATAAATGCTTAGGATCAGAAAATATACCATTACTGCATCCACTTTGTGGGTAGTGTAACTACCATTCTTTTTCTTGTGAGAAGCCTCCCATAATTCAAGCCTATTAATCTTCCTTTTATGATTATCTTCCTGCACAAGAGAGTAAATTGAGACTCATTACAAATCTCAATTAGATGATAGTGAATAAAATAATTAACTTCAGATGAATATATTTCACCATCTCTTTTTTTAGCCTAGCATGGCTTTTTCTGCCTGATGTGTGTGTATTCTTCTGTTCTTTTGCGATCCTAGAGTTTGTCGCACATAGTTTCTACAAGGATAAAATAGTGATGAAGTGTTGTTACACTCGTTGATTTGAAACTGCATATAAATAGTAAATAAAATCATGGCACCTTATGTGGTTCTCGGCACCAAAATCCGACAAGAGCTTTCCACTGAAGTTCATTCACTTTGTTTGGTTTCTCATTTATGATTTCATCTAGAGATCTCTCTTCACGATTGAAATATTGTTTCTTCAACTTCGATTTGTAGGATCGCCACCTATTGTTAACAGTCCTTAGCACCCAGTCCCTTGTAAGGTTGAGTGTTTGGCGAGGGAACTGAAAGTGTTCCTATAAAGAGTAGAGGTAGATGTTACTGGATGGATGAAACTTGAGGTATTTGATTGAACTAGGTACTAAGATTAAATTTACCTCCACATCCTTGATTATTTGTTGCTTGTGAATATTGAACATATCATTGTCCCATCTTTCAATGTGTAAAGGAGCTAATGATGGTTTTTACGCTATCCGTCCAAGTACTTGACCAAGAATGGAGGCCGACCTTTCATTAGGGACACCATTTTCATCGGTCCCTACAATTACCTTTCCTCCTTGTAACTCCACTAGATTTGAAACTCTGAAATCCCCTAAAACTTGTCTCACCTCGCCATTTGGCCCTACATATAGGAAATAGATTGATTTGACACTACATTTTGATATGAAAGAAAAAAACATGAACTTACATATTATCTTAATGGGGGTTCGTGTCTGTTGGCTTGGGAGGCGAGGTAATAAGCCATCAACATCAGGAGGACCTTGTAGGTCATCATCCTGCTCATTCTCTGGTAAGTTGTCCTGTCCATTCTCATTCTCTGATATGTTCTCCTGCCCATTCTCAGTAGGTTCTACATCATGTTCTTCTTGAAGGTTCAAGTTCCTTAACCGTCGAAGTGGTCTTACCATGATTTCTTCTGCATACACATAGAAGAATAAAAACCTTAGCTTGCTAGTTAGTTGGCATAGGACAGGGACAATATGCACATAAATATAAATTCATTACTCCCTTGAGCAATACAAAAACTATCTACTATAGTACAAACAGTTAACAGACACACTACATATATGCTGCTCCTCAACGAGAAAATGAGACATCAACAGAAACAATTTTTATTTAGGTCACCCATGATAATTTTTTAGCTTTCTCTACAGAGATTTTGTAAAGCCTTCTAGGACGATCGAGCTAGGTCATCTGCGATTTGGAGATGCTCCTGCAGTGGCTGGAACTGCAGTTGGTCAGCTGGTAAGATTATTTACTCTTGTGTGGTTCTTTGCCATCTCCAAATTATCGTGCTCAATTTCCAGCCCATTAGATTGTTGCCTTCTATTTCATCAATACAAATATATGATGGCACAATATTGCTGGAGTTGTATAGTTGTAGGTCATCACACTTCATACTGGCACAGCTACACATTATAGAGAATGGAAACAGATTTTGGTAGCAATGGGCATGCCTATGAAAAATAACAATGATGTATGGATATTAGGGATTACTGGACCTTTGTGTTGGTTGAACTGTAGGTAGGCTCAACATCTGCACCAAGTTTATATTTGCAAATTTGATGATAAGAAATTTAGGAGGCATTGGGTATATATAAACATGCTAGAGCAGAGAAGGGTGAGCCGAAGCCATTCACTCCATCAGGCCGAGCCAAAGCCATTCAGACCCTTAAGTAACTATCATTATTAAACAGCTCAACCACTAGCTATCTACTACTACTACAGTACTACTCTGAATTGGTTATAAAGATGACCTAGCTTGATAAGAAGTGTCAAGTAGCTCTTTCAAATTTCAATAGAACTACCCCGCATGTTATTACCAGCATTCAATATAGGGATAAACAATTGATGCACGAGTAAAAAGGTGAGAGCAAACTATAATCGACGACTTCAGGAAAATCAATTAATGAAACTGGAAAAACACACTCCCCATTCATAAAAGGTTATATTCCTAGGTTGTATATCAAAAAATAAAGTTTCAGAAGAAAAACCTATATTACCCCTTATTAAATAATGTGTGATTGGAAATGTAGCATGGTCGAGGTTGAGATGGGGAGAAATTTAAATGCAAAGTTATTAATTTTTGAATTATTTTTGAAACGGAGCGTGAAATTAATAAATTGACTTGTTAACTTCCAAAGGGTAAAATTAGGATTTTATTTAGTGCTACAGCCTACTTGTTAGCTCACTCCATTCTGAACTATTTTATACTTTGACCTAGCACATAGAACGATAGAGCGATGAACAAGATGTCGAGTGTTTTTTAGGCTTTTGGAGTTGAAGATAACAGAGCTTTTGGGAGGCTTTTGAAGGTCCACGGCAGAGGATGTTTTGCCTAGTGAGAAGGTTCAGAAATTTGTGGCATGCAAAGAATGAGGTTTGATGGGTTACTGAACATTAATTGAGTATAAGTCTGGATCATGCAATGAGCTTGTATCTTCTGTATGGGACTTCTTTAAATCCTTCCTCCACAATAACCAGGAAACATCCCTTTTCACTACCTATGAATATAATCACGTGAGCTTTTATGATCCTGATACTCAGCTTTTTCACTCACACCAGACAAAATGCTCAACTCAGCACTTTTGAACAATTTGTCCTATACGGAATCGGCGGCTGCAGAGTACACTGTCGTGGGGAGAAGATGGGAAAATATTGGGTACCTCGATTGGCTATGACGATTCTTGTGTCGTCGCCTGCTCACTCTGGTCGACGGCGGCAACGACGCACCTCCTGCTGACGTCCCTCCCTCCGGCCAGTACGGTGTTCCTGTGGATGCGTTCTTGGGGAAGAGATGGGGAAGAGGAGGAGGAGGAGGAAATGAGGAAATGGTTACTGCGGAAGGTTGCGGAAGTTTTGCAGGAGGTTGAGGATTTTCGGGAGATGTAAGCGCCAGCGCCAAAAATTTTGGCGCACTGCCGCCAGCGCCAAAAATCATTGGAACAGTGGTACAGTGGTACGACTGAGGTATGTTCTAGCGGTAAAAAATATAACCATGAAGAATCAATAGCGCAGTGGTAGAACTACGTAGGCTATAAGCCACCGACCCGAGTTCAAATCCTAGGGCCTCCAATTTTTCCCATGTTTTTAGCTTTTGCCTCAGTTTTTTCCCTATTTTGTTTTTAGCTTTGCCTCAGTTTTTCCCCTATTTTTAATATAATTTTAGCATACAATACAAATTAAAATCGAGTATTTTATCTTAGCAAACATTACACAAATTTTGTTCATAATATTAATATGTATTTTTAATATTTCTAACATATTGTTTTATCATCCTTTACATTTTTAAAATTAATACCTTAATATTTTATGAATTTTTATCACCTTTGTGAGATAAAACCATATAAACCTTTATATTTTATATGACCTAATGTTTTTTCCCTATTTTTACTATATTTTTAGCCTTGCCTCTATTTTTTTCTATTTTTAGTATGATTCTAGCATGCAATACAAAATAAAATCAAGTATTTTATATTAGCAAACATTACACAAATTTAGTTCATAATGTTAATATGTCTTCTTTTAACATTTCCAACATATTATTTTATTATCTTTTGCATTTTTAAAATTAGTACCTCAATATTTTACGAATTTTTATTACCATTGTGAGATAAAACCATATAAACCTTTTTATTTATATGACCTAATGTTCATAACCTTTGTGGTATGTATGAAACCATATATCAATGTCTTTATGGACCTAACGGGAGTAAATATATGGACCGAAATAATGTTTATTGGACGCCTTTATCTCTATTATAGTTTATAGCACCTAATGCTTATAACCATTGCCTAACGGAACCATATCATTCTTTATATTTTCAATATCACCTAATGTTTATTGGACAACTTTATGTATATTATATTTGATTCACTTAATGCTTATTATTCGTCAGATCCGCCTCCATCTACCCCGTGCCGTCGTCACCGCTGGTGATAGCATCTTGCGCTTCTCCGCGAATGTATCCGATTCGTCTACCCTCCCGCTTCCAACGCTCGTGAACTTGTAATCTAGCTGTATGAGATGTTAAATGCTTACTTTCGTGTTATCGTAATTGGATGATGGCATGACATGCGATCATAGTAGGGAAGACCTTCACTGGTTGATGGTCGTCATTCAACGTAAGGGACATAGTTGTTAGTATTTTATAAATAGTTATAATTATAGATTTAGTCTGTCTACAACTGAATTAAAAAAATAAAAATGTTGTCCGAACCGAACTCGGCCTCGTCTGTCCTAACAACCCGTCCTATCTCCCGTACGTGCGCACATATCTCTCCCGTAACTTCTCTCCCTACCCCGGCGGCGGCGCGAACGGAGGGCAGGAGGAGGAGGAGGCGGCGGCGTCGAGGCGGCTGCACGGGAGCGCGGCCCAACAGGGACACCCCCCTCTTGTGCTCTAACCGGCCCAAACAACAAAGAACATCAGCACTCGCGAGCTAGGGTTATCAGCGCACGACACAGCAGCGGCAGGCTAGGCGGGCGGCGGCGGCGGGCTGCGAGCGGCGGCCAGCAGCGGCGACGCGGCGGCGGGCGGCGGCGGGCAGCGGCTGCGCTGCGCCATGCGGGCAGGGCGGCGGGCTGCGGCGGGCTTCTGCAGGGGCGCGACCGGCAGGCTTCTGCACTGCAGGGGCTTCGGCAGGGGCGGCAGACAGAGACAATAGTAAGTTGGATTTGAGTTTGAGCAGCACAAATGTTGGGGACCCCATCCGTAGTACGCATCCCTCTTCCTCCTACCTAGTATGCTGCTATTATTACGCTACTGGATAGATGATCATTGTATTGGCACAGATCGTGTAGTTTCATTGTTCAGTTCCCTCAAGGACTCAAAAATCTACAACTTCTCCCCACTCACCAAATGACCTTATCATTTTCTTTTTCTTATGCACCATTTTTCCCCTACGAACAATCGAGGCCAACTCAATTCATTCAGATTGAGTTTTCCTTCCAATTTCTTTACATCTTTGGCTTCCTCTTAGAGTTTTCAGTCCATGTATATGTATGGTTGCAAATGCTTATGCAGCCTCCATTGTTGTGTGCAGTCGGAGCCAAGATTCCTGCCGGCCAACTGCGAGAGCAGGAGCTGATTGCACACAAGAAGATGAACGCAAAGAATTGTTGTATTGGCACAGATCGTGTAGTTTCATTGGTTTTGTTTGTTGCAAAATGTCATCCGTAATCTTGATTGATGCTTCACTGTGCTATTCAACTCTAGGTACAAGCTGACAAATTGGTGGTTGAATCAGATTATGTTGCACACGGATTGGTGGACCTCATCTCTGAGCATAATATTTCCATGCTTGTAATGGGGAGCCGCAGATGATAAGCACTATACAAAGTACGCATGTGCCAAAGCTCTGAATACGATTATGCACTTTTATCCGTAGTAACTATGATTAAACACTGTGATCACAGTGAATGCTAGTAAGGAATCATGCTTAGGAGAAGTGTTGGTTTTTGTCTTCTTAGCTAAATAAATTCTTCAAGATAATCAGATGTTAAGACTAATTGCTTGCACCTTGTTTTTCTGGGAGGCGAACTTAGTGGTTGTACGCAAGTTAACTTATTTTTGTCAAGCTACTTTCAACACATTTCTCTTGCATGTTTATGGTATTATGATACTAAAACAATATTTAGGAATTTTCGTGTGCTTAAGTCTTTGCCATACCTAAATTTTTTTGCGTCCTCCGCCACTGATTATAGGTAGCATTTCTTTCACTTGGTATCTCATTGTTAAGCTTTGGAATAAACTTGCAACCCTTCAATAAACTTGCAAACCGCTTGTTACAGACAGATTTGCAGTCCACAAGAACCTGTACTAATGAATAGCCCATGCAGGATAACCATGCACGGTAATGAATATATTGGGACTCAAACCTTCTATTGCACATTATATAGCAATGTACAGCCATACAAGGCAATAAGGATTCTGAGTTAGTTAAAACACTAAGAGCAAGGTGTGCCTGCAATACCACCAATTTCAAGTTACTTACAGAGAAATGATGTGTAATGCCATAAACACATGTACATAGTTTGAATATATCTCCAATTTAATCAAAGCATCAATAAGAACCGTCGTAATTTTATATTGCTATTATAAGGCTATGTTGGGTGATTACTAAGCTTTCTTTCATTACAAATTCCCTATAGTGAACAAAACAGAGTAGTGTACAACTGTCGTTTTTATATCATAATCTTTTTAAAGGCTTGGGGTCTCTTTTCCGTGACTGAATGCTAACTTATTTTTGATGAGTAACTCTCAATAATTCGAAATTATGTGATAATTAACTAATTGGTAAAACAACTTATTTTTTTAATAAAAGTTTCTTATTAGGAATAATAGCAGGTTGAGTGAACAAGGTTGAGTGAACAACTGTCAAATATCGCATGAATTGAACCAGGGTAGTTCACTGGAAAACATCCTAGATACTTGATATTAAAATATTTCTGTTTTCGTGCTGTTTGGAAGTAAAAACCATTCTTTTCTGATGCTTGTGAGCAATCATCAGGGATGCCCATGAACACGGAATTTACGAAACAGGAAGGGACGAACTTGTCTCAAGTTACCGTTAAAAACCATTCTTTTCTGATGCTTGTGAGCAATCATCAGGGATGCTGTTTTGCCTTTGATTGCTTTCATGTATACTGATCTTGTGCCCTAAGATACTACCCTTGATTGCGTTTCCATTATATATCAACTTCTTTTGTTCATGCTGTATATTCACATTCGATTTCCATACAAAATTACTTTCATGAATTCCCTTAAAAAATATTTTCATGAATGTACGGAAAGCTTATTCTGAATGAGATTTTCTCACAAATTTCCTTTCACTCTGTTTCATCAGGTTACATGTCACCGTACCTTTATATACAAGATGAGAAACCATTCCATGCTAGTGCTGTTTGTGCTGCAGCAATACATTCAATTACTGTTCCATTTAGATTGCAACGAATGGGCCCGAGTTCAGACTTAGCACATTCATCTGGTAATCTTGACATTGGCGAACTTGTGCACATTTTATCTTATCAAGGTCGGCAGAACATGGTTACTGCTCTGGATGTAGCGATGCATGCCCCTTCTTTGACAGGTACACAACATAACATATGCACTACTGTTATACCAACATTGGATGGAAATTTAATCTTGCTTGCTAATTGCATACTTGCAATTTGCAGATAGAGATGCTATGGGGAACATAGAGATGAAGCTGAACTCTTTGACCCCTGAAATCAGCAATGAGGATGAATATCCCTATTCAGTTAAATCCCTAGAGTTGTGAACTTGTGATTTAAACTGTATTTTCCTAATTAATATCCTCTATTCAAGACTTAAGAGTGTAAACTTTTGAGTGTTATTTGTCATGTGTGCTAGCAAAAACAAATGTACTGTTGTGTGTTTTTAATGCTTTGTTGTGTGTTTTTAATGCTTTGAATTATGAATTTCTGGATGTGTCATGTGGTCTAGCCAAGACAAACGTATTATTGTGTGTTTTAAATGATTTGAAGTTTGAACTATTCGTGAACTGTTGTGTGATTTTGAATGTTTTCTATCTATAACATTTACTCCATTTGTAACTTAAAATGATAGAATTTACTTCATTTGTAACTTAAAATGATAACATTTACTCCATTTGTAACTTAAAATGATAGAATTTACTTCATTTGTAACTTAAAATGATAGTTCTATTTATGTGATTATGATTTATGAGTATAAACATGTGCGGTATTTCGAAATAGGTTTTTGGTGTACATCCGCATATTCCGATTTTGTTTCCGAACCCGATCTTGTTTTTGTCAAAAAATATAGAAACGAAAATAAAAATGGGGTTTTTTCGTTCGTTTTCGTCCGTTTTTCAACGCTACACACACATAGTGCCACTGTTGATGGCGGGCTGGCATGTCTACAGGGAATTGGTCTATCAATCCCTTTTTGAAAAATTTCACGGTTAGGCCAAGTGCCAAAAAGAAAGAAATTGGATACAAATAACGTTTGAGAAATAAATAGTGACTAATCCTTTTTGGTTGATCTAGAAATAGAGTAAATTTCAGATCTTGTAATTAGTTTTGGTTATCCGTAATGCAAAACCATAAGTTCTACAATTTGTTTCAAGGAATCAAGTTTCCTCATGCATGCTAACAAGTTCAATTATATTTTTTTATCCGTGTCAATGATTAAATATAAATTATATAAATACTAGGTTATATGGTATTTGTTTTTTTACAATTCAAATATATTATTTCTTCATCCTTTTCAATGATTACAAAAATTATTTACAATACAAATATATCATTTATTTATCCTTGTCAATAATTAAATAATATATATGTTATATGATAGTTGTATCTTTTTACCAATTCAAATAAATTGTTTCTTTATCCTTCTCAATGATTACAAAAATTAGATTCTCTTGATCCAAATAAGTGTCATTTCTTTTTAAATCAAAATTCATGTTTACTTGTCTACTAATGGTTATTTGATACACTTTATAACGTATCTACATATTCATGGTTCAAAGCATGTCAAATTTTGTATCAATTTGATATGTTTTTCTAATCAAGTCGAAAGCATCTATATCCAGATATAAATAATTGTTTGATATGCTTTACAACGTGTCTATGGGATAATGACACTTCAAAGCGTGTCTAACTCCGTGTCATTTTCTATTGATGGTTAGTTGATATGTTTTACGACGTATATACATGCTATTCACGATTGAAAGCATGTCAAACTTTGTATCAATTCGATACGTTTTCTAATCAAGTTAGAAAGCATCTATACTTGGCTATATACAATTATTTGATATGTTTTACAACGTGTCTACGGGATAATGACGCTTCAAAGCGTCTCTACCTCCATGTCATTTTGAGATGACATCAATAGCGTGTTAAAAAATGTCTTCATATCACCAGTAACACTATAAGCGTGTCTAATATCGTAACAGTCTGACACATTTTCATAATCTTGTCAAAAAGCATCTTACATGTCGAAGTAGAGACGCTTTTAGGCTGCGTTATTACTCCAACGTATCTATAAGGGGGTTTTCTAGTAGTGATAGA
The DNA here is from genome assembly GCA_019925245.2 of Oryza australiensis. Lineage (NCBI taxonomy): Eukaryota > Viridiplantae > Streptophyta > Magnoliopsida > Poales > Poaceae > Oryza > Oryza australiensis. The sequence goes on from JAIFGZ020000422.1 coordinate 241,788, forward strand.
CATAGCATAAACATTGTGCTAAACTTTGCTTTTTCTCTTGTAGAATAAATGGCGGCTAATACTACACCCAAGTACCTTTAATTTGCGATCTATTCTCGAAAAGGAAAAATTAAATGGAACAAACTTTATGGATTGGTATCGCAACTTGAGAATTGTTCTCAAGCAAGAGCGTAAGGAGTACGTTCTTGAAGTACCCTATCCCGAGGATTTGCCAAATAATGCCACTGCAACTGCACGGAGGGCTTATGAGAAGCACACTAATGATGCCCTAGATATAAGCTGTCTCATGCTTGCTACAATGTCCCCTGAGCTTCGAAGCAATATGAGAGCAACGATGCTCACACTATTATTCGGGGACTGCGTGGCATGTTTGAGAATCAAGCTCGGGCCGAGAGGTTCAACACCTCAAAGTCCTTGTTTGCGTGCGAGCTTGTTGAGGGAATCCCGTCGCGCATGTGATAAAGATGATTGGCTATATCGAGAGTCCGGAAAAACTAGGTTTTCCCCTTAGCCAAGAGTTGGCTGCGATGTGATTCTCCGGTCGCTCCCTCCGAGCTTCGAGCCATTCATATTAAACTATCACATGAACAATATGGATAGAACCTTGGCTGAATTGCATGGGATGCTAAAGACAGTGAGGAGAGTATCCGGAAAACGGTCATCATGTGATGATGATGCGAAGGCAAAGCGCAAACCACTGTCAAGAAACTTTGCACCAAGAGGAAGTTAACTCCCGATGAGATCTCGAGTGCCTCCAATGCAAAGAAGGGCAAGAAGGGGTCGGCGGCATCGAGATGGCGTTTGCTTCTACTGCAAGGAGACAGCCACTGGAAAAGGAACTGCAAGAAGTACATGGAGGATCTCAAGAAGAAGCAAAGTACGACTTCGCCGGTATTAATGTTATAGACATTAATCTCGCTACTTCACCTACTCGACTCTTGGGTATTTGATACCGGATCGGTAGCTCATATTTGCAAATCGTTGTAGGGAATGAGAAGAAGTAGAGGATTGAGAAGGGGCGAGGTGAACTGCGCGTCGGCAATGGAGCAAGCGTTGCTACGATTCTTGTCGGCACGATACCACTTCATCTACCTTCGGGATTAGTTTTGGAATTGAATAATTGTTATTGTGTTCCAACACTATGTCAAAACGTTATTTCCGCTTCATGTTTGCAAGCGGAAGGATATGATTTTAGATCAATGGACAATGGTTGTTCAATATATCTTAGAGATATGTTCTATTTTCATGCTCCATTGGTGAATGGATTATACGTTTTGAATCTTGAAGCGTCTCCCATCTATAACATTAATACGAAAAGGCAACTCTCTAATGATACAAACCTCACGTTTATCTGGCATTGTCGCTTAGGCCATATAAATAAGAAACGCATGGAGAAGCTCCATCAGGATGGATTGCTTCACTCTTTTGATTTTGAATCATTTGAGACATGTGAGTCTTGTTTACTTGGTAAGATGACAAAGGCACCTTTCACGGGACACGTGAAAGAGCAAGTGACTTGTTGGCACTCGTACATACTAATGTATGTGGACCAATGAGCTCAACGGCCGAGGTGGTTATCGTGACTTCATTACCTTTACGATGACTTTAGTAGATATGGTTATATCTACTTAATGAGGCATAAGTCCGAATCCTTTGAAAAGTTCAAAGAATTCAGAATGAAGTACGAGAATCATTTAGGAAAACAATCAAGTTTCTACGATCGGATCGTGGAGGGGAATACTTGAGCCAAGAGTTTGGTAATCATCGGAAAGATTGTGGAATTGTTCCACGATTAACTCCGCCAGGAACTCCACAATGGAACGGAGTGTCCGAACGGAGAAATCGCACCTTGTTGGACATGGTGCGGTCGATGATGAGCCAAAGTGATCTTCCGTTATCCTTCTGGGGATATGCTCTTGAAAGCAGTGCGCTCACACTAAATAGAGTTCCATCTAAGTCAGTTGAAAAGACACCATATGAGATATGGACAGGGCAACCCCTAGTTTGTCTTTTCTCAAAATTTGGGGATGTGAGGCTTATGTAAAACGTTTACGGTCGACAAGCTCACACCCAAATCGACAAGTGCTTCTTTGTGGGATATCCTAAGGAAACTAAGGGATATTACTTTTATAATCGGGAACAAGGCAAAGTGTTTGTCGCCCGACACGGTGTCTTCTTGGAGAAAGAGTTTCTTTCAAGAAGGGTTAGTGGGAGCAGGGTGCATCTTGAAGAAGTTCAAGAAACACCAGAAAATGTTTCGGCGACCACGGAACCACAAGGAGGTGCAAAGTATTGCGCCACCGGTTGTAGATACACCGGCCCCCACGGAGGCGAAAGATCACGTCGTGCACCGCAGTACACAGTGCGGAACAACGTGATATATTGTTGTTGGACAACGATGAACCTAAGACCTATGAGGAAGCGATGGTGGGACCCGATTCCAACAAGTGGCTTGGAGCCATGAAATCCGAAATAGAATCCATGTACGACAATCAAGTTTGGAACTTGGTTGATCCACTGATGGTGTCAAAACCATTGAGTGTAAATGGGTTTTTAAGAAAAAGGCCGATATGGATGGAAATGTTCACATCTATAAGGCGCGATTGGTGGCGAAAGGTTTTAAACAGATTCAAGGAGTTGATTATGATGAAACCTTCTCGCCGTCGCAATGCTTAAATCTATTCGGATTATCCTAGCGATTGCTGCATATTTCGATTATGAGATATGGCGAGATGGATGTCAAAACGGCTTTCCTGAATGGAAACCTAAGTGAGGATGTATACATGATACAACCTCGGGGTTTTGTCGATCCAGAATCGCTGGAAAGATATGCAAGCTACAGAAATCCATTTATGGATTGAAGCAAGCATCTCGGAGTTGGAATATTCGTTTTGATGAAGTAATCAAAGGGTTTGGTTTCATCAAAAATGAAGAAGAGGCCTCTGTTTACAAAAAGGTCGTGGGAGCGCAATTGTATTTCTAATCTTATATGTGGATGACATATTACGATTGGAAATGATATCCCTATGCTTGAATCCATCAAGTCTTCATTGAAAAATAGTTTTCCATGAAAGACTTAGGGAGGCAGCATATATATTAGGCATTCGGATCTATAGAGATAGATCCAAGAGGCTAATTGGATTAAGCCAAAGTACATACATTGACAAGGTGTTGAAAAGGTTCAACATGCATGATTCCAAGAAAGGTTTCTTGCCTATGTCACATGGCATCAATCTTAGCAAGAATCGGTGTCCTCGGACACATGATGAGCGGAATAAGATGGGTATGGTTCCATATGCTTCGGCAATTGGATCCATCATGTATGCCATGCTTTGTACACGCCCGATGTCTCGTACGCTTTGAGTGCTACGAGCGGATACCGATCGAGATCCAGTGAAGGTCACTGGATCGCCGTAAAGAATATCCTTAAGTACTTGAGAAGAACTAAGGATATGTTCCTAGTCTATGGAGGTGAGGAAGAGCTCGTTGTAAGTGGTTACACCGATGCTAGCTTCCAAGCAGACAAGGATGATTATAGATCGCAATCGGGTTCGTGTTCTGCTGAACGGAGGCGCGATCAGTGGAAGAGTTCCAAGCGGGATACGTTGCTGATTCTACAACGGAGGCCGAGTACATTGCTTGCTTCGGAAGTGCAAAGAGAGGCTGTTTGGATCAAGAAATTCGTTTCGAGCTTGGTGTGATGACTAGTACGACGGTCCAATGTCTCTCTATTGTGACAATAGTGGAGCCATTGCGCAAGCCAAGGAGCCGAGGTCACATCGAAGTCCAAACACATACTTCGGCGATATCATCTCATCCGCGAGATTGTGGACAGAGGTGATGTCAAGATATGCAAAGTGCACACGGATATCAACATAGCCGATCCGCCGACAAAACCTCTCCCTCGGCCGAAGCATGAGGCGCACACAAGAGCAATGGGTATTAGATACTTACATGATTGACTCTAGTGCAAGTGGGAGATTATTAGTGATATGCCCTAGAGGCAACATGGAGATGTTGGATATCACGTCAATGTTTATGTATAAATGAATAAAGTGTTATTCAGTTCCATGAAATAGACATCTTGTATTGATCAATAAGTACGTGACTTATTATGAGACTCGATATGTATGAATCTATTTCTAAACGATCCACGATCATATGTCATATTGTTGGAACAAATATGATTCTATGATCGGCATGTTTATTGATTGATGATCATGTCTCATAGATCATGGGTATGGAGATACCAAATCAATAAACATGGACATATGTGTTGGAGAACACATTGTTGGATAGACCCACCATGAGACACTACAGGAATTAATGTGCCATTAGTTGGTCTCGGGTAGTGTTGGTACAAAGTCCTTAGACTGAGATCACCATGGATTCCAACATGTGTAGTAGCCTACTTTGGGACTACCAAACGCTATTCCGTAATGTGGATAGTTATAAAGGTAGTTTTCGGGTTTGCTATTAAACATGGAGTGGGATGTGAGTGATCAAGATGGAATTTGCCCCTCCTTTGGAGAGATATCTGGGCCCCTCGAGGTAATGGATTATGGAAATGCATGGCCATGCTAAGTTGATTGAGGAGTCAATCAACGGACAGATAATCCAATATGGTTCGAGTGAATGGTTAAGCTATTGAAGGGATGGCACACATCTTGCCTATAGCTTAAGCGGTATCGTGAGGCAAAGGGATTTGTGTACACATTACGGGTTCGAGCCGATATTATATTCTTGTATACTATGGTGTCAATATGTGCTGCTAGGCGCCGCTATTGACGTCGGCTGAGTTGGACTCGAGCCGACGATCGGCTAAGTTAGACTATAGCCGAAACCGAGTATACTGAACCTACAGTGTCGCACGCTTAAGGGGATAGAATAGATATTCGAGTTGGACTCGGATACGGCTCGATCGGATAGGGATCCGATCGGATAGAGTCCTATGGGCTTACGACGTATGGGCGGCCAACTCTATGAGATACGGATGAGATCCGATTCAAAATAGAGTCCTAATTGGCCACTAGTCCCGTCGGCCAACTCTATATAAAGGAGGGAGGGTGGAGAGCTGAATTGACATCAATTGCATCGCGTGCAACAGAGTCGCCGAGATCAATCTCCACGGAAACCCTCCCACTTTCGAGCCAAACCCTAGCCTTGCATCGCGTGCTAGCACACGGGTGTACGGCGTTACGTCCCCGGACGTGTGGATACCAGTAGCGGCTGCTACGTTGCGCGCTGTTGATCGGCCGGATCGGCAATCGGAGCGATCGGCGTGGTGGAATCGGCTGCGGTCGGGCGCATCGGAGCGAGGCGTGAGAACGCGGCCGGACGACTCGAATCGGCGATTGGCGAATCGGCTGTCTCGGGAATCGGCTACACTTGTTCGGATCGGATTGCCACGATTGGTTATTCCATTGCACTCTACTCCAATCGGTAACGATCTATCGGCCCTTACTTGCAAGTGTTCTGGTTTTGCGCGGTAAAAGTTTTTGTTTTGAGCTAGCGTAGCCTCCGCGTAACCCTTGATTATTTGGCCGATATCCTTGTTTGCTAGGAAGCCGATGTTCCACAATCAATCGGCTAAGTCCTGGCATCTCAAAATATTCCCATGCAAAACAATCTCTGTATTCTTTCAATAGTTCTATTAGATCGGTTCTAAAACGAGAAGACAAATTTGTGCTGCTAAAAGTCGGCCTAGGCCTATCTCCTGGACCTATATCCACTTCTTCCAAATCATCGGCCGACATAAAACCTTGTCCCAATTTGCCATCGAGATCATCTGCAGTATTCTTGGTGTAGAAATTTGAACCCTCCACGACGCCCTCAAAGTAATAATCGGGCTCTTCATCTCCAATTGGCTGTATATCATGATCAGATACTTTCAGATAGCCTCCTTCCCAAAGTTTTCCAGACAAGCAATCAATTCCATCCATCTCCAAAAAACTTAAATCGGCATTAGCAACATTGACTGACCTGTCAGCTCGCACGATTTCTACTTTGTCACCTTGCCATTGGATTAAAATTTGATGCATGCTCAAAGGAATACAACAATTCGCATGAACCCAATCCCTTCCAAGCAACAGGCTATATGATTCCTTCCCATCGATGACAAAAAAATATGGTAGGAACAGTCTTACTGTCGATTGTTAACTTCACATTCAACGCTCCTTTGGTTTTATGAGGGATTGCCACCAAAATCTTTAAGAACCATGTTGGTCTTGATGAGATCATATGAATTCTTGCCCAACTTCCTGAATGCAGCATACGACATCAAGTTCACAGCAGCTCCACCATCAACCAACATTTTAGACATCGGCTTGCCACTGAAAAATCCTTTGACATACAATGGCTTGAAGTCGATGCCCTGTTCCTTCTGGCTTCTCAAAGATAGCTTGTTCTGGAGATAACACCAATTTGGCCAAGGATTCTTCCATAACATCTGCATCAGCTTGGGTAGCCTCATATTCTGCTGGTAACACAAAAATCGTATTAAACGATGTAGAAGCAATAGCCTTCCCCTTAGCTGCCCTTTTGCCTTATCGGCTTTGACCTCATCGGTGAAAGCACCTTACTCTTAACACACTACTCTTTCTTTAAGTGCTCTTGCTTTTTCCTCTTCAGCCGATAATTGATCTCCGCCTAAACCTCTTGGAAATGCTCCCTGCTCCTCATCCTTTGAACCCACCTCTTCTGGTTCTTGGTGAAAATACCAGAAGGGCACCATTGTGGGTTCGTGGTCTCATCTTCATCCTCATCAAAATCCTCCTGTGAAAAATCCTAATGAACTAGACCAAGTCTACGATGAACAAGTAATTTCCTCTATGTTAGCCTATTTTCCCTTGGATAAGATCGGCTTGGTCCTCCAAAGCATAGTCCTCACCGTAGTTCTTTGCATGCTTGGACAATCTTCTATTGATGGGAGTCTCATCCCTTCATTCCAGCAAACTCTGAAGAATTCGCAACTCTAATGGGGATCAAAACTATCATCATCCTCATAGTACCTCTCTTCTTGCCTATCATACTCCCTCCGGTGTTTATTGATAATTCGCGAGTTAAGCTACCGTGGACCGATAATCTTTCCTATCGGCTACCTTCTCACTTGTATGAACCATGTTAACGGGAAAAGGGTTACCATCAACCTTCATCGGCCTTTTTGAGTCATCAAATTTTATCTTTCCTTGCTCAATAGCCGATTGCATCTGCTGCCCGAAAACCTTGCGAGTCATTCGTGCGGTGAGATCCGATATTATGCCACTTGTAATATTTTCTCTTTCTCAATTCATCGGCCGATGGAATTACGTGGCCGCGAGTAGTTGAATTTGTTTCTCCGAAGTAGCAAATCAATGATCTTGTCAGCCTTGGTAATGTCAAAGTCATATTTTTCTTCCCTCGCCGAATCTCTCATCCATTGACATGTAACAGTCTTCTTATTTCTTGCCCACTGCTCTTTGTTACTTGAGTCATCTTCTTCATCGATTCATAAGCATATGTAACGTGGCTAACCTTTTTAAATGCTTTCTTGGCTTCCTAAAATCGTTGTTCATGCACTGTGACCTTCTGAGCCAGATGAGCCAAGCTTTCAAAGTCTTGAGCCGAATATCCTTCCTTCATTGGTGTCAACAAGCCATGGAAACCAAGATCGACTAAGCGAGAATCTATACAAATCAATTGTAACATACATTCCTCATATCTCTAAACCTCTAAATATAATCTTGAACAGATTCATCATGCTTCTGTTTAATTGCTGTCAGATCAGAAAGCTTCATCTCGTGGACTCAACTATAGAAGTACCTATGAAACTGCTTTTCCAGATCGACCCAACTTTGAACAGAATTATATGGCAAAGATGAAAACCATGTAAAAGCCGATCTAGATAAAGATAGAGAGAATAATCGAACCCTCAAAGCATCAGTAGTCGATGCTCACCACACTGAGCCATAAATCGGCTGACATGTTCATAGGTTGATACATTATCCTGCCCTGAGAATTTTGAGAAATCTGGGACCTTATATCGGTTTGGCAACGGTACCCTCTCAAAGTATTCTGGGTATGGATGCTGATACAAGTTACTAGTGTCCTTGGGCTCAAGACCAAACTGCTCCCTCATCACATCGGCTATCATATCAGCCCAAGGCTTTTGCTTTGAGGTGCTCCTTGAACTTGCTGCTTTGTATCGGAACAAATTGATTAAGGCGAGGCAAATACGGAGTTGAGGTGACGCCCTGGCCGATACTGCACTTGAGGTGAATGAGGTGAGGCTGGAAATTAATATTGCCCCATGTGATGTTGAGGGACTCGATGCACCATATGGAACAAACTAAGTCCCGATAGGTTGATCTTGCTATGGAATTGGTGTCTCTTGCCACATCGGTATCTGCGGAATCGGCTCAACGTGGTGGTTTGTCCTTAACATGGCCGCAACTTGGTTTTGAGTAACCTAAGGGTTGTTATGTCCTATGTGTTGAGGTTGTTGTTTGACCAAAAGCATATGATTGAACCCAGTTTGCTTTCGTGCCGATGATGATGCAATCGGCTTTTCGGAGCCAATGCGATGTCATCATGCTTCTTGGGCAAAACCTGAAATAGGTGCTTGTTTGTCGATAACCGTGAGTCCTATATTGTGGAAAATTGCCCTCAGGAAGAAACACTGGCCCCTTAACTTGATGCTCCGCAATCCTACTATGAACCACAGAATTGATCATGTTGTTTAGAGTATTAAGAAGAATTCTGATTGGTTGATCAAAGCATGATGCACCGTGTAACCAATTCGATGTTGTAGTTTGTTGAACTCGTAGGGCCTTCATCTTGCTTGACATCCTGAGTTTTAGCATCCTTGCGAACTTGTTCGGGCTCATCATTGCTCGGCAAAGTTACTTTGTACCTTTGAATTACAGTGCCGAGCGAGTCTGAATAAATGAATGCAACAATTGATTACGCGGGTTGTTCATCATCTCTTCAAACTCGGCCTTTTGTTTCGGCGTCAATTTGTCCATTGTCACTTGAGATGATGTTCTCGGGTCAACATATGTCGACTTTAGGTCCACCATGATGTCTTGACTTCTAATCGTGTCCCACGAGCGTGCCAAAAGCGTGTCGATGCGAAAAACACAAACTGGCCTAAGAGATCTGCTTAACTCTAGCGCAGGTCCATAATCTGGCTTTTGGGGCTCAAGGGCATGCCAATTGGTTTGATCCGCAACCAACAAGAAACTAAAGAAAGAAAACGAGTTAAATCTATAAACGATAGCCGATCGGCTAATGGCCGATGACGTATCGTTCAATATAGAGCCGATGCGATATGTGTAGGATCGGCAAAGGGAAAATTGGATCTACTCGATCGGCCGTAGATATCAATAATATGTAATCTATGTCTCAAAATATGCTTAAACCAAGTGACAGGGATAGATCGGTAGTGTGTCGAGACGGTATAAATCACTTATGTCTAAAAGTACTTTAAGACAAATATTATATGTATTTATAGCATAGTGATGTAATAAATCTAACATGTATCGGCTAATACTCCGATACCACTTTATACTAAGATATCAATATAGAATAAATACATTAAACAGACCGATCGGTGTTAAGATAACCTAACAGATTGGTAACAAGCTTAATATATTTCATCACAATGAGATCTTAATATAAAGGGCAGGTTTAGCATATCAAGTAAACATGCAGGAAACAAGATAACTAAACCGAGATAATGTGGAGATTATGGCAATCGGGTATCTACATGGCAAGCTTATACGGCGGAGGTAGGGACAGATCACGCTGCCATATCGGTAAACCAAATATGACTTGGGTGTTACGTTGCCGATAGAGATAAGGCAACGGCCCATAGTCACGGTTTGGTAAGATTGAGAAACCGACTTAGAGTAAGATAGGTTTTCCGATCGTAAGCCCGCCTCCCAAGACTATATAAGGGGGTAAGGGCGTCCCTTGAGGGATATCATATGCTTTATGAGCCTTTAGCTTTTAGCCTTAGATCTTGAGATCAATAAAGACACTCGTCGGATCGAATCCACCGAAACAGGAGTAGGGTATTACCTCACGAGAGGGTCTGAACCTGTCTAAATCTTCTTCTCCAATCTAACCCATTGTGCTTGGTGATCTTGACTGCGACCCCAGAAATTCTATTGCCGAAACCAAGTTTCGACAGTTGGCGTGCCAGGTAGGGGCCGCGCGTCAAGACTTCTTCGACAAATCTCGCCGACAAGCGTGATGGGATCTTCTTCAGGATTCGGCGACTTCGCCGCCGACAACTTCGACAAGCACTCCTCCTTCGACTCGGATTCGAACCAGTCGGAAGGAGAGACCCACTCGGCGCCGTTCGGCCTCCCGAATGTGCCAATATCTTCGACGACATCTTGAAGTCCAAGATGTAGTTGGCCCACTCCAACGAAGGACTTCACTCGGCACCGTTCGGATTGCCAAACACCGCCGAAATCTGCACCGATCTCCTCGTCTCCCCAACGGAGGCGATCCACTCTGAAGAAGACCTCTCGGCGCCGTTTGGATTACCAAACGCCGCTGAGATCTACGGCAAACTCCTCTCCCCCGAGTCGAGGTCGACCCACTCGGAGGAGCCCGCATCACCAAGCTCTGACACGAACTGGAACAATCCAGACCCGGGCTACCCAGGATCGAGGGAGATCGCTGTCATCCTCCAGCCGTTCGGCTCATGCTCATCTTCGGAGCTCAACGAATATCTCGGCTCCGCCGGCTTTGACGACCTCTATGGCATCCCCTCGACGAAGCCGACGACTCCGACCGCCACAAGGACTACGAGCCGAAGTGCTTCGATGTCCTCATGGTGAGCCGGATGAGTCCGACTTAGCCATGGCCCGCAGGATTGCGAGGAAGAGCGAGCCAAGATCGAGCAAGAGCGCAAGCTGGCTGAGGAGGAGAAGAAACGTAGGGAAGATGCCGACAAGAGAAAGCAAGATCTACGGGCAGCCGGACGATCCGCCCAGGAGGCTATCCTTCAAACGCGGGTCCGCAACACCAACATCTTCCAGACGCCATAGCAGAACGCTATTGCCGCGCTCACACTCTTGGACACCGTCATGGAGACGGCACCCGTCGACGTGACTCCAATACTTGACAAAATCAAGACCATCGTCGCAACCACGCTAACGGTCATCCCTCCACCTCGGCACGAAGGCCGGACCGAGTCCCGTGGCCGAAACGCCCGACAAAGCCGACTCCCGCCTCTAAGGTCGGGAGACTACAAGAGGCCCGAGCCGGACCGATCGACGACTAGGCCAAGAGGCCCACGCCACGAGTCCACACAGAAGCATCAGGAGCAAACGGCCGACTCCCGCGACAAACGACATGGACGTCCACCCGTCCACCACCGCGTCCGTCACAACAACGGCTCCACCTACCCAACCGACCTAGCCGGGGACCCCGCCGAGTGATGCTCGGGAAGTCCTCGATCGCCGTTACCGGGAGCGAGACCGACGCACTCGGGAAGATCGGAGGGGATCACCCGATAGCAACGACGACGGAGTGCACCTTTCACTCGGGAGCTTCGCCGAGTGCACGGCGAGTGGATTCAAGCCCACGGGAATAGAGAAGTACGACGGCAAGACCGACCCAGTCGTGGCTTACCGTGTACACTCTCGCCATCCGCGCGGCGGCGGCGACAACAAGGCTATGGCCAATTACCTGCCCGTGGCCCTCGCCAACTCAGCCATGAAGCGGCTCACGAGCCTGCCAAGAGGCTCAATCGGCTCGTGGAGCGAGCGAGGACCACTTCATCGCCAACTTCCGGGGCACCTTTGAGAGGCCGGCACCCACTTCGACTTATACAACATCATCCGGAAGCCGGACGAGCCTATGAAGGATTACATTCGATGCTTCTCCGAAAAGCGCAACAAGATCCCCAACATCACCGATGACATCATCATCGCCGCCTTCCGAAGGGAGTCCATGATGAGGTTAATCGGGAAGTTCGCGCAAGCCACCGAAGACGGTTAAGCAGATGTTCGAAACGGCGAACTCCTATGCCAAATCCAACGATGCCATCAAGGCGGCTCGCCAAGACCGGCCCGACGGGAGGGAAGACAAGCGGGCGGGAGGAAGCGGAATCCTAAGAAGGACAATGGCAACAACAACAACCGGGCCAAAAGGACCGCAAGCGCCGATCAGAAGATCTAGTGGCCGACCTCCAACTCTCAACGCCGCCCCGAATCGCCGCCTACGACGCCATCATGAACGCCCAATGCACTCATCATCCCAATCACAAGCGCGCGGCTAAGGGCGCTTCATTTACAAATAGTTCGCCGAACGATGCGCGGCGCAACTCAACAAGAAGCCGTGATGAGGCTGGTCCGTCGGGCGCCAAGAAAAACAACGCGGCTAACAACGCCGAACCTTTCCAAGACCTGTGGTAGAGCTTAATCACATCTTCGTGGGGCCGCTAGCCTATGAATCCAAGAGGAAACGAAGCTAACCGACCAAGAGGTCAACGCGGCTCAACCCGAAGTCCTCGGTACTGCGATGGTCGAAAGTGGCCATCATTTTTGGCGCTCGGATCACCCCGGCCGAGTGGTTCACCGGGCGCTATCCACTCGTCCCGGACCCAGTGGTCCGCAACATCGAGCTTAAGCGCGTCCTCATCGATGGGGGCAGCGCCCTCAATATTCTGTTCGCCAAGACCATGGACGAGATGCGATTCCGAGGGGCCAAATTGAAGGCAAGCTCAGCCCCTTCCACGGAGTCATCCCGGGGCTATCATCTATACCACTCGGGCACATCGCCCTCCCGGTCACCTTCGGGGCTCGAGAGAACTTCCGAACGGAGAACGTCACTTTTGAGGTGGCCGACTTCGAGACGGCTTACCACGCCATCATCGAAGGCTGCGCTTGCCAAATTCATGGCGATCCCACATTACACCTACCTGCGCATGAAGATGCGGGTCCCAACGGCGTCATCACTCTTCGCAGCGATGTGAAGCAAGCCTTCACCTGCGACAAGGAGAGCTTCGACATAGCCCAATCTCTCGAGAGATTGCGTGGCCAGCAAGAAATCCAATTGGCTGCATCGACTTCGGCAAAGGGCGAAGTCCCCACGAAGAAGATAGCCAAATCAGGATCCGGCTACGCCAAGACCAAGAAAATCTCCCTTGATCCATCGGATCCCTCGAAAATTTGTAATCGGCGCTGAACTAGATCCCAAATAGGAAAGCGTGCTCGTCATCTTCCTCCGAAATAATAAAGATGTTTTGCTTGGAAACCATCGATATGCCGGAATTCCGAGGGAGGTGATGGAGCACTCTTTGCACGTCAAAGATGACGCCAAACCGATAAAACAACGATTACGCAGATTCGCGCAGGATCGAAAAGATGCCATCAAGGAAGAGCTCACAAAGCTCTTGGCTGCCGGCTTTATGAAAGAAGTCCTACATCCGTCGGTTAGCCAAACCAGTCCTGGTTTGAAAAGAAGACGGGGCAATGGCGCATGTGCGTTGATTATACCGACCTCAACAAAGCCTGTCCCAAAGATCCATTCGGGCTGCCTCGCATCGACCAAGTCGTTGATTCAAAAGCCGGCTGCCAACTCCTGAGCTTTCTGGATTGTTACTCAGGCTACCACCAGATCAGTTTGAAAGAATCCGACTACCTGAAGACATCGTTTATCACGCCGTTTGGAGCCTACTGCCACATCACCATGCCTTTCGGCTGAAGAACGCCGGTGCCACATACCAACGCATGATCCGAGAGATGTTTCCGGATGCGGATCGGCAAGAACGTAGAAGCTTATGTCGATGATGTTGCCATCAAGACCAAGCGAAAGAAGACGATCGTTGACTTAGAAGAAACCTTCGCAAACATCAGGGCCTTGAGAATGAAGTTGAACCGGAGAAGTGCACTTTCGACGTCCCATCAGGCAAACTGCTCGGTTTTATGGTGTCACATCGCGGCATCGAAGCCAATCCAGAGAAGATCAACGCTATCTTGAGCATGAAGCCCCCGAGTAACCAGAAGGACGTCCGAAGCTCACGCTGCATGGCGGCACTAAGCCGCTTCATCTCGACTCGGCGAACGAGGCATGCCCTTCTTTAGATTACTAAAGAAAACGGACGACTTCTAGTGGACCGCGGAAGCCCACAAGGCTTTCGAAGATTTTAAGGAATTCCTTACAACGCCGCCCGTCTGGCCTCGCCTCGGCCCAGGAGCCCTGCTGCTATACGTTTCAGCCACTCACCAAGTGGTTAGTACGGTACTCGTGGTCGAGCGCGAAGAAGAAGGACAGGCCCGAAGATCCAGAGGTCGATCTACTTTGTTAGCGAAGTATTGGCGGAGCCAAAATTCGCTACCCTCGAGTACAAAAATTGCTTTATAGTGTGCGATAACCGCGAGGAAATTGGCACACTATTTTCAAGGTCACTCGGTCACCGTCGTCACCTCCTTTCCACTCGGCGATGTCATCCACAACCGGGAGGCAGCGGGTGCATCGCTAAGTGGGCTCTGGAGGTGATGCCACTGGACTTGACTTTTAAGGCGAGGACGTCCATAAAGTCACAAGCCACGACGGATTTCTGGCCGAGTGGGTGAACAACAAGAAAACGTACCTCGGGAAGACCTCCAACAACTGGACCATGCACTTCGACGGATCCAAGAGGATCACCGGCTTGGGAGCGGGAGTTGTGCTGATCTCCCCGGACGGGAAAGGCTAAGATACGTCCTCCACCTCCACTTCTCCGCCTCGCACAACGTCGCCGAGTACGAAGCCCTGCTACATGGACTACGGCTCACGGTTTCACTCGGGATACGTCGGCTCATCGTGAAAGGGTACTCCTAGCTGGTCATCAACCAAGTAATAAAGGGTGGTCTGTCTAACGACACCATGGAGGCCTACAGACAAGAGGTCCGCAAACTTGAAGACATGTTTGACGGACTCGAAGCATCCCACGTCTTGAGACACAACAATGAAGCGGTGACGAGTTGGCATAGTTCGGGTCCAAGCGCGAAGCCGCCCACAGACGTTTTTGTCGAGCACCTCTATGAGCCAAGCTGCATTGCGGCAAAACCAACCCCGAACAAACAAGCTGCAAACAAAGTCACCTTGATTGATGCCAGCGGAGGCGCCACTCATCAAATTCTTAACTCGGCAAGAGAGCTGCAGGAAGACCGGGATGAGGCGGAGCGCGTCCAGCGTCGTTTCCAAGCATATGTCATGGTTGATTCCGACTTATACAAGAGAAGCCCCTCCGGAATCTTAATGAGATGCATCACACCCGAGGAAGGACGACAGTGCTCCATGACATCCACTCGGGCATATGCGAAAGCCACGCGGCGGCACGCACTCAGTAGGCAAAGCCTACGGACAAGGTTTTTCGGCTTCTGCGGTCTCAGACGCGGACAAAGTGGTTCGAACCGTGAAGGCTGCCAATTTTCGCCGACAGAGCCATGTCCCGCCCGGGAGCTACAAACAATCCCACTATCCGGCCGTTCGCGGTATGGGGCTTAGACATGGTCGGCCCTTTCAAGAAGGCCCCGGGAGGATTTACGCACCTATTCGTCGCAATCGACAAGTTCTCCAAGTGGATTGAAGCCAAGCCGGTTGCAACAATTCTGCTGAGAAGGCACGACATTTCTTCCTCAATATCGTGCACCGCTTCAGCGTCCCAAACAGGATCATAACCGATAACGGGACTCAATTCAAGGGAGGCGTCTTTAAGTAATTCTGCGAAGATTTCGGAATCAAGATATGTTATGCATCGTCGCACATCCCTAAAGCAACGGACAAGTCGAATGGGCCAATGGCATGGTCCTTCAAGGCATCAAGGCCCGCGTGTTCGATCGTCTAAGCCCGTACGCAGGCAAGTGGGTTCAAGAGCTTCCCTCGGTCCTATGGTCTCTGCGGACCACACCCGATCGGGCTACCGGCCAAACTCCTTTCTTTCTGGTCTACGGCGCAGAAGCCATGTTGCCAAATGAGATGGAGTATGAATCCCTCCGAGTCCGCAGCTTCAACGATGAACACTATGACCCGACCGAGTGGAGGACCTCACTGTGGAAGAGGCCCGAGTGGAAGCCCTCATCCAGTCGGCAAAATATCTTCAAGGGCTCAGACGATACCACAGTCGCAACGTTCGAGCACGAGCTTTCATCATTGGCGACTTGGTTCCGCGCAAGATTCAAACCACCAAAGACCGTCACAAGTTATCCCCCTTATGGGAAGGACCATACATAATCGGCGAGGTGACTCGGCCGGTGCATACGGACAAAAACGTGAAGACGGATCTATGGTGGAGAACTCCTGGAACATCGAGCATCTTCGATGATTTTATGCTTAAATTGACTAAAGTTTCATGTTTTTCTTATTGCTAACCTCAAGTAAGATGACTTCTTGAGTTAGTAGTCGGAGCTATACATATGTCAATAAAGCATAGTTTTCCTCATCAACTTTTGTGCATGATTTGGTTTATCATTGTTTAATGTTCCTCGATCCGAGTTCGGTGTGTAAAGGCGAGAGTTTTCGATGGCCTAATCGAGCCTAGGCTCGGTGACGATCGGACGAAAATTACTTAAGAAATTTCACATAAAAACTCGGATCGGGCGTTAACATAAATAGGCGAATATTCACAAGCCTACATCAGAATGCCATAATCATACAATATTTACAAGACAATGTTCATGAGACAGTTAAAGCGAAAGTTGTTCACTACATCTATAGCAATCTTCTTCGCCGACTCCTTTGCTTCACAAAGCATGTCCAGCGCTTGCTCGTCAGGAGTGCCGTCGGCAAAGCCTTCCCGGCGAGTTGATATCCACTCGGGGTAGAGAGACCTGGTACGTGCAAGAGCCGACCAGCCCCATGGTGGCAGCCTCGGTGATGTTCGCAAAATATTGGTCGGGGGCCCTTCGCGGCTTGTCAAAGATTTCCGGTGGCTCGCGAGCGAGCTAGCCCCACCCCGACGAAATAAGGATATCAAGATTGGCGTTGTTGCGTTGGCAACCTCTTCCGGACCTCTCCGGCTCGTTTGACCCTCTCGAGAAGCACGTCGTATTGAGCTCGGGTCTTGACTTTGTAAGCTGCCAAAAGAATCAGTCACGCGAAGTACACGGAAATAAAGCAACACAAAGAATGTTACTTTGAAGAAGCTTACCTTCGAACTCGGCCTCCAACTCGGTCTTGTCGAGGTGACGCCCTCAGTGAGGCTGGAGCGAGTGGACCTCCGACGAATTTTCTACAAACACGAAGGCTATTAGCAACCGAGATCAGCACGAGAACCCATAAAGAAACTAGGAAGATTGGACTTACTCCCGCGAGCTGCGGAGGTCGAGGTTCTCCTCCGGAGTTCGGCTATCTCCTTCCTCGGGGCCGCCTCCCTCGCGTGGCCTCCTCGAGTGATCTTTAGCTTCCGCTGGACGTCCTCCAAGGAGTTCGGATGAGGAACCAACTTCTCCAGCACCTCGGATTTGGCCATAGATCGACAATACTCATACGCACACAAGATCAGAAGTTGACCAGACTGGAAAGAAATGAAGATACAAGACGGAGAAAAGATCCGGGCTTACGTTGAGTAGCCGAGTCGCCTCATTTAGAGGCATTAACAAGGGCATCCCTTTCTTCGCTTTCGGCTTGCTTGTCCAAGATGATGCCACGCCTCGGCCTTACGAGTCTCGCCACTCGATTTTAATCGGGGAACCCAAGTTTCGAAAGGCGTAACACGAGGATTTCCTCCTTTGTGGTGCGGATTAAGAAGAACAGATGAAGACATGAAAGATTTAAACTAAAGAGTAAAAGACAAGACTTTGATTCAAGACTTACCGGCTTCGGTGGCTGCACTCTTGGGTGGAGCGGCCGGTGGCCTCCTTCTTCGGCTTTTCGCCGGGATCCTCGGTCGGGGCTCTCGAGCCGCAGCCTCGAGCTTCTCCGCAGCCAGCGGCTCCCGGTCGGGGCGTCCGGGCGGCGGTCGAGCTCCTTCCTCGGGATATCCTTCTTCGGAGGCGAGGGCTTTTTGCCGGAGCGCTCTCGCTTGGGAGAGGGCTCCGGGGTCTTGATTCCGTGGGCTTGGATGCCTCGGGAGCAGCGATTGGAGGAGGCTCTTCACTCCTCCCGGCGGGATCTATATCTTGGGGCCTCGCCAAACCAACGACGCACTTAGTCGGAATGAAGACGAAGAAATTTTCAACAATGAAGGTCGGGCTTCAGCCATAAGGCGTACCTAGACGGCCAGGCGGATCTTGGCGCCGCCTTCGATGATGGCCTTGGAGGAGCGTCTCGGCCGGAGGAGCGGACATCATCGTCAGTCGTCAATGACAAGCCTCCTTTTGCTTGCTCGTTTGTTGGTGTCCTCGCTCGGGCCGCCGTTTCCGGCCAGGTCACTTTGGATCTTCACCCCACCGGTTGGCTTCTTGGCGGGCGAGCGGCACGTCATCATGAGGCACCTTGTACGGTTTTGAAACGATGGAAGCATTTTCCTGCAAGAGAAATTCCCGCAATACTAAGAAGGTATGACATCAAGGTTGTAAGGCAATACAAAGGAGTCGATCGGCTTCTTGAGGAGGAGGCCGATGGATGTTGAAGGAAGAACCGGCGGAATGAGGGCGCGCTCATTGCAATTCCGGTCGAGAAGATCTTGTACATCAGGATCTTTAGGATCTCTAATGGAGGGGATCTTGATCTTCCCGATCGGGGTCCTTCCCGCCTTCGTACTCGAAGGTGGCTTTGACTCACTCTTTGATTGGAGCCGGTCGGCACGATGAAGTGCCGAGTGATCTGCTCGCTGCGAAGACCTTTCTGCTTCATTGCTAGGATCTTCGCTAGCAGCTTGTTGGCCTCATCCCAATCTTGAGCCACTGGTATAGTGCTCCAAGTATGCTTGGGTACGGGGAAGGCCGACAAAGTTGTGGTTGGGTTCGAGATTGCGATATAGAACCGGCCCGCGTGCCATCCCTTATTGGAAGATTTCAAAGGGAGAGAGAAGTACTCCTTGCGGAGGGATCCGCGGAGTTGGAAGCCTGCCCCGCCAACAACGCATGGGTGATCCTTATTCGGATGCGGTTTGAGGTAAAACATGCAGCGAAAGAGATGGAAGTGGGGGAGGATGCCAAGGAAAGCTTCACATACGTGGATGAAAAGAGCAATGTGAAGCATAGAGTGGGCGTTCAGATGGTAGAGTTGAAGACCATAATAATCCAAAAGCCCCCTAAAGAACTCGGAAGTGGGGAGGCTGAACCCGCAATAAAAGAAGGAAGTGAACACAACAAGCTCACCGGTGTTCGGGGTTGGGAAATCTTCACCGCCGCCGGGCGCCAACCCACGATCTCCTTGGGGAAGCACGCCGTGCTTCACCATCTTCTTGAGGGTAGATTTCCTCACATCCGATGTGGCCCATTGGTCAAAGGGGATTTTCTTTTCATCCGCCATGAGTGTGGTTTGGGTGGGAAGTGGATGCGGTCGGAAAGGATGGGGTTTGAGCAAGGGATCTTGGGAGTTGGTTGCGGAAGCTAGTTTGTGGCAAGGAGCGAGCTCTGGGTGGATGGATTCGGGTGCGCGAGTTTAGGGTTTTTCGCGGGGAGGGTGGTGAGCGGCGCTGTGAAAAGAGGAATTTTCGGAAGACGAAGAGGCGGGGATGACCTCGAGGCTTTATAGAAAGATTTGAGGGTTGCGCTAGGTTTTCTTGTGATTGGGCCGAGCCCATGAGAGAATCTGCGGCCCGGCTAAGGTGTGGCCGACGCGTGTCCTTCGGGACTTAAGCGGATGAGCTTAAGCGATTTGCCTTGGCAATATGCGCGTGTCCGAATGCCCTATACCTTTAGAAATCCTTTCATACCGCGGTTTGCTTGACTTCATGAGAAGCTAGCATGATGCAATTTGGGAGGTGACCAACGGCTAAGCTTTTTATAGGTTTGCCTTGATGACAAGAATTTGTTTGGTTTTTAGCATTTGGTTAAGTGATTATATCAATGCTATTTTCCACCTTAGTGAAGATCTTTAATGATTGAGACCGTATTATGGCAAGAGCTATTTAATAACTTGGTCATATTTTTCATACGATTGAAAAACTCGTTTTCCCATGAGGACGATTAAAATATTTGTTAGAAATAATTCGGGCGAGATCCACTCGGATAAGCATGAGCTTCATTGCTTTCCACCTATGAGGGTTGATTGAGTTATTTGTTACGAGATGACTCGGGCAAATTCACTCGGATAAGCATGAGCTTGCTTTGAGTGATATGTTATATGATTTTTTATGATTGCTTTAGCTTGAGCTAAGCATTCATATGAGAATGATTTTATAATTCTTGACTATATGATTAGTCTAATTTTGACTAACCATATAGTCGGGGCTACACCTAATTAGGTGCATCGGGAGATGCACCTAGATATTTATTTTTAAGAATTTTTAGATATTTTCCAGCCCTTCACAGTCTTTGGAGCCACTCGGGAAGATTCGGGTAGAGATGATGGAATCACTCGGAGCCGGGAGCACTCGGCCAAAGAGGTTTTTCTTGCGTCTTGTTTTGATTTGAAGTGAGTTGTCTCGTCGGTGAAAAGGACTCGGGGCTCTTGTGAAGATTATGACAATCGGGTATCTACATGGCAAGCTTATCCATTGGAGGTAGGGATAGATCGCGCTGCCATATCGTAAACCAAATATGACTTGGGTGTTACGTTGCGATAGAGATAAGGCAACGGCCCATAGTCACGGTTTGGTAAGATTGAGGAAACCGACTTAGAGTAAGATAGGGTTTCCGATCTGTAAGCCTGCCTCCCAAGACTATATAAGGGGGGTAAGGGGCGTCCCTTGAGGGATATCATATGCTTTATGAGCCTTTAGCTTTTAGCCTTAGATCTTGAGATCAATAAAGACACTCGGCGGATCGAATCCACCAAAACAGGAGTAGGGTATTACCTCACGAGAGGGCCTGAACCTGTCTAAATCTGCTTCTCCAATCTAACACATTGTGCTTGGCGATCTTGACTGCGACCCCAGAAATTCTATTGCCGAAACCATGTTTCGACAGATAAGATTGGCTGAAACCCCGATACTATATTTATAGCAATCATGGGACAAGATAGATATTATGATTCTAGATAATACTTAGTAGGTTAGACTCAACCGATGCAGCAATAAGCATAAAGAGAAGCATAAGATCTAAACAAGTCGATAAAAGCCTTTCAAGATGGTGGATACACTATATAATCTAGGTCGACATTGATATTTAACCCTATCGGCTGTCGTCTAGTAACAGATGCTAGCCGATTAGGGTTAGACAGCAATATTGATCTAGATTATATAGCATATATGATAACTCGATGATTTACCTAAACAGAATTAGAGTGTCGTAAAGATGTAAGCGCTAATCCCGAGAGTGCAATCCGCCATAACAAGCTTTACCTCTCCTCGGAGATCAAACCCGATGCAGCCCAACTCGAAAGTAAGAACTCATCAAAACACATGAAAGTAAAAGGTGGCGATGCCACGAAGGTGTTATTGAACTGATTATTCTTTGTTTACACAGTCTTGTTTGTACCCAAATACAAAATTTGTCCTTGTCGGACACGACTCTTATCTCTATTACAACCCAAAATACGGACAAGTCCCTTAGGTGGACTCTTTAGGCACAATCTATAAGGAAAATACTTCAAGCTAAAGATAGAGGAAAAATATATAAGAGGGCCAATACTTCAAGCTAAAGATAGAGGAAATTTTTTTGCAAATATTCTTTTATATTTTAAAATAATGTTTCAAATCCAATCTAACTTACCTAGGTCAACCTACGGTCAAGCTCTCCTCTGGTACCATCTCGTGGGGTCTCCTCAGGAGAGGTCAACTTCCACAATACCACATAATCTCCCAGCAGTCCGATTATGCGTGAAATTGTATAGATACAGGAACTTCATACGTATTTACAAACTATTAATGTACAAATACAAATTATAGAGTACAAAAAGATGCGACACTTTCACGGGGATAACCCGAGAATAGAGTCGACCTAGGAATCGTACTCGTCTTCTGGTCCACAAAGGTACTAGGGATTTCTTCTTCAGCTTTGGGGTATCCTAAATATGTCATATGCAAGGATGTGCACCGATGGTACTCAACAAGCCAAACTGAATTCAATTACATATGGACAAATATGCATGATATCTTAAAAAGAAATATGAACTATAAATTTATCCTTAGCATGAAGACATATCCTATCATTCTCTTATAATATTTTATATAAACATACAAAAATATGAATTATAAACTTAACTTTAGCCTAATTCTAGCTCTAACATGATTCAATACTATATGTATAAATAGATATACATGATATCTTAGAAAGAAATATCATAAGCCTAACCTTAACATGATCCTAGATTCTACCTTTATCCTACAATTACTTATATATGAATGTTCGGGTTTTAAGATGGCATTTTAGAAAAATAGCTTATGCCATTAAGCTGGATTCACCCATAGACACAACTCCATCAGCGGGAGTACGGCGTATTCAAATACAATCAACTCTGCGGCGTTTGCCCGGCTTTGCAGATGACTAACCTTAGTTAGCAACACTAAGGGTAAGATAGCATTTATATAGTTCTAACCTTTTCGATGTGTGGACGAGGCTGAAGGGCTATCCTAATAGGGTCACAAAATTATATCCGATGCTGGTGGATTCATTCCATCACCTATTTAAAAGTTGTTTGTTACACACACTTGCTGACTTGGTGAAACACTGTGACTCTATCTTAACGGACAGTACCTATCGGTTAGTATCGGTGTTGTTATCCACTGTTTACATCTATGTCCACCAATGAGACTTTACCAACACTACAAATCTCCAATGCTGTTATGCACATTAATAAATCTCCTGAGTCCCTAGGGAGATCGGAGAGAAATATATAAATGCTATGCGGTATAACCGGTCCATCGGATAGGCGAAACTATGTCCTTATTATGGCACAAGAGTTTTTATATTTTATAGCATACAACCAAAACCATTCCCATATTACATGAAATGATAGGATTATATTTACCTATCACATAAAATAATGAATCATTTTTCTTTTCTACTAAAAGATAATATAACTCCCTATGACATGCAAAAATTATTAATACATGCAATGATACTCATTTTATCATACTTAAAACTTTATACTTAGTTCGGACTATCAATATATTGTCTAAGAAGAAGGAGAATATATCTAATCACATGAAATAAAAAACTTCTCCTTTCTACACATAAAATGATGGGACGCCTCTAATGCATGAAATAATAACTTAAATGGACTAGAAAAGTCCTTATATTCTCATGGAATATTAACATGCATAATCTAGTGAATATTTAAAACTACATGAGATGATAAATTATAACTATCTAACTTAACTAACCCATCCCAAGATATATTTAACTAAATATACTATTTATAACATGGAATTCATTATTTTCAAATGATATAAATGATTTTGACTTGCCTTCGGGACCGGTGGTCTCAAATTCTTATTTTCCTTGAATAGCGGCGAGGGCGTTTGCGTTGACGATATGGTCGAGCTCGGTTTCCTTCACGAACTCGAGGTCGCGATATATCGATATTTGATGAAATAAATCTAATGAACGACTCCGGATAAACACCAAAGCATCATAGAATTTCAAAAAGAGTTTAAAAGTTATTTGTTAGATCCTAGAACTTAAAATAAAGTTTGAATAAAATAAAGAAAAAGAATACAAAGAGTATTTAAAATATTTTAAAGGGGAAAATAGATAGTCTTTAAAGTTTTAAATAGGGAGATTATTTGCTAGATTTTAAAAATAAAAGTGTTGAAGGAAATATTTCAAATATTTTAAAAAGGGCAACAAATAGGTTTGATTGAAATGGAAGGGATTTAAAATTATAAAATAAAATTTGGAAGGAGTCAAAGGGGTCAAACTATTTTTTAGAGTTATTTGTTAAATCTTAAAATTTAAAATTTGGACTTCATTTAAAATTAAATAAAAAGTGTTAAGAGGAATATTTAAAATATTTTAAAAGGAAAAATAAATAGGAAGATTATTTGTTATATTCTAAAGTTTAAAATTTGGGCTTGTCTTAAAATAATTATAAAGAATCAGAAGTTAAAAATGTTTTTAAAATAAACATAAATATATTTGAAAGGAAGGGGAGAAATTATAAAATGAAGTTTTGAAAGGAATTAAAAGGATCTATTGGTCAACAAGAGAATAAACTGATTTTCTAGAATTTTTTCTAAATTTCCTAATCTTGTTTTTCTTTTCTTTTTCTTTATTTTCTTTCTCCTTTTCTTCTGCCCTCTCTCTTCTCTTTTATTTTCTTTTTTTCTGTTCTTTGTTCTTTCTCTCTCCTCCCTGTTTTCTTCCTCATGGCCAGCGCCGATGAGGGTGAGGGCGTGCGACGGCGAGGACGGCCAGGGTTCAAAAGCTAGAGAGCATATCTCCATCTACAAGTCCCAGTGAACTCATTTTCGAGCTCGACCGGGCCGGGGAAGCGGTGAAATGGCTTGGCAACGGCGACCTATTGGTGGCGGTGGCGGCACTCGATGCCGAGGTGTTCCGGTGATAATTTGGCCAATGTAAAGTGTCCTAGAGTATCTACAAGGTGCAAGGAACCTAGCCATGGTGTCTATTTGGTTGGAAAAGCTTCGGAGTGTCCTGGCGTTGTGCACGGTGATGACCGGAACAAAGGAGTTTGCGGCGGCCTCGCTGGTGGCGACTTCCGATGATGTTTGGGCTCAAGAAACTTAGGGAAAACAAAGCTATAACTCTATAGAACACAGAAATACCTTCAATTTGGAGAGGAGCCAATTGGGGGCCACGACTTTTCAAGATTGCTCATTGCGGCTAGAACTAGGGTTCTTCAATCTTTCCTCGGATTTCTTCAAAATTAAAATGATGCGGTGTGTATAAATTGGGGAAAACCCTAGAGGGAGGAAGAAGAGAGGATAAGGAAGAAATTTTGTATGGAATTTTTGCGTGGTTTGCTCAATTTATAGGTGAGTGAGGTGGGTTGCGCACGGGATAAGGGTGGCAATGCGAGGTCGGTTCATCCATGGCGGTTCGGTGATGACGCATTTGCTCCAATCATTCACTGCCACTTGTGCTGGAGGATAGTGATGGCCAACATCGGTTTGGTTTTCCGGTAAGCAAGGGCCGACGCCCATGGCTTGGTGGCCTAAGCAGCGGCGACCGCTGTTGTGCTCAAACAGAGAAAGAAGGAGAAGGATGGAAGAAGGAAGGAAGGAGGAAAAAGAAGAAAAAGAAGAAAAAGGAAAAAAATAAAAGGGAAAGAGGAAAACTAAAAGGGAAAAAATTAAAAATTTTAGGAGGATTTTGATTTAGAATTCAAAATCAATTAAGCTCAATTTTTAAGAATTTTTCTCAAATTAGAAGTCAAATTGGGGGTTTTCAAAAAAGGAGAATAAGGATTTAAGTGGTTTTTGATTTTTAAATTAGAACTATGCAAAAATTAGAAACAATTTAATTTAGGGTTTATAATTAATTTAAAATTAATTTTTGGGAATTTACTTGAATTAAAAAATAAATTAAGATTTTCAAAAGTAAGAGCAAGAATTTATAAATTTGGAATTTTTAAATTAAAATAAGAAGAATAAATAAAGAATGCAACTAAGTTTTAGGAGATTTCAAATGTTTTAAAAAGAACACACCGTAAACTTTGTTTGCAAAAATTTTCTATGTTAATTTGGGCATTTTTGAAAGTGTGAATTTTGGGATGTTACAAGCTCTGCTTCACGGTTTCAGTCGCCATTGGTTTAAATGTCAATTATAGAAAATCGCTTTTGTAACCCATCAACATTGGTCCGACAAGTTGAGCCTCCTAACCAATACTTTTTGTTGTGATGTCGGCACGATGCCTTTCACATACTTGGGGCCAATGGGTACGGCAAAACCAAGAATGGAAGATCACGACCAGATGATGGACATAATAGAAAGGAGGCTTTTGGTGTGTGCCACTTGGCTTTCTTATTACGCGGTGGAAATGGTTAACTCTGTCATCACACCAATAATCACCTACATGATGTGCACAATTAGACTACCAAAGGGGTGATTAATGCCATTGATAGAGCTCGCAAACAATGTCTTTGGAGAGGAGCGACCACGAGAAGAAAGGGGCTAATTTGGCTGCCTGGCAAATGTTCATGCGATCGAAGTTAAAAGGAGACCTAGGAGTCCTGAAACTAAGGTTGCAAAATGATGCTCTTCTTCTCAAGCGGCTCTCCTAATTCTATAATCAATAAGATGTGTTGTGGGTTAAATTAACTTAGTTCCGATCTTGCTCCACCAAAGTGCCCCATGCAACAGAGAAACATGGTCATTTTGGTGGAAGAACATTCTTCGACTAAATGGTATTTTCAGATCGGTTATTACTTGCCGGGTAGGGGGCATCTTGTTTATTTTTGGGAAGATAACCGAAACAACATGGCTATTTCGACCAATTACCCTCATCTAGCTTCTTTTGCTAAGAGACGAAAGGCTTCGTGGCGAAATCATACAAGCGAAGACCGAGGAGTATCCTTCACTGCCACTCTCGGATCAGGCTTTCCGGGAGTTAGAGACACTACAGACACATTTACAAAGCTTGTCATATGATGAGAACTCCAAGGACTCCTGCACTCCAGTTTGGGGGAATAAATACACCTCGAGGAGGTTTTATTGTCATATCTTGACACAATGGAGGTCCACCCAAGCTACAAGTTTCTTTGGCAATCTATTTGTACACCACGTATAAAATTCTTCGCTTGTTTGCTCCTGGTAGACAGGCTGAACACTAAATCCATGCTACACAGAAGACATCCAAATATTAAGGACAACAACCATTGTGTTATGTGTGATAGGGGGAGGAAGAGATCATTGATCATTAACTTTTCTGGTCCCCTTTCGTTAGTGATTGTTGGGCTTTGTTGCAGATTTAGTGGGATAGTGAGTTGGGCCATGTGGACAGATTGGCAAAAGCAATCTCAATAAGTTCTTTACCTATTTCTGTATAGTTCTTATAGCGGCCTGAGAAATATGGAAATTAAGAAATTACAAAGTCTTTCACCGTACAACCCCAACCTAATCACTGTGAAAGGCTAATTTCAAGAATCATTGTGCTCCACAGATTATCTGTTTCAAGGAAAGTCTCAAATCCTCCTTCTATGCTTAGCTAGAAGCTTTTAGCTGATTTCTCTTCTCGCTTTCCATGTTCTACCTGGTTTCTGTTTGGTTTGTAAATTAAGCAGGTTGTATTCCTAAACTCTTTTCCCTCCTTCTATAAAATTTGTTCGTAACTATGGGGATCTCCCCGTCTTTATGGTCAAAAAGGGTATCAAATAGAGGAGATCATTAATTTCTATGTAGACTTTATTGAAGACCTTCGTCCAATCGAGGTGCCTGAATCAAGCCATGAAGGGAGACTTCGGGGAAAGGGCACTCTTGGAAGGAAAGCAATAATGACCGTAGACAATTATTTGTTCCGTAAGGCACATTTGACGGTTTTGAGACAATATTCGTTGGTAGATCCTTACATCAAGGAGCATATGGCGATTGCTTGCTCCAAAACATTGGTAAGGCTGATGCTCGGATTACAAGCCATCACATTGATACTTTCCCTTCTTGGCTACGACAACATCTCATGGGCAACAGACGATTGACCAACAACTAGGCCGTGGGGGTGTCACCCGGGATACTCACGAGTGCACTCAAATATAACTGAAGTCGGACCGGAAGTCCTCGGGACGGGGTCAACAGCCCGACCTCATTCTAGGGGTCGGACACGCCGACCTCCCACCAGGTCCGACCTTGGCGTCCTTTCTCGACCTCATCTCGACAACCCGACATCAAACCTCCTTGGGAAGGAAGGCTTACTTTGCAAGGCTCACAGAGGAGGCAAAGAGGGGACAACCCGGCAGAAGATGATGTCACCTGACAAGGCTACACATATGATACCTACGGAGGACGGATCCCAAAGCAGGATAAGGCACAAGCTGCCCACGGCGCGTAGGACTCGGAGGGATCTCTATGTATCTTTTCGAAGGTTCTTTGTACGTTCTTTTTACATCTTTGGTCTTAGCTTTCTTGGCCAACAAGTCCTCTTGTAACTGTCCCTTGGACTATAAAAGGGAGGGCAGGGTGGACGGGCCAAAAAAGGAAGGATGGTTCAAATCTCTTAGACTGTTCTTGGCAGCTTCTTGCAAAGCCCCAAGAACTCTCCCCATTGTAATCGTAGTTCATACTCCACCCCATCAAAGAACACCACAAACTGGACGTAGGCCTATTATCCTATGGGAGGGCTAAACCAGTATAAATCTTCTTGTCGTTTGGCTTGTTTGTTACCTGAGTCGACCATCAGATCCATCGGTGAGACGCCCTGACTATTCTCGTTTACCTCCTTCGGTAGCCCCCTCGGAGGATTGCCGACCATCCCGTCGACACTAGCCTTGTTGGCGAGGAGACCATCTTTCTTGATCATGACATTCCAAGCATATGAAATCAATGAGAATACATTTTACACATTAGCCTAAGATAGAAAGAGCATGAACCATAATAGTGTTGTTTGCATCAATGCCATATGATACAATGATACGACTAGCATGTATTACGGTGGCATTGAGGACATATGGGAAGTTTACTATGGATCTATGAAGGTCCCTCTGTTTTGGTGCTAGTGGGTTAGGCATGGTGGAGTCGCAATGATTGATGAAAGTGGGATGACAACGGTCGATCTTAACAAGGTTGGATACTTAGATGAACCCTTCGTCCTTGCCAATGATGTAAGGCAAGTTTTCTATGTGAAGGACATGGCTAGCAAAGCAAAGAAGGGGAGGGTTCGACGAGCCAAAGCACCACGTGGTTCTCCTAAGCAAAAGGAAAATCGTCAGAGTCAAGGATAAGATTGATGAAGATTATGATCAGTTTGACGAAAAACCTCTGTTTGCGGTGACGGTTGACCCAAACATTCTCCTATCAAATAAGGACACCACTTACTCATGCATTGATCATAGCGAAGAAACATTAGTGAGGACAAAGTACATGAGGACAACCATCATGCACTAAATTATGTTAAATGTAGTGGCCTAGCTTGGTTGTTGTATGGACGATGTAAATTATTATTAAATTTATAAAAGATCCATGTGTTAATTAGATATGCTTATTAATAATTGTTGCTTTTGCTCTCCCTACTCTCACCTCTTCTCCCATCATGCACATCCAAAATCTCTTTTCACGATTTCTGTACACTCGAGCTTCAAAAGGCATGAAGTAAATGTCACACTCGAGCGAGCCACGATCGATGGAGTAGGTCACCTTGGTCGTCTCGTCGGCATCCGCAACGCATCCTGCTGCTGATCCGTGAAGAGGCCCTGACATCTTCTTCACCGACATCGGTCTCGCCTTCTTCAAAATGATGTGGTGTAATGTCTAGGATTAACATGTAAACTTGAGCATCAAAAGGCAGGAAGAAAATGACACACTCGAGTGAGTCGCGTTCAATGGAGTAAGTCACCTTGGTCATCTCGTCGACATCCGCACTGCATCCTGCTACTGATCCGTGAAGAGGCCTCGACGCCTTCTTCGCCAACCTCGGTCTCGCCTTCTTCAAAAAGATGTGGTGCAATGTCTAGGATTACCATGTAAACTCAAGCTTCAAAAGGTAGGAAGCAAATGCCGGACTCGAGTGAGTCGCGGTCGATGGAGTAGGATGACGGCTACCCACAAATCATGTTTTTTGCAATGAAACATACTCCTCCCATGACTGAACTGACTTATGATTATCGTACAAGAGTTGATCCCCTTAGATTTGAGGGGAAACTTTTCAAAGCTTGCAAACTCAAATCATGCCTATGTGGCTCTTAGCATTGTCGAGGTTTGTTCTGATAAAAAATATGGTGCCTATGTATCAAGTAGTGTACTAAAGCGAGGTAAATTTTGGTATACGTGGTGGTGGGTTAGTTGAATGTAGCAATGACTGATTGATGCTTTGTGTGGCATGAGACCCTAAAAAGCATGAAGCAAATGCCACTCTCAAGCGAGTTGCGGTCGATGGAATACGTCACCTTGGTTGTCTCGTCGGCATCCACATTAATTTAAAATATTTTTCAATAGGGCATATGTTAATTATATATGGTAATTATAATTTAAAATATTTTCATTAAGGCATATGTTAATTCTATATGATTATTAGAATTGAAAATATTTTTCAATAGGCCATATGTTAATTATATATGATTATTAGAATTGAAAATATTTTTCAATAGGGCATATGTTAATTATATATGATTATTAGAATTTAAAATACTTTTCAATAGCGTATATGTTAATTCTATATGATTATTAGAATTTAAGAGCATTAAACTATTTTAAATGTTTTCTCATTAAAATTGTTGATTTTACTAAAGTTTAACACATTACTTATTATTGTTTTAAACCTATATTTAATGTTTAATTGATTATTTAATGTTTACTCTTAGTCTTAACACTAAGCGGGACAAAAAATATTTGGAAATAGCGGGAAAAAATATCTTTAGTACCGGCTGAAGCCAAAATTAGGATGCTCACCTACCGAGTACGGGGGATCTTTTGTCCGGTTATTGGCTTCAACCGAGACTAAAGATTGTATCTTTAGTCTGGTTGTTGCCACCAAGGGAGGAAGATATCTTTGGTCCCGGTTGTTAGCTTCAAGCGGGACTAGAGATATCTTTAGTTCCAGTTCTTAGCAACAACCGGGACCAAAGATGTCGGGATCTATATATAGCATAGGGCACACCACCATCCAAACACTTAGCTATTTTCGATCTTCTTCTTGCGCTGAACCCTAAACTGTCGTTGCCGTCATCTCCCGTCATCGTCACTTGTATTCCGAGGTAACCGTCGGTGCCAAGATTCGATCGTTTTGTTGATCTATTGCTCGTCGCCAAACCCTAAACCTAAACCGCACGCCGTCGCCGTCGCCGCTGCCACCACCACACACCACATGTCGCACCTCGTCGTTGTCGCCCATTGCCGGGCATTGCTTTGTTTGTATAAAACTTACAGAATTTTGATTCGGTTTTTCAATGCCTATGAATGTGAATGTTTGAATGGATAATTGGATTTAAATTTTATATTCCCATTGTGATCTCAAATAATATTGGAATTTGACAATTTTTATAAATTATTTGTGTGGATTTAACTTGAAGTGTTTATACTAATAATACAAGTCAACAGCTCAGTAATATTGACTAAAAGAAAAATCTTTTCCCTTTACCTTTGCATTTTTCTAAAGTACCTACACATGCTTATATTTTGGAGCGGAGAGAGGGTAAAACATGATTCAGAGAATGTGAATTATTTCCATTATCTTGTAATATGAATTTTAATACTTTTATGGAATTTTTTGAAGTATGATCATTAACTACTGTCAAGTTGCAAATAATAATTCATAGGAAAAAGCAAATAACTCATATGGAGACTAAACTATGGAGAACGACTTTTATGACTTAGAGAATGACTTCGTGAAAACTTAGAGAACGACTTATACGACCGAACGAGCGGAGTAGGTAGTGGTTCAAGATATTAGGTGGAAACAAAACTTCAAAAACAAACTTCGTCTTCACTCCTACGCATTGTTTTGAATCCTATGCATTGGGGATCAGAATAAAATTTTGTTTTCACTCATATGCATAGGAGTCAAGACAAAGTTTGTTTTGGAGTTGTTTTCACCCAATATCCTGAGTCACTATCTCTCACATATCGATGTACATATGCTTTACCTAAATATCAAACTTAGGAACATCATACATGTATTTACTAAATAATTTATTCCTTGTCAAAATTACTTGATCCACTCGTTGAAGCAAAATAATCAAATGGTAGATCGCTCGGACGAACAGATCCTCTTCGACGAGATCGCAGAGGAGCAACCATGCTGGGTAGGCGAGGAGCGCAACGAGTATCCCAACCGTACCTCAACGAGGAGGGAACGAGGAGAGCAACGTTGAGGGAATGAGGTCCCCGTAGTTGGAGAGAATAGGGCATGCGGACAACGCGGTGTCACCAAGAGAATTGAGGGTTGACATATCATAACTGAAGGGGCAAAGGACGGTTGACCATGTGCCCCAGCTGATGCCGCAAGAAAGTACATCACACACAACAGATGGGTAGTGAGGGATCACGTGCCCATCGGCGTAGTGAATTGGCGGTGAACAAGGACATGAGGGGATGAGTGTCACGCCCGACTTTCGTTCGAGATTAAAAGTCATTAAATAATTCATTTTCTAGAAATTATTCCAGTTAAATTAATAAGGAAATAAAAATTTCCTTTAAAAATCATGGCTGGAAATATTTTTTAAATATTCTCTGTGCCCTAAAGTATTCTATGAAATTTTTCGTGAAATTTTGGAGCTCGAGAAATAATTTTAATAATACAAAGAATATTTTAGTAATTATTTAAATAAATAAATTTATTAGTAAATGATCTAGTTATATTTTTATTAAATACTTTCAGTGTCCATCTATTTTCAAGAATTTTCTTGGAATTATTTGAGAGATGAAAGTATTTATGAAAATTCAAAGAGCATTTCACTCATTAATTTAAATGAAAAAAGTGAACCCCTTCTCTATTCCTAGGCCGGAAGCGGCCCATTCTGCAAAGTCCGCTTAGCCTCCCCACATGCGCACCCCTTGTACTCTCTCCTTCCCGTGGGCCGCGGCCCATCGCTGCGCGCACGCAAAGTCTACATTGCATCCCCTTATCCGAGCCAATGACGGGTGGGGCCCACTGTTATCCTCTACCTTCGTCCGTCCCTTCCCGCCGCACGCGCAAGCCGCCGCTTCTCGACCGCCCTCCTCGCCGTCTCGTGCACCCCCCGCTCACTCCTGCGCATGTCATAATACCGCATTAACATTGCCGCACATTTTCCCCTCTGTATTTTCCCGTGAAACCCGCCGGCTGCCGCCGCGCCATTTCCGCCGCCACGACCCCCTGCTGGCAAGAAATATGGCTGTCTCCCGGCTGTTTCCGCTCCCGTCGTTCCCTATAAATGCTCGCGGAGCTCTTCCCTCCATTTTTCTCCTTTCCACCGCCTCCCCCATGCATCCTAACCGCTCAGCGCCTATCCGCCCGTGCGCACCGCTCTCCCGTGCGCAGCCGCTCTCCCGTGTGCGCAACGCCGTTCCACACGTCGCCGTCCTCCGTGTCGGGCGCCGCACACCGCGCTGCGCCTGACCCCGCTCCGCTCTCCGTGTTGCCCGACCCCGCCGCCCAACCCTGCGCCGCTCTCCGCATCGTCTGACCCCACGCTCGACCTCGCCGCTACCGTCAATCCACCGGGGCCGCCCGATTTGCCTCCGGGAGTTCGGTTCCGTCCATTTCGGCCGCCGCGTGGCTACCGGTCGCGCTATGTGGCACGCCAGCCACTGCGCCCGCCGTGGACCACCGTGGACTTGGTCCCGGTGGATCAGCCACGCGCCTCGGCCGTGCGGGCGCGTCGGCCCTTGGCCCGCAGACGTCGGCCTCGGCACCGACGTCGGCCCTCGGCTCGGCGACGTCATACCAACCATTTTCTTTGTAAAAACAATTAAAAATTGTGCAATAAATCAATTTAATTTTTAGAATTCATTTAAATGGTCCAAAACTTCTAAAATTCATATCTAATCTATACGAACACCAAATTGGGTCATTCAAATTGAAAAATTCATCTAAAATTGAGATCTACTTGTTTGTTTACCTTCCATGTATTGTTTATTTGGTTTTATTAGGGTTTTTCCTTGTTTTGCATGCCAAGCATGTAGACTTTGTCGTTTCGGAGGTTCGCGTCACGAAGAAAAGAAGATTTGTTTGAAGGAGCAAGGCAAGTCATGTCATTTTGATCATATTGCTATCCCAGTTTACAAAATTATGTTTATTTGAATTATTACATTTTTCTTTATTAAATTCTCACGTTTATCACTGTTTTATTCAGCCTTACCGATTCTCCATGTTATAGCCCTTTTACTTATATTATTATGATCCTTGCTAACCCTAGGAAAAATAAAACTAGTGGATAATTTATATATGTTGTACTTACTAGCAAACTTAGAAATATGCTTAACTATGCTTAAATAGAAAAAATAGATGTTTTCAATAATTAGACTATGAATTAACTTGTAAATAATGGAAATTTTGGTTGTTTAGCTCACAATAAATGTCCCCTTCAAAATCGCCCAAAACATGTTTTTGGTGGGCTCGGGTGGTTGCTTTTGTTAGTCGCACCTCAACCATCATAAGGACCGATCTTTGGGCCTCGTTGCAAAGCATATTTCGTACTACCAAAAAAAGACATCGTCTAGTGTGGTAAGAAACAAAAAAGACATGGATAGGGATGGATGAAGCCCTAGGAAGGGTTGAAGCCCAAGGGCGACGTCTCGGCAAATGAAGGCTCGAACGAGTCAAGATGCTGGGGCATAGGCGCCTACTCGACCCGGGGCACTGGGGGAAGTCTATGTCGGTCTTCTTTGTTTAGGGTAATACTAAGAGATGAGTTATGTCATGGCTTTCGTCCATATGTTGTGGTGGCATGTGGCACGTCGCAACACGTGAGAAAGACATGTCTAGTGGGTAAAGATGTACACCTCGCTCGAGTAAATCTATTCAAACAGTTGCGCCTCGCATGGGCAAAGCGAGCAATATACCCAAGTTAGAATTTAATTCGTTTAAAACGAAAGAAGCTGAAGTTAGCACATGTTGGTCCGAGTTAAGACAACATCGCAACGGAGCGCGGCTTTATATATATTGACTAGAGATAGGCTCGTATTTATTCAAAGGCCTTTTAAATATATAAATGCTTTGAAATGCTAGTTTTCTACAAAATAGCCTTATATATGAATTCTTTGTACCCCCTTGCATTATTTGCATTCTCTTGGCATGGCTTGTTGAGTACGGTGGTTGTGTAGGGCTTCTGAGTTGAAGACGGTGTTAGAAGGACAAGGCTCAGACCCCAGTTGAGTTTGCCTGTGGAGTGGAGCTGAAGCCCCGCTAGGATCGTCCTTCTTTTCCGTTGTTGTTTTCGTTCGAGTGTGATGACTAAGTGCCTCTTCTGTAAGTATTCATACGCTTTATTTTACGTTCAGATCTATGTATTGATTTGTCATTTCGTGTACCTTGGTTGATTCCTGGACAGGGATTTAATACACAAAATAGTCTGGAAAGTTGGGATAAATTTTCGGGCGTGACAATGAGCAAACCTATCTCCCGGACACAGAGAAGGAGATGTTATGGTCCACAATGCTGGAGACCTTCACTATCCCTGAGACAGAACAGGTCAAGGTGAAGGAATGAACGCTTAAAAAGATGGCCGAGCTATTTAGGAACGTTAAGAAGGAATTACACAAGAAGTACATCCTGAAGGGCCAGACCCCTAACTTTGACAAATTCCCAAAGCTGCGATATGACTGGGAGGCTTTTATGGAATACAAGACAGGAGAGCAGCGCAAGCGCTAACCGAGAAGAACAAGGGCAATGCCGCTAAAATACAGTACCATCACAAGCTAGGGTCAAGCAGCTATCAAAAGGCAGTGTCGAGATGGGAGCAAATGGAAGCCAATCTGATAGCAAGAGATATCATTCCGGCCAGAGCTGACTGGCTGGAACGATCCAAGCATTGGTACTATGATCACAGTGGATCGCTCAATCCTACCGATGGCTCCTTAATCTTCGGCGATGCGATTCACGAAGCTGCCAGCTGATTGAGCGACCCAGTGGAGGCCTCTGCCTCGAGCCCATTCCGGCGACAAAGACAAGGACGAGCTTACGCTCGCAGTCCAAAACCCCGAGCATCTAGGACGAACATGAGGAAAATGTGTCGTTCCTCTGAAAATATGGATTCCAAGAGGACATCCAAACGTATAGGAGTCACATGAAGAGCAAGCGAACTACGAGAGGCAAAGCTAGCGGCTTTGGAGCAACAACTCGTGGCCTACGGTTAGAAGATCAAAGAGTTGTCCGGACAAGTGGACCAACGGGTGGCCCAACAACTCGTGGAGCTGTGGAGCCAACAAAGCCAAGCGATCCAGAACCACTGTCATGGTGAGCCCCTCGAGCAAGCGCGCAGCATTGCGCATCTACAAGCCAAGTACCTAAAAAGGACGTTGAAGCGGAAGTCGTACCCCCATGTCCCATTCATTCGATCACGTAGCGGACACCTTGTGAATTTCACTCAAGGTATGCTTGTAGTTTCACGATATATATATATATATGACTTGTAAATTGCGAAAGCTGGTGCATAGGTTGATTACTAATTAATAACCGCTCATCTCATGAAGGTGGCATCGGGCATGGCCATATCGGTGGACCGAGACGGGACTTATCACCTGCAGCCGATTCCACCTAGGTATCCAAAGGTCGAAATTGAGTAGGTGGAACGAGGCTTTCAAGATCTTGATCTGGATATCCCCGGAGAAGACAGGAGACAAACTAGGAGACACACCCACGTGATCATACTATGGAGCAAGCCCTTCATCGTGTTTCCCGGCGAGAAGCGGCTTCCGTTCCTCCGTCTCCGCCACATGGACCATCTCCTCCGTGTGGACCGTCTCCTCTGCCTCCTCCGTCACCTCCGCGAGCATCGACTCCTCCGCCTCCTCCGTCACCTCTGCGAGCACCGACTCCTAAATGGTCTTCCATTCCCGGCCTCCTCGTCGCCTCCGCGAGCAACCACTCCAAAACGGTCTCCAACTCCTTTGCCTCCTAAGCGCACAGCTCAAGCCGCGTCGTCAAGGTCAATGAGTTCACAAAGAAAGAAGAAGACAAGACTTGATGAGCCATGGCTCCAAGCTGTAAAGAAAATGGCATACGACATGACTCTCGAGGAGTTGCACAAGGTCGTCCAAGCGGAAGTGAAGGCTTTTTTCAAGCGTAAGATTCCTGAAAGCCGATTCCAATAGACCCAGCGGCCAAGGACTTCTTTAAGAAGATGCGCGCGCCATCGGCTAAACAAGCCTTGCCGTCGGACTACGACGAATGATCGGGAAGGCTTATCAAAAACTATATGAATGAGAGAAAGATTTCCCGTAGCTCGGAAGCAACTTGAAAAATCCCTTGAGCCCTTGCTATCACCTAGTGAAGCTGACTTAAGAAACTTTATGAACGAGATGGGACTATCAAGGAAGCAAATGTTTGGAGATGCAGAAATCGCCAAGGCTGAGTTCAAATACATGTTTACACTCGGACGACCTCTTGTCAGGCCTAATCAGCTCAAAAATCTCTCTACACAGATGTACCGATTCCATGAATGATACATGGAAGCTTCAAGCAAAGGTAGAGAGATGATAACGGTGCAGATCAGAAATGCAGATTTCTTCGAAGGAGATGATCTCATGTGGATCCGCTTCGAGGACATCTTCGACCTATACCAGCAGGACGCCCTCGACATCTCTTTAACCATGTGGGTTTTAGAAGTATCATTAGTTAAATTTAGTTTGTTCATTAGTTCCTTGTATGTAGCTGACTAAAATTCTTTTATCCGTTGTAGAATGGCGATCCACGAGTGCAGCAAGCGGGGATGGATGAAAATAGCATTCATGGACTCCCACAAAATTAACACGGAGATGTTAGAACATTATCCGGAGGAAACAGAGAACAACATCTACCATATCTTTGGTGCAAGACATTTCATGTCTTGGATACTACGCCGTACAACATAGCTTGAGTTTTTCGCATTCCATACCAATTTCCATCTCGTACATATACGGTTTATATATATCATCTCACGCAATTTGCGAGATTCCTTCGGGTGTTGTTCCTTATTGACCTTTCCCATTCGTGAATCCATGTCTATGATTTAATGGATAAACTACGTCTACCTTCACAAAGATTTTTGAAGTGTTAGACAGGTAATGCCATCCTAGATGCTATTGCTACTATGTGGTTCTCACATAATTACTCACCAAAGAATCGCACGTAGGTCATGCGCACGGCTCCATAAGAGGGTTGACGAGATTTGGAAAGAAAAACTTAAAGTGAAAATGAAATTTTAAGTGAGTACATACTCCAAAATTATATTGATTCATTAATTTGTTCGAAAATAGAAATGTATATTAAACGGCGCAGGTCGAACTTGTGCGGCTACTACGTTGCGACTATATTCACCGCTTGGTTCACGTGCCCACATGTCCCGGGAGACGGATGTACGTATAACAATCATTAACTCGATTTCGATTGATTTCATATATTTATTTCTTATTTTTCAAATGACAGATTATTTGCATAAGGGTCAAACTCCCCCACGGTGATTTTCAAAAAGAACCGTGAGATTTATCAACGAGCGATTATTGATCCATCGGAGAGTTCAACCGGATTGGGATGGACATTCTAACTCGAACCCGGATCATAGATTAGATTTTGTAATATACGATATAAAACATTAAAAATTATTTAGAAATGTAATAAATGTATATATTTATATGTGTGTACATATTTTGGTAATACATATATACATTTACTTAAGTGCATATATATATGCATGTAAAATATGTATTTATACATATATGCATATTGCATATATATGTATATATATATTACATATATATAAATAACATATATATATATATATATGACATATATATTATGCATATATATGTATTTACACATATATATGCATAATGTATAAACAATCAACGAGCAACATGAGGGAAATTAAAAAATCATCCGTATATTATGCATATGTATGTATTTACAAATATATATATGCATAATATATAAACAACAAACAAGCAACGGGAGCAAATTAAAAAAATAAAAAAATTCGTCCCGGTTGGTAACACCAACCGATACTAAAGATGACGGAGCCAGCGACGTGGTGCTGCTATCTTTAGTCCCGGCTATTTCAACGGGTCTAAAGAAAGACATCTTTAGTCCCGATTTCATTGTTCCGATTTGTGACCCGATACTAAAGGGAATTGCAAACCGACTATACAAGTTTTCCCTGAAGTATAAGTCAAGCACTACACCACAACCCCGAATTTGGAACCGATGATCAGTTGGGAAAAACGGCTTTGGCGTCTGAGGATCAGTCGGTAAAAAGATATACCGACTGATAGTTGTAGTCGATGAAACCTCAGTCGGTAAAAGTCTTTACCGACTGACAACCCTTTTACCGACTGATGGTCTGATGTTGCGTGAACTTTTACCGACGATCAAGATTTACCGACCGATTATTTGTTAACGTACTTTTACCGACGACACAACTTTTCCGACCGACTATGAGACGTTTATTAATAGGTTTTAGCGATCGACAGTTAGACAGACTAGTTAAATGAAAAAACAAAAGCTCTTTTATATGCAATTTATTTCAAAATTCAATAGTTCATGAACATGCCCAGACAATAATTTATACAACCATTGTTTCATTCATAAACAGTTGTAAACATTCAATTTTGCTATTCAACCAATCAACCATTCAGTACACATGGATCAACATATTCAGTTTGTTATACATCAGTCATTGGTACATCCAAAAAATCCAGTATTGATCAGTACATCCAAAAGTCCACCTAGCTAGATCCACTACTTGCTTCATTTCACCAAAAGCATATTACTTTCGATGCACCGCAGCCTAAAAAGAAGAAATTGAGCAACATAACCCTGCAGTCCCTGAAAATAGATTGTGATCGATTAATTAATTTCAAGTTGTTCAAGTGAAAAGGTCAAATTAATCTACTATTGTTTGGCTATGTGACTATAACATCATAATTCGTAACTTATCTAAATTTACAGAAATGACCAATTTAACAGTCAATTGCATCCATGACCTTTTCACTCTTCCTATGAAAATGAAACACCTGGTGTGTTCAGCGATGCAACTCAGTGAGTGATCATCTATACCAGAATTGCCAGTTCAGCTATACCAGGTAGAGTGATGCTTATTCATGGATATTTCAAACAGCTTAACCTATATTATGTTTTATGCCATGCCAAAAGCTAAACGACAGTGAACATGCCTTATATTTTACAGGCTTGGTTGTTGTTTCGTACACAAAACTTTAGCTCGTGAGAGAACATATTACGAGTTAATGGAAGTGATATCCGTCCTTGGTAAGGAAAAAAACAAATTTTGGCATTTGCCCATATACGAAGAATGAAGAGAGTTGTCATTTATATACTGTACACAAATGAATGTGCATAACTTGTATCCTTATTCAGAGAGAGGCATCGAGCTATTTCTGTGCTGGCCCATAATGCAAGGTTTTGCCATGATGTTGCACAACAGATAACGCCAAAGACTATATACTCAGATTGCTTTAGGAAAGGTAACATATTTTCTGATAAAAAGGAACTGATACTCTATATGCCTGTTATTCCAAAGAACTTTCAGAGTATCTATTGCTTCATCTAGCTGTTTTAATGGCATTTCAAGCATCATCTAGCTGTCCTCTTTCTAGTACTCATGCAGTAATAAAGAGGCTTATATATTGTATAATTTAGTACTCATGTTGCTAGTAGCAAATTTACCAGATCATGGCTAGAGAAAGCATGGCTCACACTTCGTGCGGTATGAGGCACCTTCAACAGTGAACGTGTGATTTTCCTCTTGCCGATAGAGCCTATGATAGAAATTGTCAAAATCTACATATATATTGAACGGCGCAAAATACAAGAGATTCATGTTAACGGACCCTTACTGCAGAACTTCTATATCCATGTTATTAGCAGTTTAAAAGCTAATGCTGAAAAATTGACTATGATGAGTAAAACAAAAAAATCAACTCAGAAATGAAGTTTCAAACTTTACTGCTATATGATGCTATGGCTTCCAGAAAATGCGCTCGTCTTTTTTTCATCCAGTATGTTAATTGTGCTCATAATCGAAGCTAAGAAAGCTCTGCTTTACGTTGGAATGCCATATCAAAGTGCCATCACCCTTTTCCCCAGAAAAGCTTGGCAGGAGCTGTGAAAATACTAGGTTTTTTTCTTTTACTGTCAGAAGTGATCTTGTAAACCTGATATGCAAGATAGTTTGTATTTTTGCAATTTGCGTGGGTATTCAATTCAATAATAATGCAATTCGGTTAGATATGGATTTTTCTTCGTATTAAATACGGAATCATGGAAAACAAACACACTTATGACACGAGAAAACATATAAAAACCATCAACAGACCAATTAAGTACTTCTTTTGCAACTATGTCATGGTAGACCTGTAGTACTTGCACTAATATTGGTAAGCCAAACACTCTTAACACATCATACTCCTATATGTGTTCTTATTCTTACTCCTATATGTGTTCTTGTTCTTGATGCATGAAGCCCTGTTTTTCTCCTCAACAACACAGGTATTGGTTTAAACACAACTGGAGTCATTACATTCCCTGTGTTCCACATAAACAATTCCTTCATATCTACAATGATCCAGCCAAGTAAACATACCTGCAGACTCCTCCACCGTCATAAGCGATGATAGCATGCGCAAGAACAAGCATTTCATGGGCGCCTTGGCACACCACCTGTGTTCAATCTTGTCAACATTGACACTGGCTCAACTCTCTCCTGAGTTCAGTGTAAAAATTGTCGATAAAATGCTATGACCAGTCTGGAAAAGCTGGACAAATATTCAATCCTTACAACTCCTCAACTTACATTAAACTTGGATGCTCAACCGAGGCTTGCGGTGGAGGCGGGCGGATGGGGTCGGGCGAGCGCGGCGACGGCGGGGTGGAGGAATTCGCACGGCTCTGGCGTGCCGAACGTGGGGAGACGCCGATGGAGAGGGGCAGCGCACTACGGGGAGACGTCGGGGGTCGTCTCACGTGGTGGACGGGAGCTGGAGGGAGGAGGAAAGGGACTGCGACGTGATGGACGACAGGGTGTGGCGGATGCGGGCGACGGTGGACAGCGAACGGTAGGGGTGGACAGCGGAGGGACGAGCAGACGGGGATCCGGAAGACGCCGATGGGAGAGAGGTGGCGGCGGACTCGGGAGACTCCAACGGACGTCTCCGGCGGCGGAGGCGGGATTTGCTGCGGGCCGGGATGCGGCGTGCCGGATGGGAAGGGCGGGCGGGTGTGGCGGTGGAGGCGGGGATGGCGCGTCGGACGGGAGGGCGGGCGGGTGCGGCTATGGAGGCGAGGATGGCGGCGGGCGAGCAGGTGCGGCGTTGGATGCGGGGCTGGCGCACCGGATGGGAGGCGAGGCGGCGGGTGCGGCGGTGGGAGGCGGATGTCGCGCAGCCCGCCGAATGGGAGGCGGCGGTCGTGTGCGGAGGCGGAGGCAGAGGATGAGTTCGTGCGCCTGATTTTTTTTAGGTGGACTGAGGCGGACTGATTTTTTTAGGCTGGTATATGCTAATTTTCGGGCAGGTGCGCGCGGGCTTTTTTTTCGTCGATCCCGCCATGGAGTGGTCCATATATGCCGACTGATCTTCAGACATAAAATTTGTATTCACCAACTGATATTCGGAGGATATTTTTACCGACTGACATACATTTAGCAAAAATAGTTTTACCGACTGATGGTATGTCATGATGTTTTACTAACTGATTGTTCGACGGTGATGTCATATATTTACCGACTGAAGTCAGTTAGTATTTCGGTGTTGTGGTGTAGTGAAGAAAGACCAAGTGGTACCGTGGACATAAATAGGTTGATTTGTGTACGAGTAATGTGCAGTAGAGTTAAGATATAGACGAAGGTCGTATATGTCAACACCTCCCTATAGTTCAATGGTTCAACACACCTTAATTTCAATTTACATAAGTCGAATGCTTCTTTTTCATCTTTTTATGCATGTAGACACATGAACATAGTTTTTCTCTCATGTAGGTAGGCATGCGCTCAGTTTAAAAAACTTAACTGTTGAAATACTAATATATCAAATAGTAGTGAGAAACACAAATCTCTAATTGGACATTTGAGATCTGGTGGAGGATTATTGGGAGATTGTTGGAATTAATTAGCCTAGCCCAAATGATTTTTTACTAATTCCTAGCCCATATGTGGTATGACAAGGTGAGATATTTTATTACCACCTTGCTAGTTTAGAGTGAGATTATTCAACTTATATAGTGAAGAAAAGAGAAACCACATGTGCGCGTTCGCTCGCCTCGCCGGGCCGGGCCGAGGCCGGGGCCGCGATTTGCATGCCTTAATTTTTGGACAAATTGATAATTGTTCTCGAGCTGAATTTTTGGAGAGTCCTAATCAGATATGAGTTAGTTTCAGTTGGATAATCTTGACCGGATACATAACAGAGTCCTAACCAAATCCGCTACGGGTGCTGCCTTAACGCACCAGTCATCTGGGGCTATATATATTTGCCTGTGCGCATTCGTCTGAAATCAATCTGATCTGAGAGTTTTGCCACGATTCTCGCTGTTGCGCCGCCGCTGTCGTCTGGCTTATCCCGCCACTTGCATGCACCTGTGATCGGGAGAGCAGGTCACCGAAGCCCTCGTCCTTGCGATCCTCCTCCGGAAGAGGGCGAATAAGGTTTTGGAAAGTGCTCTGCGTGACTCAGCAACTCAATCTGGCACGTCTCCCTACTGCATCGGCTCAACATGAACGTCTTCGTTGGGTTTGTCCGGCGGCGAGTTTTGTGATCCCTAAGCTTATAAATGTTTGGTACGCATCTATAGTTATTATGATGATGACTATTATTTTGATATATGCTAATGTGACATTGATCTATTTAATTCAAAATTTAATTAAATAATTGTTTGATTATTCAACAGGGACTGCACTGGAGTAGTCTCGCTGAGGCATCGGAGGCCGAAGTCGATGCTCACGGTGTCACATCGCAAGTGTTGTTCCTAAGTTTTTCATGATGTTCTTGGCACATGTTTAATTTTTGCGTAAAATTGGATTCGTTCGTGAAATTTCTAGTGTTAGTGTGTATTTGTATTGAAATTAATTACCTGTTCAATGCGTCATCGAGCCTGCTCGATGCTATTGTTTTTCCTGAGAATTCATATTTGTGTCGGTTTTACAACCGACACATTTACTCTTTACTATGTACCATCACTACTAGAAAACCCCCTGTAGCTACGTCAGATTTAGAGTTAGACATGCTTTATTTCGTCTCTATGTCAATGTAGACACGCTTTCATAAAGCGTGTTAGAAGCGTCTTCGTACGTAGCGTCGTCGCCTTGTAGATATGAATTCTTTAAACGTTGCTACGAAAGAAAGAGACATTTCATAAACACGTTATATGCATATCTAAAAATATAGATACAAATTTGCGACACATGTATAAAACGTCGTAGTGGTATAGTTACGTAGTAATGTAACGCTTCATTGCGTGTAAAGAAACATAGACACAATTTATAGATACATATACAAAACATGAGTACTAATATAGACACGTTTTGTAACGACGCCTTATAGCGCAACAATTATTGTAGTGACAATTTAGTAGAGCGTGATGATGACATGGCACGTGACATGGCGGATGATGTGGCACATGACATGGCACATGACGTGGCGAATAATGTGACGGTGATGTGGCACGTGACATGACGGATGATGTGTCGTGACGTGGCGGGTGACACGTTTCATAGTAACACCAAAATACGTGTTAACAAGTGTAGAAACAATGTCGTACATACATTTTTATTACACGTCTAGATATAGACACGTTTTATAGTTACACCATATTGTGTATTAAGAATTATAGAGACGATTTATAGATACATCTATTTTCGTGTGTACTAATATATAATGATTCTTTTATTTACATTTATAATTGTAATATATCTTTATATTTTCTAATTGGCTAATAATTTATAAATAAATGATCCATGATATTGCATTGACAATCAATTTTTACTTCATCAAAAATAAACCGAGTACTTTGAACCAACAAGTGTAGTACTTAAGATACTATAAACAAGACAATTGTCTTGATAAAGAAACACAAAAAGTGACAAGATCATACAAATAGTTCAAAATTTTTCACTAACAAATAAAACATATGCTTCATTGT
Source organism: Oryza australiensis (assembly GCA_019925245.2). Classification (NCBI taxonomy): domain Eukaryota; kingdom Viridiplantae; phylum Streptophyta; class Magnoliopsida; order Poales; family Poaceae; genus Oryza; species Oryza australiensis. Next base: position 286,692 of record JAIFGZ020000422.1, read on the forward strand.
CCGTTCTTGCCCTTCTCCATCGCAGCTTCACTTCTCCCTCGAGAACTTGTAACTTTCTTCACCTGCAACGGGGCATGGGGCTAGATAGCCAATAGCATCTAGTAGTATACGAATCTCAAAAATAGGCCTAGGTATCAGCTCATCTCCTTTATTTCTAATGTCAATGTTTTCAAGCCTTTCAACATACTTAAATCTCATTTCCCATTCCTTGACTTCATAATCCTGATCCACAAGATCCTTTTCGGTAGTGTAGACGATCTCCTCTAGAGTAATTACCTTACGTTGAGCCATGTCACGTGCACTGAGTAACTGAAAAGAGAGGGAAAACCAGCTAAACTAATGACATTTCAAATAAAAAATTAGGAGACAAGAGTGCAAAAAATAAGTACAATTTATTAGGTCATGCATACAAGTGTAAAAAACAAAATATGAAGTTGTACCTGTCTTGGCCTCTCAATTTAGTATATTATCAATTCAATTCCTAAATCCTACATCAATATTGAGCAAGTTGTAACTGACATGAACTCTTTCAGTTAATCTAGACCATTATAATTCAGTCCCACCTAGATGGATGTCCAATTTTATTTACTATTTCTCTAATTGACATGGGAATTTAGTGTGCCAATATTGGCGAGAGATACCGAGCTCCATATTCCACTTGCTGTTGTAGGCCAAGCCTTCCAAACTAAGTTCTTTTTAGAATATGATGTTAGGAACAGAAATGACTACTGAATCTACCCATGATTCAACCTATCGATTCATGCAAAATGAATCAAACCTATACAACTTTCTCCAAACAGTCCCCATGTATAGCAAAAAAATCATGTGATGATAGTAAGTTCGCTTGAATTTACAAGTGTTTTATCTTCCTTTGTTATGTTCCAATGAATGACAAAGATCCAGCAATTTTAGTTGCTTTTACCTTTCTTCTAAGAGAAGGTTACGGCAATGCAAGTTTCTAAGCTCGCTGTTCTCTGGCCTTGTTCCTCCTTTCAATGTTATTATTGGCCTTGCGGAGTAGAAACCATCTAAACAATGGTATTGCAAAATAGGAACCAACATATACCTACAATGGGCCACATGTTATCAATAATCATTATATCATCAAAGCATTTGTCATACATTCACTACATAATACAACCAACAGTTTGCACATTATGACTTTTAGATATCCCCTCGCAAAACCAAGGGTTCATGATGGATTTTGACAGTGCTTTTTAACATGAGTATTAAAAATATCAAGGGACTATTACTGTTTATGCAACCAAATAGGACACATAGAGCCCACCATACCCAAGCAGAGGAAACAATTTGAAGCAAATGAGATAAGCCCACCAGGTGGCACTGTCATTTGGCTACAAAACAAAGTTTAATGGAAAAAATAGTAAAAGTGAATTATAATTGAATGGTATTTGGGGGCAGAATCACAATTCACTTCAACTGGTTCCCAAGAATGATCACACCAAAAAGATTGAGTCCTCCCAAACTAGCAACCACCGCCCTTTCGAGATGCATTTGCTTTGCCGCAAAACCACAACACCAACATATGAATATAGAGAAAGGCACAAGACAAACCGCAGATTTCAAAAATAACAAATTGATGTGATTACCCTCTAATGCATCAATAAGACAATTCTTGACACCAATGCAGTGCATTCCGTAGTGTACTAACGTGTGACTTGATTCCAAGACAAAATATATTTACAATCCAAACACAAAGAACATGTACATTATAGGGTAACAAGACACCCCTAAGTTAGATTTTGGTATCGACTAAACAAATTTTTCCTTGAATTGAACCAAAATGCAAACAATTCAAATGGACCAAACGAACAGGTAGTGCATGGCGAGAGCGCACAAATTAGGATGACCAGGTAGAGGAGCTAAAGGCACGGATTGGAAATAATCAAGCTCCATTTGTCATTTGATCTGAAGCCACAGAGGGTGATTTGGACAGCTTTGATAGTTTAAAGTTGTGTTTTAGGCAGCACAAGGTTTATTTTAGGATCTAGGCCAAAGTACAATGTTGGAAAGTAGAACAGGTTCCACTAGAGTTTAATTCAATAATAGGGAAACTACTTGAATAACTAAATGACTAAAAAATGCTAACCTGAATTTCCATGGTTTCTCCTCTAAGTACTTTTCAACGCCGCTAAACATTGCGACCATTTGTTACCAACATATTCTCTAACCCCACTTCCTTTTGATGAAGCAAGTATGGAAATCGATAAAGAATGTTTCCGTGAATAAGAAAATAACATTAAAATACACTATAGGTTGATCAGTTCAATCAGATGTATTCAAGTTCACTACCACTATGTAGAACATGCCACCTTTAGGGATTAATGGTGTGAAAATTAAGAACAATATAGGGATATCCCTTAGTGGCGTTCTCTAATGCATGCTTCAACCGTAAGAGAAAAAGATGGACCTGTTCATCAACTTTTGGGTGTCCCCGAAGCGTAATAGAACCGGAAGAATAAATGATTCATCATCCTATAGTTCGAATATCATATGGACATGATGAGATGAGACACACGTCAATGAACCATCCATAACTTACATGGAAAATTCATCACAATATTTAATTTATTTAGTATTCAATGAAAAGTACAAAAAAATTCAATAACAAAAGAATACTTATAAGCATTTTAGAACAGAAGTTATATGCCTTGGATTGTTCGAAAGTGGTGGCATATCAAGATATGGTGCTAGTTCTTCTGCCGTAACAACTCCACCATTCGATGAAATATATTGCCCAATCTGTGTATTTATTCAAGGAGAAGTTAGAATTTTGTAACAGTAAAAAGTAGTAACAAATAAGAAATGGTCACGATAGTTAGAAACAGGAACAACTATATGGCCTATGAAAAGCTCTTACCATCTTCCACCTCTTATCTTCAAAGACCATCATTTGGATCACCATCTCCAAATACAAAAGAAAAGATCTACATAATTGATTTATGAACATAAAGTTTAACCTACCTACGCGTGATAGAATTACAGAAAGGAAATGAAAAATCAAGTCAAACCCTTTTAAATTACAGATTCAATATAGTTCATTCCGTCTTCCTTTTCTACCCGTCTCCGCGTCCTGTAGTAATCTGCTTGTTTTGTTTCATTACATGCCTCACCCTATTCTGAATCCTAAGATTTCCCTCTTGATCCTTGAACAAGGAAGTACATCAACTTTAAAGGACAGTATGCCTTTGTAAGCAGAATCCACATACTTTTAGAAGAGAAAAATCAAATGCGGCGGCAGATACCCATGGATACCCACATCTTCAAGCATTGACGGCGGCGAGGTTGAGGAGATGGGAAAAGATTGGGTACCTCGGCTATGACGGCGGCGAGGTTGGCCGTGACCTTGCTGTTGACCAACGCGTTCTCCGCCGTGCGCTGGTCGAGCCCCATCGCCAGCAGCGCCTCAGCGGCAGCGCCGACGAATTGTCCCCTTTCGTGAACAGGAATCAACAGGAGGAGGAGGAGGAGATGGGGAAGAGGAGGAGGAGGAGGAGGAGATAGGAAAAGATTTTTGGGAGAGATTTGCGGGAGGTTGAGGATTTTCAGGAGATTTTCGGGAGAGGTCACAGATATTCGGGTGATTTTCATGCGCAGTCTGCCGCCACCGCCAAAAAAATTCAGTACTGGTAAGTGGTAACAAATACAGAATATAAATAGAATGTCATGTTTACAACTGTTGAGAAGTAGTAGCCCAGTGGTAGGACTGCCTAAACTATAACTTATCCAGCTGAGTTCGTATTCTGAAGAGTGCACTTTTTCCTATTTTTACTATATATTCTTTTAGCCTTGCCTTCATTCTTTTTCCTATTTTTAATATCATTTTAGAATGCAATACAAATTAAAAATGATAGAAAACATTACACAAATTTAGTTTGTAATATTAATATGTATTTTTTTAATTACAAAGTAGGGTGGTAAATCAACACATAAGAAATCTTAATTTTTTACACTAAGAACCAAATTAATTTATCAATGATGACATAAAAAATGATGGTGGGGCTGAAATATAGTAAACCTTTTAAAATTTTTTTTCCTATTTTTACTATATTCTGTTAGTGTTGCCTTCATTGTTTTTTCTATTTTTAATATGATTTTAGCATGCAATACAAATTAAAAATGAGTATTTTATCTTAGCAAACATTACACAAATTTAGTTCGTAATATTAATCTGTATTTTTAATTACAAAGTAGGGAATATCCGAAAAAATGGTAAATCAACACAATAAGAAATCTTGATTTTTTACACTAAGAACCAAATTAATTTATCAATGATGACATAAAAAATGATAAAAATGATGGTGGGGCTGAAATATAGTAAACCTTTAGAAAATTCTCAGTTTGTAAAACAATTTGTGACAGTTCATAATTTATGAGAAAATAATGCAAATAACTGTCATGGAACCAGGCTAAACGGTAAATGCCATATCAACTACCATATTTGTTCCCTATACTATATTTTTTAGCCTTGGCTCCTTATTTTTCCTATTTTTAATATGATTTTAGCATGCAATACAAATTAAAATCGAATAGTTTATCTTAGTAAACATTACACAAATTTAGTTCGTAATATTAATCTATATTTCTTAAATTACAAAGTAGGGAATGTCCGAAAAGAATGGTAAATCAACACAATAAGAAATCTTAATTTTTACACTAAGAACCAAATTAATTTATCAATGATGACAAGAAAAATGATGGTGGTGCTGAAATATTCCAAACCTATAGAAAATTCCCAGTTTATAAAACAATTTGTGACAGTTCATAATTTATGGGAAAATAATGCAAAACTATTTGCATTGGTCATAGTGTCATGGAACCCGGCTAAATAGTAAATGCCAAATTTGTTCCCTATTTTTACTATATTTTTTTAGCATTGGCTCCATTATTTTTCCTATTTTTAATATAATTTTAGCATGCAATACAAATTAAAATCGAGTATTTTATCTTAGCAAATATTACACAAATTTAGTTCGTAATATTAATCTGTATTTTTAAATTACAAAGTAGGGAATGTCCGAAAAGAATGGTAAATAAATCTTAAATTTTTACACTAAGAACCAAATTAATTTATCAATGATGACATGAAAATGATGGTGGGGCTAAAATATAGTAAACCTATAGGAAATTCTCAATTTGTAAAGCAATTTTTGACAGTTCATAATTTATGAGAAAATAATACAGAATTATTTGCATTGGTCATAGTGTCATGGAACCAGGCTAAACAGAAACTAGCAAAAAGACCACTGATAGAATCGGTGGCAGTGGCAAGAATCCGTGGAAATTAGTTAGGCATGTGTAAATATGTAAAATGCTACAATCTAATTTTAAATTTAATGGAGGTGATATTGTAGGACTTGTTTAGTGATGGTTGTCATATGATATAATTCGACTAGAAACCAGATATATAATATTGTATGGAAGATATTGTTTGGATGTAACCTCTGTTTCGATTACATTATATATACTTAGTCATATAAATTTAGTCATGTACAACTGAATTAAAAAAATAAAAATGTTGCATAGGAACCTAACTCAGCCTCCTCTCTCCCAACAAACCCCTCCTCTCTCCCGTACGTGCGCATCTCGCCCCTTCTCTCCTTACCGGCGGCGGCGGGAACCGAGGGCAGGAGGCAGCGGCGGCGGGAACCGAGGGCAGGAGGCGGCGGCGGCGGCGAGTCGGCGTGGTGGAGGGCAGGAGGCGGCGGCGAGGCGGCGTGGTGGAGGGCAGGAGGCGGCGGTGGTGAGGCGACTGAACGGGAGCGCGAGCGGCAGCGGCAAGTCGGTGTGGTGGAGGGCAGGAGGCGGCGGCGGCGAGGCGGCTGCACGCTAGCGCGCGTGGCGGTGGCGAGGCGGCGTGGTGGATGGCAGGAGGCGGCGCGGTGGAGATCAAATCAATTCAAGTAAGGTACCAAAACTAATCTCACAAAGTAACCTTGATTTGCATGAATATTCAGCGTGTAACCTTGATTATTATCATTACAATTTTTTCTTCCTTTGTTATTTTACTGAGACTGGTTGCATTTGCATACCAATATAATGTTCTAGCTCTGATATGATATACCCTGGAGACACGGTACGGTTTCATATAACTATGACCTCAAATGCTGAAGTTTCACACACTGTAATGAGTGGGTTGGAATTTTGGAAAAATGCTGCTTCTGGATTTTGGAACACTGTCCCAAATCACACTATCTTCTTTTTATTAGCCAAAAAAGATGGAAATTTCAACAGAGAAAGTTTGGTACAAAATTCTAATCTGAAACTCAATCCAGTTCAGAGCAACCCTTTTCACTTAATAAAGTGCTTCTCACTATGTTGCTTAGAGCTATATGACAAAAATTCTTTTGACCCTTTTTCATGTCAGGGTTTGGTAATAAACTGCATATTTTATGCGACACACAATGATACTTATTTGAAAGAAAGATCATGACTCCCAACCAAGATATGCATAGTAGAATGAATTGTACAGACCTCACCTTGCCCAGCTTAATATGACTGTGGGCAAGAACACTAAAGGTTTAATATGATTAGCTATTGGCATCATGATCTGTGGTTCCGTGCCTGTCCAAGGTTGTAGGAGTATGTAATTTATTCAGTGGATGCTTCTTGCTGTCTGTTCTGAGTCTTTAAAGAGAAAAATCAAACATTGAAAATTATAATAAAAAAAGTTGTCTGTTTCTGAGTCTTAAAAGAGAAAACTCAAACATTACAAATTTTATCACCATTTTACTGAGACTGGTTGCATTTGCATACCAATATCATGGGTAATTGTGGATCGATGAACTCCGGTCCAATCGATGCGAAGCGACACGACAAAATGCACAAACTTGTTTAATGTGTGCTTTTTTGAAATATGTACGACATCGTATGTTCTTATAATCCTCTGTTTTGTCTGTTTCCCTTTCAGAAAAGCATGTGTCAGTGCAGGTTCTATCCACCTGCATCTAAAATAATTAAAATGATGAAACCTTTCCTGGTATTCCTAAATTGCTCGCCGTCGCCAAGTTGAATTTTGAATATGTTAGGGTGTTCCTTAATGTACCAATGTTCCTTACTGAACCAATGTACAGTTTTGTCTATCACACAAAAATGACCTTAAAATACAGCCCCAAATAACAGTAGTTTCAGAAAAAAGAACGAGCAACTTGAACAACTCAAGATATACATGTACCTTTTCAGGTGGCTGCACTGGACTGAAGGCGCCATCGGAATAGTAACCGAACCATGCCGTTTCCCGGGGTATTAACACTGCGTCATCCTTAAACTGTTTAGCAGTTCAAAAGGGTTAGTCCTCACCAGATGGATTGGTCCAATATAGTTTCATGTTTCTTGTAATCCTTTATCTTCAAAATCAGCTATTTGAGATGCAATAACTAAGCTGCATGTGTTGCAACTTAAATCCATTTGCTTTTGGGCAGGCATAAATGTCATTTGAGTGCAGTAAGATTATATAAATCAACAACATTTTATAAAAAAACACGAGACAAAATGCACGTCTGACTTAATGAACCAAAAGATTTATGTAGCTTACTAAAAGCACATTATGTTACACATCGCGGTCATAAATAGATGTATTCTATTTGTTTTGTTTTGCTTTTGGGTGAAACAACTTTTAATTGATTAGTTTGAAGTGACCGTTTGAATGCATAATTATATATATATAAAGTTACATACCTAACAAGGACTGCACACAACATATTTCATCTAAACCATATACAAGTACCCAATCCAGAGTATGTAATATAGCAACAATTATGTGTTCATCTTACCATAATCAATACTAGATTTTCCAAGCTGCTGAATCTAAGTTTATAGGTAGCATTTCTTTCACTTGGTATCTCATTATTAAGCTTTGGAAGAAACTAGTCTACAAATTAGTATCCTGAAGTTGAGATAAAACAAATATGTCTACAAATTAGTATCCTAAAGTTGAGATAAAACAAAGAAGTCTACAATTGTTTCCTGAAAGGATGTTTACATGTGTTTGCTTTATACAGTACATGTGTACTTCAGAAAAATGGTAGTGGCTGCATGCGAGTTGAATGAGTTATATCTAGTACTGCCTTTTCTTTTTATATTCAGCTCTGTTGAAATGAAAATTAGTTGCTTGACTCCTTGTTATGCATAAATGCTTCCGGGACAACAATTTACATATGTTTTTCCATGGTATAAGACTGCTGTCGTGAAGAAGCGCCGACGATATTGAAGATTGCGCCGAGGAGACTGAATGATAATGAGCCTTCTCTCGGCTACCGGATGCTGTTACCGTGAAGCTAGTGTATCATTACACCTGTAGTTCCTGTTGCTAGTTTCAGATAACTTGTGATCATTTGCTTGTGACCTTTCTTTTGCTTGTGTCGTGTTGCCTCGAATGATTCGGACTGAATGCACAAGCCGTTTCAATCATATTTGATTCATGGGGAAGAAGACATGTTATATTTGATTTGTCAAATATATTATATTACATTATATAATTGCATAATGGGCTCGTCGGTATTTAAACTTGAATGTGGTGTGGCTTATTCAGTTAGCACTCCTCAGGTGAAACTTTTTGGTGTTTTGTGTACAATGTACCAAACTAAACTACAATAGCGACGCTTTTAGAATCTGGTGGTAACATCATCTAGCGAAATCATATACTGAATTCTTATTTCTTCGGTTGAATGCTCATTGGAATGGTTTATCAAACCTGGGGATGAGTGAAATTGCACTTGACTCGAGAAAAATGGAAAGATTCACAATCGACCTTGCTGCTCCTGTGGATGGATTCGCTTCTAGCTATGGTGGTGGTGACGCAAGGCGAAGAAATCAAGCGATACAAACTATGTTACCATATTATATTCCAGATTATCACCTAATAACAAAAAATATATAGAATAAGCAAAAAGACAAATTATTTCCGGAGAGGTCACGGATAAGGCGCGGTAAAATATTTTTGGCGCACAGCCTGCCGCCACCGCCAAAAGATTTTCAGGACTGTATCATAAACAAAATATATTATGTTGTCATGTTTACAACTATTGAGAAACAATAGCACAATGGTAAACTATTGAGAAACAATAGCACAATGGTAGGACTGCCCAAATTGTAAGCTACCAAGCAGTGTTCGCCTCCTAGAGGCTCCATTTTCCCCCTCTTTTTACTATGTTTTTAGCCTTGTCTCTATTTTTCCCTATTTTTAATATGATTTTAGCATGCAATACGAGTATTTTATCTTCGCAAACATTACACAAATTTAGTTCGTAATATGATTATGTATTTTATTCATCCTTGTCAATGATTAAAAAATTATTTACAATTCAAATATATTATTTATTCATCCTTGTCAATGATTAAATAATGTATATGTAATATGGTACTTGTATCTTTTTACCAATTCAAATATATTGTTTCTTCATCATTCTCAATGATTACAAAAATCATATTCTCTTGATCCAAATAAGTGTCATTTCCTTTTCAAATCAAAATTCATATTTTTCGCCTCTATTAATGGTTATTTGATACGTTTTATGACGTATCTACGTGCTATTCACGTATTAAAGCATGTCAAACTTTGTATCAATTCGATACGTTTTTTAATCAAGTCAGAAAGCATCTATACCTAGCTATAAATAATTGTTTGATATGCTTTACAACGTGTCTATGGGATAATGACGCTTCAAAGCGTGTCTAACTCCGTGCCATTTTCTATTGATGGTTAGTTGATACGTTTTACGATGTATATACATGCTCACGGTTGAAAAGCATGTCAAACTTTATATCAATTCGATACGTTTTTCTAATCAAGTCAAAAAGCATCTATATCTGGCTATAGACAATTGTTTGATATGCCTTACAACGTGTCTATGGGATAATGACGCTTCAAAGTGTGTTTACCTCCGTATCATTTTGAGACGACTTTAATAGCGTGTTAAAAAATATCTTTATATGACTAGTAACACTGTAAACGTGTCTAATATCATAACAGTCTGACACATTTTTAAAATCATGTCAAAAAACATCTTTACGTGTCGAAATAGAGACGCTTTTAGACGTTACTACTACAATGTATCTAAAGGGGGGTTTTCTAGTAGTGCATTAGTTCTGTTTATAAAGTGTCGGTTGGTAAACTTGTGCAGTTATAGATTTTTCAACCGACACTGATAACCCTTCTTATGCTAGGGATAGCCGGTGCATATGCACATGTAGAAATCGGTCTTTTTCGCACGTGTCACCATACTGGCCTCTTCTTTGGACATGTAAACAAAAAGCGTTTAATGTACTCAACACCCGGGTTCCAAGCCGGACTTTTTCCAACATGACGGTTTGCCATCATCGCTCGGTCCGGAATGATTCCATGCAATGCTCGCCAACAATTTTTATTTTTGCCTGTGTGCTTAGGCTAGGTTCTTTCTCATTTTTCTTCCACGTTTCTCATACGGCTAAATAAGATATTTTTTTAAAAAAATTGAGAGAAAAGTTTTTAAAAAAGTCATATTAATCTTTTTTATTTTTTCGATAATTTTCTATATAAAAATTGTTTAAAAAATTATATCAATAGATTACTACTAATGAGTTTTTTGTTTTGCGTGGCAAAGGATTACTCTCCGTGAAACTAAACACGGCCTTAATTTCCATAAACACTTCTCTAGTAGGGGCTGTGTAGGGCTCTCCACCTACCTAAAATGAACCGACGACTTATTAGCATATTAATTAAATATTAGCTTAAAAACTTAAAAATGTATTGATATGTTTTTCTAAAACAAATTTTCTATAGAATTATTTAGTAAAAGACATTTCGGAAAGGTGTGCATGAAAAACGAAGAGTAAATTTAGGAAAGAGGGAAACTAACACAGTCGGGTGTGTTACATGAAAATATGTTTTCAAAACGAGTTAAGGGTTAAAATCTCATGAAAAATCATATCTAAAAATTTTATATATTTTTATAAATTCATGAGAAAATTATAGAGACATGTGTAGCTGGATATGAAATATATTCTCACCAAATTTTATAAACTCAACTTTATTTGAGAAAAAAATAACAAATTTTAGATAAATAGTATCACATTAGTATTCATTCAAAGTTTGTCTTCTTTTACTTCCAAATAAAATTGAGCTTGAACTTAAAAATTGGTGAAAATATATTTTATCTCTATACATATCTTTATATTTAATGAGATATGAAAATTTTAGGTATGATTTAATGAGTTTCAACACTTAGCTTATTTTTACTGGATATGTCTTTGTGGTATAGATCTTCATTGGAGGTTTCTCATCCAAGCATCTTCCTCCATGTTGATCCTGCTAGTCAAGATGATAAGATTGACGCTCTGCCCTGTTCTGATAGCGTTCCAAGCAATAAAATCCTTAAAAGCATCAATATTTAGTGGTATAGGCGTAATCCTCAAAAGCATCTACCATGCAAAGGTTGAGTATATATACAAAAGAGAGTTACCTCCAAAAGGAAAATATCACATCTGATGATTATATATAAAGTTGATGGGTACGACGAAGCCTCCTTTAGAGCATAGGAATTTTATTGGAACTTTTGTGGAGGATTTCACTGAAGTCTACTCAAAGCAAACGTCAGATACTTGATGTATTAATCACGATAAACATTATATATCCGAATAAGCAACTAATAATATATATATATATATACCTATTTATAAATAAAGCGAGTGTTTCCACCCAATTTTGTTCTGCCATACAATTTTAAAAAAACCCCTGAGTTGTTTCTAAATTAGCGTCGCATCGCCTGGGCGGCAGCTTGCCGAGGAACGTGACGACGTACGCCGGGCTCGGGTTCTTGAAGAAGTAGAAGGGGTCCATCCCCTTCCACCCCCTCGCCGTCGTGCCGTGGAACATGCCCATCCGGGTCTCCATCGCCACCGGCACCACCTCGTCGGTGAGCTCCGCGAACAACGCCGAGAACCGCAGCAGGAACGGCTCCCGGCACGTCGTCCCCTCGGGGCAGATGGCCAGGTCGCCCTCGGCGAGGAGCTCGCTGATCATGGCGGCGTCGGCGCCGCGGTCGCGCGTCAGCCGCACCGTCCTGATCGGCGACAGGAACTCCGACAGCCGCGACAACGAGTAGGTGACGGCGGCCACGGGCCGGCCGAGCGCCGTCGAGAGGAAGATCAGGTCGAGCAGCGTGCGGTGGGAGCAGGCGAAGAGCACCCCCTGCGCCCGGCGGCGCGCTCGGCCCGCGGCGGCGGCGAGCCACGCACCACGACGCGCACGCCCAGCGCCCAGAACGCGTAGTACACCCACGGCATCGGCAGCAGCGCGCCCGCGGCGATGCGGACGCACGCCAGCGCGAACCCGACGGGGAACCAGAGCACGGTGAGCAGCGCCGCCAGCGGTGTCGGCCGCCGCGCCAGGCGGCCGTCGTGGAAGATGACCGGCCGCGGCAGCTTGTCCATGGGCACAGCCTCCACCGCCGGCGTCCGCGGCACGATGTACCCTTCCTGCCATGCCATGCCAGCCACGAGCGCACGCCATGCCATGCACGTCGCAGGACAGGCATCAGCCAACCAATGCCCGCATTAACTCGCAAGGATTATTACAGCATAGTACTACCAAAAAACCGAATTAAAGAGGCTCTCACGTCACAGCCAGCATCTCATCATGCCGTGCCATAAGCCCCACACATCCAATCTGGATTCACTATGGTTCCATTTTTCCTTTTTTATTGTTTTATTAAATATACACAAACGTGTTTGAAAAAAAATTACGATTGCTATTGTTATAAAAACCAATACCACAAAATACGTGTTCAAAATTCACATATATATTATATATGCTGTAAGCATATTCGTAAGTTTCGACTTAAAAAAAAATCTTCAACTCTGCATGTGACTATATATGAAGATATGTTTTGTGTATATTAGTAAGGTTTCTGAACATAGTTTTGAACATACTGCTCAATTTAGACCATATATATAGTTAGTGTTGGGAAACTCCGGTTCAGTCCACGAAGACCCAACCCAGGGACTACACTGAATGGACCCTTACCAAACCCATGGAGCAAGTAAATACTGACCGGTCCTAACAATTAGGAGTACCGAAATGAGATAAAAATAAAGACTTAAATGTATGAGTATATTTTAAAAATTTATAGCATATGAAATATTACACAATATAGTTTGCAAGAATTAGCTAGACTTTTCTTGTACAATTAGCCACACAATACGCTGCTCAGAGCTCCCGCGCCACGCCTACGCCCCTCCCTCCCGTCCCCATCCGCGTTGCGCCTCGACTTCACCCGTTGCAACGCACGGGCACAATTGCTATATATATATATAATCTATAATCTATAACTATTTATAAAGCAAGTAGTGTTTTCACCCAAATTTTGTTTTGCCTGGCTATTTTACAGAAAACCCCTTGAGTTTTTTTGAAATTAACCCGCAAACCCCCTCGCTATTTAAAAAACCGAGTTATACATACGATAGAGCTTATCTTAACTAATTAAAAATCTATAACTTTTTATCATCAAATCGTTTTTCATTCAAATCTATAAAATTTCCGATCCTTATAACCTCTCGCTCCATTGTTGCCTCACTTTCCTCACCTCCGGCGGGCGAGCCCGACTCACACGTCTCTGCGTCGCCGTGCATTGCCCCGAGCGGTGGCCGAGCACACGCTGCACACATGAGCTAGCGCGCCGCCGTCGATATACATGCAACTTATCCTATTCATCAATATACTTTTCTAACTAATAATATCCGAGTCGTAAATATTTTAAACTTTTACCAAATTTCTAATCGGTTTAAAGTATCGTAAGTCAATATCTATTTTCATTATATTTTTGACTTAATTTGGTGAAATTAAATTAACTTAGACTAAATGTTTATCGATACTATTTTTTAATCAAGGTCCAGTGATACATAAAGTTGAAGATACCATTGCTCTCAAAGTTATATATATGTATATATATAACTATCTATAAAACAGTGTTTCTATCCAAAATTTTCGTCCGTCTCGGTTATTTTGCATAAACCCCCTTGAGTGTTTATAAAATTAACCCGCAATCCCAATCTGAAAAGAAAGGGAGGGCTTGGATGAAAAAACAACCTCCTACATCCCTCTCTTGTCCCCATCCGCGCCGCGCCCGCGTTGCGCGCTGCGCCCTCCCCGTCGTTGCTCGGAGCTCCGCTCCACCGCTGGACCTTCGCCCTCCGCTGCTTCCCTCCTGCGTCGTCGTTCGTTGCAACGCACGAGCATTTTGCTATAACTATCTAAGCAAGTAGTGTTTTTACCCAAAATTTTGTTCTGCCTGGCTATTGGACAGGAAACCCCTTTAGTTTTTCCAAAATTAACCCGAGTTAGGGGTGGATACGCTCGCTCGGCTCGGCTTGGCTCGGCTCGTGAGACGGCTCGAGCCAGCTCGTTTAGCTCGCGAGCCACTTTAATATAGTGCAATTTATGTACAAATTATATTTTTAGTCTATTAAACATGCAAATATACAATTGAAAAAAAGTTAAAAGCGATATATTAAGTCCATAATTAACGTAATAACACTTGTCCATCGATAATTATCCATGCAAATGTAACGATGCAACTAGATTAGATATTATTACTAATATAATCTAAAGCATTAGATCCATATTGACCATCACAAAATCATAAAAATTGTTGATTTATTGTCACATCAACAACAAAACAAGCAAAAGAATAGCAAAAACAAGCGAAACATTAGACTCTACTTTGTACATTGCATTTGGCTCATTGAGCTCACGAGCAGCTCGCGATCTAACTCGTTATGGCTAACAAGCTAAACCCTTGGCGCAGCTCGTTAGCTTTCTCAACGAGTCGAGCCGAGCCAACCACGAGCCGAACGAGCTAGCGAGCCACGAGTATTTCGTCAGCCCTACCCGCAGTCCCAATGGTGAAAAGAAAGGGAGGGCTTGGATGAAAAAAGACCTCCTTCGCCCCTCCCTCCCGTCCCCATCTGCGTCGCGCCTGCGCTCCTCCTCCCATCGCTGCTCGGAGCTCCGCGTCCCCTCGTGCCATCTCCATCCGCGTCGCGCCTCGATTCACCCGTTTAACGCACGGGCACAATTGCTAGTATATATATATACACACACATATACATACATACATATGTATGTATATATATATATATCCACAATTCCACACCACGTTGACCATCTCTATCAGGAGAGTTTATGTCAATTATACAACTTTACAAGACAACTATGAGATGCGAAGCACGCAAGACAGGAGGCGGCTGCTGGAAAGAAAAACATCCACATGGATCGGCCTTGTTACGCCACGTGTACCGGAAACCCGATCCCGTGCCGCGTCGACGGGAACGTCGCGAACAGCATGGTTCCGAGGAGCCCGCCGGCGAGCGGCACGGCGGTGAGCACCTGCCTCGTGTCGTAGGACATCACCGGGTAGAAGCAGGCGCCGATGTTGTGGTCGAACATGGCGACGGACAGGAACACGATCAGGGACAGTACGGCGTGGAAGAAGTCCATGAACCTGAGTCGGTACGTCGCGGCCACGTCCGGTGGCGGCGGCACGGTGCCGTCGATGACCCACAGGCCGGCGCGCGTGGCCACCACGTACCGCACCGTCCCTTTCCGGTCGTGGAAGCTGTCCGTGAAGCAGAGGAAGAAGCACGCCGCGGCGCAGAGCCCCACCAGCCACGACGTCATGACGCGGTTCACGTCGTGGCACTTGCCTCCATTGGTGAACACCGGGGACAGCACCTCGAACACGAGCACCGCGCCCGTGGGCAGGTGCTTGGCGAGCTCCGCGGTGCTCCGGAACGCCCGCGTGATGGTCCGCTCCAGCCGCGTCGTTTCGTCGTCAGAGCCGCCATCGCCGTCCGGCGGCAGCAGCAGAGGCTCCATCTCTTGCTGCACGTCGTGGCCGTTGGTTATGTCAACGGAAACGGGTACGGCCGAGCTAGAAGCTGGCGGCGCTGTGGCTGCTGCTGCCGATGAAACTCTGTCCGCCGGAGATGACGTCGACGGCTTCTGAGACTCGAGATCAATTTGCTTGTTCGATGCCATGGCAGATCAATTCGATTTTACATGCATGGTATTCTTGATTGATCGAGGAATATGTCCCTAATTAAATGGTAAGGGGGGATTTATGGAAGGCTGACTTTGTTGAGTGCTCGCACAAGTAAGACGAAGCCGGCAAGAAAGCTTAATTGTTTAAGACTTATCATGAAGATCATTATAGCCTTGTCGTTAGATAGTTGTTTGTGACAGCAAGCTATCAAAATATTTACAGATTTATGGTGATGAGATTTTGAGTGTTCTTGATGTGTGCTTATATATATATAATTGCAACAACTGAAATTTTTGGGTTTGTTTTTGTGCTAGTAGCGGTAATGGAACGTTAATTAGATGGCTACCGTAGTTTTTATAATTCGAATGGTTTGATCGTGTCCAGCCTTGTTTAGGCAGCAATATAAAAACTAAAAATTGACCTCGTTGACAGTACTTTAATTTTATCCGTATAAAATTAAATGTGAAAAGTAGCTTGATGTGTCACATAATAATTGTAGAATCGAATTAGACCAAACAAACCTATCAAAGTAGGGATGAATGGTAGGAAAAACCAAACCCAAAAACTTTTAACGGAAATAAAATTTACCCGTGAATCAACAAAGATCACGACATAGTATTGTCGCTGCCGGTCAAACTGCCCTTACGCTGCCAGTCGACCGTTGTACTTTCCCGGTGAGACCGCTGCCTTGCCTCCGGTCGGACCGCCGCCGCAACCCGCCGGCCGACCGCTCGCACACCTATGGTCGACCGTCGGGACCCATAAAACACCGGTAGATAAACTTTCGAAGAAGTAGATGAGAACTTTCGACTTTATTGCATCAACTAGTGTTTACAAAGTGCAATAATAGCATTCCTCATCAAAATCTTGAACTAAACTCGAAACCCTAACTTTCTCTTAACTTATGTCTCGAAACCGATAGAAGGCCACACCGTCCCTCACAATTTATACCACAAAAACCTCCTACTAAAAGTAGGTGTATAACTCATATTTCCTATAGGACTCCTATTCCCAATAGGACTCAGTCACTCTCTTCCACTCTTATTCCCAATAGGACTCAAGAACTCCTATTTTCATACGCATATAATTCCTCTCGTATACCATATGGATTCTTCATCTTTCACGTGCATTGTTCTCTAGCCTGATCATTCTGCGTCATATCCTTGATCATCCGGACCTCAACTTCTCCCAAGCCTAGTCCCGATCCATCACCGCCTATGCTCCCATGGCCTCAAGCAACACCTGCACATGAACAATTCTCCCAAGCCTAGTCCCGAGCCATCACGGCTACACTCCCATGGCCTCAAGCAATACCTGCACATGAACAACAAAGAAACTCCATATCCGAGCACAAGTTTGTCCAAACTTGACTCACATTAGCATAACAACACTAAAAATACGCATAGGAACCATCTAGAAGTCAAATCCACAAAGAAACAATCCGAAACCAAAAATAAATCGAATCCGAAACCAAGTCGAAGTCGGCCGGTCAGACCATGTGCATACCTCCGGTCGACCCGTCAAGCTCGGCCGGTCATTGACGGTCGCACCGCCGGCCCGACCGTCCGATCGAAACGTGCACAACTTCAGAAATCCAAACATCATCACCATAAACCAATATTTCACATATTAAATATCACAAATCACCACCAATGTTTCATCACACAAAATACAAATCAAACATATTTGATTCTACAATCCCCCTTTTATGAAACCATTGGCAAACCCAACAAAATAAATTGATTTGTGATGTTTTGTGAAGCAACCAAAAAGCATTCCTAGTGCCAGAAAATTTCCAGAAAAATTTCAAAATAAATTCTCACTTTTGAAAAGAAAGAAAATTCTTTGAATATGAAAATGATGCACAATCTTGATGCACAAATTTTGTTTCCTTGTTCTTCCTCTTTTGACAATAAGTTCATCAATGTATCGGAAGTATGAAAGAGCATTGCAGTATATCTAAGTAATTCAAGTACATGTTTTACATAACAAGGTAGAAAAAGTGACTAGCTAATTAATAAGCATGCATTAGAGTAAAAAACATGAATCTATAATATTACAATTAAGATCAATTCAACACCAATGATTCATGATTTCAACGATTTAAAATGCAACATATTCACATGTGCAAAGGCTGAAAGAAAAACCCAAGTATATATACTTATGACATTGAACTCTTTTTCAAATTATTTTCTTCTCCAAAAATAACCAGGAGAACTTTTAGCTTTTTATTTTTTTAAGTTTTTTTACTTTTCTCTCAATTATTGAGGGTACGTCCTTGTCGTCAAGACTGTTTCCAATGATTCGGCACCCTTTTTTTATCTCACCGCGAATACGTCATTGTCGTCAAGACTGTTTCCAAGGATTTGGTATTTATTTTTTTTCTCATATAAATAAGCATTTATGTACTCTTGCGTTGATTGAAACAAAAGGATTAATATGAGGAATAACAACTCATAAAGCATATATAAAAGCATTAATCATTCAAACTAAGCACTTGCTTCAATATTGCATATTTCATTAATTCAAGTAAAAGAATTATGTGTCATGTATCATATCATTTAAAAGCAAT
The DNA here is from genome assembly GCA_019925245.2 of Oryza australiensis. Lineage (NCBI taxonomy): Eukaryota > Viridiplantae > Streptophyta > Magnoliopsida > Poales > Poaceae > Oryza > Oryza australiensis. Next base: position 305,301 of record JAIFGZ020000422.1, read on the forward strand.
ACGAAAAGCTCATATAATTACTAAAATGCATACAAATATAGTAATCAAATTATTTAACAAGCATTGCTAGCAAGCACTAGAATATACTAAAGATATAAAACATAGCTCTTCCACCTTTTATTTTCTTTTCCTTTTTTTATCACACCATGCATGAAGTAAAAACATCAATACAAAAGAAAAGCAAAAGAAGAAAGAAATATTCATACAACAAAGAACCAACAACTATCCCCTCAATTAATACCAGAAGGATGAATATCACCCAATTCTCTCCTAAGCAAAGCGAGAAGAATCCAACGGTTTGGTAAAAATATCTGCAAGTTGCAACTTCGTATCCCCAAAATTCAATTCAACAACACCCTTTTCAACATGAATGTATGAAAAAACATAAACTCCCCCTCAAATTAACCTCCAATTCTCCCCAAAAAATCAAAAATAAATCAAAGATTTTTTTAAGAAGACATCCAATTACCAAGGTTCTCATAAAATGACATATATCTACTAGTACTAACAAAAACTACTACCTCAAACACTAGCATATGAAAAGCTAGTAATCAAGAGAGTAGAACAAAATTATGCCAATCTAAAATTACCTTGATGTTACCGTGAAAAGCAATCATTGTCTCCACATTGCACACACATGGGGAGTACGCCATCAAAATACCTACGAACAAGAAAATGTCGAGGCCTCCGTGTTGGGGTTAGAAGTAAGAAAGTTTGGAATCCAATACTAAGTCACACGATGAGTAGAAGCATTAGGTACATATGCACAAACAAAATCGAACCGGACTTACCTCAAACCTTACCTTGTCGCTTCACAAAAATCTGATTTGAATTATGCACAAAACGCCCGAGGTCGGTCCGACCGCCACTGCACCCGCCCGGCCGAGCACGGCTGCGGTCGACCACCGGTTCACCTACGGTCGACCGCCGGCTGGTCCGATCGACTAGTCGGTGTCGCTCGACCGTGCTCCTTGAACCAAAACCCGATTTTTGCCATCGTCATTTCGCAAAATCAATTTCTCTTTCCTTTTTTCGTTTACGGGCAAGTCTAAAACAAAATCCAACCAAATGTCCATCTTTTCACGAAACAAATAAGTGTATTTCTCACGATGATTAGAAGCACAAGTAGAAACAGATGGTTAAGCAACAGAAGTAGCAACAAGAGGTTTTGCAATCACAGCATTGGTTTTGAAGGATGATGCATTCAAAGAATTCATGATGCCAGCAGATTTAAACACAATGGGTTTAGGATATGATTTAGTCAAAATTTCACCTCTCTCGTTATACTCAAAAACAACGGGGATGCCTAGAACGGTGAACATAGGGATCAAAACCTAAACCACGGTTGTCTGTGCTAACCTTTGATTGATCCAAAATCATGTTGAGATTCTTTTTCTCATCAGAAAAACATTGCAAAGAACTTTAAATCTCTTGAGTCAAAGTAGCACAATTTTTGCAAGCATCCACAAGAACATTCTGTTTTCTACAGGTTTGACAAGAAAACACTTCGTCTTGCTTAACTGTTTCCTCCATATGCCTAACACGACCTAAGGCATCTTTTAATTTCAATTCATTAGCAATACATTATGAGCAAGGTTTTGCACTAGATTGTTTCAACCTTTTAGAGCTAATTGCATTAAATATAGAGCTAGCAAACAAGGCAACTCGACATTTATTTAAAGCTCTTTTTGTTAAAAACAATTCATCAGTCGATCTAGTGGTCATGGCAAAGCTAATAGAACGATTCAAATTTTTTAGTTTTCTTAGACTCAATATCAAGCTTCTTGGCATAAACATCTCTAATTGATTTAATTTCAGCAAATAAAACCTCACAAGTTTTGCAGTCATCATCATCGAAGCAAGAGATCTTTATATATTATTTTCAGCATTAAGAGAATCAATAACTACTTCATGTTGATTAATCTTCTTTCAAATTTAGAAATCTTGTAACCAAGTCTAGCAATAACATCTTGAAGATATTCAACACTAGGAGCAGGACTTACCTCATTATCATCTTCAAAATCTTCGTCAATGATACTCGCCATGAAACAAACCTCAGCAATGTTCTACTTCTTGACATCATCTTCATCACTCTCAAAATCAACATCACTTGATTCTCGAACCGCTTCATATGCTGCATCAATTGCCTTTTGGTAGAACTTCTTCATCTTCATATTTTTTCCTACTTTTTGTTTTGCTAAGCGTTCTTGGATCCATCTTGAGGCTTTACCTCCTCCAGTGTACCTTTTCCACCTTGGGACACTGGGAGCGAATGTGTCCTAGTTGTCCACACCGAAACAACGGATTGGTCCTCCTCTCCTCCCTGGACCTCGATATTATTCACAGCTCGAGAAATTCTATTAGCAAGAGATACCAAGTCCCGCTCACCGGATTTACTCCAGTTGATCATCGAACATGGCAGAAAGCAAGCAAACATTGACTGTGAAGTAGAATCGGAAGATGCGTAAGAAGACACCAAAGCAGAAGAGTTCAAATCATTCCTTTTAGAAAGAATGTTAATCTCATAGGTTTTCAATTTGGTGTAAAGAATATCCAAAGTCAAAGTGTTCATGTCAACCGATTCCTGAATAGAAGTCACTTTAACATCCTAAATTTTCATATCAAGACCATTCATGAAGTGATGAGCAACCTTGGATTGAGAATAGTTAACCTCATAAGAAGCAACAATAGATCTAATATTACTAAAAATTTGTTATAACGGCCCAAATAGTCATCCAAAGATTCCCCATGTGTCATCTCAAATTTGATGTACTCCTTTTTGAAAACGTCCTTTTGCAATTCTTTAATGTTTGAAGATCCAAGATGAAAATTATTCAAGGCCTTCCAAATCTCATTAGCAATAGCAAGATGTGAAACACGATCAAAGTCGAAACGAAAAATTGCATTAAGAATAATATTGCGAGCTTTGCAATTATTTTCAAATTCTAACTTGAGAGCGGAGTATAAATGCGTTCAGGGGATTTCATAAGGTTGTGCAACTTTTAGCCAAATATCATATCCTTGAGATGTTATGTAAGATTCCATCTTTTTCTTCCAATAATCAAAATCGGTTCCATTGAAAATATGAGATTTGTTAGAAAACTTTTCACCAAAAGATCGGAAAAGCAACAGATGTCAAATCAAGAACGAGGCTCGATACCACTTGTAGGATTGAACAAGACCAAACAAACCTACAAGAGGGGGTGAATGGTAGGAAAAACCAAAACCCAACAAAAATTAGTAGAAATAAAAGTTACCCTCGAATCAACGGAGATCACGGCATAGGATTATCGCGCGGTCAAACCGCCCTCATGCCGTCGCCACACCGTTGTACTTTCCCCGGTCGACCTCCGCCTTGCCTCCGTTGGACCGCTGCCTTGCCTCGGTTGGACCGCCGCCGCAACCCACCGGTCGGGACCGCTCGCACATCTGCGGTCGACCGTCGGGACTCGAAAACACCGTAGATAAAAACTCAAAGAAGTAGATGAGAACTTTCGAATTTATTGCATCAACTAGTGTTTACAAAGTGCAACAACAACACTCCTCATGAAAATCTTGAACTAAATTTGAAACCCTAACTTTCTCTCAACTTATGTCTCTCTAAAACCGATACTAGGAAGCCACACCCTCTCTCTTTATTTATACCACAAAAACCTCCTACTAAAAGTAGGTGTAGAATTCCTATTCCAAATAGGACTCCTATTCCCAGATAGGACTCAATCACTCTCTTCCACTCCTAATCCCAATAGGACTCAAGAACTCCTATTTTCATACGCATACGATTTTTCTCGTATACCATATGGATTCTCCATCTTCCACGTGCATTGTTCTCTAGCCTGAGCATTCCACGTGATATCTTTGATCGCCGGGACCTCAACTTCTCCCAAGCCTAGTCTTGATCCATCACCGACAATACTCCCATGGCCTCAAGCAACAGCTGCACATGAACAACAAAGAAACTCTATATCCGAGCATAAGTTTGTACAAACTTGACTCACAATAGCATAACAATAGTAACCATACGCATAGGAACCACCTAGAAGTCAAATCCACAAAGAAACAGTCCAAAACCGTAAAGATAAATCAAATCTGAAACCAAGTCAAAGTCGACCGGTCAGATAGTCCGCATACCTCCGCTCGACCGGTCAAGCTCGGCTGGTCGACCGTCACACCGCCGGTCGACCGTCCGATCGAAACGTGCACAACTTCACAAATCCAAATATCATCACCATAAACCAATATTTCACATATTAAATATCGCAAATTACCACCAATGTTTCATCACACGAAATACAAACCAAACACATTTGATTCTACAATAATGTTTTAGGATATTGGCATGCGGCAACTATATATTCTAGGATTATCGGGGTATTGACTTGTTCTCAGCTTATGTCACAAAGCGTACCTTTTGAATGGATCCAGTTTAATCTTTATAACAACATATTACATGATTTGTATTCGATAAAAGAAGTTATTACATTATTTGTATTATGATAAAAGAAAATATTATGTTGTAAATTATTTTTATTATATTTGTAAATTACTTTTATCAAATATGGAAATTATTTTTAGATTTGATCAAATTACTTTTTGATATTTATGATATTGTGCTTCTATGTTGATTAACACTAGCAGACAAACGATCTTTAATATTGGTTGAAAATCCCTTTATTATCGATTGTACCAACCGAGACCAATAAATCGAGACTAAAGAAGTCAAAAAATATGTAAGATATGGGAATGAAACTCAAGATCTTCACCTCAGCCCTAATGCGCGTTACCATCCCACCTACTCTACACATATAACTTGAATAGAGATATTTTTTAACTAACCTGGAGGCATTTTTAATATCGGTTGGTGTTACAAACCGATACTAAAAATATTGTTAGCATGGATGGTTACCAACCGATACTAAAAATATCGTTAGCATGGGTTGGTTCTATAATATTATGTTCTATATTCTAGAAAAACTTAATTTTCCCCCATAGTAGATTTATTTTTAATGTCGTGACAACTTACTTTTGTTTTGAGTTACTGTTGGTATTTCTTACGTTCATAGCTAAATCCGCAAGTGCATGGATATGCTATTGTAGCATTTCATTCTGGAGTATTCTGCGGTATTGTATTTATTTTATCCCAAAGGAAGACGGTGGTTCATAACGGAATATTAAGTTATATTCATATGTTATAGTTGAGATGTCAAAGTATATGCAGGGGTAAGAGGTATTTCGTAAAAGAGGTAGTGTCACAGACATAGTGAGTCCTAACAATTAGTACACTAATGATAAGTGGAGAGTATAGTGTTAGAGCTAGGTTCCTAATTTACTTCTAATATAGTTGCACATATTATAATTATATTCATGGTTAGTTACCATTTCTATGCTTCCACGCCTACGGGGGTATCGCCTCTAGTGGCCCCGCCTGCCACCAGAGACGATTTATTACCGTTCGTCCTACGCCATGCCCGAACAAGGAGAATTACAAAAGACGGACAGGGCTGTCACCACTTGCCGCCTACCTCTACAACCCATGAGATATGATCATAACCAATGTGTATGAAACAATCTAAGCACCATGCTTACATTTCCACGGATACTCTTGCCTCCCATGACGTTAATGACTAAGGCAACAACATACCTACATCCTAAATACACATTGGACCATGACCGTGCCAATAGAGTTACTCGTCTAACCATGTTATAATTATCATATAAACTATGGATGAGACATATATCTAACCAAGTAGAATACAAACCATACTCAACTATACGAGGAGATAAATATATTATATATACAAGAAGATGAATATATTATATAGAATAAAGTCATAGAGAGTAAGAAAGATACAAAAGCCACACCGACTCACCGAAGACTACTCGGGAACCGAGTAGAAGCTCTAACCTAACTCTTAACTCAACTAGCCTAGAGACTAGAAGTGAAATGTAGAAACTCCTTTTTATGGTGTGTGTTGGATGAAGTGAAGCCCCCTCCTTTTATAGCCTTCAAATAGCGGTTTAGAGGTCGGTTTCTAACCGCCAAACTTGCACAACCGCCATTAGGGATGGATGAGAGGTCGCCACGTGCAAGGGGGTTGCTGGGGCCGCCAAGCCTGGTTCGGCGAGTAGGGCCTCCGCCCTCGGCCACCAACTTTGGCCGAGAGAATGACAAATGGGCCCCTTAGTCGGTTTCGAGGTTTTTGCCCTCACTTTGAGTCGGTTCCATCTGATTTGTAGGGCCTCCAATCCGTGGGATGCTGACGTGGCGAGCGTCGATCGATCGGAGTTGTGTTTCTTCGCCATGCAAGCATGCTTTCACTTCATTTGTTCATATAAGTACCTACATTCACATAATCTTCAGGGACATGTGTAACTTTGTTAATTCTAAACCGATATGCGTGCAAGAGATGCTAACTCCCTTTTATTCTCGAGGTATGTGACGGTCGGAATTGGTACTTAACGATCGTCATTACTTAAATTACTTTTATGCTTTGTTGAATTCACTTTTGTATGCCCAAGAAGAAGTAATTTAATGAAATCTGAAGCTAATTTAGATATATTATAAAAATATTTTGTAATATTTCATCAAAATATGATCGTGTGAGATCTTGTTATAAAGACTTAATTGCTACAAACACAACAGTATAATTGAATTGTATTTTGGATGAGTAACATAAGAAAAAATAAAATTTATTTGAAACTTTGGTGGCAGGAATATATTTTTGACTTGCTTGATGGACTAGTACTACACACTAGCATATATATGGACAACATCAGACACATCACTCACTAACACTAAATGCACGTGCGCATTAATTAGATTATACTAAAACACGCATGCACATTAGTTAGATTATACCAAAAAAACTGGTAATTTATCCCGGACAAAATCAACACCCTGTTGTCAGTTGGAATCAAACTCCACGTGTTTAACCCAATAGTTATCGAACTGGGGCTTCGTTAACGCTTGCCTACCATTTGGTGACATTATTTTATTGAATGCATTGGGATAAATACGTTTTTACCAAAAAGACTATGGGGAAGTTTTCTACAGTAATGACCAAATGATGCATTAAAAAAGAAAGGGTTACAGTTTAGCAAACTTACAGAACAAGAGAATACACAAGCCCAACAGGCTCACAAACACGTACATGTTTAAGTGATGGGTAAATCAGCTTAAGGCATCTAACTAAGTACAAAAGAAAGAATTGAGGTCCTCCTTGAATCTTGCTGATTGAAGATAACCCTGACTTGTGAAGTTGGACTTTCACATTCTATGATTTGAGATTTTTTGATTGAAAAATTTGTCATTTCGTAGCTTCCACATCTCCCGAGCCGCTATGAAGGTGACCTCGGTGAAGAAAGGCATTGGATTTGAAGCTTGTGCGTGCATGAGTCTATCAGCGCAAAGTAGTGTATTATTCCATTGAATTTGAAGGGTAGCCCAACACTCAGTAGCGAAAGGATAGGAGAAAAAGACATGGTCGATAGTCTCCTCTTTTCCCCCGTCGCACATTACAATGGTGATGTTGTCATGGACATTAAGATGTCTTCGTTGTAGCATGAGTTTGGTGTTGAGTCTGTCTACTTGAAGCCAGCCAGGCGAAGAACTTGACACGGGGAGTACAACTGGAGATCTTCCAATTCATGAAAAGCTTGTTGTGATAAAGGGAGATAAAAAAGTCTATGTAGATCCATTGCTTGCATAGTTTTTGCCACCGATGCAGTGTTGTTCTTGATAAAAGATGCCAAATGTGGATAAGTCTCCGATATAACAGTATTGTTCCAGTGACCCTCCCAAAAACAGGTTGTCTGACCACTACCTAACTAGCATTTAGAGATCGTTCTGAAAATGTCCTTTAGCCGAAGGACATCCTTCCACCAGAAAGATCCAATCTCCATGGCCGCATAAGGGACTTTATTTGAGTAGTACATATACCAGATTAAGTTCACCCAAGGCACATCTTGTTATAAAATTTGTTCAGCTGCTTGAGGAGGAGAGTATCATTATGTAACCTAAGGTTCAGGACCCCTAAGCCTCCTTTCATTTTGGGTTGCTGCACCGTTGACCAGGCTACCAAGTTGCCTCCCTTTTTCTCTCGGTCATTACCTATTCAAAGACATTGTTTTCATACCTTATCAATGCTATCTATAACTCCTTTTGGTATCTTGATTGTGCACATTGAGTATGTGGTCATTGGAGTAATGACAGAATTTACCATCTCTAGGCGGCCTGAGTAAGAAAGCGAGGTGGCACAGGCAGAGTGTCTTCTCTATACTCTATCCATCATTGGTGTTAAATCCTCCATTCTTGGCTGTGTCGTACCCATTGGCAGACCCAGGTACGTGAAGGGCATTGTGTCCACATCGCAGCCGAAAGTATTGGCAAGTAAATTGAGCTTATCCTGGCCAACATTGATGGGTACATGTGAGATTTCTTACAGTTCACTTGCAGTTCGGTGGATGATTGGAAGCTATGTAGCAAAGCTTTGAGGAAGAAAAGTTGCTTGGCATCTGCCTGAAGGAGCAACAACGTGTCATCAGCATACTGAACAATGGGGAAGTCATTCGATGACTGAGGTATTGACAAGGTGAGAAGACCAATCTCTCTTCCTTTGTTAATCAGAACCAGAAGAAGATCTACCGCTAGAACAAATAGAAGGAGGCAAAGAGGTTCCCCTGACGTACTCCTCTCTTACATTTGTAGAATTTCCTTGGGCCTCCATTAAGTAGGATTGCCGAGGACCCCGAGGAGAGGATGGCTTGAATCCAGACTAGCCATTTATCAAGGAAACACAAACAGAACATTATGTGAATGATTGCGGAATGGTCTATAGTGTCAAAAGCTTTCTCAAAGTCAAGCTTTAGAATTATTATCTCTCTCCTAGATTGATGACATTAGTGAATGTATTCATAACTCCATGCTAAGCAATCCTGAATTATTCGTGTACGGATGAATACTTACTGGTTCTGATGAATTATCATGAGGATGATGTGCTGCAATCTTTCTGCCAGTATTTTTGTTATAACTTTGAGGAAGATGTTCATAAGAGAGATTAGTCGGTAATCATTCACTGTCTCTAGGTTATCCTTTTTAGGATTCAAAGTAATATAAGAAGTGTTGATGGGCTGAGATTGATATTGCCCTCTTGAAAAGCATCACACAGGGAATAGAAATTCATTTTGATGAATTTTCAACATTTCTTCATAAAAAGACCATTAAATCCATCTGGTCCTGGTGCCTTGTCGGTAAGCATTTTCTTGATTACTGAATCAATTTCATCATGAATGAAAGGCATGGAAAGTGAGTTCAGATCATCCACCTGTGGTGTCAAGCTGGGCAAGTCAAAAGCCATTACTGGATCCGAAGTATGTCCCATGCGTTTCTTGAAAGCATTTCATACAATGTCTGCCTTACCTACATGGTCATGTGTCCAAATTCCATTATCATTCTTAATTTGAGCTATTGAATTTCTTCTATATGAGATGGTCTCCATCCCATGGAAGAATTTAATGCATGTATTCCCCTGTTTGATCCTGTTTACTGTGTATCTATTTCGCCAATAAAGGTTCTTGTAGTGTAACCAGGTTTGGAGCTGCTTCTCTACAGCCTTTCTTATGTTGAATTCTGGGTTGTATAAACCTCTCCTGTCCTCTAACATGTCCAAGAAATTGATAACTATATTGCAATTGCAGATTAGGGCGTGAGGTTGGAGATATTATTGCTCCTGTGTTTCAAGGTGGCTCTGATAGTTTTGAACTTTGCCAAAATATTTCTCGCTGCATCATTCAGGCTTGGGGTGGAAGACCAGCAATCTGCCACTGTCTCCATAAAGTCATTCTGCTCAGCCCAGTAGTTCTCGAAGTGGAAGATATTTTCTTTTAGGATGTTGGTACTGATACCAATCTTACAGGGTACATGGTCTGAAGTGATCTTAGCCAAGGGCATCACAGTGGTGTTGGAGAAATCAATTGTCCAATTCGTGGAGGTGAAGAACCAGTCTAACTGCTCTAAAAGAGGTTCTGACTGCATGTTGCTCCAACTGAAAGCTCTGCCTTTTAGTGGGAGCTCAACAAGGCCAAGGTGGCCAATGGCATCGTTAAAAACAAGTGTGTCCATAATATTGCCTCCTGGCTTGTTTATGTTGTTTAGAGATCTATAAAAATTGAAATCCCCAAGGAAAATCCAATTCTCATTGTCATCTATGTCATGGTTTCGGAACCAGGTGATAAAATCCGAACATGCAGGTTCCTCATAAGGACCATACACGTTGTCATTTTCCAGGTTTCGAGATTGTGCACTGATCTAAAGCTGATTGTGATGCCAAATCTTTGCTTATCAGTCACCAATCCTGAGAAGACACTACTACTCCAAAGAACAAGAATCCCCTCCTAAGGCGCCCATCGAAGGGATGAAATCAATGTGATTAAAATGGCGAGGAGAAAATTTTTTGATATAGGTTATGTCAAAGTGTTCCCTTTTTGTTTCCTGAATATAGATCACTACACAAGCACTCTCTTCTATCTTATTTCTGACAGCCTCCCATTTTACTGGTGCATTTATCCTTTGCACATTCCAGCACAGGATATACCAATCATGAGTACTCATTGGGAAAAAGAGTAAAGAGATTAGGCGGGCCGAGATGTCTAGCATGGTCTGGCAAGGTATGATGAAGAATTGGTTCCAAGAGAAAAAAATGCTCAGACATACACCAGGAAGGCATCATCACAAGAACGGGGTACCCAACATAATCTAGATAGAAATTAACCATCACAGAAGAGTTATTACACCGACCAACTGAGCAGTTTAGATTACAAAAGTTCCACCAACAGACAAGTGTCAGTTCCAACTTAAGGGGGCATATGAAAGTATGAGAAAGAAGATTGGGGGGAATGGATAGATTATTGTCAGGTTCATCATTAGTGTCATTATCTATCACATTCTGCATCAGAGCATCATCAGTGAGCTCAGTAGGAGACACACCGTAGCTGATCCCCCATCCTTGCAGCATAGACAACTACATCGGTCTCTCTTGTCTTGTAGCCTCATCAATCTGCACCACTGCAATTTTCCTTTTTTTCCTAGGGTTGGCGTCCAATCTCACTGTCGGATAGAAGAAACCATTTAGATTATAGTTTCTTCTAGAACTATGTCTCATACTGCTTTGTACTAAAGGAATAATATTGCTGACAGCCGAAACTATAGTAGGAAGGGCAAGAGTAGATTTACCAGGTGAGAGTCTATTTTTCTAACCCCGAAAGAATGATGGGCTGGGGCTTTTTTGTCTCCCCTGGGCAGCAGGAAGGGAAGTGGCATCTATCATCATTCTCCCGCGTGCTTCCCTCAGGCATCGATCAACCATAGGCCAGAGCTGTAGGGCAATGGCATCTGGCATCGGGTTCTAGGTACAATTTCTAGTGTATGGACTGCATTTGTGGCCGGTTGATCCTCGAACTGAGTCCAGTTGCCATTAATAACAATGGGGAGGGATGGTGGCAGGTTAAGTGGAAGGACCTCATTAGGCAGGTCTCTCCTTCCAAAAAAAATAGATGTTTGCACATCTGGCTCTGAAAACTTCAAAGTGGACGTGCTCTTCATTCAATATCGAAGAGCTAGCATCACTTGAGGAGGAGCTTTCCTGATCTTCATTTAAAGCCTTTATGAGGTCCTCCACCGGTATACCAGGCCATGAGTTCTGAGGTACTCCATTGAAGAGCCACAGGGATCCAGGTCCAAGTAGTGCTGTGGAAAGTGTGGATGTTCACGAATCTGTGGATCCCAAACTGGCCCATCATCCTCCTCCACGTCAACTTCCATGTCAATAGCATTCTAAGATTCCTGCTGCTCCTATCCCATCTGTTGCCAAGGTATTTTGTGGTCCAGATGTTGAAAGTGGTGCTCCTGGTGAGGATCTCCGCCCATGAATCCTAGGTGCTCTGCGGCACCTTGGAGTTCATTATGCCAATTGGGTTTTGGCAGGTCAAGGCGAATAGCAACGGGACCATGCTCAGGATGAGGCTCCCCATCCTGAGGAACTGGGTCCTCGTCCACGTGAAACTGGTCCAGGAACTAGCCATTGTGGATATAAACAGGGACTGTCCAGGATCTGCCCATGCCATCAACAAGGACCCACTTGAGATCACCAAAGTCCCTGGAACTCTGTTCGGACTTAAGAGCAGGGTGCGGACAAAGATTCTGGACTTGTTGGCATCAAAGTATCACTCCAGCATCCTGTTAGTGATATGCCCTAGAGGCAACATGGAGATGTTGGATATCACGTCAATGTTTACGTATTTATGAATAAAGTGTTATTCAGTTCCATGAAATAGACATCTTGTATTGATCAATAAGTACGTGACTTATTTATGAGACTCGATATGTATGAATATATTTCTAAATGATCCCTGATCATATGTCATATTGTTGGAACTAATATGATTCTAAGATCGGCATGTTTATTGATTGATGATCATGTCTCATAGATCATCGGTATGGAGATACCAAATCAATAAACATGGACATATGTGTTAGAGAACACATTGTTGGATAGACCCACCATGAGACACTATAGGAATTAATGTGCCATTAGTTGGTCTCAAGTAGTGTTGGTACAAAGTCCTTAGACCTGAGATCACCATGGATTCCAACATGTGTAGTAGCCTACTTTGGGACTACCAAACGCTATTCCGTAATCGGGTAGTTATAAAGGTAGTTTTCGGGTTTGCTATGAAACATGGAGTGGGATGTGAGTGATCAAGATGGAATTTGCCCCTCCTTTGGAGAGATATTCTGGGCCCCTCGAGGTAATGGATTATGAAAATGCATGGCCATGCTAAGTTGATTGAGGAGTCAATCAACGTACGATAATCCAATACAAGTTCGAGTGAATGGTTAAGCTATTGAAGGGATGGCACACATCTTGCCTATAGCTTAACTGGGATCGTGAGGCAAAGGGATTTGTGTACACATTACAGGTTCAGAGCCGATATTATTCTTGCATACTATGGTGTCAATATGTGCTGCTAGGCGCCGTGTTGACGGTCGGCCGAGTTGGACTCAAGCCGACGATCGGCTAAGCTAGACTATAGCCGAAACCGAGTATACCTGAACCTACGTGGTCGCACGCTTAAGGGGATAAGAACGTGCATTCGAGTTGGACTCGATACGGCTCGATCGGATAGGGATCCGATCGGATAGAGTCCTATGGGCTTATGACGTATGGGCGGCCAACTCTATGAGATTCGGATAGGATCCGATTCAAAATAGAGCCCTGATCGGCCACGAGTCCCAGTCGGCCAACTCTATATAAAGGGGTGAGGGGTGGAGAGCCGAGGAGGACATCAAGTCAATTGATTGCGCCGAAATCAATCCGATCACACCCGGCTTTAGAAGTCGTCGAGATCAATCTCCACGGAAACCCTCTCCACCTTCGAGCCTAGCCTTGCATCGCGTGCTAGCACACGGGTGTTCGGCGTTCGTCCCCGGACGTGTGGATACGCAGTAGAGGTGCCGCTACGTTGCACGCCGTTGATCGGCGGATCGGCCGCACCGTAGCGATTGGCTGATTGGCGACCGGCTGTCCCCGGGTATCGGTTGTCGGCTTGCGGGAATCGGCAACACAGTTCCAGATCGGATAGCCCCGATTGGCTGTTTCCGTTACACACTCCAATCGGTAACGATCTATCGGCCCTTACTTGCAAGTGTTCCCGGTTTGCGCGGTAAAAAGTTTTTGTTTTCGGCTAGCGTAGCCTCCGCGTAACCCTTCACATCCTACCCAAAGAGGCAACTGCTGCCTTGATGTAGACATCATTCTGGTAGTCCAGCGGAAAAGCCAACAGCATGATCCAACAGACTCTAGTGTATGTACAGGATCTAAAGTTGATTCCCTCATCATGTTTGACCACCCTAATGATATGGTCCTGGCCCGGGTGGTAAGGGGAGTTGCGCACTAATCTATCCCTTTGAATCACCGTGCACAATTTAATCAAACCAAGACCAAGGGGAGAGAGGTAAGCATTCTTGATGCGAACTTGCTGGTATTCCTCGAGAAAGTTGCAGACATCACGGAGGGCCGGGCGGAGCTGATTATCTTCTTGCAGCATTGGCTCGAGTAAGACAATGGTGTATTCCTCATTCTCTCGTGGTTGTTCCCCTCCAAGGGTGTCACGCCCTAAAATTTAGCCAAATTTCCAGACTATTTTGTGTATTAAATCCTTGTTCAGGAATCAGTTTTTGTTTTCGGCTAGCGTAGCCTCCGCGTAACCCTTCAGTGGTATCAGAGCTAATCTTGCTTAGTTCGGGTTTTAGATTGGATCTGGAACAAGTTTTGTGCATGGGTTGATTAGATCAATCGGTTTTACGGGATTTGTTGAGGAGAGTTCATGGTAATTGCGTTCCTTGATAGTGTATCGGAACGGCGTAATGTGATTACGTCGAAGCAATATCCATAGATGTCGGTTTGAGTCGGCTTCGAGATAGCGTTCCTTGATAGTGTATCGGAACGGTATAATGTGATTATGCCGAAGCTATCTCGTAGTCCGATCTTGTTAGCTGCCTCTCGCCTACGCAAACCATCTCCCTTGATAGTGTATCGGGACGGCATAATATGATTACGCCGATATGGTTTCCGTAAGCGATTTCATAGATTGGATCTATGAATTTCGTGTGGTGTTCCGGCGCTGCCGTGTGCGTACCCCCTTATAGGTCGTCTCGATGTCGTATCTCTCGCGATAGGTAGAAAACGTTTCTACGCCTAACTTGTTTTTGCAGAGAATGCTTTGAGATGGTATGGCCCTATTGTATGTGTGAGATGCATGTGATGCATGTAATATTCTTTCATATGTGCAATCCCCTGTAATATTCTTTCATATGTGCAATGCTTGTAATATTCTTTCACGACCTGCGAGTCGATGTAATCTTCAATTAGAGCTTCTATAGTAGTAGCTTAGTTTGAAGATATCAAGCATTCGGCACTTGCAAGATGGTGCCGAAGATGGAGATCTCAAGATCGACATGGAGATGGAGATCACCATGTGAAGGGGGCCATACTATTTCATTATATGCTATTCTTCTTGCTTTCATATGTGATATGTTTGTTTGATAGGATAGCATCCCTCACAATATTAAGTAGTAATGATGCCCTTCCAAATGTTGCACCCGTCACCGTTATGCTCGTCAATGGTGGGTCCGCCAAAGCAGAGTGCCATTCTCTATCATAACACGAGGGGTATATGTCGATATATACATGCAGGAGCATTTGGTTTACTTAACAAGGCTATCAAAACAGTTTTGGGCCTTGGGGCATAGGTTGGCGCCGGGCATGGAGATGCCACACCAAAACAAGAGTCATATAGAGATGTGATTAGCAAGGTGTTGCTTATCGATGTTACTAATTTTCTAGCAGTGATGCCAAAGCTCATTAGAAAATTAATTAACATGTGGATCTTGACCCAATACGTAACCTAGAGGAAAGGTGGAAAATACGTAGTGGGAGTCTAATGTTAAATTGTTTAACAAAAGACATAGCATAAACATTATGCTAAACTTTGCTTTTTCGTTGTAGAATAAATGGCGGCTAATACTACACCTAGTACCTTTAATTTGCGATCTATTCTCGAAAAGAAAAATTAAATGGAACAACCTTTATGGATTGGTATCGCAACTTGAGAATTGTTCTCAAGCAAGAGCGTAAGGAGTACGTTCTTGAAGTACCCTATCCCGAGGATTTGCCAAATAATGCCACCGCAACCGCACGGAGGGCTTATGAGAAGCACACTAATGATGCCCTAGATATAAGTCGTCTCATGCTAGCTACAATGTCCCCCGAGCTTCGAAGCAATATGAGAGCAGCGATGCTCACACTATTATTCGGGACTGCGTGGCATGTTTGAGAACCAAGCTCGGGCCGAGAGGTTCAGCACCTCAAAGTCCTTGTTTGCGTGCAGCTTGTTGAGGGAATCCCGTCGGACCGCATGTGATAAAAATGATTGGCTACATTGAGAGTCCGGAAAAACTAGGTTTTCCCTTAGCCAAGAGTTGGCTACGATGTGATTCTCCGCCGCTCCCTCCGAGCTTCGAGCCATTCATATTAAATTATCACATGAACAATATGGATAGAACCTTGGCTGAATTGCATGGGATGCTAAAGACAAGAGGAGAGTATCCAGAAAACGGTCATCATGTGATGATGATGCGAAGGCTAAGCGCAAACCATCTCTCAAGAAACTTTGCACCAAGAGGAAGTTAACTCCCGATGAGATCGCGAGTGCCTCCAATGCAAAGAAGGGCAAGAAGGGGTCGGCGGCATCGATGCCGTTTGCTTCTATTGCAAGGAGACAAGGCATGGAAGAGGAACCGCAAGAAGTACATGGAGGATCTCAAAAGAAGCAAAGTGCGACTTCGCTTCAAGTATTAATGTTATAGACATTAATCTTGCTACTTCACCCTCGACTCTTGGGTATTTGATACCGGATCAGTAGCTCATATTTGCAAGTCGTTGCAGGAATGAGAAGAAGTAGAGGCTTGAGAAGGGGCGAGGTGAACCCGCGCGTCGCAATGGAGCAAGCGTTGCTGCTACGCTTGTCGTCGCACACACCACTTCATCTACCTTCGGGATTAGTTTTGGAATTGAATAATTGTTATTGTATTCCAACACTATGTCAAAACGTTATTTCCGCTTCATGTTTGCAAGGGGAAGGATATGATTTTAGATCAATGAACAATGGTTGTTCAATATATCTCGTAGATATGTTCTATTTTCATGCTCCATTGGTGAATGGATTATACGTTTTGAATCTTGAAGCGTCTCCCATCTATAACATTAATACGTAAAGGCAACTCTCTAATGATATAAACCCTACGTTTATCCGGCATTGTCGCTTAGGCCATATAAATAAGAAACACATGGAGAAGCTCCATAAGGATGGATTGCTTCACTCTTTTGATTTTGAATCATTTGAGACATGTGAGTCTTGTTTACTTGGTAAGATGACAAAGGCACCTTTCACGGGACACGGTGAAAGAACAAGTGACTTGTTGGCACTCGTACATACCGATGTATGTGGACCAATGAGCTCAACGGCCGAGAGGTGGTTATCGCACTTCATTACCTTTACCGATGACTTTAGTAGATATGGTTATATCTACTTAATGAGGCATAAGTCGGAATCCTTTGAAAAGTTCAAAGAATTCCCGAATGAAGTACTAATCATTTAGGGAAAACAATCAAGTTTCTACGATCGAGCGTGAGGGGAATACTTGAGCCAAGAGTTTGCTAATCATCCGAAAGATTGTGGAATTGTTCCACGCTGACTCCGCCAGAACTCCACAATGGAATGGGTGTCCGAACGGAGAAATCGCACCTTGTTGGACATGGTGCGGTCGATGATGAGCCAAAGTGATCTTCCGTTATCCTTCGGGGATATGCTCTTGAAACAACTGCGCTCACACTAAATAGAGTTCCATCTAAGTCGGTTGAAAAGACACCATATGAGATATGGACAGGGCAACCCCTAGTTTGTCTTTTCTCAAAATTTGGGGATGCGAGGCTTATGTAAAGCGCTATACCGACAAGCTCACACCCAAATCGACAAGTGCTTCTTTGTGGGATATCCTAAGGAAACTAAGGGATATTACTTTTATAATCGGGAACAAGGCAAAGTGTTTGTCGCCCGACACGGTGTCTTCTTGGAGAAAGAGTTTCTTTCAAGAAGGGTTAGTGGGAGCACGGTGCATCTTCAAGAAGTTCAAGAAACACCGTAAAACGTTTCAACCACGGAACCACAACAGAGGAGCAAAGTGTTGCGCCACCGGTTGTAGTTACACCACCCCTGAGGTCCGAAAGATCACGTCATGCGCCCGACAGTGTACACAGTGCGGAACAACGTGATGTATTGTTGTTGGACAACGATGAACCTAAGACCTATGAGGAAGCGATGGTGGGACCCAATTCCAACAAGTGGCTTGGAGCCATGAAATCCGAAATAGAATCCATGTACGACAATCAAGTTTGGAACTTGGTTGATCCACCGATGGTGTCAAAACCATTGAGTGTAAATGGGTTTTTAAGAAAAGGCCGATATGGATGGAAATGTTCACATCTATAAGGCGCGATTGGTGGCGAAAGGTTTTAAACAGATTCAAGGAGTTGATTATGACGAAACCTTCTCGCCCGTCGCAATGCTTAAATCTATTCGGATTATCATAGCGATTGCTGCATATTTCGATTATGAGATATGGCAGATGGATGTCAAAACGACTTTCCTGAATGGAAACCTAAGCGAGGATGTATACATGATACAACCTCGGGGTTTTGTCGATCCAGAATCGCCTGAAAGATATGCAAGCTACGAAATCCATTTATGGATTGAAGCAAGCATCTCGGAGTTGGAATATTCGTTTTGATGAAGTAATCAAAGGGTTTGGTTTCATCAAAAACGAAGAAGAGGCCTGTGTTTACAAAAAGGTTAGTGGGAGTGCAATTGTATTTCTAATCTTATATGTGGATGACATATTGTTGATTGGAAATGATATCCCTATGCTAGAATCCGTCAAGTCTTCATTGAAAAATAGTTTTTCCATGAAAGACTTAGGGAGGCGCATACATATTAGGCATTCGGATCTATAGAGATAGATCCAAGAGGCTAATTGGATTAAGCCAAAGTACATACATCGACAAGGTGTTGAAAAGGTTCAACATGCATGATTCCAAGAAAGGTTTCTTGCCCATGTCACATGGCATTAATCTTAGCAAGAATCGGTGTCCTCGACACATGATGAGCGGAATAAGATGGGGATGGTTCCATATGCTTCGGCAATTGGATCCATCATGTATGCCATGCTTTGTACACGCCTAGATGTCTCGTACGCTTTGAGTGCTACGAGCAGATACCCGATTCAGTGAAGGTCACTGGATCGCCAGTAAAGAATATCCTTAAGTACTTGAGAAGAACTAAGGATATGTTCCTAGTCTATGGAGGTGAAGAAGAGCTCGTTGTAAGTGGTTACACCGATGCTAGCTTCCAAACAGACAAGGATGATTATAGATCGCAACCGGGTTCGTGTTCGCCCGAACGGAGGCGCAGCACTGGAAGAGTTCCAAGCAGGATACCGTTGCTGATTCTACCACGGAGGCCGAGTACATTGCGTTTGGAAGCCGCAAAGGAGGCTGTTTGGATCAAGAAATTTGTTTCGATGGGTGTGATGACTAGTGCGACCGGTCCAATGTCTCTCTATTGTGATAATAGTGGAGCCATTGCACAAGCCAAGGAGCCGAGGTCACATCGAAGTCCAAACACATACTTCGGCGATATCATCTCATCCGCGAGATAGTGGACAGAGGTGATGTCAAGATATGCAAAGTGTACATGGATCTCAACATAGCCGATCCGCCGACAAAACCTCTCCCTTAGCCGAAGCATGAGGCGCACACAAGAGCAATGGGTATTAGATACTTACATGATTGACTCTAGTGCAAGTGGGAGATTGTTAGTGATATGCCCTAGAGGCAACATGGAGATGTTGGATATCACGTCAATGTTTATGTATTTATGAATAAAGTGTTATTCGGTTCCATGAAATAGACATCTTGTATTGATCAATAAGTACGTGACCTATTTATGAGACTCGATATGTATGAATCTATTTCTAAATGATCCTCGATCATATGTCATATTGTTGGAACTAATATGATTCTAAGATCGGCATGTTTATTGATTGATGATCATGTCTCATAGATCATGGGTATGGAGATACCAAATCAATAAACATGGACATATGTGTTGGAGAACACATTGTTGGATAGACCCACCATGAGACACTACAGAATTAATGTGCCATTAGTTGGTCTCGGTAGTGTTGGTACAAAGTCCTTAGACCGTAGATCACCATGGATTCCAACATGTGTAGTAGCCTACTTTGGGACTACCAAACGCTATTCCGTAATCGGGTAGTTATAAAGATAGTTTTCGGGTTTGCTATGAAACATGGAGTGGGATGTGAGTGATCAAGATGGAATTTGCCCCTTCTTTGGAGAGATATCTCTGGGCCCTCGAGGTAATGGATTATGGAAATGCATGGCCATGCTAAGTTGATTGAGGAGTCAATCAACGTACGATAATCCAATACGGTTCGAGTGAATGGTTAAGCTATTGAAGAGATGGCACACATCTTGCCTATAGCTTAATTGGTATCGTGAGGCAAAGGGATTTGTGTACACATTACAGGTTTAGAGCCGATATTATATTCTTGTATACTATGGTGTCAATATGTGCCGCTAGGCGTCGTCATGTGTGTCGGCTGAGTTGGACTCGAGCCGATGATCGGCTAAGTGAGACTATGGCCGAAACCGAGTATACCTGAACCTACGGGTCGCACGCTTAAGGGGATAGAATAGATATTCGAGTTGGACTCGGATACGGCTCGATCGGATAGGGATCCGATCGGATAGAGTCCTATGGGCTTACGACGTGTGGGCGGCCAACTCTATGCGATACGGATGAGATCCGATTCAAAATAGAGTCCTAATCGGCCACGAGTCCCGCCTGGCCAACTCTATATAAAGGAGGGAGGGGTGGAGAGCTGCGACATGTCAATTGCATCGCGTGCAACGAAGTCGCCGAGATCAATCTCCACGGAAACCCTCCCCACTTTCGAGCCAAACCCTAGCCTTGCATCGCGTGCTAGCACACGGGTGTTCGGCGTTCGTCCCCGGACGTGTGGATACCGGTAGAGGCGCCGCTACGTTGCGCGCCGTTGATCGGCTTCGGATAGGCTGCAATCGGCGATCGACTGTGGTGGAATCAGCTGCGGTCGGGCGCATCGGAGCGAGGCGTGAGAACGCGGCCGGATGACTCGAATCGGCTGATTGGCGAATCGGCTGTCTCCGGGAATCGGCTACACTGTTTCGGATCGGATTGCCCTGATTGGCTACTCCGCTGCACTCTACTCCAATCGGTAACGATCTATCGGCCCTTACTTGCAAGTGTTCCTGGTTTGCGCGGTTAAAAGTTTTTGTTTTCGGCTAGCGTAGCCTCCGCGTAACCCTTCAGTATCGAGCTCGCAGCTCATCAGATTCTATGATAATTAATGTGACCCTCCCATTAGGTGAGCTAGGGGTAATTAAGCCTGGCTAAGCGTAAACTAATCCAGCATGGTCATGTAAGTGACACGAGCCAATCAAATGATCACCCAGGTTTGAGAAGGAATGGCAAATAAATATGTCACAAGCAAGAAGATAGGTAATCCCAATTCCCATGTAATTAGCAAAATATCCAATTTTATTTGCAAACGATAAAATACTTATAAAGTAGGTTCAATGTGCTTCAAGTAGGAATGAGACTTGCCTTGCTTCTTCACACGATCTTCTTTTCTCTGCGAGCGCAAACCACCAAAAACAGAGGAGTCTACAAGCTGGCACGCAAAACAAGGAAAAAGCCTAATATAAACCATGCAAATAGTACATGGAAAGTAAACAAACATGTAGATCTTAATTTTAGGTGAATTTTGCAATTTGAATGGACCAATTTGGAGTTTGGGATTAGATATGAATTTTAGAACTTTTAGGACATTTAAATGAATTTTTGGAAATTAAATTGATTTATCGCACAATTATTAATTGTTTTTCAACGGAAAAAGGGTAGGGCTGACGTCAGCGGGCAGAGGCTGACATCTGCGGCCGAGGGCTGACGTCAACGGGCAGCGGCGCAGTTCACAGGCTGATCCATCGTTGACAAGGTCCACAACGGTCCACAGGCTGGCATGCCACATGGCGCACATGTGGCGCCAACAAGGTACCGACATGGCAGCCACGTGGGATGCCACATGGACGACCCCGATCTGCCGTGGCTCGGGGTGAAAGGGGCATGCGGCCACCAGACGATCGGCTGGGGTGGCACGGCAACGCGCGCGACCCGATGGTCACCGGCAGCGACCATCGGCGTGGTCGTGCACCGGAGGATGGCCGAGGAGACGCACGTGCACGGCCGACGATGGCAAGTGCGGGCGAAGGCGGCGCGCGCAGCATGCATGGCTCGGCGTGACACGGCGCACGAGGCGATGCGAGGGCACACACGCCTCCTGGGCGCAACGCAACGGAGGGCGATGCAAGCACGGCCGGCGGCATGGCGGCGACATGCGGCAGCGTGGGCGACGCGGGAGTTGGCGAACACAGCAGGGAGGCGAGCGTAGCTAGAGAGCGGCGGCCAGGAGAGAGAAAAAGAAAGGGAGAGGGTGACTTCTCACACCCTTAGGTGTTTCCCCTTTTAAAAATCACTAAAGAAAAATCACAAAAGAAACAATTGGAAGATTAACCAAGAGAAAAGAAATAATTTTAAAATGCAATTTCTAAAGGGAAATGGCATGGTAGGATTTTTCTTAAACTCTACAAGTCAAAATACATTAACAAGATTTTTATTGGAATTTTCAGAGCACTAGAAATAATTTTTAACCAATTTAAATTAAAATCAGAATTAATAATTCCCGGGAAAATCTTTTCTCTCTCCTTCGTCCTTTTTCCCGCTCTTTTGGCCTTGGGCCACCGGCCAGAGCCGACGGCAAATTTCTTCCCGCGCGCGCCGCCCTCTCCCCCTCTCCCTTACAGGCCGGCCAAAGGCCTAGGCCCCTTAAGCTTTTCCACGCATGAAAAAGTCTGAATCCCCTCTCTTGGCTCCTAGGACACTGACAAGTGGGACCCACCTATCAGGCCCATCCCCTACCTCCGGCCATGCCACCGCCGCTCACGCCGTCTCGTCCCCACATGGATCCCGGCCGTCTCGCCTCTCCCACACGCCTTTAAATGCCGCCATCACTACCCTGCACCTCCCGTTGGCCGTCGACGCTGCTGTCGTGCCCGTAAATGGCCGGATTTAATCCCTGACCATTTACTCCCCAATTTCACACCCCTCTTTACTCCGGTGAGGAATTACCACCATCCCCGGTGGCGCCCGAGGCCCCTCTTCCCTATAAAAGCCGATCGACACCCTCACCGTCCTCCCTACACTGTCACTCAAGCTCCTCGCACCCCCATTGCCCGAGCGCCACTCAACCCGATCCTACCATCCTCAGTCATCATTTGGTCATCGCTCTCCGCCGTCTTGAGCCGCTCCAGACCTCTCCGTCGCCTCCATCCCCTTCATCGTCGTTCGAGTTCCCTTTGCCGTCCCTCTCCATTGCCTCCCGCCGTCCCTCTCATCGCTCGCCATCGACTTTCCCAATTCCAGTGCCCCACGGTGAGCCATCTCGCCCTCTCCTTCTTGGCCCGAGTCCGCGTCGTCGCTCTTGCATGCACGTGGCTTCGCCCGCACGCAAGGCGCATGTAACATCCTGGTCTAGGGCTTAATAGGATTAATAGAATATTCATGCCAACAAGTTGCAACTTATTTTTCGGAAGATCATCTCCAATGAACACTGAGGTTAAGCGTGCTTGGCCTGGGGCAATTTGGGAACGGGTGACCGACCGGGAAGTTCTTCCCGGGTGCGCATGAGTGAGGACAAAGTGCGCAGAAAAGACTAGTATTGGTCTGTGAGGGCAGTCTAAGGTCCTGGAGAGCTTTGAGATGTAGGCCGGCCCAGCCCGGGAAGGGTGGGACGTTACAAACCACTCCGCCGCCCCACGCCGCTGCTCCGATGGCGACGGCCAGTGTCGGGCGCCCTCCGAACCTCTTATTATATATGAAGGATGAATAGATTATCTCAATTCTTCCAACAGACATAATAAAGCATTCGGCGCTCCGAGAAAAAAATAAGTGAGACCTTGCTGGGCCTTTAGCCTGCCAGTCAACTTCAGACTGAGATGTGCCTGTCAAACCACATGAAGGTGGCGACCAGATGTATTGCACATTCAGGAGACTCGACACCAAATGGCTAAAGATCTACATTGCGTCAATTATTTTTAACTCATAGTCATGTTTAATATGTCCTTAATGAAAGGAACACATTAAACACTTTCATCCAAGCAAGTGATAACACTAGCATGTTTATATGTTCTAAGTTCTAAGTACTAGATACTTCATACATCATAGTAGTTTAGATACATGTGGCCGTCCGACCAAATATAAGTTCGCGGAAGCATCTTCTACCCGAGAGATCTTTCATGCAACCAACTAGGGTAAACCCTAGTAAGAACCATCCTGGAAGAAAGAAATATCCCCGACGAAATCATCCTCCCCAGGAAGAATCTCACCTGCAGTCAAGTCTACGCATACAACAAAATATATATACAGAACAAGTGTCACTATAATGGTTTGTATTGGCAAGCAACAGTCAAGCCTACATGCTACATGCATGGCAATATGAAAGATAGGCTTACAATAGGTTTTTTCAGCGTAAAGCAAACTTTGTTTAGCAAGACCGTTTGCAAATCTCAGACTTTTTATAAGGAAGAATTCAGCAAGCATATACTTAGTAATTTGGGAATTTATTTAGATGATAGGACATATAACATAGCACCTCTTTTCCCTCCATGGCAGCAAGGGAATAAAATACAAGTTTTCATCACTTTTGAATATTTATAAATCAGCATTTAGGGAATTTGAAACCATAAGTCTATACTCATGACATATTCACATGCCGCTCTTAACCATGAGCACAACTAATCGATTAGTTTTAACTCTGCAGAGTACACACACTTTACCCACATGATGTGAAATAATAATCATGCATAGCATGTCACGCGATACATTGGTATCTGATTTATTACAAACAACAAAGCCCTTCCAAAATTCATGTTTAAGCCTCTCACCAGCACGATACGTGTTTTATCCGTCCTAGTCACACTAGAATACGACATAGAACCGTCAAGTCATGTGGCCCCGCTTTAAACATGACGCCGTGGTGGCGGACATGACAGGAACCCACCACGTGGCACAATATCGTTGTATTGGACAGACTGATGCACCTAAACTACCATGACGGGGTAAATAGGAAGTTCCTCTGAGTTATACAAACTCATACTCTCCGTCCTACCAAAAATGTAAGGCTAAACCATAAAGATTTTACTAAGCTAGGGCTATCTCATACGAGCACATGTGGTTGTACTGTATTTGATATGAACAGACATTGAGTGAAGTCCTTAAAATCAATCTGGGAACACTCTCCCCTATCGGTACATAACTAATCATTATATACGTACCACATGAGGCCCAGTCCTCAAATCCACATTTTCCAACTCTTTATTTGGCAAAAAAATCACATTTGTTCATCATAAAATTCAGATCACAAATCAACTTAGTGTTTCATATACTTGCATATGTGAACTGAAATATACTACAAGCAAGGCTAAGCATTATCATTTATTTTCAATTTCAAGCATCAATCTCATTAGAGCAAAATTGAGTTGGTTCTAGGGCTAGGAATGATGGCTAAGGTATTTTGTGGAGTTTAAGCGGGAAATGCAAGTTAAGGAGTTGTTCTAATGTGTATTCCAGAATTTTAGTGTTGTAGCATAAATTCAACATGCATATTTTGCAATCATTTTCAAAATAACCTCCAAAGTATAGGCTCAATGTGTTCAAAGGGAGAGGTGAGGACTTGCCTGGTTCTCCTTCCTCTTGCGCGTCCACGTACAAAGGTTCGTTGGAAATCGGCAGCTCGTCTAACGTATGTACACAATATTTCAGTTTACAAACATCATGAAAACTATCATGATCTAACATGAATGCAACATATGATTTGAAAGTGCTTAGTTTTAGGTTGAATTTCTGGGTAAAGTTCCTATCTTAATAATTTCTACCAAAGTAGAAAATTTTATAAAGTCATTTATATGTCAAGTGTATAACTATGTGCTTCTTAAAATTATTCAGAGTTAACCTATTAGGTTGTTGGTATGTCAAATATTTTTATTTAGCAAGGCATAAGAATGTGGTCCTAACAAGATTTAGTTTGGATTTTTAGGAGTTTGGATGGAGTCCCAAAAATTTTTGGAAATTGAGGTGTACAAGAAAAAGTTATTCTACATGTTTAATTCTTAAATGATTTATATGTTACAAAAGGTGGTTAGTTTTATAATTTAAAAATGAAGTTCATGTTTTGCTGTTTTCATAGGATTTTAGTTTACCTCATTTAGAGTTGAGATGATTTTCCTACAATTTTTATAAGTCAAACTTACCCTAGGTTTGCTAGGTTTATAATTGAATTTTTAGAAATAAATCCTTCACAGTGAGTAAGTGATTTTGTTTCATGATATTAAAGTTCATAAACTTGTGAATCTAACAAAATTTGTTCCAGTCCAAAATATGCCATTTTCAATTTTATATGAATTTGCAAAGTTGAGCCATTTTTTTGTTAGAAAAAATATTCTCAGGTTAAATCTTTTCCTTTTACACGTGTGGGGTCCATCTGTCAGTGTCAGCTTTGTATTCAAACGGCCCGCTAGCCCCTGACCGAGTTGGCCCCAGTTGTCAGCGACACAGTGAAAGTGGGAAACAGGGGAGTGGCGCGCGGCGAAGTTCTCGCCGGTGCTGGCGGCCGATTAGTGGTTGCGACCAAAAGGAAAAAGATGAAGGGGACTACGGCGAAGCTAACAGTGGGTCTCTCGTACATTGGCATCACCGGAATCATTGCTGTTGACGGTACGGGCGGCGCTAAGGTTCGGTTGCCATTGCATGTCGACTTGGGGGCTAAATCCGTTTATTAATGTGTATGGTAAAGGTTCTTGGAGCTATTAGGGAGCTTACCGAGCGGTGGGTTGGCGCTGGCGAGGTTCGGTTGTCGGTGGTGCCATGTGAGGCCTTGAAGCGGCGGCGGGCTCCATCATGGGTGATCGTTGGCAGCTTGCCTCGGCGTCCAACTGCCAGAAGTGAAGGCGGGCCATCGTTCAGGTGATTACGAGGTTGCTCAGGACCAAGGGAATTTTGCAAGGACTTACCAGAGAGGGAAGACGCTGGGTCCGACGGTGGCGACTTGAGTTGGGGAAGGAAAGGGGATTTTCTTCTCAGTGCACCTCGCAACAATTCCTTCGGTTTCAACCTTTGTTAGGCACTGGAGAAAACATTGGCGAGAGGTTTTAACCGATAGCTCACTGTGGAGGGCTGTCAAAGAGCGAGGCGATGCGGCGGTCAGCATAGAGCACGTCGAGGCCCATTTTTGGCGAAACCATGTTCCCGGTGGTCGGCTGCATCACAAGGGTTGCTTTTACTGGCATTGGAGAGGATGTTGAGTATAGATATGGGAACACGCATCAAATCGGAATGGGGCTCATCGGTTATCAATGGCGATGAGGGTCACTCTCGCCGGCGGTGGGATTGACGCCTATGTTCCCGGTGTTTCCAAGGCAGATTGTCTCGGCTCTTTCACGAAACAGGACAAGGGTGAGAAGAAGAGCGAATGTGTTGGCCAGTCGGCTTAAATGGCGACGCCGGCGATGGAAGGAGAGGAGGAGGCTTGACGCTTGCGGTGGCCGACGCTTGCTCCAGCGTGCCATGCGACCGACGCATGTTCCTGGGCGTGGTGCGTGCATCCTGACGTGTGGGACCATGGGAAATGGTTGTGAGACTGACACTTAGGCCCCATCATGCGGTATGGCCCACATGTCGGTAAAGGAAATGAGAGAAAAGGAAGAGAGGCTAGAAATTTTCTAAGTCTGGGTTTTGTGGTGACTTTACTACTTTGGGCTCCATTTAAATATATTTCCAGGACGAATTTGGGGTTGTGCCTAATGGCAAAGTTGTAAAGCATGACTAGAACTATAATTTCACTCCTAGTAGATTACTAGTTTGATTTTGGAATTAACTCAAAGATGGCTCCAGAGCTTAGTTGACAGCTTCAATACTTAAAATTTTTTGAGAGTACTTAGGTCTAGATTTTTAGGTTAGCAAATAATTTCATCTCCATAATGTGTTTCCAAATTTTTCAAATGATTACTCAATATTCTTCTCAATATTTTGGGTGGTTTTAAACATTTCTATTAATCTCTTTTGTTAAGATTTAAGATGGTTATGCTTCTAATATGCCTATGCACAAAAAATTTCATTTTCCTATATGCTCAAACAAGCATTCAAAATATTTTTTTCTAGGAAAATTTTAGCTCTCTTTTACATCATTTATCATTTTCAAAGTCTACCACACATTTAACAATTGTGGTATGTGACAACTCTACCCCCTTACAAAAGAATCTAGGGAACTCGGCCTTCAGTTGGTCTTCACATTCCCATGTGGCTTCATCTGCTGTGTGGTTGCTCCATTGTACTCGAAGCATCTTGATGGATTTCCTACAGGTTCGCCGTTCTTTCTCTTCAAGGATACAAATTGGATACTCCTGGTATGAGAGGTTTGGTTTGAGACGAATATCTGCAAGAGAGGTGTGCTCAAATGGAGTTCGAAGGCATTTCTTAAGTTGAGAGACATGGAATACATCATGTACATTTGACAGTTGAGAAGGCAGCTCCAATTGGTAAGCCACTTGCTCTTGTTTGGAGGTGATTCGATATGGCCCAATATAACGAGGAGCAAGCTTGCCATCAATTTGGAATCGTTGAGTGCCTCGCATAGGAGAAACCTTAAGATAGACATGATCACCCACATTAAAGCTTAGTTCTTGACGTCGGCGATCGGAGTAGCTCTTTTGGCGAGTTTGAGCTTCTTTTAGTAGGTCTTGAATAAGAGTGACATTCTTTTCTGCTTCGTTAATGGCAGCAGGTCCAAAGAATTGTCTTTCTCCTACTCAGACCAATAGAGAGGAGTTCTACATTTTCTTCCGTAAAGTGCCTCAAATGGTGACATCTGAAGACTGCTTTGGAAGCTATTGTTATAGGAGAACTCAGCAAACGGTAGACATTTCTCCCAGTTGGTATTGTGTTCAAGCACACAAGCTCAAAGCATGTCTTCGAGAATTTGATTTGTTCTTTCTACTTGACCTCCAGTTTGCGGATGAAAGGCAGTGCTAAAGAATAATTTTGTTCCAAGGAGTTCATGTAGATTTTCCCAAAACTAGGAAGTGAATTGTGTACCACGATCGGACACTATGACTTTTGGTACGCCATGAAGTCTTACAAATGGGTTAAATACAATTTTGCTAGCTTAGCTCCACCATAAGTCACATGGACTGGTATGAAGTGAGCCACTTTAGTCAGTCGATCCATAATAAGCCATATAGAATCATGCCAATTGGGTGTTTTAGGAAGACCAGTTATAAAGTCCATTCCAACCTCATCAAACTTCCATTCTGGTATGAGTAATGGTTGAAGTACACCAGTAGGTCATTGCTGCTTAGCTTTGACATGTTGGCATGTGTCACATATGGCTACACAGGCTGCTATATCACGCCTCATGCTAGGCCACCAATACTGAGTACGTATATCCTGGTATATGTTGGTGCACCCCGGATGATAGCCAAAGGATTGTGATGAGCTTCCGAAAGAATAGTTTCCCTAAGACATTGATTATCAGGAATAAAGATTTGCTTCCCATGCATAATCATCCCATCTGAGTTAATCGTGTATTGGGATCATGGATTGGAATTGATCTCCTTCATAATCTCAGCTACTTCCTTATCATAGGATTGTGCAGCTTTAATTTGAGAATAGAGGGTAGGTTGTAATGCTAATGCAGCAACATAATCGTCCTCAACCAAACCCAAGTTCAAATTTGAAGCTCAGAAGACAAGGAGGGCTGATTAATTGATTCGGTGTCAGCAGGGTGACGTTGCTTTCGGCTCAAAGCGTCGGCTACAACATTTTCCTTGTTGGGATCATAATGAATACCAAGATTGCAATCTTTGATGAGCTCTAACCACCTTCTTTGCCTTAGATTCAGATCTTACTGAGGAAAGAAATATTTTATACTCTTATGATCAGTGAAGATTTCACACCGGTTTCTGATCAAATAATGCCGCCAGATCTTCAGAGCATGCACTACGAGTGCTAGTTCTAGATCATGTGTTGGATAATTGATTTCATGTGGTCGTAACTGACGAGCTGCATACGCCATGACTTTTCCTTCTTGCATCAGCACACAACCAAGGCCATGGTGTGATGCATCGGAGTAGACATGAAAAGGTTTATGAATATCAGGCATTATTAGCACTGGGGCTATGGTAAGTCTTCTTTTGAGCTCAAGGAAACTTGCTTCACAAGCTTCTGACCAAACAAACTTATTTTCTTTCTTGAGGAGCTGAGTCAAAGATCGAGAGATTTTGGAGAAATTCTCGATGAAGCGGCGATAGTAGACGGCTAGACCAAGAAAACTTCTAACTTCAGAGACATTTTGTGGTTGCTTCCAATTTAATACGTTTGTACATTACTTGGATTTACGACAATTCCACCTTCAGAAAGTACATGACCAAGAAATCCAACCTCTTTTAACCAAAATTCACATTTTGAGAATTTGGCGTAGAGTTGATGTTCTCGGAGCTTATTGAGTACCATACGTAGATGTTGCGCATGTTCCTCCTCATTCTTGGAAAAGATAAGGATGCCATCAATGAACACCACCACAAACTTGTCGAGATATTGCATGAAGATTTTATTCATCATATTCATGAATGTGGCTGGAGCATTGGTAAGACCAAAAAAAACTACAGTGTATTCAAATAGACCATAACATGTAGTGAACGCACTCTTTGGAATGTCTTCTGGTCGGATCTTGAGTTGAAAATATCCCAATCTCAGATCAATCTTATAGAAGACACGAGCTCCGGTCAATTGATCAAAGAAATCATCAATCCTAGGATGAGGATACTTATGTTTGATAGAGACTTCGTTTAGGGGTCGATAGTCTACGCACATCCGCATGGTATCGTCCTTCTTGGGTGCAAACAACACTGGACAGCCCCAAGGAGATGAGCTTGGGCAGATGAAACCCTTAACTAATTGTTCATTGAGTTGCGTCTTTAGTTCTTTTAAATTTTCAGAGGTCATCTGATATGGTCTTTTAGGAATGGGTGTTGTTCTAGGAACTAGATCAATCACAAATTCAATGTCCCGATCAGGAGGTATTCCTAGTAACTGTTCTGGGAATACATCAGGATACTCTTTTAAAACAGGTACCATTCTTAACTTCGGTACAACAAGAGATTGTGTGGAAGGTTGCCTAGAAGCAGAGGATTGCTCAAAGGTGAACCTAACCATCTGACCATCTGTGCTGTAGAGTGTCACCGTTCTCCAAGCACAATCAATAGTCCATTTGTGTTTAGATATCCAATCCATCCCAAGAATGATGTATAATCCCAAAGTATCCAATAATATAAGATTAGCTGAAAATTTCGCCCCATTCATTAGAAATTCTACGCCTTTGCACAACGATTTAGTGGTCAAGGTAGATCCATGCAATTGAATATGCATAGCATTACTAAGAAATTCTGTTTTCAGATTAAGTTGTTTCGCTTTTGGAGTTGACATAAATGAATGAGTTGCGCCTGAATCAAATAAAACCATTAAAGGAGTGGAGTGTATGAGAATAGTACCGAGTACGACGCCGGGTGCATCTGTTGCTTCTTCGGCGGTGACATGATTGAGTCAACCTCTTTTAAAAGGCAAAGCAGGCTTGGGAGCAGCAGGGGTTCCACGTTGTTCGGGCTGGACTTGAGAAAGACCACGGAAATGTTGTGGTGCCCCTTGAGTGTGTGATCCCGATTTTTCGGTCTTTGGGTATGGGCACGTCGAGGAGTAATGCCCCCTCTTCCCGCAGTTATAACAGGTGATATTTGTAGTGCGAGACACATCACCCATAGCTTGAACTAGACGAGGAACTTGATGGATGACATGTGTTTGTGGACGAGGAGGCCCGTACATCTGTCGAGGTGGTTGAGGTGCATTGGAACAAACCACAGATGATGGAGCGGGTTGAGGACAAGTGGAGCTGCTGTTGCTGCCACCGGCAATTTTCCTCGCAGCCCACTTGCGCTTGGGGTCCTCCATCACTTCCTTTTCACTTGATTCGACATGAAGGGCCTTGTCGACCAGTGATTTCATGAGCAGCCAGAGCATGCTTGAGTTCAGGCGCTACTTTATCTCTGCATAGCTCGAATTTCTTGGCTTCAGTATTCATATCAGTAGTAGCATATCTACCAAGATAATTGAAGTGCTCCATGAATTCCATGAATGGCATGCTTCCCTGTTTTAAGTTGAGAAACTTCTTTTTCTTCATCTCCATGAGACCAGCGGGGATGTGAGCGGATCTGAACCCCTCTTGGAACACATTCCAAGTAATGGGCTCATCAGAAGGAATAAGGGTCTTGTATGTTTCCCACCATGCGGCTGTTGCGCCTTGCAGATAATATGCAGCAAAGGTAGCCTTTTCAGCGGGATCACATTAGCAAAGATTTAACTTATTCTCTATATCCCGGAGCCAATCATCTGCAGCAAGAGGATCAGCCGCGGAGGAGAAATGTGGTAGATGAGTCCGCTAAATATTTGCCAGTTTAGATGGTGTCTGATTTGCATGGTGTGCCATAACAGCTCCCATATTCTCAGAGTTAGCTACCATCCTTTCAAAAAGCCAGTTCTGGTTGGCTAGGAGTTGAGCGAGTGTCGATGCTGCTCAGTGGCGGCAACACTTCAACTGCTCCCGGCACGGCCGGTAGAGTGTGCGCCAGAGCGAGTATTTGTCATCTGCACTCAGAGTACAAAAGTACACGAGCTTTTGCGCATAGAAATGACATACATTTACTCTGAACACGAAGTACACAGGAAGGATGCCTCATAGTCGAGTTAACAAGTTATCCTTTGCATCTTTGCATAAACCAAATTTCTTGACAGCAAGCAACTCATCTTTAAGAAAAGCATACACTCCATTCCGGTACATAGGTTCTGAAGGAGTCAAATGTTTATAATTACATGAAGATGGAATAGTGGTCATAAAGCACCAAGTACACAACTAGGTGTTACAAAAATTTGACCATACAAGAATTACATATTAGGATGTCATCTCATACATCTTACAGAAAAGAAGAAATGAAAGTTACATCCAATACATTTTTCCTTGATACCCCACACTAAGAAACCTGGGAGAATCCGATGGGAGGTTGAGGCACCGTGGTCATTGGAGTGGCCATAGCCAAGCTGTATTGCCTCCTATTCCGCTCGAACACGTAGAATGGTCCTAGCAGCTCGGATCTCCAACAAGTGCAGTGTCCGGCATGGTGCGATGATTTCGATGGAAACCAACTCTCATGCGGGCTCGAGTGTTTAGGTTTTTATAAATGCCCATGGGAGGAGGCAAGGAATTAGTAAGTGGATAGAATTTTTTGATTCCCATAAATAGTGGCATTATCAAAATATCCCCGATGCCCAAGTGGTTCTATCTG
The DNA here is from genome assembly GCA_019925245.2 of Oryza australiensis. NCBI lineage: Eukaryota > Viridiplantae > Streptophyta > Magnoliopsida > Poales > Poaceae > Oryza > Oryza australiensis. The sequence goes on from JAIFGZ020000422.1 coordinate 338,537, forward strand.
TCTATCAAGCATGACCACCCTAGCTTGTGTCACAACCCGATTTTCCTTCGGGATTAAAAATCATTTAATAAATCATTTTAATAATTTTAATAATACAAAGAACACTTCAATAATTATTTAAATAAATAAATTAAATTTTAAATGAGCTGGAGATATTTTTATTAAATACTTTGGGTGTTCATATACTTTGAGGATTTTTTCTTGGAATTATTTGGGCATTGGAAGTATTTATAAGAATTAAAGGATGTTTGGACCGAAAAGTCTGTTTTCCTCTCCGCTCAGTAGTGTCTTCAACCTCCAGCCGTGCTACAGTGCCGAACAGTACCCGAAAGCTGTGGCTTTGTTTTCTCCTCCAAATCCGGCCTAATCCTTTGCCCAAATCAAAAATTAGTTGCGGGAACGGTTTCCTCTCGATCTCCTCTACATTTCCCCCATGAAACCCCCCTCAATCCCGTGCTAAATCGCGCGAATTTCAGCCCCCGTTCTTATCCCGACGAACTCGGGATGAACCCTAAAAATCCGGCGCCAAATCCTCTCTTCCCGGTGCGGGACTCTCCCTCCCAAGCCTATAAAAAGGACCCCCTTGATCTCCTCCTCGGTTTCCCCATTTTTCCCGAGTTTTTCCCGTGCTCTAGCCACCTCCCCCTCGAGATCAATGTCTATCCGTCGCCGGCCATCTTTTCAGCCACCCCTAGCCGCCGTCTCGGCCGTCCCCGGACAGCGCCGTCGCCTCCCTCGGCACCGCAAGGACTCAAGGAAGCCCGACATCCATCTCCCTTGCGCCAAACACCACCGGAAGGCCCCCGTCGCCGTGGACCCGTGCGTCGCCACCTCCGTTCGCACTTCGGTCGTGCCTCGTCGCCGTTCCCGTCGCTGTTTATCGTTGTCGTCTTCACCGTCGGCATCATAGCAGCAAGACGAAGCCCGTCCTCCCACCTCTCCTCCACCGAAAGCCACCGGAAAGCCGTTGTCGCCGTCAACCCGAGCCCGGCCGCCGATTCCATCTCGTCGCCAACCATCTCCGTTCGCCGTTCATCGTCTTTTTGCGTTGGTAAGAATCACCGCAATCTCCTCTCTCTTTTGGTTCCCTCGGTTCTCGTCGCCGCGCCGTCGTTCGTCGTCGCCGGAGCCATCCCGAGCCGCCGGCCGGCGTGCCTACGTGGCAGCCCTCGTGGCATCCCCGTCAGCGCCATGTCCGTCCTCCCTGTCCTCTGTGGCGCTGATGTGGCGTCTTATGTCAGCACATCCTCTCTCCTGGCTGACGTCATATTATTCCTTTTCCAGCTCAAAATTAATTAATAATTACGTAATAAATCATTTTAATTTCCAGAATTCATTTAAATGGTCCAAAACTTCTAAAATTCGTATCTAATTCATACGAACTCCAAATTGGACCATTCAAATTGCAAAATTTATCTAAAATTAAGCTCTACATGTTTGTTTACTTTTTATGTACTGTTATTTGGTTTTTATTAGGTTTTTTCCTCGTTTTGCGTGCCAGCGTGTAGATTTCGCAGTTTCCGGAGTTTGCGCTCGCGAGGGAAAGAGTCCAGAAGTTTGCTTGAAGACGCAAGGCAAGTCACACTTCCCTTGAAGCATATTGATCCTATTTTTATAAATGTTTTACGTTTGCAAATAAAATTGCATTGCTTTGCTAATTACATGGAATGATGGATTACCTATCTGTTTATTTGTGCCTTATTTACTTGTTATCCGTCCTTTGTTAACCTTGGGTGTTAATTTGACTAGCTTTAGTCACTGATGTTGATTCTAGCTAGAATTATATGCTTATATGCTTAATTACCACTAGCTCACTAAATGGGATAATTACACTATTTATTCTAATCTCTGATGAGCTGCAAGCTCGATACACCTGACTGTCTTATTGGTCATAATTATCTCAACTAAAATATGACTTAATGGTGGGCTGTGGGTGCATGGTTTTGGATGGTCGTACCCATGGCAATTAAGGACCGGTTCATGGGAAACCCTGGAAGACATGCTGTGCAAACCACAAGCCAGAATGGGCAACGGCTGGATCCGTAGTATAGCTTTCCTCCGCCGACATACCCTAGTGAGGGTGGGCGTGATGGAGTTGGGTCGGCCCGGTTTTACGGGTTGATCGGCTGCCGGATTCACCGTGGCACGAGAGGGGGCTGCCCGCTGCCCTGCGGGGAGTGGGGGCGAAACCTTGGTGTGGTATCGCTTGGTTAGAGGGAGTTATGCGAAAGGTCTTGTCACGATTTCCCCCTTTGCAGTATCATGGTGGTACTTCGGGGCATGGTAACATGTGTGGAATCGTGTCTTGTGGGTAAAGTTGCGCACCTCTGATCAGAGTAAAACTATTCGAATAGCCGTGCCCGCGGTTATGGGCGATTGACCAGATTCACTATGATTAGTCCCACTACTGAATAATTTTATTTAATGGAACTGGTTTAGTTTAGGTGGAACGGTTGGGCCTGTTCAACGTGGGGATAACGTTGTTCAGTGGAAGATTAATATTGCCTTAATTACTCAACTATTTTACTATTTTTAAACCTTAAATGTTTGTAAACCGCATTTATGCAAAAGAGCCCAAGCCACTCTTGTCTCCCCTTGCACGTCTGCATTTCTCGGTGTAGCTTGTCGAGTACAGTGGTTGTACTCAGTCTTGCGATTTTTCCCCCTTTCAGAAGTGTAGTGCTTCTGATGTGAAGATGGAGTTAGAAGACCAAGGCTCAGACCCCAGTTGAGTTTGCCTGTGGAGTGGAGCTGAAGCCCCGCTAGTGTCGTCTTTCTTTTCCGCTGCAGTTTTTGGGTGTGAGGACTAAGTGCCTCTTTAGTAAGTATTTTTATTTTTACGCTTTGTTTTTACGTTTGGATCTGTGTATTAATTTGTCATTTTATGTACCCTGGTTGATTCCTGGACAGGGATTTAATACATAAAATAGTCAGGAAATTTGGGATAAATTTCCGGGCGTGACAAGTTGGTATCAGAGCCATCTTGACTGTAGGTTGAGCCAAATGGTGAAACCCTAAGGACAAGTTTGCGAAAACCTTATTTGCGAAAATATCTCTTCTGTCCCTTTGGAGTCTCTGCAAAGTGATTTGTCAAATTTCTCTCCTTTCCCCTCCACCTCTCTTAGTTGTTAAACCTGGAGGACAAACTCAGTCGCTCGTCAACCCGTGGAAGTCAAGTCAAGCTCCAAGCTTCAAGCAAGTCGATCAAGCCAAGCAGCCCGAGTCAGCGTTTCTTGCGGATCAAGCGAAGTTTTCCCGGAGCTCACCTAGAACCCAATCTTTCCCGGAAGAGTAGCATCGATAGTTCCTAGGCCGTGTGTTGTTTGCTGTGTGTAGGTGTATGGCTCACAACAGTGGTGGGGATGTGACCATACTAGGTTGTTTGATTAATCAACTTGAAGAGTAAAAGTCTACCCATATCATATTAGTAGATAAGTGGGTTAAGGTCTTATCTTTAGCAACCTCTCTCTTCCACCCTTTTTATCTGGGCAGCAGTTAGTCAGTGCCAGAGAAAGTGTCAGCAACCATAGTACCCTTTTGCAGTGTGTTGAGGTCAGGAACCTTTGATCAGATCAGTCCGTAATCTACAGCCTGTGACGGAAACCTCTCTTGCTCTATTTTTGGTTCCCCAAGGTCAGATCATGAACATGCAAGTAGTGAATACAACAGATACAAAGCCAGATACAGAAGACATAGCAGTGGTACCGATGGTCACAGATGCAAGCTCAGAATTCGGAATCAAGATCAAATCCGGTACATTTCATTGCAATCACCTATACGGCTACCGTCAGTATGTAGCAGTGTCCCCAGCAGACCAACACATGTCAGCCGTCGACAACCTCAGAACCCACAAGTGTTACCCAAAGTGATTATGGTGTACAAGGACAACTTATGTCGAAGTGTTCGATCACGCTTGGAAGTTGTATGCTAAGACGACAACCGATGATGAAGTGTTAATTGTAAAAAAAAGAAGAAGAAGCTTTGGATAAACTACCCGAAAATAAAATTTTGGTACACCGCAGTCCAACTCTATGAAGAGAAAAGTCGCACATTTCTTGTGTGAGGGAATAAGTCATGTGCTTAAGAACCGTTAACTGAAGTCCATGCTAGCAAAGTCAACGAAGGACTAAAGGACACCCTTGCAACCTGCCTGTTAACTCCCGGTCAACAACAACAACATTAACAATGATTTTCGCTCTCCAACCAACTCCAACCACCATGGAAGCCAACGAAGGTTGGATTATTTTAATGATCTTGAGCTGAGACACCGCCGCAACAACTGTCCAGTTTGAAGGAAGTCAATCCACCGCTATTTCAATTGTGGGAAAGACAAGTAATTTCTCCAAAGGTGGCCCAATGCAAGGTATCAATGTCGTTAAGTTACCGACACTGTTTTCAACGTCTCTACTTCCCCAGTTGCCTCACCCCAGCACAGAGTGGTCAAGTCTAGCCCCAGGACATCAAGAAAACAAGAGGCACCAACCGTAACTGAAATGTGAAGTTTCTATCTCAACAATTTATCACTAAGAGCACCAGCAGAAGCTATATTATTCCACTGGCAACCGCTCCGAAGCTACAGTACCAACCCCAACAAGGCAAGCAGTGCTAGGAAAAACAGTTGTCTGGTCCAGCTGCGAAGAAGATAGTACAAATCCCCAGCTACACCTACCAAGCAAGGTCTCAAGCAATAGTTCACTCGACTGACGTCAACCGCAGCTAGACACCCCATGTCGTTCCAACGCAACAACCTAACAAGTAAAAAAGTGGCACCAACAATAGGAAGGTTTTGTCTACTTCAGCTACTAAGAAGACCGACATTTCCCTAAGGAAAAAAATCAATCGTCAAGTCAGTGTTCTAATTGGAACCCCAGTCAGTAATCATTAAAAAGAACGAGTCAATCATATAAGGACCACCAAAGGAAAGAAAACCATACCAACCAGAATTTCTACCAGTAAAGGTCAGCAGTGGTCTACAAGTCTTGGGTGTTCAAGAACCGCTCATGACACCCAGAAGTTTCATGGCAGTTATGTAATAAGAGGGAACATTGAGTAAAGCATGGATCAATCTATACACTACGATGGAAAACAAAAAAAATCAACCCGGTCAGGATCAGGAAGGGGCAGATTCCATACCTGTTAACAGTTGTGCTAGCAGTGCTCAATAACCGTCTTTAATTATTTGGTGTTCAAGTACCTTCCTTGTGCACACAAGACTTATTACAGTTATGTACTTGAAAGAGGAAGCAGAATAAGAGTACGAGACAAATAATTTGTTCCTTCTCTCAGGGTTCATATTGTGTAGCCAAAAAAAAGTGGATCGACTTGTGTATCTTACAATGTCACAAGGAACTTATAGTTTCTTTGTCAGGTCATAGAATTTTTGTCAAGACTAAGAATCTAATTGCCAGTAAAGAAAAGATTTGGTCAAACAGTGAAGTAAGAGAGGTTAGACTACAGCGACGCTCGACAGGGCGAGATCTCTTTGAAGGACAATATAAGTGATACCTCATGAGGATGAAAAGTGTAATGAAACAGTCAAAAGCAAAATCGTAAGTGGTAACCGCACCCTAATGGTGAGCATTGATTAATAATGGTTTCTTTATTTCCAGACTCATTACCGTCTCCGAAAAACCACCTCGGTGTTTCCTAGGAAGAGGACAACGGAATTGCTTCATCACCACTGCCTGGAGTAAATGGATGCAGAGGTCAAGTCATACAATACAGTTCGCGGAACATGCGATAAGTGAATCATTCCTTGTGAATCAATTCTACCTAAGGTACGAAAGTGAGCTTGTTTTGGTCAGAGAACATAAACTCTAGGCAACATCAAGGGCAGTTTTCAGTAGACGTACAGATTTTGGTATTGTGCGGAGAAAGCAACTGCAGAACTTATGGTCTATCAACCCAAAGGAGTCAGTAAAAGATAAGCAAAGAAGTGGAATGCTATATCATGGGGTTAACCTTTTGAGCTTGATTCGTTAAGTGATCAGTGTTTTGTTTCAAGAAAGGAATATCAACTACATGTTATGTTCAGGCAGATGGCACCAAAGTCAGGGCAGAAGTGGAACATGCAGGTCAGCAATTACACCCAATGAAAAAGTCAATCAAAAGTCAATATGTTCAAGAGTTGCATGAGAGTCATTCTTATGTATAACCTCCCGTCATCATTTGAGTGTCGAGTTCCAGGAGTCTCTAGAATGGAAGGGCATAGTCTTTGTTTCATTTCGATCGATCGATGGAGTATCCAATGTTCAGAGTCAAGGTTCTTGGTAAATCACAGAAATGTTGGTCAACCTCAAAAGAATGGCAGTGAAATTGTTCACGGTCAGGCTAAAGCTTAACCACTGGTTTGAAAGGCCAGATCGAAGATGAGTTTAGGTATATCTTGTAATGGTTTGTTTGGAGGTTCGACCACGCGAAGCAGATTAAGTTGTAACCAAAAGAGTCAGTTGTGAGCCGTTATCGGGGCTATAACGGACACAAGTTAGCAGGTTCGAGACTAAGGCACACCCAAGCTATCGTGTCAACAATGCAGTCTAAAGAAGCATCATTTGAGAACAGTCGCAATCCAGATGAATGGTCGATCGAGCAGCTTCTTCAAATACTTGATGTTGGATTGAGAGCAGTTCACAGGGAAAAGAAAAGAATTTCAGAATCTATGTGTTCACGAAAGTCAGTTACACGGTCTCGAAAAAGTGCCACCAAATAATAGTTAGCAGGAGTGAGTTCTCAGAATACCAAAGGCGCCAGTGTTAATTGTGCAGTTCGACGAAAGTAAGCACTTGAGCCCTTGAAATCCGGTCAGGGTCAGAACAGGAAGGATCAGCCAGTTTAGCTTGGTTTGTGGAGCCGCAGAACACAAGGGTTGAGTCCAATCAGTTCGGTTGTGCAAGTTTGATCAGCCAGTCGTCGCACAAGTTTGGTCGATCAATCGGTCGGTGTGAGCCGAAGAAACCGTAGAGGTTAGCAAGCCAACCCAATCTCACCCTACCTTTTTCTTTCTAGCCCCGAATCTCGGGACGAGATTCCTGTAAGGGGGTAGATTTGTCACAACCCGATTTTCGTTCGGGATTAAAAATCATTTAATAAATCATTTTAATAATTTTAATAATACAAAGAACACTTCAATAATTATTTAAATAAATAAATTAAATTTTAAATGAGCTGGAGATATTTTTATTAAATACTTTGGGTGTTCATATATTTTCAGGATTTTTCTTGGAATTATTTGGGCATTGGAAGTATTTATAAGAATTAAAGGATGTTTGGACCGAAAAGTCTGTTTTTCCTCTCTGCTACAGTAGCGTCTTCAACCTCCCCGTGCTACGGGCCGAACAGTACCGAAAGTGTGGCTTTGTTTCCTCCTCCAAATCCGGCCTAATCCTTTGCCCAAATCAAAAATTAGTTGCGGGAACGGATTCCTCTCGATCTCCTCTACATTTCCCCCATGAAACCCCCTCAATCCCGTGCTAAATCGCGCGAATTTCGCCCCGTTCTTATCCCGACGAACTCGGATGAACCCTAAAAATCCGGCGCCAAATCCTCTCTTCCCGGTGCGGGACTCTCCCTCCCAAGCCTATAAAAAGGACCCCTTGATCTCCTCCTCGGTTTCCCCATTTTTCCCGAGTTTTCCCGTGCTCTAGCCACCTCCCCTCGAGATCAATGTCTATCCGTCGCCGGCCATCTTTTCAGCCACCCCTAGCCGCCGTCTCGGCCGTCCCCGGACAGCGCCGTTGCCTCCTCGGCATCGCAAGGACTCAAGGAAGCCCGACATCCATCTCCCTTGCGCCAAACACCACCGGAAGGCCCCCGTCGCCGTGGACCCGTGCGTCGCCGCCTCCGTTCGCACTTCGGCCGTGCCTCGTCGCAAATTAAGCTCTACAATTAAGCTCTACATAAATTGCAAAATTTATCTAAAATTAAGCTCTACATGTTTGTTTGCTTTTTATGTACTGTTATTTGGTTTTTATTAGGTTTTTTCCTTGTTTTGCATGCCAGCGTGTAGATTTCGCAGTTTCCGGAGTTTGCGCTCGCGAGGGAAAGAGTCCAGAAGTTTGCTTGAAGTCGCAAGGCAAGTCACACTTCCCTTGAAGCATATTGATCCTATTTTTATAAATGTTTTACATTTGCAAATAAAATTGCATTGCTTTGCTAATTACATGGAATGATGGATTACCTATCTGTTTATTTGTGCCTTATTTACTTGTTATCCGTCCTTTGTTAACCTTGGGTGTTAATTTGACTAGCTTTAGTCACTGATGTTGATTCTAGCTAGAATTATATGCTGAGCCATGCTTAATTACCACTAGCTCACTAAATGGGATAATTACACTATTTATTCTAATCTCTGATGAGCTGCAAGCTCGATACACCTGACTGTCTTATTGGTCATAATTATCTCAACTAAAATATGACTTAATGGTGGGCTATGGGTGCATGGTTTTGGATGGTCGTACCCATGGCAATTAAGGACCGGTTCATGGGAAACCCTGGAAGACATGCCGTGCAAACCACAAGCCAGAATGGGCAACGGCTGGATCCGTAGTATAGCTTTCCTCTGGCCGACATACCCTAGTGAGGGTGGGCGTGATGGAGTTGGGTCGGCCTTGGTTTTACGGGTTGATCGGCTGCCGGATTCAACGTGGCACGAGAGGGGGCGGCCCGCTGCCGTGCGGGGAGTGGGGGTGAAACCTTGGTGTGGTATCGCTTGGTTAGAGGGAGTTATGCGAAAGGTCTTGTCACGATTTCCCCCTTTGCAGTATCATGGTGGTACTTCGGGGCATGGTAACATGTGTGGAATCGTGTCTTGTGGGTAAAGTTGCGCACCTCTGATCAGAGTAAAACTATTCGAATAGCCGTGCCCGCGGTTATGGGCGATTGACCAGATTCACTATGATTAGTCCCACTACTGAATAATTTTATTTAATGGAACTGGTTTAGTTTAGGTGGAACGGTTGGGCCTGTTCAACGTGGGGATAACGTTGTTCAGTGGAAGATTAATATTGCCTTAATTACTCAACTGTTTTACTATTTTTAAACCTTAAATGTTTGTAAACCGCATTTATGCAAAATAGCCCAAGCCACTCTTGTCTCCCCTTGCACGTCTGCATTTCTCGGTGTGGCTTGTCGAGTACGGTGGTTGTACTCAGTCTTGCGATTTTTCCCCCTTTCAGAAGTGTAGTGCTTCTGATGTGAAGATGGAGTTAGAAGACCAAGGCTCAGACCCCAGTTGAGTTTGCCTGTGGAGTGGAGCTGAAGCCCCGCTAGTGTCGTCTTTCTTTTCCGCTGCAGTTTTTGGGTGTGAGGACTAAGTGCCTCTTTAGTAAGTATTTTTATTTTTACGCTTTGTTTTTACGTTTGGATCTGTGTATTAATTTGTCATTTTATGTACCCTGGTTGATTCCTGGACAGGGATTTAATACATAAAATAGTCAGGAAATTTGGGATAAATTTCCGGGCGTGACAGCTTGCAACCTTTCAATTCGGACATAGCATTCGCAAGAAGCTATGGTGAGTCAATCCCTCCCACGCGTCCCTCAAGACCTGGATAGTAATTGGCAGTGGTTTGGCTTGCACGGGCCGAAAAATAGCGAAAGAACCCATCTGTTTCTGGCCTATGGTGTCGGTAATACACAATTGCCTGAAATGCGGCCTCATTAATTGCGGAGGGTGCATCCCAACCATAAGCTTAAAAATAAAGTGATGGATCATGAGTTCGGAGTCCCTGTATACATAGTTCAGCCATATAAGCTCGTAGAGAGGAACTCCGTTTCAAGGTAAAGAAATGGTATTCTGATCGATGGGTATGGCCATGGTACTGTAGCATAAGCCACAGAATATGAGGTAGCGACCCTTCTTCATAACCTTCGGAATAACCTAATGGTACCCATATGGTAGTCATCTACAACATTTGGAAATATACACTAGTTAGAATTTTGATTAAAACCCATCAAGGACTTGGAAATAAATTTTTGCAGGCATCGGACCAAAATCTGCCTTAGAGGGCATAGTGGGGTTGAGGAGTGCTAGTTTGATGGGCGGAGGTCCTTTTTCTTACTTAAGTTTATACCTAAGAGTTCCCTGGTTATAACCCCATTCTATAGCATAAGTTTCTAAATTGTTGGACACCTGCGCTTAACCGAAATGGTCCTTCAAACTAGGTGATGGAGTTCTGGAATTATAGGGTAGGCGGTACTGTTCAAATTTTTAACCTGTTTCCCAGTCATGCAAAAATTCTAAGAAACATACTGGAGTATCCTAACCAATTGGTGTAGCTCCTGGTAAATTTTCAAAAATTTAGCTGCAGTACCCCGGTCTGTACAGAATTGTGAAAGCCGACTGCTACAGGTTCTAAAATCTGCGCGACATGAAAACTTTTGCTAGTTTTAAGACATGATGCATGAATGAAAAAGTTCGTTCCCAGGCTAGGTCTTAATATAGGTTTAATACAAGGTTTTTCACAACATCTGGTTGCCTCCAAATGCAATCAATTTCATCCTACCCCATTCTATCCCTTCTCTAGGCTTTTTGTTAAAACTTAGGTTTTGAATTCTAGTTTCGGGGAAATAATAGATAGCCATTATTTATCAGAGGATTTCCAAACCATTCTAATGCTGATTATAGTCTAGGTTTTGTCTCTTTTAATCCCTAATATAAGTTTCTACTTCTTTTACTAAGCATATAGGTTTTCCGGTCCTTTAGAATCAAGATGAGGCTTCTAAAATCAAAACTTGATCTTATAGGAAAGATATCCATCCAAAGAGGGATAAGGAGTAAGAATGGATTGGGTTTTTCAAAATACTTTAGTGAGGACACTGCCCTCCAAATACTTCCTTTTGAAGCCATTCTAACGTCTAGTTCTTAGAAGGGTTTCTATAGTCGGTCTGGGCTCTAATACCATTGCTGTCGGGCGCCCTCCGAACCTCTTAGTATATATGAAGGATGAATGGATTATCTCAATTCTTCCAACAAACATAATAAGGACAAATGGTGGGTTGTGGGCACATTGGTTTTGGATAGTCGTGCCCATGGCAATTAAGGACCGGTTCACGGGAAACCCTGGAAGAATTACCGTACAAACCACAAGCCAGAATGGGCAACGGTGGGTCCCATAGTGTAGTCTTTCCTAGCCGATGAACCCTGGCGAGGGTGAGCGTGATGGAGTTGCTGTCGGTCGGGGGCTTACTGGTTGCTGGGCTGTCGGATTCACCGCGACGCTGTTGATGCGAAAAAACACACACTGGCCTGATAGATCTGCTTAACTCTAGTGCAGGACCTATATCTTGCTTCTGGGTTTCAAAGGTGTGCCAGTTGGTTTGATCTTGCAACCAACAAGAAACAAAGAAAGAAAACAAAGTCAAATCCATAAACGATAGTCAATCGGCTAATGACCGATGACGTATCGTTCAATATTGGGCCGATGCAACGACAATAAAGGATAAAGTAAAGGGAAAATTATATTTACTCGATCGACTATAGATATCTATAATATATAATCTATGTCTCAACATATATTTAAACCAAGTGATTAGGATAGATCGGACAGTGTGTCGAGACAGTATAAATCACTTATGTCTAAAAGTACTTTAAGACAGAGATTATATGTATTTATAGCATAACCGATGTAATAAATCTAACATGTATCGGATAATACTCCGATACCACTTTATGTAATAAATCTAACATGTATCGGATAATACTCCGATATCACTTTATACTAAGATATCAATATAGATTAAATATATTAAACAAGAATCAATCAAGTGTTAAGATCACCTAACAGATTAATAACAAGATTAATATATTTTACCACGATGAGATCTTAATGTAGAGGACAGATTTAGATTATCAATTAAACATGTAGGAAACAAGATAACTAAACCAGGTAAGATCGGCTGAAACCCCGAAACTATCTCTAAAAGTAATCATAGAACAAGATATATTATGATTCTACATAATACTTAGTAGGTCAGACTAACCGATGCAGCACTAAGTATATAAAGAGAAGCATAAGGTCTAAACAAATCGATGAAAGCCTTTCGAGATGGTGGCTATATTATATAACCTAGGTCAACGTTGTTATCTAACACTATCAGCTGTTGTCTAGTAAACAAAAGCTAGCCAATTAGGGTTAGATAGCAATACTGATTTAGATTATATAACATATATGATAACTCGATGATTTATGTGAACAATATTAGTGTCATAAAGATGTAAGCACTAATCCCGAGAACGCAAGCCGCCAAACAAGTTTACCTCTTGTGGGAGGTCGAACCTGATGCAGCCCAACTCAAAAGCATGAACTCGTCGAGACAAACGAAAGTAGAAAATGTGGCGATGCGCTAAAAGTGTTATTGAAATGATTGTTCTTTGATTATATAGTCTCGTGCTATATTTATACCCAAATACATAATATGTCCTTGTCAGACACAACTGTTATCTCTATTACAACTCAAAATATGAACAAGTCCCTTAGACGGACTCTTACAGGCACAATCTATAAGGAAATTACTTAAAATGACTTAATTAATAGATACAACTGTCTTTTTCGGACTTTATCCATATATGGCAATCCTCATGAAGCACATCAACCTGATCCGACAATGATTCAAATGTTTTCTTACTGGAATCGGTTACATCGGCTTACCTTGTCTGTCTCGGTATCAGTCAATGAACACCTTAGCTTATTCGGTTGGCAACTGGTGAGTACTCTGTTTCTGAGAATCACGATTTCCTCCAAATATTCTTTGGCCTTAACTCCAAATCCGATGCATAGATTTACCAAATTTGGTCGTTAACACATGCCCCTCAAGTCCGCTATATTTATAATATTGCGGATTTGCCTAATCTTATCTCCAAGAAAATATAGGGCTTTCCATCCCGACCGTTACCGCACCCCTTTAAATAATAACTTTTGTGAACTGCTGTGACACAACTTATGTGAATATTGGTTTAAAGTCCACATATTTTGTGTGCATGTATGCCCCCTAATTTTACAATGCCAAACAAACACTAATAAAATTATGGTCTGACTAAGGGCGATATCACAAATACCGGCCATCACACATCGACATAACACAACCGATTATGATAAGTTAAAAAGATTAAGGGCAATATAACTTATATCGGCCATCTAAAGGCGATGTTAACACATCGGCTACCATGTATCGGCATAACACAGCTGAATCATGAATTGATCCAAACACTTGGATAATATTTCTTCAAATATTTCCCATTGAGAGCTCTTCCAAAAACTTCTCCATCAAGCCCTTGCAACATATAAGCTCCCTTAGAAACAGACTTGTAGATCCGAAAAGGCCCTTCCCAATTCGGTGACCACTTGCCGAAATTATTATCACGAGTTCCAATCGGCAGAATCAATTTCCAAACCAACTAACCCTCTGAAACAACTTTCTTATTATAATGACGAACAATTCCCCTCCTTTCTCTTGTTACTTTCTCCAAAGCATGAATCCTAGATTGAACCAACTCTTCCGATCCATCTACCATGAGATTATGATAATCATCGGCTATCAACTCATCTTGTAAATCAATCCTCCTTGAGCCGATGACACTTTCCCATGGTAACACAGCTTCATGCCCATAAACTAACTTGTAAGGAGGTACTTGGATCGATCCATGACAAGCCATCCAATAAGACCACAATGCTTCAGCCAGTCGGCTATGCCATTGCTTTGGAAATTCAAAAATCGTCCTCTTAATCAAGTTAATCAAACTCTTGTTAGATCTTCTGCCTGCCCATTGGCTTGTGCATAATATGGTGAAGAATTCAACAACTTAATCCCCATGCTTTCTATAAAATGGACAAACTTATCTGATACAAAGATAGATCCCTGATTGGTTGTGACAGTCTAAGGAACACCAAATCGGTATATAATATGTTGTTTAACAAACTGAATTGCATCCCCAGAATCAACCTTCTTCAATGGTATTGCCTCCACCCATTTTGTGAAATAATCGGTTGCCACCAATATAAACTTCTGTCCTTTGCTTGAAGGTGGATCATATCAATTCCCCAACCTCTGAATGGCCATGGCTTGATTATAAGATTCATAGCCGGTGCTGGTGCTCTTTGAATTGCTCAAAACTTCTGGCAATCTTGATAGCCTCTATAATATCTGAAACAAAAATACCCAGCTCGACGAAGCAACCACTTCATCTTGTAGGCCAATTGATGAGTACCACATATACCTTCATGTACTTTTCCCATCACAACATTTGCTTGATCGGCACTCAAACACTTTAGCAACACCTCATCAATCGTCCGATAATATAACTCATCATCCAACAAGACATATCTCAAAGCTTTATATCGCAATTTTCTTGAAGCCGACAGAGAGGGATTCTTCAAATAATTAAATACATCATACCTCCAATCATCGGATGCGATTGTAGCGATTTCTACCCTAACATCTTTCACCATCGGCTTGTATCCCGACGCCCCCTGAGCCAAATCATTAGCATCAACATTCTGCTCTTGACAAATATGCCTCAAAGTCACCAACCGAAAACTATCCATCAATTCTCGGCACTTCTTGTTGTAGATCATCAATGTATGATTCTTGCACTCATATTCCCCAGCCAACTGGTTGATGACCAACAAAGAATCACCCCTGATTTCAACAGCATCGACTTCAACTTCCTTTAAGAGTTGTAATCCCTTGAGAACTGCCTCATACACAGCTTGATTATTGGTGGCATAAGGCTTAATAGTATAAGAAAATTCAAAAGTTTCCCCCCTAGGTGATATTATGACCAAGCTGATACCACAACCATGAGCACAAACCGATCCAGCAAAATCAATGTCCAAGGCACTATGTCAATCGAGCCGATCGAGTCATCACGATGTTCGACAATAAAATCAGCTACGGCTTTCCCCTTAACTGCTTTGGGTGATTTATATCTGAGATCAAATTCTGTTACGACATAGATCCACTTTCCAACTCTCCCTTTCAACACTGAAGCCGATAGCATGTACTTAACGACATCGGCCTTGCAAATTATGGTGCATTCATTGGATAACAAATGATGCCTCAATTTTGTGCAAGAGAAATATAAACACAAGCACAATTTCTCCACCAGAGAATACCTTATCTCTACATCTAGAAGCCTTCTGATTAAATAAAAGATTGCTCTCTCCTTGCCATCAAATTCCTGGATCAAGACCAAGCCAATTGACTTCTCATCGGCTGACAAGTACAACTTAAAAGGTTCTCCTTTCTGTGAAGGAATCAAAACTGCAGGGGAACTCAAATATTCCTTAATATTATCCAATGCCTTTTGTTGTTGTGGCCCCCAAGTAAACTCTTGATCGGCTCTCAATCTGAGTAAAGGTTTGAAGGGCTCCATCTTCCCAGATAAGTTGGAAATAAATCTCCTAATAAAATTCACCTTGCCGACCAAAGATTGCAACTGCTTCTTGTCTTCTGAAGGTTGAATATTGTTGATTGCATTAATACTCCTCTATGTTACCTCAATCCCCCTCTCATGAACAAGAAAATCCAAAAATTGTCCAGTGGATACACCAAAAGCACACTTTTTGGGATTCATCTTCGAGCCATTTTTCCTATTTCTTTCAAAAACTTTCCTCAAATCGGACACTTTTAGATAATATCCTTCCCAAACTTTTCTAGACAAGCAATCAATTCCATCCACCTCCCAAATAATTGAATCGGCATTAGTAACATTGACTGACTAGTCGGCTCGAACGATTTCTATCTTGTCACCTTGCCATTGGATCAAATTATGATGCATGGTCAAAGGAATACAACAATTTGCATGAATCCAATCCCTTCCAAGCAACGGACTATATGAACCCTTCGCATCGATGACAAAATACTTGGTAGGAACAGTTTTGCTACCAATTGTCAACTCCACATTTAACACTCCTTTGGTCTCTGAAGGATTGCCACCAAAATCTTTAAGAACCATGTTGGTCTTGATGAGATCATCTGAATTTTTGCCCAACTTCTTGAATGTAGCATACGACATCAAATTCACAGCAGCTCCACCATCAACCAACATTTTAGACATCGGCTTGCCATTGACAAATCCCTTGACATACAATGGCTTGAGGTGTCGGTACCCTGTTCCTTCTGGCTTCTCAAAAATGGCTTGTTCTGGTGATAAAACCAACTTGGCTAAAGATTCTTCCATGACATCTGCATCAGTTTGATTAGCCTCATACTCTGCTGGTAGTACAAAAACCATATTAACCGATGCAAAAGCAATAGCCTTCCCCTTAGCTAGCCTTTTTGCCTTATTGGCTTCAACCTCATCGGCTGAAAGCACATTACTCTTGACACGCCACTCTTGCTTTTCTCTCCTTAGCCGATGGTTGTTCTCCTCCTGAACCTCTTGGAAATGCTCCCTGTTCCACATCCTTTGAACCTCCTCTTCTGGTTCTTAGTGAAAATACCAGAAGGTCACCATTGTGGGTTCCTCGTTTTATCTTTATCCTCATCAAAATCCTCCTGTGAAAAATCCTGACGAATTGGACCCAAGCTGTCATGAATAGGTAAGTTTCTCTATCTTAGCCAATTTCTCCTATGACAAGATCGGCCTGAACCTCCAGCATAGCCCTTATCATAGTTGCTGCATCCTGGACAATCTTCTATTGACGACAGTCTCATCCCTTCATTCCAGCAAAACGTGAAGATTAACAACCCCAATGGGGATCAAAACTATCATCTTCCTTATAGTATCTATCTTCCTGCCTATCATACTTCTTCTGGTGTTTATTGATGATTCTGACAGAGTTAAGCTGCGTGGACCAATAATATTTTCCATCGGCTACCATCCGACTCGTATGAACCATGTTAACAGGAAAAGGGTTACCATCAACCTTCATCAGCCTTTTTGTATCATCAAATTTTATCTTCCCTTGCTCAATAGCCGGTTGGATCTATTGCCTGAAAACCTTGCAATCATCAGTACTATGAGATCCAGTATTATGCCACTTACAATACTTCCTCTTTCCCAACTGATCAGCCGATGGAATTACATGACCAACAGGTAGTTTAATTTGTTTCTCTCGATGTAGTAAATCAAAGATATTGTCAGCCTTGGTTTCAAAGTCATATTTTTTTCCTTTGCAAAATTTCTGACCCACTGACATGTAACAATTTTCTTGTTCCTTGCCCACTCAGCCGGTACTACTTCGGAGTCATCTTCTTCTTCAGATTCAGAAGCATATGTATTAACGTGATTAACCTTTTTAAATGTTTACTTAGCTTCTTGAAACCTTTGCTCATGTGTTGTCACCTTCTGAGCCAAATGAGCCAAGCTCTTAAAGTCTTGAGCCAAAAATCTTTCCTTAATTGGTGTCAACAAACCTTGGAAAGCAAATTTGGCTAACTGAGAATATGTCAAAGCCAAGCTGTAACATCTGTTTCTCATATCTCTAAACCTCTGAATATAATCTTAAACAGATTCATCATGTTTTTGTTTGATTGCTGTCAGATCAAACAATTTAATCTCATGGATTCCAAGTAGAAATACTTATGAAACTGCTTTTCCAGATCGGCCCAACTTTGAATAGTATTATATAGCAAAGATGAAAACCATGTAAAAGCTGATCCTGATAAAGATAAAGGAAATAATCTAACCCTCAGAGCATTAGTAGCCGATGCCTAACCACACTAAGCCAAAAATCGGCTGACATGCTCATAGGTTGACACATTATCTTGCCCTAAGAATTTTGAACAATCTGGGACCTTGTATCGGTTTGGTAATGGCACCCTCTCAAAGTATTATGGGTATGGATGCTGACACAAATTACCAGTATTCTTAGGCTTAAGACCAAACTGTTCCCTCATCACATCGGCCATCATATCAGCCCAAGGCTTTTTGTTGAGGTGCCCCTTGAAACTGCTGCTGTATCGGATCAAAAGTATTAAATTGAGGCAAATACTCCGGTTGAGGCGATGCCCCCAGCTGATACTGCACTTGAGGTGAATGAGGCTGATATTGGAAATTAATATTGCCTCCCATGTGATGTTGAGGAGACTGATGCACCATATGGGCTTGCTGATCAAGAACAAACTAAGTACCAATAGGTCGATGCTGTTGCAGAATCGGTGTCTGCTGTCTTATGTGGAATCGGCTCAACAACTGGCTGGTTTGTTCTGAGCATAGCTGCAACTTGTTCTTGAGTAACCTGAGGGATGTTTTGTCCTCTGTGTTCAGGTCAAAAAGAAGAGGATTGAACCCTGGTTGCTTCTGTGCTGATGATGATGCAATCTGCTTTCCAGGAGCTGATGCTGAATGCCATTGGCTGTTTTGGGGCCACACCTGAAACAGGTTGCTGTTTAATGGTAACCAGAGTCCTATATCATGGAAAATTACCCTCATGAAGAAACACTGGCACCTTAGCTTGATGCTCAGCAATTCTACCATCAACCACATAATTGATCATATTGTTTAAGGTGTTAAGAAGAACTCCTGACTGGTTGATTAAAGCATGATTCACAGCATAATCAATCTAATATTGTAGATTGTTGAATTCTATAGGGCCTTCCTCTTGCTTGACATCCTGAGGTTTACCATCCTTGCCAAAACTTGTTTCGGGCTCATCATTGCTTGGCAAAGCTATTTTGTACATCTGAATCACCGTGCCTGAGCGAGTCTGAACAAATGAATGCAAAAATTTGCTCTGTAGGTTATTCATCATCTCTTTAAATTCTGCCTTCTGTTATGGCATCAATTGGACCATTGTTACAGGAATGATGTTCTCTGGGTCAACATCGGTCGACTTGAGGTCCACCATGATGTCTGACTTCTAGTCAGGTCCCACCGGGCGTGCCAAAAGCGTGTTGATGCGAAAAACACTCACTGGCCTGAGAGTTCTGCTTAACTCTAGTGCATGACCTAAATCTTGCTTTTGGGTTTTAAAGGAATGTCAGTTGGTTTGATGCTGCAACCAACAATAAACAAAGAAAGAAAACAAAGTTAAATCCATAAATGGTAGTCGGTCGGCTAATGACTGATGATGTATTATTCAATATTGGGCCGATGCATTATACATAGGATCGACAATAAAGGATAAAGCAAAGGGAAAATTAGATTTACTCAATCGGCTGTAGATATCAATAATATGTAATCTATGTCTCAAAATGTGTGCAAACCAAGTGATTGGGATAGATCGGACAGTGTGCCGAGATAGTATATATCACTTATGTCTAAAAATACTTTAAGACAGAGATTATATGTATTTATAGCATAGCCTATGTAATAAATCTAACATGTATCGGCTAATACTCTAGTAGCACTTTCTACTAAGATATCAATATAAATTAAATATATTAAACAAGAATCAATCAAGTGTTAAGATAACCTAACAGATTAATAACAAGCTAAATATATTTTACCACAATGAGATCTTAATATAAAGGGCAGATTTAGCATATCAAGCAAACATGTAGGAAACAAGTTAATTAAACTAGGTAACATCGGCTGAAAACCCAAAACTATCTCTAAAAGCAATCATATAACAAGATAGATATTATGATTCTAGATAATACTTAATAGGTCAGACTTAACCGATGCAGCACTAAGTATAAAGAGAAGCATAAGGTCTAAACAAATAGATGAAAGCCTTTCGAGATGGTGGCTACACTATATAACCTAGGTCAACGTTGATATCTAACACTATCGGACATTGTAAACAGATGCTAGCCGATTGGGGTTAGATAGCAATATTGATTTAAATTATATAGAATATATGATAACTCGACGATTTACGTGAACAATATTAGAGTGTCATAAAGATGTAAACACTAATCCCGAGAACGCAAGCCGCAAAAACAAGTTTTACCTCTTATCGCAGATCAAACCTGATGCAGCCCAACTCGAAAGCAAGAACTCGTTGACACAAACGAAAGTAGAAAAGGTGGTGATGCACCGAAAGTGTTATTGAACTGATTGTTCTTTGATTACACAGTCTTGGGCTATATTTATACCCAAATACATAATATGTCGTTGTCGGACACTACTCGTATCTCTATTACAACTCAAAATACAAGTCCCTTAGGCAGACTGTTACCGGCACAATCTATAAGGAAATTACGTAAAATACCCTAATTAATAGATACAATTGCCTTTTTCAGACTCAATACATATATGACAATCCTCATGAAGCACATCAACCTGATCCGACAATGGTTCCAATGTTATCTTATCGGAATCAGCTACATCGGCTTACCTTATCTGACTCGTTATCAGCCGATGAACACCTTAGCTGATTCGGTTGGCAACTGGTGCATACTCTGTTTTCGAGAATCATGATTTTCTCAAAATATGTTTCGGCCTTAACTCCAAATCTAATGCATTGATTTACCAAATTTGGTCGTTAACAGACACTCAGGGGGGCTGCCCACTACGAGGAATGGGAGTGAGGGCGAAACCTTGGTGTGGTTTGCTTGGTTAGTAGGGGGTTATACGAAAGGTCCTATCACAGTCCTTTTCTGGGGTACCGTGGCAATATTTCGACGCATGGAAACGTGTTTTAGGGCTGTGTCTTGTGGGTACAAATGTACACCTCTGATCTGAAGGGTTACGCGGAAGCTACGCTAGCCGAAAACAAAAATTTTCTACCGCACAAACCAGGAACACTTGCAAGTAAGGGCCGATAGATCGTTACCGATTGGAGTGTGCAATGGAAATGACCAATCGGGGCTATCCGATCCGGAACAGTGTACCCGATTCCGGGAGGCCGGTTCGCCAATCAGCCGATTCGAGTCGTCCGGCCGCGTTCTCACGCCTCGCTCCGTGCGCGACCGCAGCCGATTCCACCACAGCGATCGCTCCGATTGCAGCCGATCCGAAGCCGATCAACAGCGCGCAACGTAGCAACGCCTCTACCGGTATCCACACGTCCGGGGACAGAACGCCGAACACCCGTGTGCTAGCACGCGATGCAAGGCTAGGGTTTGGCTCGAAAGTGGGGAGGGTTTCCGTGGAGATTGATCTCGACGACTTCGTTGCACACGATACAATTGACGTGTCGCAGCTCTCCACCCCTCCCTCCTTTATATAGAGTTGGCCGACTAGGACTAGTGGCCGATCAGGACTCTATTTTGAATCGATCCCATCCGAATCTCACAAAGTTGGCCGCCCATACGTCGTAAGCCCATAGGACTCTATCCGATCGGATCCCTATCCAATCGAGCCGTATCCGAGTCCAACTCGAATGCCCGTTCTTATCACCTTAAGCGTGCGACCACGTAGGTTCAGGTATACTCGGTTTCGGCTATAGTCTAACTTAGCCGATCGTCGGCTCGAGTCCAACTCACCGAACACAACGGTGCCTAGCAGCACATATTGACACCATAGTATACAAGAATATAATATCGGCTCGAACCGTAATGTGTACACAAATCCCTTTGCCTCACGATACCGGTTAAGCTATAGGCAAGATGTGTGCCATCCCTTCAATAGCTTAACCATTCACTCGAACCGTATTGGATTATCCGTCCGTTGATTGACTCCTCAATCAACTTAGCATGACCATGCATTTCCATAATCCATTACCTCGAGGGGCCCAGAGATATCTCTCCAAAGGAGGGGCAAATTCCATCTTGATCACTCACATCCCACTCCATGTTTCATAGCAAACCCGAAAACTACCTTTATAACTACCCGATTACGGAATAGCGTTTGGCAGTCCCAAAGTAGGCTACTACACATGTTGGAATCCATGGTGATCTCAGGTCTAAGGACTTTGTACCAACACTACCCGAGACCAACTAATGGCACATTAATTCTGTAGTGTCTCATGGTGGGTCTATCCAACAATGTGTTCTCCAACACATGTGTCCATGTTAATTGATTTGGTATCTCCATACCCATGATCTATGAGACATGATCATCAATCAATAAACATGCCGATCTTAGAATCATATTTGTTCCAACAATATGATATATGATCGGGATTGTTTAGAAATAGATTCATACATAAAGAGTCTCATAAATAAGTCACGTACTTATTGATCAATACAAGATGTCTATTTCATGGAACTGAATAACACTTTATTCATTTATACATAAACATTGACGTGATATCCAACATCTCCATGTTGCCTCTAGGGCATATCACTAACAATCTCCCACTTGCACTAGAGTCAATCATGTAAGTATCTAATACCCATTGCTCTTGTGTGTGCCTCATGCTTCGGTGAGGGAGAGGTTTTGTCGCGGATCGGCTATGTTGAGATCCGTGTGCACTTTGCATATCTTGACATCACCTCTGTCCACTATCTCGCGGATGAGATGATATCGCCCGAAGTATGTGTTTGGACTTCGATGTGACCTCGGCTCCTTGGCTTGCGCAATGGCTCCACTATTATCACAATAGAGAGACATTGGACCAGTCGTACTAGTCATCACACCAAGCTCGAAACGAATTTCTTGATCCAAACAGCCTCCTTTGCAGCTTCCGAAGCAGCAATGTACTCGGCCTCCGTTGTAGAATCAGCAACGGTATCCCGCTTGGAACTCTTCCACTGATGCGCTCCGTTCAGGCGAACACGAACCCGCATTGCGATCTATAATCATCCGTGTCTGTTTGGAAGCTAGCATCGGTGTAACCACTTACAACGAGCTCTTCTTCACCTCCATAGACTAGGAACATATACTTAGTTCTTCTCAAGTACTTAAGGATATTCTTTACGGCGATCCAGTGACCTTCACCTGGATCGACGGTATCTGCTCGTAGCACTCAAAGCGTACGAGACATCAGGCGTGTACAAAGCATGGCATACATGATTGATCCAATTGCCGAAGCATATGGAACCATACCCATCTTATTCCGCTCATCATGTGTCCGAGGACACCGATTCTTGCTAAGATTAATGCCATGTGACATGGGCAAGAAACATTTCTTGGAATCATGCATGTTGAACCTTTTCAACACCTTGTCAATGTATGTACTTTGGCTTAATCCAATTAGCCTCTTGGATCTATCTCTATAGATCCGAATGCCCAATATGTATCTTGCCTCCCCTAAGTCTTTCATGGAAAAACTATTTTTCAATGAAGACTTGACAGATTCTAGCATAGGGATATCATTTCCAATCAACAATATGTCATCCACATATAAGATTAGAAATACAATTGCACTCCCACCGACCTTTTTGTAAACACAGGCCTCTTCTTCGTTTTTGATGAAACCAAATCCTTTGATTACTTCATCAAAATGAATATTCCAACTCCGAGATGCTTGCTTCAATCCATAAATGGATTTCTATAGCTTGCATATCTTTCCAGCGATTCTGGATCGACAAAACCCCGAGGTTGTATCATGTATACATCCTCGCTTAGGTTTCCATTCAGGAAAGCCGTTTTGACATCCATCGCCATATCTCATAATCGAAATATGCAGCAATCGCTAGGATAATCCGAATAGATTTAAGCATTGCGACGGGCGAGAAGGTTTCATCATAATCAACTCCTTGAATCTGTTTAAAACCTTTCGCCACCAATCGCGCCTTATAGATGTGAACATTTCCATCCATATCAGCCTTTTTCTTAAAAACCCATTTGCACTCAATGGTTTTGACACCATCAGTGGATCAACCAAGTTCCAAACTTGATTGTCGTACATGGATTCTATTTCGGATTTCATGGCTCCAAGCCACTTGTTGGAATCGGGTCCCACCATCGCTTCCTCATAGGTCTTAGGCTCATCGTTGTCTAACAACAATATATCATGTTGTTCCGCACTGTGTACTCGGGTGCACGACGTGATCTTTCGGACCTCCGTGGGCTGGTGTATCTACAACCGGTGGCGCAACACTTTGCTCCTCCTGTTGTGGTTACGTGGTCGCCGAAACGTTTTCGGTGTTTCTTGAACTTCTTCAAGATGCACCCTGCTCCCACTAACCCTTCTTGAAAGAAACTCTTTCTCCAAGAAGACACCGTGTCGGGCGACAAACACTTTGCCTTGTTCCCGATTATAAAAGTAATATCCCTTAGTTTCCTTAGGATATCCCACAAAGAAGTACTTGTCGATTTGGGTGTGAGCTTGTGAGATTGTAAACGTTTTACATAAGCCTCACATCCCCAAATTTTGAGAAAAGACAAACTAGGGGTTGCCCTGTCCATATCTCATATGGTGTCTTTTCAACTCGACTTAGATGGAACTCTATTTAGTGTGAGCGCAATGTTTCAAGAGCATATCCCCGTAAAGATAACGGAAGATCACTTTGGCTCATCATCGACCGCACCATGTCCAACAAGGTGCGATTTCTCCATTCGGACACTCCGTTCCATTGTGGAGTTCCCGCGGAGTCAGTGGAACAATTCCACAATCTTTCGATGATTACCAAACTCTTGGCTCAAGTATTCCCCTCCACGATCGATCGTAGAAACTTGATTGTTTTCCCTAAATAATTTTGTACTTCATTCTGGAATTCTTTGAACTTTTCAAAGGATTCGGACTTATGCCTCATTAAGTAGATATAACCATATCTACTAAAGTCATCGGTAAATGTAATAAAGTACGATAACCACCTCGGCCGTTGAGCTCATTGGTCCACATACATCGGTATGTACGAGTGCAACAAGTCACTTGCTCTTTCACCGTGTCCCGTGAAAGGTGCCTTTGTCATCTTACCAAGTAAACAAGACTCACATGTCTCAAATGATTCAAAATCAAAAGAGTGAAGCAATCCATCCTTACGGAGCTTCTCCATGCGTTTCTTATTTATATGGCCTAAGCGACAATGCCGGATAAACGTGGGGTTTATATCATTAGAGAGTTGTCTTTCGTATTAATGTTATAGATGGGATACGCTTCAAGATTCAAAACGTATAATCCATTCACCAATGGAGCATGAAAATAGAACATATCTTTGAGATATATTGAACAACCATTGTTCATTGATCTAAAATCATATCCTTCCGCTTGCAAACATGAAGCGGAAATAACGTTTTGACATAGTGTTGGAACACAATAACAATTATTTAATTCCAAAACTAATCCGAAGGTAGATGAAGTGGTATCGTGCCGATAGCAACGTAGCAATGCTTGCTCCATTGCCGACGCGCAGTTCACCTCGCCCCTTCTCAATCCTCTACTTCTTCTCATTCCCGCAACGATTTGCAAATATGAGCTACGATCCGGTATCAAATACCCAAGAGTCGGTAGGTGAAGTAGCAAGATTAATGTCTATAACATTAATACCTGAAGCGAAGTCGTACTTTGCTTCTTCTTGAGATCCTCCATGTACTTCTTGCAGTTCCTTTTCCAGTGGCTGTCTCCTTGCGGTAGAAGCAAACGACATCGATGCCGCCGACCCTTCTTGCCCTTCTTTGCATTAGAGGCACTCGCGATCTCATCGGGAGTTAACTTCCTCTTGGTGCAAAGTTTCTTGACAGTGGTTTGCGCTTAGCCTTCGCATCATCATCACATGATGACCGTTTTCTGGATACTCTCCTCATGTCTTTAGCATCCCATGCAATTCAGCCAAGGTTCTATCCATATTATTCATGTGATAGTTTAATATGAATGGCTCGAAGCTCGGAGGGAGCGACGGAGAATCACATCGTAGCCAACTCTTGGCTAAGGGGAAAACCTAGTTTTTCCGGACTCTCGATATAGCCAATCATCTTTATCACATGCGGATCGACGGGATTCCCCTCAACAAGCTCGCACGCAAACAAGGACTTTGAGGTGTTGAACCTCTCGGCCCGAGCTTGGTTCTCAAACATGCCACGCAGTCCCCGAATAATAGTGTGAGCATCGTTGCTCTCATATTGCTTCAAGCTCGGGGACATTGTAGCAAGCATGAGACGCTTATATCTAGGGCATCATTAGTGTGCTTCTCGTAAGCTCTCCGTGCAGTTGCAGTGGCATTATTTGGCAAATCCTCGGGATAGGGTACTTCAAGAACGTACTCCTTACGCTCTTTCTTGAGAACAATTCTCAAGTTGCGATACCAATCCATAAAGTTTGTTCCATTTAATTTTTCCTTTTCGAGAATAGATCGCAAATTAAAGGTATGGGTGTAGTATTAGCCGCCATTTATTCTATAACGAAAAAGCAAAGTTTAGCACAATGTTTATGCTATGTCTATTGTTAAACAATTTAACATTAGACTCCCATTACGTATTTTCCACCTTCCCTCTAGGTTACGTATTGGGTCAAGATCCACATGTTAACTAATTTTCTAGTGAGCTTTGGCATCACCGCTAGAAGATTAATAACATCGGTAAGCAACTCCTTGCTAATCACATCTCTATGTGACTCTTGTTGTTGGTGTGGCATCTCCATGCCCCGGCCCCAACCTACGCCCCAAGGCCCAAAACTGTTTTGATAGCCTTGTTAAGTAAATCAAATGCTCCTGCTGTATATGTCCGACATATACCCCCTCGTGTTATGATAGAGAATGGCACTCGCTTTGGCGACCCACCATTGACGAGCATAACGGTGACGGGTGCAACATTTGGAAGGGCATCATTACTACTTAATTTTGTGAGGGATGCTATCCTATCAAACAAACATATCACATATGAAAACGGTAGAATAGCATATAATGAAATAGTATGGCCCCCTTCACATGGTGATCTCCATCTCCATGTCGCGCGAGGATCTCCATCTTCGGCACCATCTTTCAATGTGCATGATGCTTGATTTCTTCAAACTAAGCTACTACTATAGAAGCTCTAATTGAAGATTACATTGACTCGCAGGTCGTGAAAGAATATTACAAGCATTGCACGTATGAAAGAATATTACGGGATTGCACATATGAAAGAATATTACATGCATCACATGCATCTCATACACACAATAGGGCCATACCATCTCAAAGCATTCTCTGCAAAAACAAGTTAGGCGTAGAAACGTTTTCTACTTATCGCGAGCTACGGCATCGAGACGACCTATAAGGGGTACGCACACGGCGAGCTTCGGGCGCGCGCCGGAACACCACACGAAATTCATAGATCCAATCTATGAAATCGCTTACGGAAACCATGTCGGCATAATCATATTATGCCGTCCCGATACACTATCAAGGGAGATGGTTTGCGCAGGCGCGAGGCAGCTAACAAGATCGGACTACGAGATAGCTTCGGCATAATCACATTATACCGTTCCGATACACTATCAAGGAACGCTATCTCGAAGCCGACTCAAACCGAGTTATATGGAAATTGCTTCGACGTAATCACATTACGCCGTTCCGATACACTATCAAGGAACGCAATTACCATCAACTCTCCTCAACAAATCCCGTAAAACCGATTGATCTAATCAACCCATGCGCAAAACTTGTTCCAGATCCAATCTAAAACCCGAACTAAGCAAGATTAGCTCTGATACCACTGAAGGGTTACGCGGAAGCTACGCTAGCCGAAAACAAAAATTTTCTACCGCGCAAACCAGGAACACTTGCAAGTAAGGGCCGATAGATCGTTACCGATTGGAGTGTGCAGCGGAAACAGCCAATCAGGGCTATCCGATCCGGAACAGTGTAGCCGATTCCCGGAGACGCCGATTCGCCAATCGCCGATTCGAGTCGTCCGGCCGCGTTCTCACGCCTCGCTCCGATGCGCCCGACCGCGCCGATTCCACCACGGCCGATCGCTCCGATTGCAGCCGGTCCGAGCCGATCAATAGCGCGCAACGTAGCGGCGCCTCTACCGGTATCCACACGTCCGGGGACGAACGCCGAACACCCGTGTGCTAGCACGCGATGCAAGGCTAGGGTTTGGCTCGAAAGTGGGGAGGGTTTCCGTGGAGATTGATCTCGGCGACTTCGTTGCACACGATACAATTGACGTGTCGCAGCTCTCCACCCCTCCCTCCTTTATATAGAGTTGGCCGACTAGGACTAGTGGCCGATCGGGACTCTATTTTGAATCGATCCCATCCGAATCTCACGAGTTGGCCGCCCATACGTCGCAAGCCCATAGGACTCTATCCGATCGGATCCGTATCCGATCGAGCCGTATCCGAGTCCAACTCGAATGCCTGTTCTTATCACCTTAAGCGTGCGACCACGTAGGTTCGGTATACTCGGTTTCGGCTATAGTCTAACTTAGCCGATCGTCGGCTCGAGTCCAACTCAGCCGACTGTCCAACGCGTGCCTAGCAGCACATATTGACACCATAGTATACAAGAATATAATATCGGCTCGAACCTGTAATGTGTACACAAATCCCTTTGCCTCACGATACCGTTAAGCTATAGGCAAGATGTGTGCCATCCCTTCAATAGCTTAACCATTCACTCGAACCGTATTGGATTATCGTCGTTGATTGACTCCTCAATCAACTTAGCATGGCCATGCATTTCCATAATCCATTACCTCGAGGGGCCCGAGATATCTCTCCAAAGGAGGGGCAAATTCCATCTTGATCACTCACATCCCACTCCATGTTTCATAGCAAACCCGAAAACTACCTTTATAACTACCCGATTACGGAATAGCGTTTGGCGAGTCCCAAAGTAGGCTACTACACATGTTGGAATCCATGGTGATCTCAGGTCTAAGGACTTTGTACCAACACTACCGAGACCAACTAATGGCACATTAATTCCTGTAGTGTCTCATGGTGGGTCTATCCAACAATGTGTTCTCCAACACATGTGTCCATGTTTATTGATTTGGTATCTCCATACCCATGATCTATGAGACATGATCATCAATCAATAAACATGCCGTTCTTAGAATCATATTTGTTCCAACAATATGATATATGATCGAGGATTGTTTGGAAATAGATTCATACATAAAGAGTCTCATAAATAAGTCACTTACTTATTGATCAATACAAGATGTCTATTTCATGGAACTGAATAACACTTTATTCATTTATACATAAACATTGACGTGATATCCAACATCTCCATGTTGTCTCTAGGGCATATCACTAACATGATCAGAGTAAAACTACTCGAGTAGTCGTGCCCGTGGTTATGGGCGACCGACCAGATTCACCGTGATTAGTCTCGCACTGCTAAAACTTGAATAATGGAACTTGACTAGTGTGGTTGGATGGTTTGGGCCTGTCGCAATGTGGGGATAACATTGGACAGTGTTAGAAATAATACTGCCTAAATACTTAATTTACAACTGCTTTCCCTCAACTCCCTTGTGTGTGAAAACTTTAGCTATTTGCGCCAAAAAGCAAACCCCAGCCAAGTCCTTGTCTCCCCTTGCATTCATACTCCTCTTCCAGTATGACTTGCTGAGTACATGGAAGTACTCATCCTTGCTTCTTCACCAGAGCCAATGCTCGAAGAAGCTAAAGATTTCGAAGACTAGTAGGCTTGGTCCTACACTTTGGAAGATGCCTATGGAGTGGATGGTGCCACGTTGCAAGCGTCAAGACCAGGCTTAGATCCTTCTTTTCTTTTCGGCTGCTCTTTTCTAATCTTTTTTGTATTATTTCTAAGACGTGAAACTGTAGTATCAATAATTGTCATATGTGTATCCTGGCTGGTCCTAGATAGAGATTTTTTTACACATATAGCTTTGGAAATTCTGGTTTGAATTTCTGGGCATGACAAGTTGGTATCAGAGCCAATTCCAAACTGTAGGAAAATCCAACCAGAAAAAACCCTAGGAGCCTAATGAACCTTTTCCATCTGCATAAGTTCTTGCAGTTGGAGTTGTTTCGGGAAAATGGGGTTCTGTTTCCTAAGGTTTGAGAAAAATCTTGATCGATTTCTAAAACGAAAAGTTTTGAAAACCAAGTCGTTTAAGTAATAGGACTTTTGAAAATAAATTTCAAAAAAACCATTGTAATCTTATTTTGACTGTCACTCAGGATTTCACCGGGATAGAAGTCCTAAGTTAAGTTTAGGTGGCAATGGTCACAGATTTTATACCTAATGTACCTAAGCATTAATTTTAAGCATTATTTTATTGCCTAGATCTTGTCAATAGTATCTTCTCTTGGCCTCATGAAAATGTTTCATGCTTAAAACCCTTCTTTACTCGTTTATTTTACTTAGTGTCCTTTATTGCTTTATTTAACTTGGGCTTGAGCATGCATTGATTCTCCCTCCTTTGTCTTGTCTAGATGGCAGGCCGTCCTGTTACCCACCACGGTCAGGGTTTGGAAGGTTTCATCGTGGAGTTGGCAAGGATGGTCTTGGCAATGGGCTATCCTGATGCACGGGAGTACACCACCGTCTCGCCGTTCAGCAGTGAGTTGCCCCATCAGGTCCGCTTGGAGGTGCATGGTTTCATCGGCACCAACCTCCTAAACATGGTGGTCACTGCTTTGGGAGGAACAGATGAGCACGCCTGCCAAGAGGCTGCTTACCTTATGCTGGTCCAGATGAGGGAGATGCATGATTACTGTTAGTGATATGCCCTAGAGGCAACATGGAGATGTTGGATATCACATCAATGTTTATGTATAAATGAATAAAGTGTTATTCAGTTTCATGAAATAGACATCTTGTATTCATCAATAAGTACGTGACTTATTTATGAGACTCTATATGTATGAATCTATTTCTAAACGATCCCTGATCATATGTCATATTGTTGGAACAAATATGATTCTAAGATCGGCATGTTTATTGATTGATGATCATGTCTCATAGATCATGGGTATGGAGATACCAAATCAATAAACATGGACACATGTGTTGGAGAACACATTGTTGGATAGACCCACCATGAGACACTACAGGAATTAATGTGCCATTAGTTGGTCTCAGGTAGTGTTGGTACAAAGTCCTTAAACCTGAGATCACCATGGATTCCAACATGTGTAGTAGCCTATTTTGGGACTACCAAACGCTATTCGTAATGGATAGTTATAAAGGTAGTTTTCGGGTTTGCTATGAAACATGGAGTGGGATGTGAGTGATCAAGATGGAATTTGCCCCTCCTTTGGAGAGGTATCTCTGGGCCCTCGAGGTAATGGATTATGGAAATGCATGGCCATGCTAAGTTGATTGAGGAGTCAATCAACGGACGGATAATCCAATACGGTTTGAGTGAATGGTTAAGCTATTGAAGGGATGGCACACATCTTGCCTATAGCTTAACCGGTATCGTGAGGCAAAGGGATTTGTGTACACATTACAGTTCGAACCGATATTATTCTTGTATACTATGGTGTCAATATGTGCTGCTAGGCGCGTGTGCAGGTCGGCTGAGTTAGACTCGAGCCGACGATCGGCTAAGTTAGACTATAGCCGAAACCGAGTATACCGAACCTACGTGGTCGCACGCTTAAGGGGATAAGAACAGGCATTCGAGTTGGACTCGGATACGGCTCGATTAGGGATCCGATCGGATAGAGTCCTATGGGCTTACGACTGTGGGCGGCCAACTCTATGAGATACGGATGAGATCCGATTCAAAATAGAGTCCTAATCGGCCACTAGTCCCATCGGCCAACTCTATATAAAGGAGGGAGGGGTGGAGAGCTGCGGCATGTCAATTGCATCGCGTGCAACAGAAGTCGTCGAGATCAATCCCCACGGAAACCCTCCCCACTTTCGAGCCAAACCCTAGCCTTGCATCGCGTGCTAGCACACGGGTGTACGACGTTATGTCCCCGGACATGTGGATACCGTAGAGGCGCTGCTACGTTGCGCGCTGTTGATCGGCGGATCGGCCGCAATCGGAGCGATCGGCGTGGTGGAATCGGCTACGGTCGGGCGCATCGGAGCGAGGCGCGAGAACGCGGCCGGACGACTCGAATCGGCTGATTGGCGAATCGGCTGTCTCCGGAATCGGCTACACTGTTCCGGATCGGATTGCCCCGATTGGTTATTCCGCTGCACTCTACTCCAATCGGTAACGATCTATCGGCCCTTACTTGCAAGTGTTCCTGGTTTGCGCGGTAAAAAGTTTTTGTTTTTGGCTAGCGTAGCCTCCGCGCAACCCTTCAATTACGATCTCCGCCACTATGCCTACTGCTTCCATCCCCGGTTGTTAGCTCCTTCCAATCTACAACGGAGGAGAATGACACCACCTTTAGTCACATGAGGACTGTGATTAAAGGGTTGGACCAGATGCACGCAGAGCTTCACAATGCAGCCAAAGCCTTGAATGACAAGAAGATCCTCAAGATCAAGAGCTTGAAGGATGAGGTGAACCATCTCAAGAAGGAGATCGCCACACTAAAGGGACTTCTGGTTCCCAACATCCTCCGGATTAGGATCACTCCCCCGAAGACCACCAAGGCCCCTATGCACATGCAGCTAGCACCCAGGATTCCCCCTCCAGCTCCGCCACCGTCCCCAGCTTATGCCCCTGCCCATGCTCTGACCTAGGATGGAGGAGGAAGAGGACGATGGATCTCTGTGTCCAGTAGCAGCGGAGGCAGCAGCAGCTCCAGCTTCGAGACCCCAGGAGGAGATGTGGAGACACTCAGGAGAGTGGTTTTGACTCCACCAATCGCAGAAATCGCTTCAGTCGCTAGAGAGTCGTCACCCCTAGTCTACCGGTTTCTTAGTTTTTTTCTGCTTGTTAGATGTTGTGTGCTAGGTGTGTTTGTGTGTGGGGTAGAGGTCAACCTATATCAACTGCGGGTACGAATTGCCCAATTAAGGATGTTGAGTGAGTTTTAAGTGTTTTAATGGAGATCAGATCAAATCGGTTATAAATTAATAAAGTTTAGCTTCTAAGTCCAATCTGTTTTTCTCCTTCCCTCTCCTTGTCCGGTCCGCTCCTTCAGATTATGAACACAAGGAACGGTGACTCCAATGCCAACACCGAGTTCGTTGAGAACATCACCAGGGCCAACAGCAATGCTCTACCACCACCACCAGAAAACATCACTTTGGCCCAGTCTTGGACAATCAAACCCAGATGATGCCTGCGATGATGCAGCAAATGCAACAGCAGCACCAACAAATGCAGCTTCAAATGATGCAACAGTTTCAGCAGCAACAACCAAGAACAATAACCAGTTTGCACCCCCACCTACCCCTCCATCCAAGTTGTCGGAGTTTCTCCGTGTCCGACCCCCAACTTTCTTGAGCACCACAAACCCTATGGAAGCCAATGATTGGCTCAATGCCATAGAAAATAAGATGGATCTGCCTCAATGGTTGGACCAAGAAAGGGTGTCCTTTGCCACCCACCAACTCCGAGGCCCCACCTCCGCCCTGGTGGGACAACTTCTTGGTTACCCGCCGAGCGACGCACCCGCTGTCACTTGAGTAGAGTTCGCCACCGTTCGAAAGGCGCACATTCTGGAGGGATTGTGGTACAAAATGACAAATTAATTCACATATCCAAATGAAAAATAAGGCGTAAAATAGAAATACTTACTAATGAGGCTCTTAGTCCTGACACCCAAAAACTACAGCGGAAAAGAAGGACGACACTAGTGGGGCTTCAGCTCCACTCCACAAGTAAACTCAACTAGGGTCTGAGCCTTGGTCTTCTAACTCCATCTTCAACTCAGAAGCACTACACTTCTGAAAGGGGGAAAAATCGTAAGAATGAGTACAACCACCGTACTCAACAAGCCACACCGTGAAATGCGGACGTGGAAGGGGAGACAAGAGTGGCTTGCGGCTATTTTTCATAAATGTGGTTTACAACATTTAATTGCTTAAAAATGGTAAAACAGTTGAGTAATTAAGTCAATATTAATATTCCACTAAACAACGTTATCCCCAAGTTTAACAAGCCGAACCATTCCACTATCCATTTTCATTAATTCCAATTACCAAGTAGTGTGGGACTAATCATACTGAATCGTGGGCACGGCTATTCGAATAGTTTTACTCTGATCAAAGGTGCGCAACTTTACCCATAAGACACGATTCCACACATGTTACCATGCCCCGAAGTACCACCATGATACTGCAAAGGGGGAAATCGTGACAAGTTCTTCCGCATAACTCCCGCTAACCAAGCGATACCACACCAATTCGCCCCCACTCCCCTAAGGGTAATGGGCAGCCCCCCCGCGTGCCATGGTGAATCCAGAAGTTGATCAACCCGTAAAACCAGGGCCAACCAAACTCCATCATGCCCACCCTCACTAGGGTACGTTGGGCAGAAGAAAGCTATACTACGAGTCAAGCAGTTGCCCATTCTTGCTTGTGGTAAGCGTTGTAATTCTTCCAGGGTTTCCCATGAAATGGTCCTTAATTGCAATGGGTGCGACAATCCGAAACCTTGCACCCATAGCCCACCATTAAGTCATATTTTAGTTGAGATTATTATGACTAATAAGACATGGTCAGGTGTATCGAGCTTGCAGCTCATCAGAGACTAGAATAAATAGTGTAATTATCCCATTTAGTGAGCTAGTGGTATTTAAGCATGGCTAAGCTAATGATTCTAGCTAAAATCAACATTAGTGACCAAAGCTGGTCAAATCATCGCCCAAGGTTAACAAAGGACAGATAACAAGTAAATAAGGCTCAAACAAGCAGATAGGTATTCCATCATTTCATGTAATTAGCAAAGCAATGCAATTTTATTTGCAAACATAAAAAATTTATAAAAATAGGATCAATATGCTTCAAGGGATGTGTGACTTGCCTTGCATCCTCAAACAAACTTCTCGACTCTTTTCCTCGCGAGCGCGAACTCCGGAAACGGTAGAAACTACACGCTGACACGCAAAACAAGGAGAAACCCTAATAAAAACCAAATAGGAGTACATGAAAAATAAACAAACATGTAGAGCTCAATTTTAGATGAATTATACAATTTGAATGGCCCAATTTGGAGCTCGTATGAATTAGATATGAATTTTAGAAGTTTTGGACCATTGAAATGAATTCTAGAAATTAAAATGATTTATCACGCAATATTTAATTATTTTACGAGAGGAAAAAGCTTGGGATGACGTTAGCAAAACGAGGGCTGACGTCAGCAAGGATGGGCGTGGGATGACGTCGGCAAAATGAATGCCGATGTCGCGCAGTGTGGCGCATCGGCCGCAAGCAAGGGCCGACGTCGTGGGCTCGAGGGCGACGTCGGCCACGGCGAGCGGTGCACGGAGTTCATGGTGGACCCGGTTCACGGGGACCAGTCAACCGGTCCATCACGTGGACGGTCCATATCGCCCGAAGGGGATCGGACGGCCACGGGGGCCGACCACCCCGATCTACCCCTCGGTAGATCGGATGGGCTGAGTGGCCGGTGGGCGGTGGCGACCGGCGGCGGCTGGCCGAGCAATGCGGCGGCGGCTCGCGTGCCCCGATGGTCACCGGCGGTGAGCGGTGGTGAGCGGCGGAGGAGCGGGTCAATAGGTAGGGGTCTTACTGAGCGCACAAAAGCGGGGAGGGGCGGCGCGATGAGTGGCGACGAGCGGAGGCGGCTGCCGGCGTTCGGGTGCTCGGGCCGATAGGGCGCCGGGGCGGTGGCCCGAAGGCGTGGAGTGGATGCCGAGGGACGGTGAGGCGCGGCGGCCGGAGAGCAAACCGGCGATGCTCAAGCGGCGCGGTGGTGGAAAACGATGGCCGGAGGCGAGCGGGGTAGCGGCGGCTCGGGAAACATGGCGGGGAGGGTTCGGCTATGACCGAAGGCGGGAGGCGGCGGCCTGGGCTTGGTGTGGCGCGGGGAGTGCGGCGGTGGCCTCGGTGTGCGACAGCGGTTCTTGGAGCGGCGGCGGCGCATGACTGGAGTTCGGCGGTATGCGGCGGAGCGAGGAGGAATGCGGGGAGGGCACTAGGGTTCACGGGGAGCTCGGGCAAGGTTTTTATAGCCTCGGGAGCTGGGATCCGGCCAGGATGCTACGGGAAAAGCGGCGGAGTGGTTACGCCATTCGGCCGATTTGCGCACGCGGGCGACGGGCGGGAATGCGCGTGGAGTGCGGGAAAAAGCGGGCAGCGGTTGCGCGGTTTGGGGCGTCACGGGAGCGGCCGTGAAACGGCCGCGCGGGTGCGAGATCGGTGGCGGCAGCCGGAGGATGCGGGCGGGAGGAAGGGGACGACCCCGACAGCTAGGGCGCACCTACCGATGCCTCGGGGAGAGAGGGGAGAGGCTGACAAGCGGGGCCCACTAGTAAGCGACTCGGGGAAACAGGGAGGCAAAGCAAAATTTGGCGTGCGGGCGAAGGGAGACGAGGCGCGTGACTGGGCCCGCCGAGGAGAGAGAGGGGTGCGGCGGCGTTGGCCGGGCTACGCCGCAAGGAGCAAAGGTAGACTTTAAATATTAATTTATTTATTTAAATGATTATTGAAGTAATCTTTGTATTATTAAAATTATTTATGAAGCTCCAAAACTTCATGGAAAATTTTAGCGAGTATTTTTGGGCATGGAGAATATTTCAAAAATATTTCCGACCATGATTTTTAAAGGAAAATTTAATTTCCTTAATAGTTTCCACTTGATTTACTTTGTTTTTCTTTTTATTCAATTTCTAGAAAATGATTTATTTAATGATTTTTAATCCCGAATGAAAATCGGGGTGTGACAAATCTATCCCCATTACAGGAATCTCGTCCCGATATTCGAGACTAGAAAGAAAAAGGTAGGGTGAGATTGGGTTGGCTTGCTAACCTCTACGGTTTCTTCTGGCTCACACTGACTGATTGACTGACCAAACCTGTGCGACGACTGGTTGATCAAACTTGCACAACCGAACTGACTGGATTCAACCCTGGTGTTCTGCGGCTTCACAAACCAAACTAAATTGGCTGGTCCCTACTGTTCTGACCCTGACCGGATTTCATGGATTCAAGTGCTTGCTTTCCTTGGAGTACACAATTAATATTGACAAAATTGACAAGCTGAGAACTCACTCCTGCTGACCAGTAATTGGTGGTACTTTTTCGAGACCTTGTAACTGACTTTCGTGAACACATAGACCCTAAAATTCTTTTTTTTCTGTGAACTACTCTTGATCCAACATCAAGTATTTGAAGAAGCTGCTCGATCGATCTTTCATTTGGATTGTGACTGTTCTCAAATGACGCTTCTTTAGACTGCACTGTTGACACGATAGCTTCTGACTGTTTTGGTTACAACTCAATCGCCTTCGTGTGGTCGAACCTCCAAACGAACGGTTACACGATATAACTAAACTCATCTTTGATCTCGCCTTTAAAACCAGTGGTTAAGCTTTTGCCTGACCATGAATCAATTGTACTGCCATCTTTGAGGTTGATCGACATTTCTGTGGTTTACCAAGAACCTTGACTCTGAACATTGGATACTCCATCGATCGATTGAAATGAAGCAAAGACTATGCCCTTCCATTCTAGAGACTCCTGGAACTCGACACTCAAATGATGATGGGAGGTTACACATAAGAATGACTCTCATGCAACTCTTGAACATACTAAATTTTGATTGACTTTTCCATTGAGTGTAATTGCTGTCTATAAGTTCTGACCATACTGAACATTAGATACCTAGAACCTTGACTCTGACCATAAGTTCTGTGGTTGCTTTCTCTTCACAATACCAAAATCTGTACGTTTGCTCAAAACTACCCTTGATGCTGCCTAAAGTTTCTGTTCTCTGACCAAAACAAGCTCACTTTCATACCTTGGGTAGAATTGATTCACAAGGAATGATTCTCTTATCGCATGTTATGCGAACTGTATTGTATAACTTGACCTCTGCATCCATTTACTCCAGGTAGGGTGATGAAGCAATTCCATTGTCTTCTTCCTAGGGAACACCGAGGTGATTTTCCGGAGACTGTAGCGGCCTCCTTGAACTAAGGATAACCATTCTTGATCCATGTTCACCGCTGAGGTGCAGTTGCACTTGTTGTTTTCCGGAGAAACTTCCAATATTAAGAGTGGGGACATTTCTCTCATGACGTTATTACCTATTTTTTTGTCATTCTTCTCATTTCTTTAAGGTGCCACTAATTCTGACTTTTAAGAAAATCATATCATGCCGAAAGTTATGGTGGTCTGAACTTTCATATTTTCTTGATTGACCATTCACTTCCCCCTGGTTAGCAATTATTTCTTGGAGTCTAGCCAAGCTGGAATGAACAGGGAAAATTAAACTCTAGGTTTCTTATAACACCGGCGGTTACACGAGTTAACATGTTTTTGAATTCTCAAGATGAATCCCATAAGAAGAGAAACTGTGTATCTCAGACTTTATTCAATATTCCCTTCGTATTACATAACTGTCATGTAACTTCTATGTACATGCAAAAGTACTTGAAGATTAAACAATTATAAACTGATGCGGCCTTAACTAGCAAATGTCTTGACTAGCGACATTTACTCCTGTGATTCTGGCCTGGTTGACTTGATCTGACCTTGCTTACAAACTGGTGCTCCAACGGGGACACTGCTTTGCGTGTAGACCTGATTACTTGCCAAGCATCTGCAATGAGACAACACGAGATGCCTTGCTTGTTTTCATGGTGACCTTGTGGTTAGAGTGGATCACTGTTTCTTTGGCACTGCTTGCCTTGCTGTTGCTGGTCCTGTTTCTTGGGGATAAGTTGGCGGGTGAACCTTACAACTTTCACTGGTGCCCTTAACAATAATACACCGTGGTGGAGGTTGCATGTCTGAGCGATGACTGGTATCTTTTGCCTTACTGGCGCCTTTTTGCTAGGTTTGACCACACTGTGCTAAAACTGGGCCAACTTGCGAAACACTGGTCTTGCAGGCAGTGTTGGTATCTTGAGGATGTTGGTGCTTTGAGCATTGGGCAACCTTCCATTAAATGACCTTGTTCCCCACAGTTGAAACAACGACGAGCTTCTTTTGCTAGTCTTGGAAGGGGGCATTTATTGAGACGATGTCCTGACTTGAGACAATTGCAGCAAATTGGACCTGGTTGTTCACACTGTGCTCTCTTTTGGGTCTGCAGGCTAGCAGCTAGAACTGAAATGTGCACTGACTCGAGAGGCTTATTTTCCACGTTTCTGTTACCACTGGTGGTCTTCTCTGAGGTTGGGGTTGGTCGATGATCAGAAACATCTTTGCTGTTGGCGGTATCAACCATGAGTTGACTCACGCCCTGTTGGGATATCCTTTGGTTTTCCTTTTCCTTATCTAGGACCAAAATCAGTTAACAGTCCTTTGGTACATGATCTGTTCCCTCACAAAAGAACCATGTGACGACTCTCATGGGGCATTTTTCTGGCATATGGATGTCCTCCTCACAGAGGCAGGTGTGGATGCACATACTTGGAGTGTATCCAATTTCTCCACAATGAGTACATGCTTTGAGCTCTATTTCTTCTTTACTAACGTCTTCTAAGTTTGCTTCACCATCATCACCAGAGGACATCTCTTCTGATTCATCTTCTTCTGGCTTGGGGCGGACCATAAAGCTGGAGATGTCGGGTTAACTGACGTGCACCACGGATGTTATTCTTTCTCAGGCGTCGTGGAATCTTCTCAGCATCTTCAAGAGTAAACACTGTGCCTGTGACGACCATGTTGCTAGCACAACCTGTATTCCATTCTGGCGACTTTCTCTTCTTAGAGTTGGATGGTGGTGAACCAAAATCTTGGCTGATTATTTGACCGGAATCTTTCTTCTTTCTTGTGCACTGCACCTCACCTTTGGTCGGGGTCTTGGTATATATGGCCCTTGAATTATCATGATTTTGCTCATTGAAACCATACCAGATGCCATGTGTTTCCCTCCAACCCGATGGCGGAGTTGGTGCCATTGTCTCCTAAGAACTTGATGGCATACCGGCGGAAGTCACCAAGGCTTGCATTCAAAACATACTGACATCGCTATCGATACTGACCCTGAGCTTGCATCTGGACTTGCATCTGTTGTTGCTGATACTGACGTTGCATTTGCGGCATCATCATGACCATTAACTGTGTATGATTGACCACTACCTAGTCTAGAGTTGGATCCCTAGGAGATGGAAGTGAAATACTCGTAGTGTTGTTCTGAGCTGACCCATGAGACAGTTGGGGTTTTGATCCACTGACATTGCCTATGGATTTACCCATCTGCTGCATAAAGAGAAAGGGGAAACAGGGAGAGGTCAAAACTAAAGACGAGACCTTAATCCGCTTACCACTGATCTAATGTGAGTGAACTTTTATTGTTCAAATTGATTAGGCAAACAACCTAGCATGGTCACATCCGCACCACTGATGTAAACCATACACTTGCACACAGCAAACAACACACGACCTAGGAACTACAGATACTACTCTTCTAGGAAAGATTGGGTTCTAGGTGAGCTCCAGGAAAACATCGCTTGATCCTGGAGAAGCGCTGACTCGAGCTGCTTGGCTTGATCGGCTTGCTTGAAGCTTGGAGCTTGACTTAACTTCCATTGATTGACGAGCGACTGAGTTTGTCCTCCAGGTTTAACAGCTAAGAGAGGTGGATGGGGAAGGAGAGAAATTTTACAAATCACTCTGCAAAGACTCCAGAGGGAAAGAAGAGATATTTTTGCAAATAAGTTTTTCGCAAACTTATCCTTAGGGTTTGACCATTTGGCTCAACCTAAAATCGAGATGGCTCTGATATACTACTCTTCTAGGAAAGATTGGGTTCTAGGTGAGCTCCGGGAAAACTTCGCTTGATCCTCGAGAAGCGCTGACTCGAGCTGCTTGGCTTGATCGGCTTCCTTGAAGCTTGGAGCTTGACTTGACTTCCACCGATTGATGAGCGACTGAGTTTGTCCTCCAGGTTTAACAACTAAGAGAGGTGGATGGGGAAGGAGAGAAATTTTACAAATCACTTTGCAAAGACTCCAGAGGGAAAGAAGAGATATTTTCGCAAATAAGGTTTTCACAAACTTATCCTTAGGGTTTGACCATTTGGCTCAACCTAAAATCGAGATGGCTCTGATACCAACTTGTCACGCCTGGAAATTTAGCCAAATTTCTAGACTATTTTGCGCATTAGGTCCCTGTCTAGGAATCAATCGGGTATATAAAATGACAAATTAATACACGAGATCCAAACGAAAAATAAAGCGTAAAATTAAAATACTTACGAAGAGGCTCTTAGTCCTCACACCCAAAACTGCGGCGGAAAAGAAGGACGACACTAGCGGGGCTTCGGCTCACTCCACGAGCAAACTCAAGCGGGGTCCGAGCCTTGGTCTTCTAACTCCATCTTCAACTCAGAAGCACTACATTTCTGAAAGGGGGAAAATCGCAAGACTGAGTACAACCACCGTACTCAACAAACACACTGTGAAATGCAGACGTGCAAGGGGAGATAAGAGTGGGTTGCGGCTATTTTGCTTAAATGCGGTTTACATTTATTTGCTTAAAAACGATAGAACAATTGAGTAATTAAGTCAATATTAATCTTCCACTGAACAACGTTAGCCCCACATTGAACAGACCGAACCATTCCACCTGAACTATCCATTTCCATTAATTCCAATTATCAAGTTGTGTGGGACTAATCATAGTGAATCTGGTCAATCGCCCATAACCGTGGGCATGACTATTCGAATAGTTTTACTCTGATCAGAGGTGCACAACTTTACCCACAACACATGATTCCAAACATGTTACCATGCCCCGAAGTACCACCATGATACTGCAAAGGGGGAAATCGTTACAAGACCTTTCGCATAACTCCCCCTAACCAAGCGATATCACACCAAGGTTTTGCCCCCACTCTCTCCTAATGGTAATGGGCAGCCTCCGGAAACCATGCACCCATAACCCACCATTAAGTCATATTTTAGTTGAGATTATTATGACTAATAAGACATGGTCGGTTGTATCGAGCTTGCGGCTCATCGAGACTAGAATAAATAATGTAATTATCTCATTTAGTGAGCTAGTGGTATTTACGCATGGCTAAGATAATGATTATAGCTAAAATCAACATTAGTGACTAAATCTAGTCAAATCATCACCCAAGGTTAACAAAGGACAGATAACAAGTAAATAAGGCTCAAACAAGGAGATAGGTATTTCATCATTTCATGTAATTAGCATAGCATGCAATTTTATTTGCAAACATAAAAAAATTATAAAAATAGGATCAATATGCTTCAAGGGAAGTTTGACTTGCCTTGCGTCTTCAAACAAACTTCTGGACCCTTTTCCTCACGAGCGCGAACTCTGAAAACGACATAAACTACATACTAGCATGCAAAACAAGGAAAAACCCTAACAAAAACCAAATAAATGTACATGAAAAGTAAACAAAAATGTCGAACTCAATTTTAGATGAATTTTGCAATTTGAATGGCCCAATTTGGAGTTCGTATGAATTAGATATGCATTTAAGAAGTTTTGGACCATTTAAATGAATTCTAGAAATTAAAACGATTTATTCTGCAATATTTAATTATTTTTACAATGGAAAAAGCTCGGGATGACATCAGCAAAACGAGGGATGATGTCAGCAAGGACAGGCACGGGATGACGTCGGAAGAAACGAATGCCGACGTCGCAAAAAGGTTGAC
This sequence comes from Oryza australiensis, assembly GCA_019925245.2. Taxonomy (NCBI): domain Eukaryota; kingdom Viridiplantae; phylum Streptophyta; class Magnoliopsida; order Poales; family Poaceae; genus Oryza; species Oryza australiensis. The sequence continues at coordinate 380,841 of JAIFGZ020000422.1, forward strand.
GTCGGCCGACGCAAGCAATGGCCGACGTCGGCTAGGGCCGACGCCGGGCAGCTGAGGGCCGACGTCGCCGCGGCGGCGGCTGCGGTGCACGGGGTTCACGGTGGACCCGGTCCAAGGGGACCGGTCCACCGGTCCACCACGTGGACGGTCGGGATCGCCCCGAAGGGGATCGGACGGCCACGAGGACCGACGGCCCCGATCTACCTCTCGATCGGGCAGTGGGCAGCGGCAACCGACGGCGGCCGATCGGGCAATGCGATGATGACGCGCGTGCCCCTATGGGCGCCGGCGGCGGCCATCGACGCGGCGGCGAGTGGTAGAGGAGCGGGTAAAGAGGTATGGGTCTTACCTAGCATGCAAAGGAGGGGAGGGGCGGCGCGACGAGCGGTAGTGAGCGGAGCCGGTTGTCGGCGTTCGGGCGCTCGGCGATAGGGCCGCTGCGGCGGTGGCCGAGCGGCCCTTGGATCTTGAGGGACGGTGAGCGTGCGAAGCGGAGAGCGAACCGGCAATGCTCGAGGAGGAGCGGCGCGGTGACAACGGTCGGAGGCGAGCGGGGTAGTGGAGGCTCGGGAAACACGGCAGGAAGGGGGTTTCGGCTATGACCCGAAGGCGGGAGGCGGCGACCGGGGTTCGTGTGGCGCGGCCAGTGCGGCGGTGGCCTCGGTGTGCGACAGCAACGCTTGGAGTGGCGGCGACGCGTGACTTGAGTTCGGCGGTGAGTGGCGGAGCGAGGAGGAGTGCGGGGAGGGTGCTAGGGTTCACGGGGAGCTCGGGCGGGGTTTTTATATACTCGGGGCACGGGGATCCGACCAGGGATGCCGTGGGAAAGCGGCGGCCGGGATAATCGAATCGGCCGTTCGCCGATATGCGCACGTGGGCGATGGGCGGGAGTGCACGCGAAGTGCGGGGAAAAGCGGGCGGCGGTTGCGTGGTTTGGGGCGGCACGGGAGCGGCCGAGAAATGGCGGCACGAGCGCGAGATCGACAGCGGCGGCTGGAGGATGCGGGAAGGAGGAAGGGGATGACTCCGACAAGTAGGGCCCACCTATCGACGGCTCAGGGAGACAGGGGAGAGGCTGATGAGCGGGGCCCACTGATCAGCGGCTCGAGGAAACAGGGAGGCAAAGCAGACTTCGACGTGCGAGCGGAAGGGAGAGAGGCCGCGAGCTGGGCCGGCCGAGGAGAGAGAGGGGCGCGGTGGCGTTGGCCGCGCCGGGCCGCAAGGAGCAAAGGCATACTTTTGGGCCGTTTCCGGCCCGGATAAATAGGGAGGATTTTTAATTAGTTTTATATTTAAATTAATCCATAAATAATCTTTGAATTTCTATAAATACTTCCACTTGCTCAAATAATTCCAGGAAAATTTCAAAAAATAAATGAACACCCAAAGTATTTAATAAAAATATCTCCAGCTCATTTAAAGATTAATTAATTTATTTAAATGATTATTAAAGTAATCTTTGTATTATTAAAATTATTTCTGGAGCTCCAAAACTTCACGGAAAATTTCAAAGAGTATTTTAGGGCATGGAGAATATTTCAAAAATATTTCCAGCCATGATTTTTAAATAAAAAATTAATTTCCTTAATAGTTTCACTTGATTTACTTTGTTTTTCTTTTTATTCAATTTCTAGAAAATGATTTATTTAATGATTTTTTAATCCCGAACGAAAATCGGGCTGTCAACCGACGCCAAACGTTAAGATAAGTTCTGGCAGGACTTGATGATGAGTTAATGGACAAGCTCATCTCGGGTGAATACGCGGATTTTGAGAAGTTGGTCGACGAGCTATCCGCCAAGAAGAGCAGCGTAACAAGATGCTTAAGAAGAGGAAGACTACTCAGTTCAGACCTCAACCTCAACCGGGAAATCCCCAACGGCGCGTTTCACGCCGGGAGGTCATGGTGGACCTACCACCATGATCGTCCGACAGCATCGGCCATATCACCTGGGAAATTTCCAAGCTGGTAGCACCCACAATGGGCAGGAGCAGCGGAATCCTGTCCCCCATCTTCCCATGGCGCAACCACAACAGCAACCTAAGCCAGCATCGCTGAAGAAGGACGGCGAAAGTAAACCAGACAACTGTTTCAACTGTGGTGAGCCTGGACATTTTGCGAATAAGTGTCCAAAGCCCAAGCGTGCATGTCGATTCGTCCAAGCAAGGGTGAATCACGCTTCGGCAGAAGAAGCTCAGGATGCACGGAAAGTAATAGTGTATGTTCCCTGTGAACTCATCTACTGCATCGGTCTTGTTTGATTCAGGTACAACACATTCGTTCATATCAAAGGCTTTTGTTGGGGCAAATGGGATATTAGTATTGAAATTTAAGATACCCATGCGGGTTCAAACTCCTGAAAAACACTTGAACACCGCGCATTTCTGCCCTTCGGTGGCAATAAAAATCCAAGGGTCCCAATTTCTAGCCAACCTTATCCTTCTAGAATCAAAAGGCCTAGATGTCATCCTTGAGATTGACTGGTTAATCCGATATAAGGGACTGATTGATTGCGCAAGTCGCACGGTCACCTTAAGCAATGGTAATGGAAAGGAAGTTCTTTTCCACTCCCAAAGCTATCAAGGATGGTAGCAAGCTTGAATCAGAACACTACCAAGGAAATATCTGAGAAGGAAGGAAAGGTCCCAAAGAAGTTAGAGGATACACCCATAGTTTGTGAGAATCCCGATGTCTTCCCAGAGGACCTAACCATGATGTCACCCGAAAGGGAGATGGAGTTCCGGATTGACCTGGTTCTCGGAACTGCTCTAATCCACAAGAGACCCTATAGGATGGGAGCCAATGAGATAGCGATAGTCAAGAAGCAAGTTGATGAGCAACTTCAGAAAGATTACATCCGCACGAGCATGTCACCTTGGGGTGCTCGGTAATATTTGTGATGAAAAAGGATAAGACTAAGAGGATGTGCGTCAATTATCGCGTAGTCAATGAGGTTATAATTAAGAACAAGTACCCTTTACTACGGATCGATGATCTGTTCGATCAACTGAAGGGAGCAAAGGTGTTCTCTAAGATAGACCTACGATCAGGCTATCATCAGTTAAGGACTCGAGAGAAGACATTCCCAAGATCGCTTTCATCACTTGGTATGGTTTATACGAGTGCACGGTCATGTCTTTCGAACTTACCAACGCCCCTGCTTTCTCATGAACTTGATGAATAAGGTGTTCATGGAGTTTTTGGACAAGTTTATCATCGTGTTCATTGATGACATACTGATCTACTCCAAGTCGGAAGAAGAGCATGAGCAACATCTCCGTTTAGTGCTCAAGAAGTTAAGGGATCATCAGCTATATGCTAAGTTTAGCAAGTGTGCTTTTTGGTTAAAGGAAGTGCAATTCCTCGGTCACATCGTGAATGCTCAAGGAGTAGCGGTTGACCCTCTCCAATGTGAAATTAGTAACCAAGTGAACTCCACCAAAGACTGTTACCCAAATCAGAAGTTTGCTCGGACTTACGGGTTATACCGTCGGTTCATTGGAAATTTCTCCAGAATAGTGAAGTCAATGATGCAATTGCTAAAGAAAGATGATAAATTTAAGTGGACCGCAGAGTGTGACAAGAGTTTTTAAGAGCTTAAGAAGAAGCTGGTGTCTGCACCGGTTCTAATCCTACTAGATCAAACGAAGGACTTTCGAGTCTATTGTGATGCATCCCGCCAAGGACTAGGTTGTGTGTTGATGCAAGAAGGCAAACTAGTTGCATACACTTCCCGTCAGTTGCGTCCAGATCAATCCAACTCTCCAACCCATGACTTGGAACTAGCTGCAGTGGTTCATGTTTGGAAGATATAGCGATATTACCTAATTGGTAATCACTATGAAGTGTATACGGATCACAAGAGCTTGAAATACATCTTCACCCAACCGGACTTGAACCTCCGGCAGCGAAGATGGTTGGAGTTGATAAAGGATCATAACCTAGGCATACACTATAATCCCGGCAAGGCTAATGTGGTAGCCGATGCCTTGAGCCGGAAAAGTTATTGCAATGCTATCAACACAAAAGAAATGTGTGCATAGTTGCAAGAAGATCTAGAGCACCTAAACCTAGGAATCATTGAACTTGGTTTTGTGGCTGCTCTTGAAGCCCAACCTACTCTCATAGATCAAATCTGACCAGCTTAGGCCTCAGATCCTGATATAGCTGAGCCTAAGAAGAACATGAGAGTTTGGAAAGCTCGTGACTTTTCGGAAGACGAGTATGGAAGAATCTGAATGGGCACAAGGTTATCTTTACCGGGGACAAAGAATTGAAAATTTTTATCCTCATTAAAGCTCATCAAAGTGAGTATTCAATCCATCCGGGAAGTACCAAGACGTACCAGGATCTAAAAGAAAAGTTTTGGTGGGTCAGCATGAAGAGGGAAATGGCTGAGTACGTTGCACTTTGTGATGTATGCCAGCGAGTGAAGGCAAAACACCAAAGACCCGCTAGATTGTTACAACCACTCCAGACCCCAAAGTGGAAATGGGAAGAAATCGGATGGATTTCATCACCAGATTGCCTCGGACATCATCAGGGCATGATTCCATTTTGGTCATCATAGACCGACTCACCAAGGTGGCTCATTTTATCCGAGTGCACACCACCTACTCTGGGAAGAAATTAGCGGAATTGTATCTTGCAAGGATCATGTGCCTTCATGGAGTACCCAAGAAGATAGTATTAGATCGAGGGAGTTAGTTCATCTCCAAGTTTTGGTGAAAGTTGCAAGAGGAACTTGGTACTCGGTTTAACTTTAGTACGGCCTATCACCCGCAAACCGATGGCCAGACCGAGCAAGTGAACCATATCATGGAAGATTTGTTGCGAGCTTGTGCCCTTGATTTTGGAGGAGCATGGGACAAGAGTATGCCCTACACAGAATTTTCTTACAACAACAGCTACCATGCCAGTTTGCAGATTGCACTGTTTGAAGCATTGTATGGACGGAAGTGTCATCCTTTTTTGGGACTAGACTAGTGAGCGTCAGTTGTTTGGGACCGAAGTGTTAAGTAATGCAGAAGCAAAGGTCAGAACAGTAAGGCAAAGGTTGAGAATTGTGCAGTCTCGCCAAAAGAGTTATGCAAACAACCGTCGAAGGGACCTAGCTTTCGAAACAGGAGATTATGCGTACCTTCGTGTCACTTCGCTCCGAGGAATGCACTATTTCCAAATGAATGGCAAGTTGGCACCACATTTTGTTGGACCTTATTGGATTCAGGAATGTCAAGGAGAAGTAGCGTACTGGCTTGAGCTTCCATCCACCATGGCTTGTATCCACGACGTATTCCATGTCTCACAACTCAAGAAGTGTCTGAGGATACCAGAAGAATAGGCAAGTCTGGATCGGATTGAGATTCAGGAAGACTTGACCTATGGGAGAAACCATCTCGTATCCTCGAGACAAGTGAGCGGAGAACCTGGAATAAGCTTATAAGATCCTATCGGGTTCAGTGGAGTCATCACTCTGACGAAGAGGCCACTTGGGAAAGGGAAGATGAGCTAAAGGACGCTCATCCCTATCTCTTCGCCAGTACCTCCGAATCTTGGGGTCGAGATTTCGTTTAAGGTGAGGGGGTAGGTTTGTCACACCCTGAGGTGTTCCCCTTTTAAAAATCACTAATGAAAAATAGCAAAAGAAACAATTGGAAAATTAACCTAGAGCAAAGAAATAATTTTAAAATGCAATTTCTAAATGGAAATGGCATGGCAGGATTTTTCGTAAATTCTACATGTCAAAATACATTAACAGAATTTTTATTGAAATTTTCAAAGCACTAGATATAATTTTTCACCAATTAAAATCAAAATCGTAATTAATAAATCCCGGCAAAATCTGTACTCTCTCCTCCATCCTTTTTCCCGCTCTTTCGGCCTTGGGCCGCCGGCCCAAGCCGATGGCCCATTCCATCCCGCGCGCGCTGCCCTCTCCCTCTCTTCCTCATGAGCCGGCCGAAGGCTGAGGCCCGTTAAGCTTTGCCGCGTGTGGAAAATTCCGAATCCTCTCTCTTGGCACCTGGGACACTGACAGGTGCGACCAACCTGTCAGGCCCGTCACCTACCTCAGGCCGCTCCGGCACCGCTCACGCCGCCTCGTCCCCGCTTGGATCCTGGCCGTCCCGCCTTTCCCACGCGCCTTTAAATGCCGCCATCACTCCCCCGCACCTCCCGTCGGCCGTCGCGCCCCCGTCCGCTGCTCCCACGCTCGTAAATGGCCATATTTAATTCCCGACCATTTACTACCTAATTCCTCTCCCCTCTTTACTCCGGCGAGGAATTACCACAATCTTCGGCCGCGCCCGAGCACCCTCTCCTCTATAAAAGCCGGTCGACACCCTCCCCGTCCTCCCTATGCTGTCACACAAGCTCCTCGCGCAACACATTTCCCTAGCGCCGCTCAACCCGAGCCTGCCGTCCTTCGCCATCGTTCAGCCGTCCTTCTCGGCCATCCCATTTGCCAGAGTCTGAGCTCCCTCAGTCGTCCCTCTCCGTCGCCTCCCGCCGTCCTTCTCGCCGCCCGCGCCGTCGTCTTCCCCAACTCCAGCGCCTCGCGGTGAGCCATCCCGCCCTCTCCCTCTTGGCCCGAGCCCGTGTTGCCGCTCTCACATGCGCATGGCTTCACCCGCGTGCAAGCCGCGCCACTCCGCCGCCCGCGTCGCCGCTCCGATGGCGTCGGCCTGTCTCCGGCTGCCGTATCACCGCGCCCCTCCTCGGCCGTCCAGTCTGCCTCTGCAGATCGGGACCGCCCGATCCCACCTGCCCGCATGGCACGCCACATGGCCGTCACAAAGGTGCCACGTGTGCGCCACATGGTGCACCCCACTCTCGGCCGTGGACCCGGTGCTCCTGCGCCGATGATGTCAACGCCGACATCAGCGCTAGTGCTAATGCAATCTCTGGATTTATTTGCGCAATAAAATATTAAGGATTTACCTGTTTTAGTGAAAACACAGTTAATCTTCTAAAATTCATATCTTTTCAATCCGATCTCCCTTTAAGTCCATTCAAATTTAATTTAATTCATAGAAATACCAATAATCCATTTAAAATGGTTTGATCCTTGTTTTAGTAGATCTTTAGCATGTTTTGTTGAGTGCTTTGTTTGTCGTGTAGATCCCAGTAGTTCCGTCGACCCCATTTTCTTCGAAGTCGTTGCGGAGTTTCCCCAAGTCGAAGAGCAAGGCAAGTCATGCTATATTATTGATCATATTGAAGGGTTACGCGGAAGCTACGATAGCTAATAACAAAAATTTGTACCGTGCAAACCAGGAACACTTGCAAGTAAGGGTCGATAGGTCGTTACCGATTGGAGTATGTAGCAGAAATAGCCAATCAGGAGCTATCTGATCCGGAACAGTGCCAGCCGATCAAAGCCGATTTGTTGACAACCGATTTCCAAAGAGCCGATCCGACGTAGACGTAGCCGATTCCCGATGCCGGAGCCGATCCAACCTGAGTCAACTCGCCGATTCTCCATACCACGCTCGCGCTGCCAATCCGCCACAGCCGCTTCGCTCCGATGACCCACAACCGAATTGTCCGATCGCAGCTGAGTCATAGCCGATGAACAGCACCGCAACGTAGCAGTGCCTCTACTGGTATCCACACGTTCGGAGAAAGATCGCCTAACACCCATGTGCTAGCACAAGACGCAAGGCTAGGGTTTTGGCTTGGAGGTGGGGAGGGTTTCCATGGAGATTGATCTCGCGGACTTCTGTTGTGCCAAATCAGTTGTATTCGGTTTAATGCAACGCCGCAACTCTCCACCCCTCGCCCCTTTATATAGAGTTGGCCGACTGGGTCTAGTGGCCGATCGGGACTCTATTTTGAATCAGATCCAACCCGAATCTCATAGAGTTGGCCGCCCATACTTCGTAAGCCCATAGGACTCTATCCGATCGGATCCCTATCCGATCATATCCCTATCCGATCTAGCCGTATCCGAGTCCAACTCGAATGTCTGTTCATATCCCCTTATGCGTGCGACCCTGTAGGTTCAGGTATACTCAGCTTCGGCTTGAGTCTAACTCAGCCGATTTGTCAACAGCGGCGCCTAGCAGCACATATTGACACCATAGTATACAAGAATATAATATCGGCTCTGAACCTGTAATGTGTACACAAATTTCTTTGCCTCACAATACCAATTAAGCTATACGCAAGATGTGTGCCATTCTATCAATAGCTTAATCATTCACTCGAACCGTATTTGATTATCTATCTGTTGATTGACTCCTCAATCAACTCGGCATGGCCATGCACTTCCATAATCCATTACCTCGAGGGGCCCAGAGATATCTCTCCAAAGGAGGGGCAAATTCCATCTTGATCACTCACATCCCACTCCATGTTTCATAGCAAACCCGAAGACTACTTTTACAACTACCAGTTATGGAATAGCATTTGGTAGTCCCAAAGTTGGCTACTACACATGTTAGAATCTATGATGATCTCAGGTCTAAGGACTTTGCACCAACACTACTTGAGACCAACTAATGGCACATTAACTCCTGTAGTGTCTCATGGTGGGTCTGTCCAACAATGCGTTCTCTAACACATGTCCATGTATATTGATTTGGTATCTCCATACCATGATCTATGAGACATGATCATCAATCAATAAACATGCTGGTCTTAGAATCATATTTGTTCCAACAATATGACATATGATCAGGGATCGTTTAGAAATAGATTCATATATAAAGAGTCTCATAAATAAGTCACGTACTTATTGATCAATACAAGATGTCTATTTCATGGAACATAATAACACTTTATTCATAAATACATAAACATTGACCATGATATCCAACATCTCTATGTTGCCTCTAGGGCATATCACTAACAGTCTCCCACTTGCACTAGAGTCAATCATGTAAGTTCTAATACCCATTGCTCTTGTGTGCACCTCATGTTTCGGCTGAGGTATCACTAACAGTCTCCCACTTGCACTAGAGTCAATCGTGTAAGTATCTAACACCCATTGCTCTTCTGTGTGCCTCATGTTGCACTGGTCATCACACCCAGCTTAGAAACAAATTTCTTGATCCAAACAGCCTCCTTTGCAGCTTCTGAAGCAGCGATATACTCGGCCTCCGTTGTAGAATCAGCAACACTATCCTGCTTGAAACTCCTCCAGCTGGACGTGTACAAAGCATGGCATACACATCTGGACGTGTACAAAGCATGACATACATGATGGATCCAATTGCCGAAGCATATGGAACCATACCCATCTTATTCCACTCATCATGTGTCCGAGGACACCGATTCTTGCTAAGATTAATGCCATGTGACATGGGCAAGAAAACTTTCTTGGAATCGTGCATGTTGAACCTTTTCAACACCTTGTCAATATATGTACTTTGGCTTAATCCAATTAGCCTCTTGGATCTATCTCTATAGATCCGAATGCCCAATATGTATGCCGCCTCACCTAAGTCTTTCATGGAAAAATTATTTTTCAATGAAGACTTGATGGATTCTAGCATAGGGAAATCATTTCCAATCAGTAATATGTCATCCACATATAAGATAAGAAATACAATTGCGCTCCCACTGTCCTTTTTGTAAACACAGGCCTCCTCTTCATTTTTGATAAAACCAAACCCTTTTATTACTTCATCAAAACGAATATTCCAACTCCGAGAGGCTTGCTTCAATCCATAAATGGATTTTTGTAGCTTGCATATCTTTCTAGGCGACTGTGGGGTGGATCAACCAAGTTCCAAACTTGATTATCATACATGGATTCTATTTCGGATTTCATGGCTCCAAGCCACTTGTTGGAATCGGGTCCCACCATCGCTTCCTCATAGGTCTTAGGCTCGTCGTTGTCTAACAATAATATATCATGTTGTTCCGCACCAGTGTACCTGTCAGGCGCACGACGTGATCTTTCAGACCTCCGTGGGGCTGGTGTATCTACAACAGGTGGCGCAACATCTTGTTCCTCCTGTTGTGGCTCCGTGGTAGCTGAAACATTTTCTGGTATTTCTTGAACTTCTTCAAGATGCACCCTGCTCCCACTAACAGTTCTTGAAAGAAACTCTTTCTCCAAGAAGACACCGTGTCGGGCGACAAACACTTTGCCTTGTTCCCGATTATAAAAGTAATATCCCTTAGTTTCCTTAGGATATCCCACAAAGAAGCACTTGTCAGATTTGGGTGTGAGCTTGTCGGACTGTAAACGTTTTACATAAGCCTCACATCCCCAAATTTTGAGAAAAGACAAACTAGGGGGTCGCCCTGTCCATATCTCATACGGTGTATTTTCAACTGACTTAGATGGAACTCTATTTAGTGTGAACAGAGCTGTTTCAAGAGCATATCCCCAGAAGGATAACGGAAGATCACTTTGGCTCATCATGGACCGCACCATGTCCAACAAGGTGCGATTTCTCCGTTCGGACACCCCATTCCATTGTGGAGTTCCTAGCGGAGTCAATGTGGAACAATTCCACAATCTTTCAGATGATTACCAAACTCTTGGCTCAAGTATTCCCCTCCATGATCTGATCGTAGAAACTTGATTGTTTTCCCTAAATGATTCTATACTTCATTATGGAATTCTTTGAACCTTTCAAAGGATTCGGACTTATGCCTCATTAAGTAGTTATAACCATATCTACTAAAGTCATCGGTAAAGGTAATGAAGTACTGATAACCACCTCTTGCCGTTGAGCTCATTGGTCCACATACATCAGTGTGTACGAGTGCCAACAAGTTATTTGCTCTCTCATTGTGTCCCGTGAAAGGTGCCTTTGTCATCTTACCAAGTAAACAAGACTCACATGTCTCAAATGATTCAAAATTAAAAGAGTGAAGCAATCCATCCTTATGAAGCTTCTCCATGTGTTTCTGATTTATATGGCCTAAGCGACAATGCCAGATAAACGTGGGACTTGTATCATTTTGGAGTTGCCTCTTTGTATTAATGTTATAGATGGGAGACGCTTCAAGATTCAAAACGTATAATCCATTCACCAATGGAGTATGAAAATAGAACATATCTCTAAGATAAACTGAACAATTATTGATTTGATATCTTCATACCATGATCTATGAGACATGATCATCAATCAATAAACATGCTGATCTTAGAATCATATTCGTTCCAAGAATATGACATGTGATCAGGGATCGTTTAGAAATAGATTCATACATAAAGAGTCTCATAAACAAGTCACGTACTTATTGATCAATACAAGTTGTCTATTTCATGGAACTGAATAACACTTTATTCATTTATACATAAACATTGACCATGATATCCAACATCTCCATGTTGCCTCTAGGGCGTATCACTAACAGGTGCCACGCTGCAAGTGTCAGGACTAGGCTTAGATCCTTCTTTTCTTTTCCGTTGCTCTTTTGTAATCTTTTTTGTATTGTTTCTACGACATGGAATTGTAATATCAACAATTATCGTATGTGTAGCTTGGCCGGTCCTGGACATCGATTTTTTTAAAAACATATAGCTTCAGAAATTCTGGTTTGAATTTCTGGGCGTGACATGACTCACCCGGAGAATGGCCGGCGATGAGTAAGACAACGGCGGCCTACGCAAATGGCGAGCGGGATTTTGGGGAAAAGAGGAGGCCGGTAGTTTGTGAGGGGCGAAGCACCCGGTGGTGACGACGGATTGTCACGGCGAGCGATGGAGGCGGTGTATCAGGCAACCGAAGGTGCGGAATCAATGGGAGAGAGTGTTTTGCGAAGCTGGAGCACGGCGAGCACGGGTTTGCGCAATAGATGGGGGAAACTGCTTGTCGGCGCTCGGGGATGCTTTATAGGGACTAGGGTTGCATGAACATGGTCGATGCGGCGCGGGAATGGCGGTGGGCTGGCGGTGCAGAACCGGGCCATTCGGCCACTTTGCGCACGTGCACGGTGGCAAGAGGGAGTGGCGCGAGGTGCAGTAGAGCGCGGGCGGCCGAGAAAGGCGGGGACGTGGGAGCGGGAGAAACGGACCAAGGTTGGGGATGAGCCCGATAGGTGGGGCCCACCTGTCGGTGGCTCGAGAGGAAGGAGAAGGGGCTGACAGGTGGGGCCTCAGTCCACCTGCCGACGAGACGGATAGAGAGAGATCGAGCCAGTGAGGGATTGTGAACTTTGCAAAGGAAGCGGGCCGATGAGCTTGGCCGGTCCAAGAAGAGAGAAGGAAGGTAAAGCAGACTTTGTGCTGTTGGGCCGAGAACTCCCACGCACGAAAGAAGGATCTTAATTTGTTTTTCTTTTAAATTAATCACATAAATGATCTTTGTATTTTCATAAATACTTTCAATGCTCCAATAATTCCAAGAAAAATTCTAAAAATAGATGGACACTCAAAGTATTTAATAAAAATATAACCAGATCATTTAATCATTAATTAATTTATTTAAATAATTACTAACGTTTTGTATTATTAAAATTACTTTTGGAGCTCTAAAATTTTATGGAAAATTTTAGAGAGTACTAGGGCATGAAGAATATTACAAAAATATTTTCAGCCATGATTTTTAAAGGAAAATTTAATTTCCTTATTAAATTCACTTGATTAATTTATTTTCTATTTATTTAATTTATAGAAAATGCATTATTAAATTATTTTTAATCCCGAACGAAAATCAAGGTGTGACAAAGGGCAACCCTGCCACGCGCTGGGCAAAACCAGCCATGGTCGACCTGCAGGTCACCATTGAGAAATGGCCTGGGTTTAACTAGTAAGTTAGCCATGGAGGAAGAAACTGGGTTTGAGGTGACGTCGGTTGGCTGGGGTTTGTAGGGTTTTCCTTGGAGCTTGGAAGCAGGGATTGGAGAAGGGTGAAGCCAAGATTGGGATTGTCGTGGAGGATGCGGGTGGATAGCAGGGGGGTCCTGTTCTTTATTTTGTGCGTGAGAAACAACAGCGTCAGTTGGTTTCCAAGAATTAGCCTTTGCGTCAGTGAGTCCAGAGGATACTAGGCTTGACATGAGTCACTCGACTGGCGCTGCGGGTGCAAGCAGTGGTGTGGACAATTTCGGTTACCAAACCAAACAAGGGACGGAACGAGAATGTGACATGCAACGCTTGGAATTTTGGCCAAAATTTGAACAACGGTGGAAACAAGTTCTCCCCGGGCAATTAAAGCCGAAGTTAAGATGGGCTAAGACAGGAGGAACAACACCCGAAAACAGAGGATTTGGAAATGGAGGAATGTGCCATCAAAGATATCAGAGCGACCGGATTGGTCTTTCACGCGGCACCTTGAATGCGAATACGGCTCAAAGATGACCGTTTCAAGCATGGGCGAAGAATTGGCTCTCCTTCTTCTTACTTGGAGGACAAAGCAGGGATATCAAAAGCCAAATTACCAGGAAGCAAGCCAGGATCTTCTCCAAGAGGGATAGAAAAAGCGCCAAAGGAAATGAAACTTTTCTTGGCGGGCTTTTGGATTCAAGAGAGAACCAGAATTTTAGCAAAGGAAACTTTCTTGGAATTTTTAAGAGCTTTCTTCCTAGAACTCTTCGAGATGACTTTAGTCCATTCCTTTTCTTGTTCCATCTCCCAGAGATGTTTCTCACGTTCCCAGTGAGGAGTGCCATTGCTCCACAAATGGAAATAGCAATCAAGGAGATCTGTGTTAACATGACGAAGCTTATAAACGTGAAACCCAACATGCTTAGAGAACACCGAGAAAAAAAATGGTTGTTGCTCAGGAACCTCACATGAAATCCTTTGCTTGCCAACCAAGCAAGATTGAAGAGCCAAAGAAACTAAATCTTCTGAGAGGCGGAAAAGGAAGCGACGAAAAATGACGAACAGAAAGAACGATCCAGATTGAGAAGGCAGAGGGTGATGTACCGATGATTTGAACAGATGACGAACCATGTCTTGAAAAGACAGACCCCGATTAAAATCGAGCCTATCTCCAAGACCTGAGGAAGATCCCATGGCTGGCCAAGGAAAACCAAGCAGTCAGCCAAGGATATCATTTTCAACAACAGTGGTGGAGGGAATGCGGGTGGTGCGTCGGTGGGATGGAGTGGTGAGAGCGACGGGGAGTTGGTGTGGTAGTGCCATTTGTTTGCCAACATGGAGTAAATTTTAATCCGTGAAACCAAACTGGGCCCTAAGTCTATCTTCAGCATGCGCGACACTTTCGATTCAGCAATCATTTCCAACCACGTGACGGGAGAGTCCAATTTTTGGCTCCCAAAGCACGAGCCCAATTTTGTTCGGAAGTATCCCAAAGAGTCCCCGATGGAGACTGTGTGGGCTTGCTCGTGAAGTCGCTCGTGGGTTTTCCCTCAACTTATCCTCAGCTCGCCACTGTACTTTTTATTATTTCTCTATAGTATCCAATTGTTATAATAAACTACTTAAAATAACAACATATATATGGTTGTTTTATCGTGTTCACCCAAGATAACTATTTCTCTCCAAAGCCTTTTGGGGCTAGCATTTTGAGATTGACATCATGTTTTATTTTGTCAAAGCCTTCTCACGGTCCAATTTCAGATAATTACCTCCTTTTTATTTTGTGGCAATATTATAGATACTCACAGCAATCATGTATGGTTTGTCCTTCCCCTTCATTTACCTATGATTACCTCTTACAGTGCGTAAACCCCTGATAAAGGATTTCTTTCCCATAGTCCAAGAATTGAAAAAAAGCATAAACCCCTGATAAAGGATTTCTTGCCCATAGTCCAAGAATTGAAAAAAAAGACTTACTTCGTGTGCTTTTTACTTTCCTTATGGAAGTAGGCTCACCCTGGTAAACTCAGGTCTATCAGTCCTACCCAAACTGCTAGTAGGAGTTATAGAGCAAATTGTCAGTAGGAGTTATAGAGAAAACTGCGAGTAGGAGGATTAGGAGTTCTCCATCTTTATGCTCACATCAATGCTCTTCTTCTAAAGAATCTACATAAATGACCAACATGTTCCTTGGGTTCACCTGATTTGGCATCCTTACTATGGGAATCAACCTCCATATGGACTCACTGAGGGCTCATTCTAGTGGACAGACAATATGAAACTGATTGATTTATATAAGGCAGTAGGAAGAACAGATCCGCATAATGCTAAATCAGTCTTCCTATGGAAAAATCAATAGCAGAATAACTTACTCATAGAATCAATGCTTGAATTCTTCTCTCTCACATCCATGCCAAATGCAACTCTGAGACAAGCAGCCATTTCAGATGACTTAACTCAGTTTTTTCAACTCCCTCTATCAGTGAAAGCTCATGCGCAATTTTTGAATCAACAAAATCTGTTAGAAGAATTGAACATAAATGAAGAATATGACATCTGGTCATATATATGGAATTCCCTACATTTCTCTCCAACAAAGGCTTACAGAAGCTTCATGGGTAAAATTAACATTCCACCTGTGTTTAACTCGCTACGGGACAGTTCCTGGCAATCCAAGCACAAAATTTACTTCTGGTTGCTTAGAAAAGATCGACTAAATACAAGAAACCCGCTCAAAAGGAAGAATTTTGATAGACCTGACTATAATTGTTCTATGTGCAACCTCCTCATGAAGAAACTTTGCAGCACCACTTTTTCATTTGTCCTTTTGCTGCAAGATGCCGGAATTTTATTTGTCCAACCAGAAACACCAATGTTTCAATTCAAGAGGCTGTTGAAGATGTAAACACAAAGATGCAAGTACCTTTCTACATGGAGATTATCATTGTCATGGCTTGGTGTATATGGATCACAAGAATCGACAAAATCTTCAAAGGGATGTGAAATCAAGGTGCTAATTTAATCTTGGTGATGAACAATTGTCAAAGCTAAGTGTTTACGAAAATACAGTGTGTCATATTTTTGGTTTGTGAACAGTGTTGTCGGCTCTGGGAGACTGTTCATACCGGGCAGTGGGTGCCGGTCAGACCGCAGTTGTAGGTGCGGTCTGATTACGTGGCCCGACGGTCTGACCCGGCAGACTCCGGGTTGGAGTCGGTTTTGAGTTGTTTTTTGTGAAATTTCTAGATTGCTTAATGTTTGTGACTTCTAGATAGTTTCTATTCGTATGTGATACTATTTTGTGCTGATGTGAGTCAAGTTGGTGTGAACTTGTACTCTGATATCGAGCCTCTTTGTTGTTCATGCGCAAGTGTTGCTTGAGGCCATGGAATTAAAGCCGATGACAGATAGGGACTAGGCTTGGGAGAAGTTGAGGTCCAAACGGTCAAAGAGATCACACGGGATGCTCAGGCTAGAGAACAATACATGTGGAGGTGAAGGTTTTCATATGGCATACACGTGGCGTTGTGTGCATATGGAAAGAGGAGTCAAATTTTGATTGGAGTCCATGTTTGGGAAGTTTGGAGTTTGGAGTTGTATGGGGATGTTGTTTCCCTAATTTGGTAGGTTTCCTATGCAATTAGGTGTCCTAGTTCTATTTGGATTCATGGCTAGCGGCAGCCATGTTGTGGGTATAAATAGAAGAGGGATATAAGCTAGAAGATATCGACTTTTTGGGAGAGAAAAGTTAGGGTTTGCTTTGAGGCTTCGATTCTAGTTCGGGAGTTGAGAGAGGAGTGCTTTAGCTGCACTTTGTAAACACATATTGATACAATAATGTTGATCTACTTTGAATATTTTCATTCAATACATGTTTTTTTCTAGATCCCGACAGTTTGACCAGAGGCAAGTAGGTGGTTTAACAGCGAGACATTGGCGGTCTAACCGGCGGCAGGCAAGCGGTCAAACCGGCAGCAACGAGCAACAGCAAGGAGGGAGGCAACTGTCCGACTGACCGGATAGCACCTTTCAGACCAACGATGAACAAGCAGACACACTGGAGTGCACACGGCAGTTAGACTAGCTACGCAGTGCGACTTCATCAGGTTAGAGGGTAAACTTGTATTTCCGCTAAAAGTTTTTGTTTTTGGTGTTCATACCATTCACCTCCATCTGCTAGGCTTGGTTCTTGTATTCGATCCTACAAGCGGTATGAGAACCATGTTTACTCATTTTGATCTTTGCTAATCTTGAGTTTTTGCCATGGCTAAGAAATTTTTTACCAAGCCGCATGTTTTGATGGGGTTGATTTTCCTTATTGGTATGAAAAGATGAAATCTTATATGATGGCTGAGGATTGCTATATTTGGCTAAAATTTGTTTAGATTAATACTTCTGTTGTAAAGACTGAATTTGAAAACAATTGTAAAGCTTGCAATATTTTGCTTAATGGAATTCCTCGTTCGGATTTTGATCGTGTTCCTCATCTTGAAACCACACAGGAGATTTGGAAGGCTCTACCTGATTTTCTCCAAGAGACTTCCAATATCAACAAATTGCACAAAGATGTTTTTATAAAGGATTACATGAAATTTGAGATGAAATCTAGAGAGCCTTTCGATGATTATCTTGCTCGCTTTAATAAGGTTTTGAGTAATCTTAGATCTGCTGATGAATCTTACAATGTAACTTATACTCAATCTGACATTTCTCGACACTTTTTGAATGGTTTTGATATGTCAATTTGGGAGATGAAAGTTTTATGAATTCATGAATCTGTTGCCATCTCTGCTTGACTTTGGATTCCCTTTATGTCAAGCATAAGACTCACAAGATGAATATTAATTCCGCAATATTGATTCTTAATCTAGTGCTTTGGTGCCTGCTTCGAGTTCTTCCATTCATGATTCTTCTTCATCGGCTTTGAATGCTCTTAATGCCATGTCCAATGATCAACTCGAGCAATTCAGGGAGGAGGACATGGTTTTGATTACTAACAAGCTTTCTCAAGCTTTTGAAAATGTAAAGAATAGGAAGTGAGGTGGATCTGCTCGATGTTTTGAGTGTGGTGAGCTGAACCATATCAAGTTCAATTGTCCTAACGACAAGATGACACTGAGGGATGAGGAAGTGGATAAGGAGCACAACAAGAAGGAGAAGAAGAGAAGTTGGCAGAGGCTAATCAAAGAACTCATAAAAGCTTTTAAGAGTGATGAATTGGAGTTTGAAGATGGAAGTGATGGCAAAGGTAAGCAAGTTTTTGATTTAGTTTTTATTGCTTGCAATGCAAAACTTTGTTATGATCAATTAGAACATGTTTTAAATTTCCTGAGAAACTTAGAACATGTTCTAATTTGCTTAATGTGAATGATTACACTATTGAGATTCTAAAAGCTGAAATTGATAGAATAAAGTCTATGGTTCCTAACAATGATGATTGCAAATATTGTGAAGCTTTATTTTTTGAAATTACTGCTTTGAGAGATGTCAATTTTGCTAATTTATTGAGATTGGAATATGAGATTGAAAAAATCTAAAAAACTTTAGTCTTCTTTTGCTCTTGGATTTGCTTTGCATGCTCGTGCTGTTAATGAGTTGAATTTGGCAAATAATGTTTTGAAAAGAATTGAAAGATGTTTTAGGGTGTGTTGAGTATATGGAGAATCTATATTTGATGAGGTGCTTTCTTGTTGTAATTGTAGAAAGAAAAAGGTGTTTGGTTGATTGGAAAAATTGTGCAATTTGACAAAGAAGTTTCTTTCTTAAAAAGTTCTTTGGAAAGTTTTTATAATGGTAAAAGAAACTTAATATGATTTTGTATCAATCAAAGTAAGCACGTACACTTACCGAAAAAGGTTTTGATACTAATGCCTATTTTACAAATCACCAACCTATTGTTTTGAGCATAACCGAAAAGGGTGAAACTTTGACAAAACCAATACCAAAGAGAAATTGATTTTACGAAACGATGGTTTCAAAAGTTTGAGGAGTGCTGTCAGACCAACACTACCTACTCGGTTAGACAAGCTGACGGTCAGACCGACACTAACTAGTTGGTTAGACCAGACGGCAGTCAGACCGCATGTGTAACGATGGTCAGACCAGCCAGGCCTAGTCAGAATGGCTTGACAGGAGCTGTTAAACCGGCCTAGCGCAGGTTTTATGAGTAATTCAAATTGGACTTTTGTGAAGCGATGAGTTAAGTTTCAGGTAAGTCTGGTTCTGATTTGTTTCGTGCATTTGTACCTATTGGTTCCATTGGTCGTGTGACTCAGTATTGGATTTCAAAATTTCTTTTACCTAACCCTAACACGGAGGCCTTGACATCTTCTTGTTTGTAGGTATTTTGGCAGTATACTCCCCATGTCTATTCAACGTGGAGATGGTGATTACTTTTCAAGGTAACACCAATGTACTTTTGGATTGATATAATTTTGTTTATTTTCTCGATTGTTAGCTTTTCAAATGACAGTGTTTGAGGTAGTAGTTTCGGTTAATACAAGTGAATATATGTCAATTCATGAGAATCTTGGTGATATCGTTGGCAATTTGATATCTTTTCAAAATCTTTCATTTCTTCTTGATTTGAGGGAGAGTTAATGCTTTTACATGCATTCATATTTATTTTTATGTGTTGTTCTAAAAGTAAAAATAAATAAAAGTTATAAAAAGAAGAGATTTTTTTATCCCTCTAGTATATTCTTGTGCAACAAGCAATATAATTGAGGTCTATTTATGGCTATGTTAGCTTGTATGCATTTTAGTTTTTATATGAGGCTTAGATATAGTTTTTAAGGGAGGTGATGTATGGCACTAATTCTTTTACTTGAATTAAGTAAATATGCAATATTGAAGTTAGTGCTTAGTTTGAATGACTAATGCTTATATATATGCTTGTTGGATTGTTATCTCTTTAAGTGTTCCAAATGTCATAAGTGTAAATATTGTTGTATTTACCTTTAAGATAGGTCAAAGTAAATATCGAATCCTTGGAAACAGTAGACAACAAGTACGTATTCGTGGTGAGGAAAATAATAAATAATGAATCCTTGGAAATAGTCTTGACGACAAGTACATACCTAAAATAATTGAGAGATTTTATGTTAAATGTTCAATGTCAAGGTGAGCAGAAAAAGCTCAAATAAATGTTGAAAGTTCTCTTGGTTATTATTCTTGTGAAGGAGTTAATTTTAGAATGAGTAATAATGCAATAAGTCTATATGTGGGAGTTTTTCTTTCAAAACCTATGTACTAATGAATATGTTGTATTATAATTTGCTTGAATACAGGAATCTTTATCGATGTCCAAGATGTTGGTCGAAGGAGGGTTGCTGTGAACTTGATGCCCTATGCTACATTTAAAAAATTGGGCAAGAGTTCTTATAACCTCATCAAGACCAACATGGTTTTGAAGGACTTTGGAGGCAACCCATCGGAAACCAAAGGGGTTTTAAATGTGGAGCTGACAATCGACAGCAAGACTGTGCCTACCACCTTCCTTGTCATCAATGGGAAGGGATCATACAACATGTTGCTGGGAAGGGACTGGATCCATGCCAATTGCTGCATCCCTTCTACCATGCACCAGAGGTTAATCCAATGGCAAGGCGACAAGGTCGAAATCGTGACGGCCGACAGGTCAGTTAACACTGCCAATGCCGGTTTAACCCTTTGGGAGATGGATGGCATTGGTTGCTTGTCTGACAAGGTTTGGGAAGCCGATTATCTAAAAGTGTCCGATTCCGAAATACAACCAATTGGAGATGAAGAGCCCCAACTACTGCTGTGAGGGTGTCGTGGAGGGGTCAAGCTTCTACACAAAGGACAGTGTAGATGATCTCGATGGCAAATTGGGACAAGGCTTCATGTCGGTCGATGACTTAGAAGAAGTCGATATAGGTCCAGGAGATAGGCCTAGGCCGACATTTATTAGTAAAAATTTGTCTTCTCAAATTAGAACCAAGCTAATAGAACTTTTGAAGAAATATAAAGATTGTTTTGCTTGGGAGTATTTTGATATGCGAGGACTTACCCGATCAAACCAGCATATCGACCGTTTAAGTAATCACCTAGAAGATTCAAGGCCGGTATGTATGACACTATCGAGGCCGAAATAACTCGTTTGTATCATGTTGGTTTCATTCGGCCTTGCCGATATGCTGAGTGGGTTTCTAACATAGTTCCAGTGATCTAGAAGAACGACAAACTTAGGGTGTGTATTGATTTTCAAGACTTAAACAAAGCTACCCCTAAGGATGAATACCCAATGTCGATTGCCGATTTGTTGGTGGATGCTGCTTTAGGGCACAAAATTATAAGTTTTATGGATCGCAACGCTGGATATAATCAAATTTTTTTGGCAGAAGAAGACATCCATAAGACTACTTTTCGATGTACTGGTGCAATCGGCTTATATGAGTAGGTTGTAATGACTTTTGGTCCGAAGAACGCTGGAGCTACATATCAGAGGGCTATGAATAACATCTTTCATGATCTAATCGGCTTTTTGGTTGAAATTTACATTGATGATGTGGTTGTAAAATCAAAGGAAGTTGAAGACCATATAGCCGATTTGAGAAGGGTTTTGGAAAGAACGAGGAAATATGGCCGGAAGATGAATCCCACGAAGTGTGCCTTTGGCGTATCAGCTGGATAGTTTTTGGGTTTTCTTGTTCACGAAAGGAGGATTGAAGTGACACAAAGGAGCATCAATGCAATCAAAAATTTTCAGCCTCCACAGGACAAGAAGCAGTTGCAGTCTCTGGTCAACAAGGTGAATTTCATCAGGAGATTTATCTCTAATATGTCTAGAAAGATGGAGCCTTTTACACCTTTTGCTTAGGTTGAAAGACGATCAATAGTTTACTTCGGGGGCAGAGCAACAAAATGCCTTAGATAACATCAAGGAATATTTAAGTTCCCCTCCAGTATTGATTCCTCCACAAAAAGAGGTGCCTTTCAAGTTATACTTATCTGCTGATGAGAAGTCAATCGGCTCGGTCTTGATGCAGGAGTTCAAGGGCAAGGAAAAAAGCAATATTCTATTGAACAAAAGGCTTCTGGATGCTGAGACAAGGTATTCTTCGGTGGAGAAGTTATGCTTATGCCTGTATTTTTCATGCACGAAGTTAAGGAACTATTTGCTATCCAACGAATGCACCATAGTCTGCAAAGCCGATGTTGTCAAGAATATGCTATCGACTCTAGTGCTGAAAGGAGGAGTTGGCAAATGGATTTATGCCTTAACAGAGTTCAATCTCAGGTATGAGTCACCCAAGGCGGTCAAAGGACAAGCTATAGCCGATTTTATTGTTGAGCATCGTGATGATTCAATCGTCTCGGTTGGCATAGTCCCTTGGACTTTGTTCTTTGATGGATCGGTTTGTACTCATGACCGTGGTATCGGCTTGGTCATCATATCACCTAGGGGGCAAGTTTTGAATTTTCTTACACTATTAAGCCCTATGCTGCTAATAACAAAGCCGAGTACGAGGCAGTTCTCAAAGGATTGCAACTTTTGAAGGAAGTTGAAGCCAATGCCGTGGAGATCATGGGTGATTCCTTCTTAGTCATCAATTAGCTAGCTGGAGAGTATGAATGCAAAAATGATGTGTTGATGATATACTACAAAAAGTGCCGAGAGTTGATGAAAAATTTTCGGCTAGTAACGTTGACACATATTCCTCGAGAGCAAAATGTTGAAGCTAATGATTTTGCTCAGGGGGCATCGAGGTAGAAATTGCCACAATCGCAGCCGATGATTGGAGGTATGACGTTTTTAATTATCTCAAAAATCCTTCTTAATTTGCTTCGAGAAACTACGATGCAAGGCTTTAAGGTATGTTTTGCTCGATGATGATCTATACTACCGGACGATTGATGGAGTATTGCTAAGATGTTTGAGTGCTGATCAAACCAAGGTGGTGATGGGTGAAGTGCATGAAGGAATATGTGGTACTCATCAATTGGCTCACAAGATGAAATGGTTGCTTCGACGAGCTGGGTATTTTTGGCCAACGACGTTGGAAGATTGCTTCATATATTATAAAGGTTGTCAAGACTGTGAGAAGTCTGGAGCAATTCAAAGAGCACCAGCATCAGCTATGAATCCCATAATAAAGACATGGCCGTTCAGAGGATGGGAAATTGACATGATCGGCCAGATCAATACACCCTCGAGTAAGGGACATAAATTCATATTGGTAGCAACCGATTATTTTACAAAGTGGGTGGAAGCAATTCTGTTGAAGAAGGTCGATTGTCGGGATGCAATTCAGTTCATCAAAGAGCATATCGTATACCGATTTGGTGTTCCTCAGACCATTACAATCGATCTGGGATCTATTTTTGTATCTGATGAGTTTGTCCAGTTTGCAGAAAGCATGGGGATCAAGTTGTTGAATTCTTCACCATATTATGCACAAGACAAGGGACAAGCAGATCCGTCCAACAAAAGTCTTATTAAATTGATCAAAAGAAAGATCTCTGAATTTCCAAAGCACTAGCATAGCCGATTGGCCAAAGCATTGTGGTCCTATCGGAGGAACTTGGATTGGCTTGTCATGGATCAATCCAAGTTCCTCCTTACAGACTAGTTTATGGGCATGAGTCCGTCTTACCATGGAAAAGTGTCATTGGCTCAAGAATAATTGATTTACAAAATGAGTTGACAGCCGATGACTATCACAATCTTATGGTAGATGAATCGGAAGACTTGGTTCAATCCAGGATACGTGCTTTGGAAAAGGTGACAAGGGACAAGGAGATAATTGCTTGTCATTACAACAATAAGGTTGTGCCGAAATCTTTTTTAGAAGGCGAGTTGGTTTGGAAGTTGATCTTGTCGATTGGTACTTGTGACAATAAATATGGCAAGTGGTCACCGAATTGGGAAGGTCCCTTTTGGAAGGTTCAATGGAAAATACTTGAAAAAATATTATCCAAGTGTGTAGATCAATTCATGATTTGGCTGTGTTAAGCCGATACATGGTAGCCGATGTGTTTACATCGCCTTGAGCTGGCCGATATGACTCATATCGCCCTTAGTATTTTTATTCTTATCATAATCGGTTGTGCTTTTGCCAATGTATGATGGCTGGTTTTGCCGATGTATGATGTGTGGTATCAATCAAGCCATAATATTATCAATGATCGGTTGACATTGTAAAATTAAGGGGGGCATATATACACACAAGCGAAGTCAAGTGGACTTCAAAATTTTTGCGGACTTCGAAACAATTTTTAATTCATGACAGATTACAACAATCGGTAGAGATTATATTACAAGAGGCGTTGTAAGAGTTCACAAAAGGATCAACACAAAAGTTATATTACAGAAGTTCACAAGTGTTCAAGCTAGCCCTATTACACAAATCGGCATAGCCGGATATGAAGCTATTGATTGCCGATATCGCTCTTTGCTATCGGCTACATCACGATCAAGGCTTTAGTAAGGTCTGACAAATTTCTCATCGAAGCCTTCAACTTAGATTTCTGCTCTGATTTTGTCCTTGGGAGATCGGCAATCCTTTGTTCTTTTGATGCTATGTCAGCATCGCATTTGGCAAGCTTGGCTAGTAGCTCTTCTCTGCGTTTGCGCAACCGATCAAGATTGGAAGTTGGCCCAGTTGTCATTTCATCAAGCTTAGCCTTGTCTTCAAGTATGGATCGCTGATTGGCTTCAATCGTAGCTTCAAGGGCTGTTCTTTCTCGCCTATCGGTCATCCGTTGTTTGGCTCTTTCAAATTTATGTCGATGTTGCTTGAGATATACGCCTTGGGAGATGGTGTCGGCTATGTGGTCTGGGAGCTGATCTTGAATTTCTTCAAATCTGGCTCTGATCGCTCCACGTTCAGTGACTAGGAAGTCTAAAGAACTCTCTAGCCGACGAGCCAAATCTTGCACTGTTGTTTTCAAATCATCGGCAGCAAAGGCTAGAGTCTTGTCAGTGGTGTCCTCCTAGTCATCCATGAACTCCTTTATATTAAAAGGAAACATATCGGCTAGAGCCTGCAAAGAGAATATTGGAATTGATAAGTATTGAGACTGTTAGTCACTGAAAACTTTGAAAGTAGCCAATATGAAGAGAAAGGACTTACAGGGATGTCATGAGCCAATGTTGTTTCTGCCTCAACATTGTGGCTGCCCCTAGCCGATGAAGTTCTTTCACTTGATGCTTGGGGGGGCAGGTGTTGGAGAGTGAGGAGGCTGTACAAAAAGAAAGACAAGTTTGACTAAGCATTGGTTAGTTAAAAATTGAAAGGAGTTTGAAGTAAAGATTACCGATGGAACTAGAGCCGATTTCTTCCTCGAGGCCAATTTCTTCTCCTGCAAGACAAAGAACTTAATGAGGGGTTGCATGTGAATTTAATGGAAGAGGGTTTTGGATAAATGCATACCGGCTGAGGTCGAGGTTGAGGTTGATGTCTTGGAGGACTTGGTGTTTTTTGAGCTTGGTCATGGGTTGGCGGCGTCTGCATGGTTGCTCTTGGCTCGTCTGTTTCAGCAGCAGCTTCATCAATGCCTTCTTCCATCTCTTCTTGATTCAAGAATGCCTCCAAGTCTGGATCCAGGCCTGGTAGATCATTGGCCGTGGTTTTCTTTTGTTTCTTTGAAGCTTTCTTCTGCAGAGCCGATGGATTGGCGACTGATGGCTTGGCCCTTTTCTTTCGTTGGAGTGGCTCACGCATTTGGCCATGGAGTAAGGATGATGTCTTCGGGGCGTTATAGCCGATTCTTGATGGGGCCAGCCCACAACTGTTGGGAAAGATGCCGATGGCATAATTGATGGCCACCCCGGTATCGCTGACATGCGGAGGAGATGAATCGGTAGTCTGCAAGCAAAGAAAAAGAGTTAGTTTAATATTAAAGAAAGACTTAGTTGAATATTAAAGAAAGACAGCCGATAATAAATGGCAGGAGGGAGAAGTGCTTACTTATGGGATAAACTCTGGGTATATGTTAGTGAGGTACATGGAAGCCGATTGGTGAAACATGTGTTTTTTCCATTCATTCCACCATCGGCTGAAGGCTGCAGTCCTTGTTACAGCCAGCTCGATGTTGTCTATGCTACCAAGTGGGGGGCCCTCAATGCTTGGCAGTATATCCATCATGAGGCCTCAGCCGATTTGCCCTCTGGTTTGGATCTTATCAGCAAAGTACAGACCAATCGGCAGCTGTCCCATGCCTAGTTGTCTGGCAACGCTCATGGGATGATAAAATTCATAAGAGACTTGTATGTTTCTACCTTGATGGATGTCGACTAGGAGGATACAATGAGATATAGCTGATGTAAAGACTTCCCTAGACTTCTCGAATTTCTCAGAGTTTATTTCATCAAATCTAAAGTCACTAGGGAGTTCAAAATCTTCAGAGTTCTCATAGGCAAACCAAATCCTTGAAGCTGTTGGGAATCCATCATAAATGTTGCGAAACCAATTCTTGAAGGGATCGGCTGAGAGTATAGATCCAGAGTATGAAGATGCTGCCTCTCCGAATGACATGCATCGACGTGTTGTGATTTCATCGCCATCTTCGTCTGTTGTCGTCTATGCTAATGGGAAGCTGACATCTTGCAAGTCTGGCCTCTGAGCAACTTTGTATGTATGCAAGTTTAGCAATATCTGCAATAGCCACCAGGGACCTCTAGTGTCGATAGCCGAACTTGTGGCAATTTTAGCCAATGTGTTATTCAACATCTAATATAGGTACCCTAACAGGTATTTTCCCAACGGAATTTGCCTCTTCTCCACTAGGGCTTTGGCTATGTGTTGCCAGTTGGTTGTGGGGCAGCAGCTTGAACCACAAAATAGAAAATTTTCCAGCCACATAAGAAGGAAAGTTGCGTGTTCTCTGGGGTCCACTAGGCCTGTTCCCAAGTTTTGGCTTATGAATCCTTCTAGACTCCAATGGCTCTAGTCTTGAAAGAATACTAGCACTTGGTGTTCAGGCTGATAGGATTGGCTGATGATGTGATGTCCAAGCCCATGATCATGGTTATATCCAGAAGGGTGGGCGTCATTTGTCCTTGGTTGAACAAAAAGGAGTTCAGGGTGTTGGACCAAAAGTAACTGGTAGCCGATAGCAGGGGTTCATCTTTAGGCATGTCGGCTATAGTTAGGGCTAAGCACTGTACTATCCCTAGTTCTTTCCAATGGCTCTGTTTGCTAGCCGACACCCTGTTGTACCACGTTGGCCAGGTCTTATCGGTTGATGGCCACGATTTAAAAGGTCCAATCCAATGTGCCAGATTAGGGTTTGACAACCTAAAGGGGGTCCTGTTGGTCTCGGCATTGATGAATTTTGAGGGGTCTAGGTTGCTGATTGGCCTTAATTGGTATTGCTTGGAATGGATGAGGTTGGGAATCGCAATTTGGTGAGAAAGATGCTACAATGAAGAAAAAAGAGAAAGGACAAATTATGAAAAGCAAGAGCCAAATTGCAGAAAAGAAAGCTAAAGCCGACGGGGCTTACCTCTGGGAACTCGTCCAACATCGCTAGGAGCGATTTCGTCACCGCGCGCAGGTTTCTTGCGAGATCGCCGAGAGCTTCGAGGAAGTCGCTGGTGAAGATTGGGGATGATTTTTGGCTAAGGTGGTGGAGACAAAAGTAACGGAGTGAAAAACTCTAAGGCGGTAGTTGTTATTTAAAGAAGCGTAATGATGGCCAAAACGGAAAGCCCTAAAATCTCTCTAAGATAAGATTGGGCAAATCCGCAACTTTAACAATATGGTAGACTTGGGGGCATATGTTAATGACCAAATTTTGTAAGCAAATTATCATGTTTGGAACTAAGGCCGAAGCTGATTTGGAGGGAATTAGGTTGTTCTGGAAACAGGGTACGTGCCAAGTACAAAATGAATTGGCTGGGGAGTTCGTCGGCTAGTAATCGAATCGAACAAGGATAGTCGATGCAGTCGATTCCGATAAGGATAGCCGATGTAGCCGATTCTGGTAAAACAACATTGGAATCATCTTCGGATTCATTTGAAGTGCTTCATGAGTATTGCCATACATGGATAGAGTCCAGAAAAGGCAATTGTATCTATTAATTAGGTTATTCTAAATAGTTTCCTTATAGATAATGTCGGTAAGAGTTTGTTTTAGGCATCTATCTGTAATTTAAATTGTAATAAAGAAAGGAATCATGTCCGTCAAGGACATATCTTGTATCTGGGTATGAATACGACTCAAGCCCTTGTAAATCAACAACAATCAAGTTCAATACAATCTCGGCGCATCACCACCCTTTTCCTTTTAATAGTTTCGACGAGTTCTTGCTTCTAGTTGGGCTGCATTGAGTTCGATCTCCGAAGAAAAGGTAAAAGCTTGTTATGGCGTCTTGCCCTCTCGGGATTAGTGTTTCCATCATTATTATACTCTAATCCTGTTTACGTAAATTGTCGAGTTATCATATATGTTATATAATCTAGATCGATGTTGCGATGTAACCCTAATCGACTAGTCTCTGTTAATAGACAACAACCAATAGGGTTAGATATCATTGTCGACTTGGATTAATAACGTATCTGTTAATGACCAAAATTGATAAGTAAATTATCAGGTTTGGAGCTAAGGACGAAGCTAATTTGGACAGAATCGAGTTCTTCCAAAGACAGTGCGCGTCAAGTGCCGACCGAATCGGTTAAGGAGTTTGTCGCGGTAATTGAATTGGCTAAGGTGATTGTCGGCTACTACCAAATCGGACAAGGATAGCCGATGTAGCCCATTCCGATAAGGATAGTCGGTGTGGTTAATCCCAATGAAAAGACGTTGGAATTATCTTCGGATTCGGTTTGAAGAGCTTCATAGAGATTGCCATACATGGATAGAGTCCAGGAAAGGCAATTGTATCTATAAATTAGGATATTTTAAATAGTTTTCTTATAGATAATGTCGGTGAGAATTTGTTTTAGGCATATATCTGTAATTCGAGTTGTAATATATCGGTAGTGTGATCATATATGTTAAGCTTGTTATCGATTTGTTAGGTCATCTTAACACTTGATTGGTTCTTGTTTAATGTATTTAGTCTATCATGATATCTTAGTATAGAGTGGTATTGGAGTACTAGCCGATACACGTTAAACCTATGACATCGGCTATGCTATAAATATATATAATCTACATATTGGGTTACTTTTGAACATAAGTGGTTTATACTGTCTCGGTACGCTACCGATCTATCCCAATCACTTAGTTTAAACGTATCTTGATATATAGATTATGTATTATGAATATCCTCAGCTGATCGATTATGTTTAATTATCCTAGCCGATTCAGTGCATACCACATCGGCTTAAAACCAAACGATACGTCATCGGCCACCAGCCGACCGACTATCGTTTGTAGACTAATACTTGTTTCTTTGTTTCTTGTTGCTTGCAAGATCAAATCAACTGGCACGCCTACGAACCTAACAAGCAATACTTTGGACCTGCACTAGAGTAAAGCAAATTTGTCAGGCCAGTGAGCGGTTTTCCAAGTCAACTCCGGTACGATTTAGGATCAACATGCTTCTTTGGCATGCCCAATGGGACCTGAGTGCAAGTCAGACACAATGGTTGACATCAAGATCTCTGAGATCGATTAGGAAAACATCATCCCGGTCACATTGGAATAGCTGATGCCAGAGCAAAAGGCCGAGATTGAAGACATGATGAACAAGCTGCAGAGCCAATATCTGCATTCTTTTGCCCAAACTCGATCGAGCACTGTCGTCCAGAGGTACAACATACAACTGTCAGCCGATGACGAACCTGAGTCAAGCTCTGCTAAAGGTGCCAAGATTCAAGACATCAAGCAGGATGAGGGCCCAGAACTCAAAAATCTACATGACAGGATCGACTATGCTGTCCACCAGGCCTTGATCAACCAATCAGGGATCCTTGTTAACACTTTAAACAATATGATCAAGCACATGGTCGACTCCAAGATCTCTGAGTGTTAGTGATATGCCCTAGAGGCAACATGGAGATGTTGGATATCACGTCAATGTTTATGTATAAATGAATAAAGTGTTATTTAGTTCCATGAAATAGACATCTTGTATTGATCAATAAGTACGTGACTTATTTATGAGACTCTATATGTATGAATCTATTTCTAAACGATCCTTGATCATATGTCATATTGTTGGAACAAATATGATTCTAAGATCGGCATGTTTATTGATTGATGATCATGTCTCATAGATCATGGGTATGGAGATACCAAATCAATAAACATGGACACATGTGTTGGAGAACACATTGTTGGATAGACCCACCATGAGACACTACGGGAATCAATGTGCCATTAGTTGGTCTCGGGTAGTGTTGGTACAAAGTCCTTAAACTGAGATCACCATGGATTCCAACATGTGTAGTAGCCTACTTTGGGACTACCAAACGCTATTCCGTAAGCTGGGTAGTTATAAAGGTAGTTTTCGGGTTTGCTATGAAACATGGAGTGGGATGTGAGTGATCAAGATGGAATTTGCCCCTCCTTTGGAGAGATATCTCAGGCCCTCGAGGTAATGGATTATGGAAATGCATGGCCATGCTAAGTTGATTGAGGAGTCAATCAACGGATAGATAATCCAATACGGTTCGAGTGAATGGTTAAGCTATTGAAGGGATGGCACACATCTTGCCTATAGCTTAAGCTGGTATCGTGAGGCAAAGGGATTTGTGTACACATTACAGGTTCGAGCCGATATTATTCTTGTATACTATGGTGTCAATATGTGCTTGCTAGGCGCCTGTTGACGTGGCTGGGAGTTAGACTCGAGCCGACGATCGGCTAAGTTAGACTATAGCCGAAACCGAGTATACCTGAACCTACGGGTCGCACGCTTAAGGGGATAAGAACGGGCATTCGAGTTGGACTCGGATACGGCTCGATCGGATAGGGAGCCGATCGGATAGAGTCCTATGGGCTTACGATGTGTGGGCGGCCAACTCTATGAGATACGGATGAGATCCGATTCAAAATAGAGTCCTAATCGGCCACTAGTCCCGTCGGCCAACTCTATATAAAGGAGGGAGGGGTGGAGAGCTGCGGCATGTCAATTGCATCGCGTGCAACGAAGTCGTAGAGATCAATCTCCACGGAAACCCTCCCCACTTTCGAGCCAAACCCTAGCCTTGCATCGCGTGTTAGCACACGGGTGTACGGCGTTACGTCCCCGTACGTGTGGATACCGGTAGAGGCGCCGCTACGTTGCGCGCGTTGATCGGCTTCGGATCGCCTGCATTCGGAGCGATCGGCGTGGTGAAGCTTGGCTGCGGTCGGGCGCATCGGAGCGAGGCGTGAGAACGCGGCCGGACGACTCGAATCGGGCTGATTGGCGAATCGGCTGTCTCCGGGAATCGGCTACACGTTCGGATCGGATTGCCCCGATTGGCTATTCCGCTGCACTCTACTCCAATCGGTAACGATCTATCGGCCCTTACTTGCAAGTGTTCCTGGTTTGCGCGGTAAAAAGTTTTTGTTTTTGGCTAGCGTAGCCTCCGCGTAACCCTTAAGTGGTATCGAGCTAATCTTGCTTAGTTCGGGTTTTAGATTGGATCGAAACAAGTTTTGCGCACGGGTTGATTAGATCAATCGGTTTTACGGGACTGTTGAGGAGAGTTAATGGTAATTGCGTTCCTTGATAGTGTATCGGAACGGCGTAATGTGATTACGTCGAAGCAATTTCCATATAACTCGGTTTGAGTTGGGTTCGAGATAGCGTTCCTTGATAGTGTATCGGAACGGTATAATGTGATTATGCCGAAGCTATCTCGTAGTCCGATCTTGTTAGCGCCTCGCGCCTACGCAAACCATCTCCCTTGATAGTGTATCGGGACGGCATAATATGATTACGCCGATATGGTTTCCGTAAGCGATTTCATAGATTGGATCTATGAATTTCATAGATTGGACCGCCGTGTGCGTACCCCCTTATAGGTCGTCTCGATGTCGTAGCTCGCGATAAGTAGAAAACGTTTCTACGCCTAACTTGTTTTTGCGAGAGAATGCTTTGAGATGGTATGGCCCTATTGTATGTATGAGATGTATGAGATGCATGTGATGCATGTAATATTCTTTCATATGTGCAATCCGTAATATTCTTTCATACGTGCAATGCTTGTAGTATTCTTTCACGACTGCGAGTCGATGTAATCTTCAATTAGAGCTTCTATAGTAGTAGCTTAGTTTGAAGAAATCAAGCATTCGGCACTCGAAAGAACGGTGATGAAGATGGAGATCCTGTACACCGGCATGGAGATGGAGATCACCATGTGAAGGGGGCCATACTATTTCACTATATGCTATTCTTCTTGCTTTCATATGTGATATGTTTGTTTGATAGGATAGCATCTCTCGCAAAATTAAGTAGTAATGATGCCCTTCCAAATGTTGCACCCGTCACCGTTATGCTCGTCAATGGTGGGTCTCGCCAAAGCAGTGCCATTCTCTATCATAACACGAGGGGTATATGTCGACATATACATGCGGGAGCATTTGGTTTACTTAACAAGGCGATCAAAACAGTTTTGGGCCTTGGGGCATAGGTTGGCGCCGGGGCATGGAGATGCCACACCAAATGTGATTATCAAGGTGATTATCAAGAGATGTGATTATCAAGGTGTTGCTTCGATGTTACTAATTTTCTAGCAGTGATGCCAAAGCTCACTAGAAAATTAATTAACATGTGGATCTTGATCAATACGTAACCTAGAGGAAGGTGGAAAATACGTAATGGGAGTCTAATGTTAAATTGTTTAACAATAGACATAGCATAAACATTGTGCTAAACTTTGCTTTTTCGTTGTAGAATAAATGGCGGCTAATACTACACCCGGTACCTTTAATTTGCGATCTATTCTCGAAAAGGAAAAATTAAATGGAACAAACTTTATGGATTGGTATCGCAACTTGAGAATTGTTCTCAAGCAAGAGCGTAAGGAGTACATTCTTGAAGTACCCTATCCCGAGGATTTGCCAAATAATGCCACCGCAAGCGCACGGAGAGCTTATGAGAAGCACACTAATGATGCCCTAGATATAAGTTTGTCTCATGCTTGCTACAATGTCCCCGAGCTTCGAAGCAATATGAGAGCAGCGATGCTCACACTATTATTCGGGGACTGCGTGGCATGTTTGAGAACCAAGCTCGGGCCGAGAGGTTCAACACCTCAAAGTCCTTGTTTGCGTGCGAGCTTGTTGAGGGAATCCCGTCGATCCGCATGTGATAAAGATGATTGGCTATATCGAGAGTCCGGAAAAACTAGGTTTTCCCCTTAGCCAAGAGTTGGCTACCGATGTGATTCTCCGGTCGCTCCCTCCGAGCTTCGAGCCATTCATATTAAACTATCACATGAACAATATGGATATAACCTTGGCTGAATTGCATGGGATGCTAAAGACATGAGGAGAGTATCCGAGAAAACGATCATCATGTGATGATGATGCGAAGGAAAAGCACAAACCACTGTCAAGAAACTTTGCACTAAGAGGAAGTTAACTCCCGATGAGATCGCGAGTGCCTCCAATGCAAAGAAGGGCAAGAAGGGGTCGGCGACATCGGATGCCGTTTGCTTCTATTGCAAGGAGACAGGCCATTGGAAGAGGAACTGCAAGAAGTACATGGAGGATCTCAAAAAGAAGCAAAGTACGACTTGCTGGTATTAATGTTATAGACATTAATCTTGCTACTTCACCTACGACTCTTGGGTATTTGATACCGGATCGGTAGCTCATATTTGCAAATCGTTGCGGGGAATGAGAAGAAGTAGAGGATTGAGAAGGGGCGAGGTGAACTGCGCGTCGGCAATGGAGCAAGCGGTGCTACGTTGCTGTCGGCAGTACCACTTCATCTACCTTAGGATTAGTTTTGGAATTGAATAATTGTTATTGTGTTCCAACACTATGTCAAAACGTTATTTCCGCTTCATGTTTGCAAGCGGAAGGATATGATTTTAGATCAATGGACAATGGTTGTTCAATATATCTCGAGATATGTTCTATTTTCATGCTCCATTGATGAATGGATTATACGTTTTGAATCTTGAAGCGTCTCCCATCTATAACATTAATACGAAAGGCAACTCTCTAATGATATAAACCCCACGTTTATCCGGCATTGTCGCTTAGGCCATATAAATAAGAAACGCATGGAGAAGCTCCATAAGGATGGATTGCTTCACTCTTTTGATTTTGAATCATTTGAGACATGTGAGTCTTGTTTACTTGGTAAGATGAAAAGGCACCTTTCACGGGGCATAGTGAGAGAGCAAGTGACTTGTTGGCACTCATACATACCGATGTATGTGGACCAATGAGCTCAACGGCCGAGGTGGTTATCGGTACTTCATTACCTTTACCGATGACTATAGTAGATATGGTTATATCTACTTAATGAGGCATAAGTCCGAATCCTTTGAAAAGTTCAAAGAATTCCCGAATGAAGTACGAATCATTTAGGGAAAACAATCAAGTTTCTACGATCGGATCGTGGAGGGGAATACTTGAGCCAAGAGTTTCGTAATCATCGAAAGATTGTGGAATTGTTCCACGGTTGACTCCGCTGGGAACTCCACAATGGAACGGAGTGTCCGAACGGAGAAATCGCACCTTGTTGGACATGGTGCGGTCGATGATGAGCCAAAGTGACCTTCCGTTATCCTTCTAGGGATATGCTCTTGAAACAACTGCGCTCACACTAAATAGAGTTCCATCTAAGTCGGTTGAAAAGACACCATATGAGATATCGACAGGGCAACCCCTAGTTTGTCTTTTCTCAAAATTTGGGGATGTGAGGCTTATGTAAAACGTTTACAATCGACAAGCTCACACCCAAATCGACAAGTGCTTCTTTGTGGGATATCCTAAGGAAACTAAGGGATATTACTTTTATAATCGGGAACAAGGCAAAGTGTTTGTCGCCCGACACGGTGTCTTCTTGGAGAAAGAGTTTCTTTCAAGAAGGGTTAGTGGGAGCAGGGTGCATCTTGAAGAAGTTCAAGAAACACCGGAAAACGTTTCAGCGACCACGAGAACCACAACGGGAGGAGCAAAGTGTTGCGCCACCCGTTGTAGATACACCGCCCCACGGAGGTCGAAAGATCACGTCGTGCGCACGCAGTACAGTGCGGAACAACGTGATATATTGTTCTTGGACAACGATGAACCTAAGACCTATGAGGAAGCGATGGTGGGACCCGATTCCAACAAGTGGCTTGGAGCCATGAAATCCGAAATAGAATCCATGTACGACAATCAAGTTTGGAACTTGGTTGATCCACCGATGGTGTCAAAACCATTGAGTGTAAATGGGTTTTTAAGAAAAAGGCCGATATGGATGGAAATGTTCACATCTATAAGGCGCGATTGGTGGCGAAAGGTTTTAAACAGATTCAAGGAGTTGATTATGATGAAACCTTCTCGCCCGTCGCAATGCTTAAATCTATTCGGATTATCCTAGCGATTGCTGCATATTTCGATTATGAGATATGGCGAGATGGATGTCAAAACGGCTTTCCTAAATGAAACCTAAGCGAGGATGTATACATGATACAACCTCGGGGTTTTGTCGATCCAGAATCGCTGCAAAGCTATGCAAGCTACAGAAATCCATTTATGGATTGAAGCAAGCATCTCGGGGTTGGAATATTCGTTTTGATGAAGTAATCAAAGGGTTTGGTTTCATCAAAAACGAAGAAGAGGCATGTGTTTACAAAAGGTCGAGTGGGAGCGCAATTGTATTTCTAATCTTATATGTGGATGATATATTACCGATTGGAAATGATATCCCTATGCTAGAATCCGTCAAGTCTTCATTGAAAAATAGTTTTTCCATGAAAGACTTAGGGAGGCAACATACATATTGGCATTCGGATCTATAGAGATAGATCCAAGAGGCTAATTGGATTAAGCCAAAGTACATACATTGACAAGGTGTTGAAAAGGTTCAACATGCATGATTCCAAGAAAGGTTTCTTGCCCATGTCACATGGCATTAATCTTAGCAAGAATCGGTGTCCTCGGACACATGATGAGCGGAATAAGATGGGTATGGTTCCATATGCTTCGGCAATTGGATCCATTATGTATGCCATGCTTTGTACACGCCCGGATGTCTCGTACGCTTTGAGTGCTACGAGCAGATACCGTCGAGATCCAGTGAAGGTCACTGGATGCCGTAAAGAATATCCTTAAGTACTTGAGAAGAACTAAGGATATGTTCCTAGTCTATGGAGGTGAAGAAGAGCTCGTTGTAAGTGGTTACACCGATGCTAGCTTCCAAACGGACAAGGATGATTATAGATCGCAATGCGGGTTCGTGTTCTGCTCGAACGGAGG
The DNA here is from genome assembly GCA_019925245.2 of Oryza australiensis. Taxonomy (NCBI): domain Eukaryota; kingdom Viridiplantae; phylum Streptophyta; class Magnoliopsida; order Poales; family Poaceae; genus Oryza; species Oryza australiensis. The sequence goes on from JAIFGZ020000422.1 coordinate 416,899, forward strand.
CGCGATCAGTGGAAGAGTTCCAAGTAGGATACCGTTGCGATTCTACAACGGAGGCCGAGTACAATCCCGCTTCGGAAGCTGCAAGGGGCTGTTTGGATCAAGAAATTCGTTTGAGCTTGGTGTGATGACTAGTACGACGGTCCAATGTCTCTCTATTGTGATAATAGTGGAGCCATTGCGCAAGCCAAGGAGCCGAGGTCACATCGGAAGTCCAAACACATACTTCGGCGATATCATCTCATCCGCGAGATAGTGGACAGAGGTGATGTCAAGATATGCAAAGTGCACACGGATCTCAACATAGCCGATCCGCCGACAAAACCTCTCCTCACCGAAGCATGAGCCGCACACAAGAGCAATGGGTATTAGATACTTACATGATTGACTCTAGTGCAAGTGGGAGATTGTTAGTGATATGCCCTAGAGGCAACATGGAGATGTTGGATATCACGTCAATGTTTATGTATAAATGAATAAAGTGTTATTCAGTTCCATGAAATAGACATCTTGTATTGATCAATAAGTACGTGACTTATTTATGAGACTCTATATGTATGAATCTATTTCTAAACGATCCTCGATCATATGTCATATTGTTGGAACAAATATGATTCTAAGATCGGCATGTTTATTGATTGATGATCATGTCTCATAGATCATGGGTATGGAGATACCAAATCAATAAACATGGACACATGTGTTGGAGAACACATTGTTGGATAGACCCACCATGAGACACTACGGGAATCAATGTGCCATTAGTTGGTCTCGGTAGTGTTGGTACAAAGTAATTAAACCCGAGATCACCATGGATTCCAACATGTGTTGTAGCCTACTTTGGGACTACCAAACACTATTCCGCCGGGTAGTTATAAAGGTAGTTTTCGGGTTTGCTATGAAACATGGAGTGGGATGTGAGTGATCAAGATGGAATTTGCCCTTCCTTTGGAGAGATATCTCTGGGCCCCTAGAGGTAATGGATTATGGAAATGCAAGGCCATGCTAAGTTGATTGAGGAGTCAATCAACGGACGGATAATCCAATACGGTTCGAGTGAATGGTTAAGCTATTGAAGGGATGGCACACATCTTGCCTATAGCTTAACCGGTATCGTGAGGCAAAGGGATTTGTGTACATATTACAGGTTCGAGCCGATATTATTATTGTATACTATGGTGTCAATATGTGCTTGCTAGGCGCCGCTGTTGACAGTCGGCTGAGTTAGACTCGAGCCGACGATCGGCTAAGTTAGACTATAGCCGAAACCGAGTATACCTGAACCTACGGTGGTCGCACGCTTAAGGGGATAAGAACAGGCATTCGAGTTGGACTCGGATACGGCTCGATCGGATAGGGATCCGATCGGATAGAGTCCTATGGGCTTACGACGTGTGGGCGGCCAACTCTATGAGATACGGATGAGATCCGATTCAAAATAGAGTCCTAATCGGCCACTAGTCCCGTCGGCCAACTCTATATAAAGGAGGGAGGGGTGGAGAGCTACGGCATGTCAATTGCATCGCGTGCAACGAAGTCGTCGAGATCAATCCCCACGGAAACCCTCCCCACTTTCGAGCCAAACCCTAGCCTTGCATCGCGTGCTAGCACACGGGTGTACGACGTTATGTCCCCGACATGTGGATACCGGTAGAGGTGCGCTACGTTGCGGCCGTTGATCGGCTTCGGATCGGCTGCAATCGGAGCGATCGGCTGTGGTGGAATCGGCTACGGTCGGGCGCATCGGAGCGAGGCGCGAGAACGCGGCCGGACGACTCGAATCGGGCGATTGGCGAATCGGTGTCTCCGGGAATCGGCTACACTGTTCCGGATCGGATTGCCCCGATTGGCTATTCCGCTGCACTCTACTCCAATCGGTAACGATCTATCGGCCCTTACTTGCAAGTGTTCCTGGTTTGCGCGGTAAAAAGTTTTTGTTTTCGGCTAGCGTAGCCTCCGCGTAACCCTTCACTGAGCACCATGCCAAGGGCCCAATTTTCCTTCCTGATGGAAAATTCCCACCATACAGGACCTTTGTCACCGACGGGTTGCAGACTGCCACTGCCATACCCCCAAAACAGCCGATGGTAGCTACATCGGCTCCTATCAAGCCGATTGCGTCATCATCGGCTCAAAAACAGCTCGAATTCAGTCCTATACTTCTGACTAGGCCGCAGCCTTAGCACACAGGACATGGTGTCCCTCAAGTCACTCCGGAGCAGATTGCGGCCCTGTTCAACACGAGTCGGCCACTAGTCGAGTCGATTCCACGAGTGCCCAATTTGCAGCAACACCCTGTCGGTCCTCAACTCATTCACGATCAGGCAGCTCACGGGGTGCATCAATCTCCTCAGCATCACATGCGGGGACAATTTTCATTCACAGTATGAGCCTCATTCACCCCAGATGCAGTATCGGCATGCACTAGTTCAATTCGATCAATTCAAGCCGATACAGCAGCAGGTGTAAGGAGCACAGCAACAGAAACCTTGGGCAGATATGATCGCAGATGTTATGAGGGAACAATTTGGCCTCAAGCCCAAGGACACTGGCAACATGTATCGGTACCCTTATCCAGAATATTTTGAGAGGGTTCCACTACCTAGCCGATAGAAGGTGCCAAACTTCTCCATGTTCTCAGGGCAAGACAATGTTTCTACATATGAACACGTTCGCCGATTTTTAGCCCAATGTGGTGAGGCATTGGCTACTGACGCCCTAAGGGTTAGGCTATTCTCTCTTTCTCTCTCTGGATCGGCTTTCACCTAGTTTTCATCCCTACCTTACAACTCTGTGCAAAGTTGGGCTGATCTACAACGGTGTTCATGGAATGAAACTGTCTGATTTGATAGCTATTAGGCAGAAACATGACAAATCTGTTCAGGACTACATTCAACAATTCAGAGACATGAGGAACAGATGTTACAGCTTGGTTCTGTCCGATTCATAGCTTGCCGATCTCGCTTTTCAGGGCCTTCTGACACCGATAAGGGAAAGGTTTTCGGCTCAAGACTTTGAGAATTTAGCTCACTTGGCCCAGAAAAATTCAGCACATGAACAAAGATTCCATGAGGCCAAGAAAGCTCTCAAGAAGATTAACCATGTTGCATATTCTTCAAAATCGAGGAAGATAGCGACTCCAAAGTGGCAATAGCCGATTGGGCTAGGAACAAAAGGTTATCACCTGCCAATCGGTCAAGAATTAGTCCAGACAAGAAAAATATGATTTTGACATCACTAAGGCCGACAAAATTTTTGATCTGCTACTTCGGGAGAAGCAAATTCAGCTGCTAGCCGGGCACGTGATCCCATCAGTGAGGAGCTCAAAAAGAGAAAGTACTACAAATGGTACAACATTGGATCTCATAGCACAAACGACTGCAAGGTGTTTCGACAACAGATTCAATCGGCTATAAAGGCGGGAAAAAAATTAAATTTGAAGACCCGAAGAAGCCGATGAAGGTTGATGGAAAACCTTTCCCTGTTAACGTGGTTCATAACAATGGCAGGCCAGCCGACAGAGAGCCGCCGAAGATGGATAGCTTAGTCAAATTCATGAAGAATTTCATGGAGAGGGAATCACCGTCTTCTGCCAAGGTCATTAAAAAATATCGGCATCCCAAGTACCATAGAAGACATGACCGGCAGGAAGAGGATGACAGTTTTGATCCTCATTGGGGCTGTGAATTTTTCCGATTTTGCTGGAATGAGGTGATGAGGCTGCCATCGATTGAGGATTGTCCAGCTTGCATCGATCGTAGTGCCGACTATGCTGGGGAGTCTAGTCGATCATGTTTTGAGGAAAATCGGCTGCCACAGAAGAAACTCCTTGTTCACCAAAGGCTGGGTCCGATTCATCAATATTTTTTCCAAGATGATGATAATGAAGATGAAGACAAGGGCATGAACCCACAGTGGTGCCCCTCCAATACTTTCACAAAGACCCAAAAAAGGAGGATGCAATGGATGAAGAGCAGGGGTCAGCTGCAAGAGGTGCGAGCCGAAATCGACCATTGGCTGAAGAAGAAGAGGAAACAAGAGCGCCCAAGGAAAGAGTGGCATGTGAAGAACAAGATTGCTTCAGCCGATGAAGCTCAAGCCAACAAGGCAAAAAGATTGGCCAAGGAAAAGCTGTGGCCTCCGCATCGGTCAACATTGTCATTGTGTTGCCAGCCAAGTATGAAGCAGCTCAGGCCGATGCAGATGTGGTTGAGGAGTCCTTGGCCAAGTTAGTTTTGTCCCCAGAGCAAGCCATTTTTGAAATACCAGAGGGGACACGGCATCGACATCTTAAGCCACTTTACGTCAAAGTATTTGTCAATGGCAAGCCAATGTCCAAGATGTTGGTCGATGGAGGAGGTGTTGTGAACCTGATGCCCTATGCTACATTCAAAAAATTGGGCAAGAGTTCCAATGACCTCATCAAGACCAACATGATCATAAAGACTTTGGAGACAATCTGTCGGAGACCAAAGGGGTTTTGAATGTGGAGCTGACAATCGGTAGAAAGACTGTGCCTACAACCTTCTTTGTCATCGATGGGAAAGGATCATATAGCCTATTGCTGGGAAGGGACTGGATCCATGCCAATTGTTGCATCCCTTCTACCATGCACCAGAGTTTAATCCAATGGCAAGGCGACAAAGTTGAAATTGTGCAAGCCGACAGGTCAGTAAACATTGCCAATGCTGACTTAACCCTTTGGGATTGATTGCTTGTTCGGCAGGGTTTGGGAAGCCAATTATCTAATGTTTCCGATTATGAAATACAGCCAATCAGAGATGAAGAGCCCCAACTGCTGATTTGAGGGTGTTGTGGAGGGGTCAAGCGTCTACACAAAGGACACTGTAGATGATCTCGGTGGCAAGCTAGGACAAGGCCTCATGTCGGCCGACGACTTAGAAGAAGTCGATATAGGCTCAGGAGACAGGCCTAGGCTAATATTCATTAGTAAAAATTTGTCTTCTTAATTTAGAACTAAGCTTATAGAACTTTGAAAGGAATACAAAGATTGTTTTGCTTGGGAGTATTTTGAGATGTCGGGACTTAGCCGATCGATTGTCGAACATCGGCTCCCAATCAAACCCACACATCGGCTGTTTAAGCAAGCACTTAGAAGGTTCAAAGCCAATATGTATGATGCTATCAAGGCCAAAATTACTCGTTTATATGATGTTGGTTTCATCCGGCCTTGCCGATACGCTAAATGGGTTTCCAACATAGTTCCAGTAATCAAGAAGAACGACAAACTTAGGGTATGCATCGACTTTCGAGATATGAACAAAGCCACCCCTAAGGATGAATACCCAATGCTGATTGCCGATTTGTTCGTTGATGCTGCTTCAGGGCACAAAATCATAAGTTTTATGGATGGCAATGCAGCATACAATCAAATTTTCATGGTAGAGAAAGACATCCACAAGACTGCTTTTAGATGTCCTGGTGCAATCGGCTTGTACGAGTGGGTTGTAATTACCTTTGGTCTGAAAAACGCTGGAGCCACGTATTAGAGGGCCATGAATTACATTTTTCATGATTTATTCGGCTTATGGTTGAGATCTACATTGATGACGTGGTTGTGATGTCGAAAGAAGTCGATGACCATACAGCCGATTTAAGAAAAGTTCTTGAAAGAACTAGGAAATATGGCCTGAAGATGAATCCCACTTTTGATGAGAAAATTCCCATGCACTGGCGTGAGAGATTTGCTTAACTCTAGTGCAGGTCGAAATTATTGTTTCAAGGTTCGTAGGCATACCAGTTGATTTGATCCTGCAATCAAAAAGAAACAATAGAATGTATTAGCTTGCAAACGATAGCCGATCGGCTGGTGGCCGGTGACATATCGTCTAGTGTTAAGTCGATGCGGTATGCACTGAATCGGCTGAGATAATTAAATCTAATTGATCGTCTCAAGATATTAATGATACATAATCTAGATATCAAAACATGTTTATACTAAATGATTGCGATAGATCGGTAGTGTACCGAGACAGTATAAAGCACTTCAATCTAAAAGTGCTCCAAAATACAGATTATATATATATCAATCATAGCCGATGTCATGGATTTAATGTGTATCAGCTAATACTCCGATACTACTTTATGCTAAGATATCACTACTAACCAAATATATTAAACGAGGATCGATCATACACTAAGATGACTTAACAGATCACAGACTTATATATTTAATTATAGAGAGATCTTAATATAAAGGGCAGATTTAACATATCAAGTAAATATAAAACATACAAGATATTTAAAACAGGCAAGATCAGCTAAAACTCCGATACTATCTCTAATAATGATCATAAAACAAGATAGATCTATTATGATTCTAAAAGCGATTTAATAGATCAAACCTAACCGATGCGGCATTAAGTACCAAAAGAAGCATAGGATCTATACGAGTCTATGAGCATATTTTAAGATGGTAGATATACTATATAATCTAGATTAACATTGAATCTAAACTTACCGGCTATCATGTAGCAATTAATGCTAGCCGATTAGGGTTTAGAACACGATATCGATCTACATTATATAGCATATATGATAACTATGCAGATTACGAAGACAGGATTAGAGTATCGTCACGATGGAAGCACTAATCTTGATAACGCAAGCCGCTGTGACAAGAATTACCTTTACGCTAGAGATCAAACGATGCAGCCCAACTAGAAGCAAGAACTCGTCGAAACTATTAAAGGAAAAGGTGGCGATGCGCGAGATTGTATTGATTGTTTGATTGGTTCCTTCAAAATTACATGGTCTTGGGTCAAATTTATACTCAATTACAAATAGAGTCCTTGTAGGACACGACTCTTATCTCTAACTACTATTTAAAATACGACAAATATCTGGGACAGGGTCCCCTGACGTGATTCTCAAGGAAACTATAGAAAATATTATAAATTAAAGATACAGTTGCATTTTCAGGACTTTATCCATATATGGCAATATCTCTGAAGCACTGGAAACCGAATACGACAATGATCTTCATGCCCTTCCTCTGGAATCGGTCATCTTTGTTATTCTAGATGGAATCGGCTATGCCAGATATCCTCATCTGACTCGGTCTCAGCCGATTGACCCCTCAGCCGATTCAAACTCAGCCGACGCGCACTCTGTTTTCGGGAATCACGCACTCCAATTCCGCTTCGACTGTAGCTTCAAACCCGGGGATTTGGCTTACCAAATTTGGTCTTTAATACATGCCCCCCAAGTCTGCCATATTGACAATGTTGTAGATTTTGTGCGATTCTATCCTTCGAGAAAACCTAGAGCATTGTTGTTTCGGCCGTTATCGCACCTCCTTAAATAACGCCCAAGTGCACCGAAAAACTTATGTCATTACCTGTGCACTCAACACCCTCAGCCAGAAAATCCCCAAAATCTCTCCTGCGATCTCCTCAGAGCTCCCAACAAGCTTGCAGCGGTTCTCCCTTTCAGCGATGAGTTCGTGTCCTCCAATGGCATCCTCAACTGCTCCTTCCGACGCCCCATCGGCCGAGTTCGATGAGGTAAATCCTATCGGCTGAATCCCTTTTCTTTTTTGCTCATAGCCATAGATTTGTGTTCTTGGCTTCTAAAACTTGTTTTCTGTCCCCATTTTGCTTAACAACGATAGGTACTTTGGCCTATCGGCAACATAGATCCCATCGAAGTTATTAATGCAAAAACCAATAGGATGCCCTATAGGATTTCAAACCCTAGCACAGTACATTGGAACAGAACTTTCAAGTCTTGGCCCTCAACGATCAAATCTTGGCCAACTTGGTACCAAAGGATGGGTGCCAGCAAGCAGACCCATTGGGAAGAAGTAGGCATAGCTCAGTGCCTAGCTCTTACCATAGCGGATCAGCCAAAGGATGAGCCCCTTATGTCAGCTGCCACATATTTCTGGAACAATACATTCAATGCCTTCCTTTTCCAGCAAGGGCCCATGACCCCAACTTTAATTGATATATTCATGATAATTGGGCTGGACATCATGTCATTGGTTAACCCTAACCGACTTGACGACAAGTGCCAATATTCCTTCAAAACAAGAGCCATTGGGGGTTGGAACGGCTACATTTCCCAAAACATGGGCACTAGATCGGTTAGCCCCAGAGAACACACTGCATTCTTGACGATGTGGCTAGGGAAATATGTCTTCTGTGGTTCCAGCTATGGCCCCACAGCTAACTGGCAGCTCATAGCCTAAGCCCTAGTAGCCAAGGAACAAATCCCCTTAAGGAAATTTCTATTGGGCTATCTGTACCAAACACTGAACCAAGCATCAGCTAAGATTGCCATCAACTCAACCATCGGAACTGGAGGACCTTGGTGGTTTTTGCAGCTATGGTTAGTCCTCCTGACAAAAAGGATTGTTGGCCGACCAAATATGTCTGATGCCGAATTCCCAAGGGTAGAACCGATCATGAATGATGACAGCGAAGAAGCTACACGTAGGTGTATGTCTTTTGGTGAAGCCGCTTCTGTTCACCCTAGGTCCAAGTTATCGAGCCAACTTGTCACAACCCGATTTTCGTTCGAGATTAAAAATCATTTAATAAATAATTTCCTAGAAAATAAAAAAAATGAAAAAGCATTGTAATCAAGTGAAACTATTAAGAAAAATAAATTTTACTTTAAAAATCATGGCTGCAAATATTTGTGAAATATTCTCCATGTCCTAAAATACTCTCTGAAATATTCCGTGAAATTTTGGAGCTCCAGAAATAATTCAAATAATACAAAGAGCATTAAAGTAATTATTTAAATAAATAAATTAATCATTAAATGATCGTAGATATTTTTATTAAATACTTTGGGTGTTCATCTATTTTTAGGAGTTTTCCTGGAATTACTTGAGCACTGGAAGTATTTATATAAATAAAATATCATTTAGGGATTAATTTAAAAGAAAAACAAATTTAAAATCCCATTTTTGTCCGGGCGGAAACAACCCAAAAAGTCTGCCTTGCCCCCTTGTGGCCCAGACTGGCCAATGCCGCCTCCCTCTCTCCTCCCTTGGCTCGGCCCAGCTACGGCCCGGCTCCTTCCCGAGCGCGTGAAAAAAGTCCACATCGCTCCCTCTCTCTCTGTCCCTCGCTGACATGCGGGCCTCTCTTGTCAACCCCTGTCCTCTCTCCCCAAACCGTCGACAGGTGGGCCCTACCTGTCGAGGCCGTCCCCTTCCTCCCGCCCGCGTTCTTCGGCCGTCGTCGCCCGTTTTCCCCGCACTCCGTGCGCACTCCCACCCGTCGCCGCAGGCACAAATCGACCGAACGACCGATTCGATTTTTCCCGGCCGCTCGCCGAACTACCTCCACCGCAAAATCCACCGCAACCCGGCCAAGACCGAGCGTCTCAGCGCTATAAGAACCTGCCCCGAGTTTTCCTCTCCATTTTCCCTCCGCCGCCTGAGCTCCCCGTAAACCGTAGCGCCCTCCCCGCGGTTCCCCACGCTTCGCCGCTCACCGCCACTTTCCGGTTGTGCGCCGTCGCCACTCCGAGCATCGCCGCCGCACACCAAGGCCACCGCCGCATCACCTGTGCCACATCGAACCCCGACCGCCATCTCATGTCCTGGGGACGTCGCCGGCGCCGTCCAGTCTCGCCTCCGGCCGCCGCCCCCCGGTTGCCTCGTCGCTTCCCGAGCCAAACCACCCCTCTCTCCGGCTCCACAGCGCCTCTCTGCCCTTGGCATCCCCTCCGCCGCCCTCGAAAGCCGCCGCCCGCAACGCCGTGACGCCTTGCGCCCGAGCGCTGGTTGCCATCTTCGCTCGCCGCCGCTGCCACGTGCCGTTTCGTCCCTGTGCTAAGGCCCCTTCCTCTATCGCGCGGATCCGTCACCCTCCACCGCTCGCCGCTGCGCCAATGGCCGCCGTCGGCGATCATCGGGGCGTGCGCGTCATCACCGTGCTGCCCGGCCGGCCGGCGGCAGTTGCCACCGCTCCTTTGATCCTTCGCCGCCCGATCTGTCTCGGGATAGATCGGGGCCATCCACCCGGCTGCCTGCGTGGCCGCCGTGTGATGGTTGCATGGCTACCGCGTCGGCGCCACGTGGTGCGCCCTCCCGTGGACCGGTCCCCATGGACCGAGTCCACCGTGAACCCCGTGCGCCACTCCTGATGTCAGCCCTCGGCTGCTGACATCAGCCCTCACTTGCATCAGCATTCAATTTGCTGACGTCATCCCGCATCGTGCCGCTAATGTCAGCCCTTGTTTTGCTAACGTCATCCCGAGCCTTTTCCTTTGTAAAAATTAAATATTGCGCAATAAATCATTTTAATTTCTATAACTCATTTAAATGGTCCAAAACTTCTAAAATTCATATCTAATTCATATGAACTCCAAATTTGGCCATTCAAATTGCAAAATTCATCTAAAATTAAGCTCTACATGTTTGTTAACTTGTTATGTACTGCTATTTGGTTTTTATTAGGGTTTTTCCTTGTTTTGCGTGACAAGATGTAGATTCCGTCATTTCTGGAATTCACGCTTGCGAGGAAAATAGCCCAGAAGTCTGTTTGACGAAGCAAGGCAAGTCACACTTCCCGTGAAGCATATTGATCCTATTTTTATAAATGTTTTACGTTTGCATGTAAAATTGCATTGCTTTGCTAATTACATGAGATGATGGAATACCTATCTGCTTATTTGTGCCTCATTTACTTGATATCGATCCTTTGTTAAACTTGGGTGATAATTTGACTAGCTTTAGTCACTAATGTTTATTTTAGCTAGGGTAGTATGCTTAGCCATGCTTAATTACCACTAGCTCACTAAATGGGATAATTACACTATATATTCTAGTCTTTGATGAGCTGCAAGCTCGATACATCTGGCCATGTCTTATTGGTCATAATTATCTCAACTAAAATATGACTTAATGGTGGGCTGTGGGTGCATCCTTTTGGTGGTCGCACCCATGGCAATTAAGGAACGGTTCATGGGAAACCCTGAAAGAATTACCATGCAAACCACAAGCCATAATGGGCAACGGCTGGATCCATAGTATAGTTTCTTATAGCTGATGTACCCTAGAGAGGGTGAGCGTGATGGAGTTCGGGCGGACCCTGTGACGGTCTGTTCGGCTGTTGGATTCACCGTGGCATGAGAGGGGGCTGCCCGCTGCCCTGTGGGGACTGGGGACGAAACCTTGGTGTGGTATCGCCTGGTTAGGGGAAGTTACGCGAATGGTCTTGTCATGATTTTCCCCTTTGCAGTATCACGGCGATACTTTGGGGCATGGTAACATGTGTGGAATCGTGTCTTGTGGGTACAGTTGTACACCTCTAACCAGAGTAAAACTATTCGAATAGTCGTGCCCGCGGTTATGGTCAATTGACCAGATTCACTATGATTGGTCTCACTACTGAATAATTTGATTTAATGGAACTTGTTTAGTTCGGGTGGAATGGTTGGGCCTGTTCAACATGGCGATAACGTTGTTCATTGGAAGATTAATATTGCCTTAATTACTCAATTGTTTTACCGTTTTTAAAAAATTAAATATTTGTACACCGCATTTGTGCAAAAATAGCCCAAGCCACTCTTGTTTCCCCTTGCACGTCTGCTTTTTACGGTGTGGCTTGTTGAGTACTGTGGTTGTAATCACCCTTGCAATTGTTCCCCCTTTCAAAAATGTAGTGCTTTTGAGCTGAAGAAGGAGTAGAAGACCATGGTTCAGACCCCAACTGAGTTTGCTTGTGGAGTGGAGCTGAAGCCCCGCTAGTGTCGTCTTTTCCGCATCTGTTTTTGGGTGTGTGGACTAAGAGCCTCTTCTGTAAGTATTTTATTTTATGCTTTATTTTATGTTTGGATCTATGTATTAATTTGTCATTTTGTGTACCCTGGTTGATTCCTGGACAGGGATTTAATATGCAAAATAGTATAGAAATTTGGCTAAATTTCCGGGCGTGACACAACTCCTAGCCGATTGGTTCACTTTGTTTTATGATGGATTTGCAAAGAGCAATCGGATTTGGTTCTTCTATTCAGGCTGCCCAGAATTTGAACTTCCCTCAAACTTCAACCTTGATGAGATCAATTCTGAAGAATTCGAAAAACCAAGAGAAATTATCACCACTGCCATCACTCCTTGCAAATTACCAATCGGCATAAACCAAGGCATAAATGTCTCCAAATCCTACGAATTCTATCACCCAGCATCGACTGCGAGACAAATTGGATTAGGACAATTGCTGATTGGCTTGTATTTTACCGATAAGATCGAAACAAGGGGTGAGATCACTTCAAGACTGATGATGGATTCGCTGATGAACATAGAGGGCCCGCCTCTTGGCAGCATAGGTGTGGAGATTGTGGCAATCGGATACCCTCATGGCAAGCTTGTCCGACTGGTAATAGGGGTAGGTTACGCCTATTAATTATGTAAACTGGCTGACTTGGGTGTTACGTTGCCGATCAGATAAGGCAACAGCTCATAGTCATAACTTGGTACGATTGAGGAAACCGACTTAGAGTATGATAGGATTTCCGACTTGTAAGCTCGTTCCCCAAGACTATATAAGGGGGGTAAGGGGCGTCCCTTGAGGGATAGGCAAGACAAGAGCAACAGATCTTGAGATCAATAAACACTCGGTGGATCGAATCCCCGAAACAGGAGTAGGGTATTACCTCACGAGAGGGCCTGAACCTATCTAAAACTTTTTTTCCACTTAACCCATTGTGCTTGCGTTCTTGACTGCACCCCCAAATTTCTATTGCCAAAACCAAGTTTCGACAGTTGGCGCGCTAGTTAGGGGCCCACGCGTCAAGAATTCTTCTTCAATCTCGCCGGCAAGCGCGATGAGATCTTCACCAGGCATCGACGACTTCGCTGCCAAAGGATTGAACAACCTCTCCTTCCCCGACTTAGATTCGGACCAGTCGGGAGGGGGAACCCGCTCGGTACCGTTCGGGTTACCGAACAACGCCGAGATCTACGACAAAGTTCTCACACCCAAGTTGGATTCAATCCACTCGGAAGGAGGAATCCACTCGGCGCCGTTCGGACTACCAAACGCCGCTGAGATCTACAGCCACCTTATCACATCCCCATCGGAATTGATCCACTCGGGAGGAGAAACCCTCTCGGCACTGTTTGGGTTACCAAACGCCGCTGAGACCTATTGCAACCTCCTTTCTTCTGAGTCGAAATCAACTCACTCGGAAGAACCGCCGTCATCAAGCTACAACCCGGATTGGAACGATCTAGATTCGAGTGATCCGGGCTCAAGGGAAGTCACCGTCATCCTCCAACCATTCGGATCATGCGCATCCACGGAGCTCGACGAGTACCTCAGCTCTTCAGACTTCGATGACCTCTACGGCATCTCCACGGATGAGGCTAACGACTCTGACTTTGACAAGGACTACGATCCTAGGTGCTTCAACGTTCTCATGGCTGAGGTGCCCAAGTTTGACTCGGCCATGGCCCGCAGGATCGCTGAAGAAGGACAAGCCAGGCTTGAGCAGAAGCGCAAGCTGGCAGAAGATGAAAATAGGTGTAAGGAGAAAGCCGACAGAAGAAAGCGAGACCTGACGGCGACTTGGCGATCTGCTCGTGAGGCCATACTTCAGACGCGAGTCGACAACACAACATCTTCATGACGCCTCAATACAACGCCGTTGCTGCCCTCACCCTCCTCGACACTATTATCGAGATGGCACCCGCCACGATAACACCAATCCTAGACAAGATCAAGACCATCATAGCGGCTAGAGCCAACTGCTCTCCCTCCACCTCAGCACGAAGGCCGACTGAGTCCGTGGCAGAAACGCTCGACAGAAGCCGACTTTCGCCGCTGCGGTCGAAGGATTACAGGAGGCCCGAACAAGCTCGGACGGCCACTAGGTCAAGAGACCCCCGTCATGATGCCACACGGAAGCATCAAGAGCAATCGGTCAGCTCCCGCGAAAAGCGGCATGGACGACCACCCGTCCACGACCGGGTTTGCCGCAGCAACAACTCCGACTACCGAAGCAGCCTACAAAGGACCCTGCCGAGTGATTTGCGGGAAGTCCTCGACCGGCGCTACCAAGAGTGAGAGCAACGCTCCCATGAAGATCGAAGGAGATCGCCCGACAGCAACGACGACGCAGTACCTGCGTTCACTCAAGACCTGCGCCGAGTGCATTGGCCGAGTGGTTTTAAGCCGACAGGAATCAAGAAGTACGACGGATAGACCGAACCCGAGTCGTGGCTGACCGTGTACACCCTCGCCATCCGCGCAGCAGGAGGAGACAACAAGGCCATGGCTAATTACTTGCCTGTCGCCCTCGCCAACTCAGCCAGGAACTGGCTTACGAGCTTGCCAAGAGGCTCAATTGGCTCGTGGAGTGAGCTCCGAGACCACTTCATCGCCAATTTCCAGGGCACTTTGATCTCTTTGATCTCTAACAACATCATCCAGAAGCCAGACGAGCCACTGAAGGACTACATCCGACGCTTCTCGGAAAAACACAACAAGATCCCCAACATCACCGACGATATCATAATCGTCGCCTTCCAGAAGGGAGTTCGTGATGAGTTGCTGATTGGGAAGTTTGGGCTCAAGCCACCAAGGATGGTAAAGCAGATGTTCGAGACGGCGAACTCCTACGCCAAATCCAACGACGCAATCAAGGCGTCGCGGCAAGATCGGCACGACAAAAGAGACGACAAGCAGTCGGGAGGAAGCCGGCATCCTAAGAAGGATAACGGCAACAACAATCAGGGCCAGAAAGATCGCAGGACCTGGTCGCAACAACGTCCAACTCTCAACGCCGTCCCTGGGTCACTGCCTACGACATGATCATGAACGCTCAGTGCATGCATCATCCAAATCACAAGTATGCGGCCAAGGATTGCTTTATCTACAAGCAGTTTGCCGAACAATACGTGGCACAGCTGAACCAGAAGTCGACTGATGAAGTCGGCCCATCGGGAACCAACAAGAACTACCTGACTGGAAATTCAGAACCTTTCCAAGACCCCGTGGGCGAGCTGAATCACATCTTCGGAGGGCCGCAAGCTTATGAGTCCAAGAGGAAGCAAAAGCTGACCGACCGTGAGGTTAACGCGGCACAACCCAAAGTCCCACAATACCTACGGTGGTCGGAGGTGGCCATCACGTTTAACTGCTCGGATCATCCCGACCGAGTGGTTCACCTAGGGCGGTATCCCCTGGTACTAGACCAGGTGGTTCGAAAAATCAAGCTGAAGTGCGTCCTCATTGATGGGGGCAGCGCCCTCAATATTCTGTTCGCCAAGACCCTGGACGAGATGCAGATTCCAAGATCCGAGCTGAAGGCAAGCTCAGCCCCCTTCCACGGAGTTATCCCAGGGCTGTCATCTACGCCACTCGGGCACATCGCCCTTCCAGTCACCTTCGAGGTGGCCGACTTCGAGACAGCCTACCATGCAATCATTGGAAGGCCTGCGCTCGCCAAGTTCATGGCGATACCACACTACACCTACCTCTACATGAAGATGCCCGGCCTCAACGGCGTCATCACCCTACGCAGCGACGTCAAACAAGCCTTTACCTGCGACAAGGAAAGCTGCGACATGGCCCAATCTCGTGTGAGACCACGTGGCCAGGAAGAAATCCGACTGGCTGCATCAACATCTGAAGAGGGTGAAATCCCCCGAAAAAGATAGCCAAGTCGGGACAAGGCGATGCCAAAACGAAGAAAATCTCCCTTGATCCATTGGATCCTTCCAAAACTGCTGTAATCGGCGCTGAGCTAGATCCTAAATAGGAAAGCGCGCTCATCACCTTCCACCAAAATAATAAAGATGTTTTTGCTTGGAAACCATCTGATATGCCTGGAATTCCTAGGGAGGTGATCGAGCACTCTTTGCACGTCAAAGATGACGCGAAACCCATCAAACAACGATTATGCCATTTTGCTCAGGATCGCAAAGATGCCATCAAGGAAAAACTCACAAAGCTCTTAGCCACTGGTTTCATCAAAGAAGTCCTCCATCCCGACTGGTTGGCTAACCTGGTCCTGGTCCGGAAGAAGACAGGGCAATGGCGCATGTGTGTCGACTACACCGATCTCAACAATGCCTGCCCTAAAGATCCATTCGGATTACCTCGAATCGACCAAGTCGTGGACTCAATAGCTGGCTGCCAGCTTTTGAGTTTCCTGGACTATTACTCGGGCTACCACCAGATCAGCTTGAAGGAATCCAACTGCCTGAAAACATCGTTCATCACGCCGTTTGGAGCTTACTGCTACATCATGATACCCTTCGGTCTGAAGAACGCCGGAGCCACATACCAGCGTATGATCCAAAGATGCTTTCAGATGCAGATCAGGAAAAACGTGGAAGCTTACGTCGACAATGTCGTCATCAAGACCAAGCAGAAGGAAGACCTGATTGCCGACTTAGAAGAAACCTTCGCAAACATTCGGGCCTTCAGAATGAAGTTGAACCCGGAGAAGTGCACGTTCGGCGTACCATTAGGCAAACTGCTCAGCTTCATGGTGTCCCATCGCGGCATTGAAGCTAACCCAGAGAAAATCAATGCCATTTTAAATATGAAGCCCCCGAGTAAGCAGAAAGATGTCTAGAAGCTCACTGGCTGCATGGCGGCGCTAAGCCGATTCATCTCCAGACTCGGCGAGCGAGGCATGCCTTTCTTCAAGTTACTGAAGAAAACCGACGACTTCCAGTGGACTACGAAAGCCCACAAGGCCTTTGAAGATTTAAGAATTTCTCACGACACCGCCCGTCCTAGCCTCACCTCAACCTCAGGAACCCTTGCTACTGTATGTCTCAGCAACTCACCAAGTGGTCAACACAGTTCTCGTCGTTGAGCGCGAGGAAGAAGGACGTGTCCAGAAGATTCAAAGGCCAATCTACTTTGTTAGCGAAGTGCTGGCAGGAGCCAAAATTCGCTACCCCCAGGTACAAAAATTGCTATATGGTGTTCTGATAACCGCAAGGAAATTGGCGCACTATTTTCAGGGTCACTCGGTCACTGTCGTCACTTCCTTTCCACTCGGCGACGTCATCCACAACCGGGAGGCGACTGGGCGCATCGCAAAGTGGACCCTGGAGCTAATGCCGCTGGACTTAACTTTCAAGGCGTGGACGTCTATAAAGTCACAAGCCCTGGCGGACTTCCTGGCCGAGTGGACCGAGCAACAAGATGACGTACCTAGGGAAGACCTAAAATACTGGACCATGGACTTTGACGGATCCAAGAGGATCACTGGCTTGGGAGCGGGAGTCGTCCTGATCTCCCCGACTGGGGAAAGGCTAAGATATGTTCTTCACCTTCACTTCTCCGCCTCACACAACGTCGCCGAGTACGAAGCCCTGCTGCATGGCCTGCTACTTGCTGTTTCACTCGGGATACGACAGTTGGTCGTGAAAGGAGATTGCCAGCTGGTTGTCAACCAAGTGATGAAAGACTGGTCCTGTTTAAATGACACCATGGAAGCCTATCGGCAAGAAGTTCACAAACATGAAGACAGGTTTGACGGACTAGAGCTATCCCATGTCTTGAGACATAACACTGAGGCAGCTGATGAGTTGGCACAATTCGGGTCCAAGCGAGAAGCTGCTCCAACAGACGCTTTCATAGAGCATCTCTATGAGCCGATCGTTGCAACAAAACCAACTCCCAACGAGCAAGCTGCAAACCAAGTCGCCATGCTCGACGCCGACTGGAGGGCACCGCTCATCGAATTTTTAACTCAGCAAGAGCTGTCGGAAGACCGGGATGAAGCGGAACAAGTCCGACGCCGTTGTCAATCTTATGTCATGGTCGACTCTGATTTATACAAGAGGAGCCCTTCTGAAGTCCTAATATATGTATCACGCCTGAGGAAGGATGAAAACTACTCCAAGATATCCACTCGGGTATATGCGGAAGCCATGAGGTAGCACGCACCTTGGTAGGCAAAGCCTACACACAAGGTTTTTTTCTGGCTTACAGCGGTCTCCGACGCCGACAAAGTGGTTCCCACGTGTGAAGGTTGCCAGCTCTTCGCTCGGCAGAGCCATGTTCCAGCCCAAGAGCTACAAACGATTCCATTATCTCGGCCGTTTGCGGTATGGGGCTTGGATATCGTCGGCCCCTTCAAGAAGGCTCCAGGAGGATTCACACAATTGTTCGTCGCAATCGACAAGTTTTCCAAGTGGATCGAGGCTAAGCCGGTTGCTACGATCACCGCTGACAAGGCACGGGACTTCATCCTCAACATCGTACACCGACAATGAAACTCAATTCACTGGAGGCAATTTCAAGGAGTTCTATGAAGATTTCAGCATCAAAATCTGCTATGCATCAGTCGTGCAATCCAAAAGCAATGGATAGGTTGAGCGCGCCAATGGCATGGTACTTCAAGGCATCAAGGCCCGAGTGTTTGACCGGCTAAATCCTTATGCCGGCAAATGGGTTCAAGAGCTGCCATCGATTCTATGGTCTCTACGGACTACGCCCAGTCGGGCCACCGGCCAAACTCCTTTCTTCCTGGTTTACGGGGCAGAAGCCATGTTGCCGAATGAAATGGAGTAGGAATCTCTTCGAGTCCGCAGCTTCAACGACGAGCGCTACGATCAAGATCGAGCGGACGACCTGACCAGACTGGAAGAGGCCCGTGAGGTAGCCTTGATCTAGTCGGCAAGATATCTTCAAGGACTTAGACGATACCATAGTCGCAATGTTCGGGTGTGAGCCTTCATTGTCGATGATTTGGTTCTATGCAAGATTCAGACCACCAAGGACCGTCACAAATTATCTCCACTATGGGAAGGATCATATATAATCGCTGAGGTGTCTCGGCCAGGAGAATATCGACTAAAGCGTGAAGACGGATCCATGGTGTAGAACTCTTGGAACATCGAACATCTTCGACGATACTATGCTTAAATTGATTTAAGTTTCATGTTATTCTCGACTGCCAAACTCAAGCAAGATGACTTCTTGAGTTGACAGTCGGGGGCTACACATGTGTCAATAAAGCATGGTTTTCTTCGACAACTTGTTTATACTTGGTTTATCATTGTTTAATGTTTTGATTCGAGTTCAATAGATAAGGACTGAGAATTTTCTGATGACCTAATCAAGCCTAGGCTTGGTGACAGTCGGATGAAAATTACTTAAGAAATTTGACATAAAGACTCGGATCAAGGCATTAACATAAATAAGCTAAATATTTACAAGTCCACACCAGAAAGTTACATACAAATGTCTGCAAAATAATCAGGATCGAAAGTTGTTCACTACATCAGCGGCTACTTTCTTGGCCGATTCCTGTGCATCACTGATCATCTCCAAGGCCTGCTCGTCTGAAGTGCCATTGGCGAAGCCTTCCCTGAATGAGTCGACATCTATCGGAGGATAGAGTGACTTGGTCTGCGCAAGAGTAAAGCCCGCTCCCATGGTGGCCGCCTCTCAGATGTTGGCTATGTATTGATCTGGGGCCCTCCTGAGCTTGTCGAAGACCTTGACGGCGTCCAATGAACTGGTCCCGAGCCCATGATGGAACAGCGTCAAGAGGATCGGTGTAGCCGCATTAGCAACATCGTCCCTTACGCTTTCGGCCCTTCGGACCCTTTCAATGAAGACATCAAATTGTGCTCGGGTTTTGACCTTATAAGCTGCCGAAGATATATGATTACACAGACACTCGAAGATGAAGCAAAATGAAGAATGCTATCTTAAAAAAAAGTTTACCTTCAAACTCAGACTCCAGCTCAGCTTTGTTGGCGTTTGCTTCTTCCAGCTGGGTCTAGAGCACGTGGACTTCGACGAGTTCTGCAACAAGGAAATTTGCGACGCGAAGATCAAAATAGACTATGAATGAAGGCATAAAGAGACCGAGAGGATTAAGCTTACTCCTGACTGAACCCCAGATGTCAAGGTTCTCCTCCCGGAGCATGGCTATCTCTCTCCTTTAAGCAGCTTCTCTTGATGTAGCTTCTTCTCGAGTGGCCTTTAGCTCTTGCTAGATGTTCTCCAGGGAATTGAAGTGTGGGACCAGCTTCTCGAGTGCATCAGATTTAGCCATCGAACGGCAATATACCCTCTGCACGCGAGTTCAGAGTTAATCGACTAAAAGAACCCATAAGGCTAAGACAGGAAAGAACAAAGCTTACATTTAGCAGCCGGGTTGCTTCATTCAGGCTGTGAACAAGCATGTCTCTTTCTTCATTTTCCTTCTGCTTGTTCAAGACGATGCCTTGCTTCAAGCCGTCTGAGTCGCGCCACTCTATCTTGATTGGAGGAACCCGGGTCTCTGAAGATTGTAGCCTGGGGATCTCCTCCACTTTGGTTGATCGATATAAAGAGGGTGAATGAAGACAAAGAAAAAACAGATTGAAGATTAAAGTCAGAAGATCGCTTCAGGGCTTACCAGCTTCGATGGCTGAGTCCTTGACTGGTACTTCCTAGCTGCTTTTCTTTTCTTGGTTCTTACCCGACTGGTTCTCAGTCGGGGTCCCTTGAGTGGCAGCCGGGATCTCTTCTTCAGCCGACTCGTTTCCAGTCGGGGCTTCCTGGCTGGCAGTTGGGGGCTCCTCCATTGGGACATCTTCAGTGGGAGGTAGGGGCTTCTCACTCGGAGCGCTCTCACTCGGGAGAGGGCTCCGGGATTCTTGTTCTGCAGGCCTTGTCTCCTCAGCCGCTGCAGATGTCTTTGGGCCCTCACTCTGCCTAGTGGGGTCTATGTTCTGAGGCCTCGTGCAAAGAGAAAGACGGGAGCAATCGGGATCAAGGCAGAAAGGTTTTCAACAAAGGAATGATTTCAGTTATGAGACAAACCTGGTTGATCGGCGAATCTTTGGTACAGATTTGGGGGATGGACTCAGAGTGGTCACTTCAGCCTGAGGAGACATCGTCATCCGAGTTATCAATCACCAGCCTCCTCTTACTCACCCGCTTGCTGATATCCTCGCCATAGCCGCCCTTTGCCGATCGGATCACTGGATCTTCACGCCGTCTACGGCTGTCGCAGAGGCCGAGCCGGCGCATCGTCATGATGCACCTTGTATGGCTTTGAGATGATAAAATCATTTTCCTACAAGGAAGATTTTGTAGACACTGAGAGGTGCAATATTAAGATTGAATACATTAAAGAGGTTAAGTCGGCTCACCGGAGGAGGAGGACGATACAGGCTGAATGGGAGAACAGGCAGCATGAGGCTGCGCTCGACTGCGATCCCAGAAGAGAAGATCTTGTACATCCGAGTCTTCAGGGTCTCGTAGCTCAGAGAGTCACGGTCCTCCCGATTGGGATCCCTTTCGCTCTCGTACTCGAATGCTACTCGAATGCGGCCTTGGATCTTTCCTTAATAGGCGCCAATCGGTTCTTGATGAAGTGTCGAGTGATCTGTTCACCCCGAAGGCCCTTCTTCTTCATCTCCAAGATGTTTGCCAATAGCTTGTTGGCTTCATCCCAATCTTGGGCTACCGGCACGGTGCTCCAGTTAGGCCTTGGGACAGGAGGAAGGCCGACAAAGTTGGGCAGACTGGGTTCAAGATTGGAGATGTAGAACCAATTTGCGTGCCAACTTTTGTTAGAGGATTTCAAGGGAAGAGAGAACTAATCTCTGCGGAGAGATCCACGGAGCTGAAAGCCGGCCCCACCAACAACGCAGGGCTCATCCTTGTTTGGATGTGGCTTAAGGTAGAACATGCGGTGGAAGAGCTGGAAGTGGGGAAGGATGCCTAGAAAAGCTTCGCAGACATGGATGAAGAGTGCGATGTGAAGCATGGAATTGGGGTTCAGATGATAGAGCTGAAGACCGTAGTAATCAAGAAGACCCCTAAAGAACTAGGAAGTGGGAAGGCAGAAGCCAAAATAGAAAAAGGAGGTGAAAACGACGATCTCACCGGTGTTCGGAGTGGGAAACTCCTCACTGACCACCGGACGCCAGCCAATGATCTCTTTAGGCGGAAGAACTCCATTCTTCACCATCTCCCGAAGAGTTGACTCCTTCACATCTGAAGTCGCCCATTGCTCGAAAGGGATTTCCTTCTCTCCTACCATGGATGCGGTTTGAGGGAAGCGAACCTAGCTCGGGGAATGGGAGTTTGAGAAGGGGATCTTGGGAGCTGGATGCGGAGGCTAGCTTGTGGTGAAATGCGAGCTCCTAGATCGATGGATTTGGGCACACACGAGCTTAGGGTTTTCCGCAAGGAGCTGGTGCACAGTACTACGAAAAGAGGAAATTTTTGGGAAGACGAAGTGGCGGGGATGACCTCGAGGCTTCGTATAAAGATTTGAGGGTTTTGCTGAGTCATCTCGAGATTGGACCGAGCCCATGAGAGACTTGTGGCCCAACTAAGGTGTGGTTTGACACGTGTCCTTAGGGACTTAAGTGGATGTACTTAAGCATATTTGCCCTGGCAATATGCACGTGTCACATAGCCCAATACCTTTAAAATCCTTTCATGCCGCGGTATGCGTAACTTCATCAGAAGTTGGCACGATTCAATTTGAAAGGTGACAAACAGTTGAGCTTTTCATGGCTGTCCTGATGACAGGGACTGTTTGGTTCTTAAGCATTGGATTAAATGATTATATCAATGCTATTTTTCCACCTTGGTCAAGATCTTTTAAAATTAAGACCAATATTATGGCAAGAGCTGTTTAATATTTTGGTCGTATTTTTAGACGACTGAAAAATTTGTTTACCCATGAGGGTCGATTAAATTATTTGTTCCGAGATGACTCGGGCAAGTTAACTCGGATAAGCGTGAGCTTGTCGAGTGTTTTTTACCAACGAGGGATGATTGAGCTATTTGTTTTGAGATGACTCGGGCAAATTTACTCGGATAAGTATGAGCTTGCTGAGTGATAAGATTTTTTATGATTGCTTTAGCTTAAGCTAAGCATGTATATGAATGATTTTTCATAGCTCTTGACTATATGTTTAGTCTGTTTTTGACTAACCACATAGTCGAAGGCTACACCTAATTAGGTGCATCAGGATATGCACCTAGATATTTCTTTTTGAGAATTTTTGGGATATTTTTCAGCCCTTCACAGTCTTTGGAGCCACTCGGGAGATTCAGGCAGGGATGACGGAACCACTCGGCAACAGAAGCACTCGGCCAGGGAGTCGTTCGGCTGTGTGTTGCTTTAGTTCGAGGCAAAGTTATCTTGTCGACTGTAAAGGACTCGGGGGCTACTGTGGAGATTATGGCAATCGGATACCCTCATGGCAAGCTTATCTGACTAGTAATAGGGATAGGTTACGCCTATTAATTATGTAAACTGGCTATGACTTGGGTGTTACGTCGCCGATCAGATAAGGCAACAACTCATAGTCATAACTTGGTACGATTGAGGAAACCGACTTAGAGTATGATAGGGTTTCCGACTTGTAACCTCGTTCCCCAAGACTATATAAGGGACGTCCCTTGAGGGATAGGCAAGACAAGAGCAACAGATCTTGAGATCAATAAACACTCGGCAGATCGAATCCCCGAAACAGGAGTAGGGTATTACCTCACGAGAGGGCCTGAACCTGTCTAAACCCTTTTTTCCACTTAACCCATTGTGCCTGGCGATCTTGACTGCACCCCCAAATTTCTATTGTCGAAACCAAGTTTCGACAATAGGCACTCTAGAATTGGCCTTAAAGAGGAGTTCAGCCTTCGTCAAATGGTGGGTCGAATTAAAAAAGCACATCTTCCATCATCCATCTTCCATGTACCTGACTACACTCTTTCCAGAGTCAATCCTTGATGTGAGTACTTCTCCCCTTGGTCAATTTTTAAAGCTATCGGCTATCATCTGCTTAATATCTAAACAATGTCTCCTTTCTTTGCAAACAACTGATTCTTCTCCCCCTCATGAGAGCAACTCAGGGGTTGGGATCCACAATGCCACAGGGCGGATTCCTTGTGGAGGACTTGCTCCATCTATCATCGGCTTCAACGCGCCGAAGGTAACAACACTCATGTATGGGCAAACCCGTGAGGCGCTGTCGAGGAAGAAGAGCCCAAAACCATCGGCTGCCCCCAAAAACAAGCCAAAGAAACAAAAGACTGCTACACCAGCTGATGATTTGCCTTCCTTAGGTCCAAGCTTGGAAGAAGCCCTCGAACAAGAAATCATTGAGGAAGAAATTGATCAAGCCATTGAGGAAGCTCCAGCTGAATCCAGCCACTCAAGCAAGTATGCACAAACACCATCGGCTGGTGATCAAGCTCAACAAACACCATCTCCTCCCCAGCGTCCCGCTCGCCCTCAACCAGTACGCATCTTTCATTTCTTAAAGTTTTGGTATTTTAAATTTTCTTGAAGTTTCTTTGTTCTTAACCAAAACCCTTTGCTTGCAGCGCAAAAGACTAGCTCATCGGCAAGCACGCCCTGCTTCACCAGCAAACTCAAAACTTTATATCTTCTCTTTTTGTTGGCTTGCCGATTTCAACTAACACTTGTTTATGTAGCCCCCTCGTTCTCCATCGGCAGCCCCCCATGTATCAAGCGAGCACACTCCATCGGCTAGGGGCAGCCATGTCACGCCCAGAAATTCAAGCCAGAATTTCCACAGCTAATTTGTGCATTAGTCCTAATCCAGGCATCAGCTGAGGTAACAAATCGATAATTATTGATATTACAGAATCCACGTCTTAGAAACAATATAAAAGAATTACATAAATGCAGCGGAAAAGAAAAATACTGACTAAGCTAGAACTAACACCGCGATGGAACTCCAAATCACGACAGGCAACCTTGACAGCGGACGCAAGCATAAACCTCGTCGAAACTTTCTTCTTTTGCAACCTCTGGCTCTGGAGGGGGAAAAATTAAGCAAGACTAAGTACTCCCGCCATACTCAACAAGTCGTACCGGAAGAGAATGAAGGGTCACGCGGAGGCTACGCTAGCCGAAAACAAAAACTTTTCTACCGCGCAAACTAGGAACACTTGCAAGTAAGGGCCGATAGATCGTTACTGATTGGAGTATGCAGCGGAAACAGCCAATCAGGGCTATCCGATCTGGAACAGTGCAGCCGATTCTCGGGGACAGCTGATTCACCAATCAGCCGATTCGCCGATGTCGCAGCCGATCCGAGTCGTCCGACCGCGTTCTCGTCGCCGATCTGCTGCAGTCGCCTCGCTCCGATTGCAGCCGATTCATAGCCGATCAAGAGCGCGCAACATAGCAGCGCCTCTACCGGTATCCACACATCCGGGGACAGAACGCCGAACACCCGTGTGCTAGCACGCAATGCAAGGCTAGGGTTTTGGCTCGAAGGTGGGGAGGGTTTCCATGGAGATTGATCTCGCCGACTTCTGTTGCGCCAAATCGGATTGATTCGGTTCAATTCGATATTTCAACTCTCCACCACTCGCCCCTTTATATAGAGTTGGCTGGTTGGGCCTAGAGGCCCATCAGGACTCTATTTTGAATCGGATCCTATCCGAATCTCATAGAGTTGGCCGGCCGGACTTCGTAAGCCCATAGGACTCTATCCGATCGGATCCCTATCCGATCGAGCCGTATTCGAGTCCAACTCGAATGCTTGTTCTTATCCCCTTAAGGGTGCGACCCTATAGGTTCAGGTATACTCGGTTTCGGCTATAGTCTAACTTAGCCGACCGTCGGCTTGAGTCCAACTCAGCCGATCTGTCAACAGCGACGCTTAGCAGCACATATTGACACCATAGTATACAAGAATATAATATCGGCTCTGAACCTGTAATGTGTACACAAATCCCTTTGCCTCACGATACCAATTAAGCTACACGCAAGAGGTGTGCCATCACTTCAATAGCTTAACCATTCACTCGAACCATATTGGTTTATCTGTCTGTTGATTGACTCCTCAATCAACTTAGCATGGTCATGCATTTCCATAATCAATTACCTCAAGGGGCCCAGAGATATCTCTCCAAAGGAGGGGAGAATTCCATCTTGATCACTCACATCCCACTCCATTTTCATAACAATCCCGAAAACTACCTTTATAACTACCCAGTTACGGAATGGCATTTGGTAGTCCCAAAGTAGGCTACTACACATGTTGGAATCCATGGTGATCTCAGGTCTAAGGACTTTGTACCAACACTACCTGAGACCAACTAATGGCACATTAATTCATGTAGTGTCTCATGGTGGGTCTATCCAACAATGTGTTCTCCAACACATGTGTCCATGTTTATGTTAGTGATATGCCCTAGAGGCAACATGGAGATGTTGCATATCACGTCAATGTTTATGTATAAATGAATAAAGTGTTATTTAGTTCCATGAAATAGACATCTTGTATTGATCAATAAGTACGTGACTTATTTATGAGACTCTATATGTATGAATCTATTTCTAAATGATCCCTGATCATATATCATATTATTGGAACTAATATGATTCTAAGATCGGCATGTCTATTGATTGATGATCATGTCTCATAGATCATGGGTATGGAGATACCAAATCAATAAACATGGACATATGTGTTAGAGAACACATTGTTGGATAGACCTACCATGAGACACTACAGAATTAATGTGCCATTAGTTGGTCTCAGTAGTGTTGGTACAAAGTCCTTAGACCGAGATCACCATGGATTCCAACATGTGTAGTAGCCTACTTTGGGACTACCAAACGCTATTAGAATCGGATAGTTATAAAGGCAGTTTTCGGGTTTGCTATGAAACATGGAGTGGGATGTGAGTGATCAAGATGGAATTTGCCCCTCCTTTGGAGAGATATCTCTGGGCCCCTCGATGTAATGGATTATGGAAATGCATGGCCATGCTAAGTTAATTGAGGAGTTAATCAATACACGATAATCCAATACGGTTCGAGTGAATGGTTAAGCTATTGAAGGGATGGCACACATCTTGCCTATAGCTTAACCGGTATCGTGAGGCAAAGGGATTTGTGTACACATTACAGTGTTCGTGAGCCGATACTATATTCTTGTATGCTATGGTGTCGTATGTGCTGCTAGGCACCGCCGTTGTCGTATGTGTTCCAACAATATGACATATGATCAGGGATCGTTTAGAAATAGATTCATACATAAAGTCTCATAAATAAATCACATACTTATTGATCAATCCAAAATGTCTATTTCATGGAACTGAATAACACTTTATTCATAAATACATAAACATTGACCGTGATATCCAACATCTCCATGTTGCCTCTAGGGCATATCACTAACAGAGAAGGTATGATGCAGGATAAAGATCAAGGGAGGAATATTGGCTCATTTGAATAAATAGCATTTCAGAAATAGTAATAGTTAAAAGCAGTAAAACAATAGTAATAATTAAGCAATATTAAAAAAACACTGTCCAACGTTAAAACCACGTTGCAACAGGACCAACCATCCATCTATACTAGTCAAGTCCCAACAGTTCATTCATGTAAATAAGTGAGACTAATCAAGGTGAATCTGGTCGATCGCTCGTAACCATGGTCACGGCTATTGGAATAGTTTTACTCTGATCAGAGTGTACAATTGTACCCACAAGACACAATCCCACAACACGAAATTGTGCACCGGTGTACTACCACGATACCCCAGAAAGGAACTGTGACAGGACCCTTCACATAACCCCCGCTAACCAATCGTACCACACCAAGGTTTCGCCCCCACTCCCATCGGGGTAATGGGCAGCCCCCACTCAAATCGCAGCTTCCCCCTCGACCCCCCGCCCGCTAACCGGCTAGCGGGACCGTCGTGTGCGTACCCCCTTATCGGTCGTCTCGATGCCGTTTCTCTGCGATAGGTAGAAAACGTTTCTACGCCTAACTTGTTTTTGCAGAGAATGCTTTGAGATGGTATGGCCCTATTGTATGTATGAGATGCATGTAATATTCTTTTATATGTGCAATCCCTGTAATATTCTTTCATACGTGCAATGCTTGTAATATTCTTTCACGACCTGCGAGTCGATGTAATCTTCAATTAGAGCTTCTATAGTAGTAGCTTAGTTTGAAGAAATCAAGCATCATGCACATTGGAAGATGGTGCCGAAGATGGAGATCCTCGGCGCCGACATGGAGATGGAGATCACCATGTGAAGGGGGCCATACTATTTCATTATATGCTATTCTACCTGCTTTCATATATGTGATATGTTTGTTTGATAGGATAGCATCCCTCGCAAAATTAAGTAGTAATGATGCCCTTCCAAATGTTGCACCCGTCACCGTTATGCTCGTCAATGGTGGGTCTGCCAAAGCAGAGTGCCATTCTCTATCATAACACGAGGGGGTATATGTCGACATATACATGCGGGAGCATTTGGTTTACTTAACAAGGCGATCAAAACAGTTTTGGGCTTTGGGGCATAGGTTGGCGCCGGGGCATGGAGATGCCACACCAACAACAAGAGTCACATAGAGATGTGATTAGCAAGGAGTTGCTTACCGATGTTATTAATCTTCTAGCAGTGATGCCAAAGCTCACTAGAAAATTAATTAACATGTGGATCTTGACCCAATACGTAACCTAGAGGGAAGGTGGAAAATACGTAATGGGAGTCTAATGTTAAATTGTTTAACAATAGACATAGCATAAACATTGTGCTAAACTTTGCTTTTTCTGTTGTAGAATAAATGGCGTCTAATACTACACCCAGTACCTTTAATTTGCGATCTATTCTCGAAAAGGAAAAATTAAATGGAACAAACTTTATGGATTTGTATCGCAACTTGAGAATTGTTCTCAAGCAAGAGGGTAAGGAGTACGTTCTTGAAGTACCCTATCCTGAGGATTTGCCAAATAATGCCACTGCAACTGCACGGAGAGCTTATGAGAAGCACACTAATGATGCCCTAGATATAAGCTGTCTCATGCTTGCTACAATGTCCCCTGAGCTTCAGAAGCAATATGAGAGCAGCGATGCTCACACTATTATTCAGGGGCTGCGTGGCATGTTTGAGAACCAAGCTCGGGCCGAGAGGTTCAACACCTCAAAGTCCTTGTTTGCGTGCAGGCTTGTTGAGGGGAATCCCGTCAGTCCGCATGTGATAAAAATGATTGGCTACATTGAGAGTCTGGAAAACTAGGTTTTCCCCTTAGCCAAGAGTTGGCTCGATGTGATTCTCCGTCGCTCCCTCCGAGCTTCGAGCCATTCATATTAAATTATCACATGAACAATATGGATAGGACCTTGGCTGAATTGCATGGGATGCTAAAGACAGCTGAGGAGAGTATCCAGAAAAATGGTCATCATGTGATGATGATGCAGAAGGCTAAGCGCAAACCACCGTCAAGAAGCTTTGCACCAAGAGGAAGTTAACTCCCGATGAGATCGCGAGTGCCTCCAATGCAAAGAAGGGCAAGAAGGGGTCGGCATCGATGTCGTTTGCTTCTATTGCAAGGAGACAGCCACTTGGAAGAGGAACTGCAAGAAGTACATGGAGGGTCTCAAAAAGAAGCAAAGTACGACTTCGCCGGTATTAATGTTATAGACATTAATCTTGCTACTTCACCTACGACTCTTGGGTATTTGATACCGGATCGGTAGCTCATATTTGCAAGTCGTTGGGGGAATGAGAAGAAGTAGAGGATTGAGAAGGGGCGAGGTGAACTTGCGCGTCGGCAATGGAGCAAGCGTTGCTACAGTTCTGTCGCACAGTACCACTTCATCTACCTTCGGGATTAGTTTTGGAATTGAATAATTGTTATTATGTTCCAACACTATGTCAAAACGTTATTTTCGCTTCATGTTTGCAAGCGGAAGGATATGATTTTAGATCAATGAACAATGGTTGTTCAATATATCTCAGAGATATGTTCTATTTTCTTGCTCCATTGGTGAATGGATTATACGTTTTGAATCTTGAAGCGTCTCCCATCTATAACATTAATACGTAAAGGCAACTCTCTAATGATATAAACCCCACGTTTATCCGGCATTTTCGCTTAGGCCATATAAATCGAAACGCATGAAGAAGCTCCATAAGGATGGACTTGCTTCACTCTTTTGATTTTGAATCATTTGAGACATGTGAGTCTTGTTTACTTGGTAAGATGACAAAGGCACCTTTCACGGGACACGGTGAAAGGGCAAGTGACTTGTTGGCACTCGTACATACCGATGTATGTGGACCAATGAGCTCAACGGCCGAGGTGGTTATCGTACTTCATTACCTTTACCGATGACTTTAGTAGATATGGTTATATCTACTTAATGAGGCATAAGTCCGAATCCTTTGAAAAGTTCAAAGAATTCCAGAATGAAGTACATAATCATTTAGGGAAAACAATCAAGTTTCTACGATCAGATCGTGGAGGAGAATACTTGAGCCAAGAGTTTGGTAATCATCTGAAAGATTGTGGAATTGTTCCACGTTGACTCCGCCAGAACTCCACAATGGAATGGGGTGTCCGAACGGAGAAATCGCACCATGTTGGACATGGTGCGGTCGATGATGAGCCAAAGTGATCTTCCGTTATCCTTCTCGGGATATGCTCTTGAAACACTGCGCTCACACTAAATAGAGTTCCATCTAAGTCAGTTGAAAAGACACCATATGAGATATGGACAGGGCAACCCCCTAGTTTGTCTTTTCTCAAAATTTGGGGATGTGAGGCTTATGTAAAACGTTTACAGTCTGACAAGCTCACACCCAAATCTGACAAGTGCTTCTTTGTGGGATATCCTAAGGAAACCAAGGGATATTACTTTTGTAATCGGGAACAAGGCAAAGTGTTTGTCACCCGACACGGTGTCTTCTTGGAGAAAGAGTTTCTTTCAAGAAGGGTTAGTGGGAGCAGGGGTGCATCTTGAAGAAGTTCAAGAAACACCGAAAACGTTTCGCGACCACGGAACCACAACAGAGGAACAAAGTGTTGCGCCACCGTTGTAGATACACCGCCCACCAGGTCCGAAAGATCACGTCGTGCGCCCGACAGTACACAGTGCGGAACAACGTGATATATTGTTGTTGCACAACGATGAACCTAAGACCTATGAGGAAGCGATGGTGGGACCCGATTCCAACAAGTGGCTTGGAGCCATGAAATCCGAAATAGAATCCATGTACGACAATCAAGTTTGGAACTTGGTTGATCCACTGATGGTGTCAAAACCATTGAGTGTAAATGGGTTTTTAAGAAAAGGCCGATATGGATGGAAATGTTCACATCTATAAGGCGCGATTGGTGGCGAAAGGTTTTAAACAGATTCAAGGAGTTGATTATGATGAAACCTTCTCGCCCGTCGCAATGTTTAAATCTATTCGGATTATCCTAGCGATTGTTGCATATTTCGATTATGAGATATGGCGAGATGGATGTCAAAACGGCTTTCCTAAATGGAAACCTAAGCGAGGATGTATACATGATACAACCTCGGGTTTTGTCGATCCAGAATCGCCGGAAAGATATGCAAGCTACGAAATCTATTTATGGATTGAAGCAAGCATCTCGGAGTTGGAATATTCGTTTGATGAAGTAACAAATGGTTTGGTTTCATCAAAAACGAAGAGGAGGCCTGTGTTTACAAAAAGGTCAGTGGGAGCACAATTGTATTTCTAATCTTATATGTGGATGACATATTACTAATTGGAAATGATATCCCTATGCTAGAATCGTCAAGTCTTCATTGAAAAATAGTTTTTCCATGAAAGACTTAGGGGAGGCAGCATACATATCGGCATTCGGATCTATAGACATAGATCCAAGAGGCTAATTGGATTAAGCCAAAGTACATACATTGACAAGGAGTTGAAAAGGTTCAACATGCATGATTCCAAGAAAGGTTTCTTGCCCATGTCACATGGCATTAATCTTAGCAAGAATCGGTGTCCTCGGACACATGATGAGCGGAATAAGATGGGTATGGTTCCATATGCTTCGGCAATTGGATCCATCATGTATGCTATGCTTTGTACACGCCTGCATGTCTCGTACGCTTATAGTGCTACGAGCAGATACCGTCGATCCATGTGAATGTCACTGATCGTAAAGAATATCCTTAAGTACTTGAGAAGAACTAAGGATATGTTCCTAGTCTATGGAGGTGAAGAAGAGCTCGTTGTAAGTGGTTACACAGATGCTAGCTTCCAAACAGACAAGGATGATTATAGATCGCAATCGGGTTCGTGTTCTGCTGAACAGAGCGCGATCACTGGAAGAGTTCCAAGCGGGATACCGTTGCCGATTCTACAACGGAGGCCGAGTACATTGCTGCTTCGAAGCCGCAAAGGAGGCTGTTTGGATCAAGAAATTCGTTTCGAGCTTGGTGTGATGACTAGTACGACTGGTCCAATGTCTCTCTATTGTGATAATAGTGGAGCCATTGCGCAAGCCAAGGGGCCGAGGTCACATCGAAGTCCAAACACATACTTCGGCGATATCATCTCATCCGCGAGATAGTGGACAGAGGTGATGTCAAGATATGCAAAGTGCACACGGATCTCAACATAGCCGATCCGCTGACAAAACCTCTCCTCAGCCGAAACATGAGGCGCACACAAGAGCAATGGGTATTAGATACTTACATGATTGACTCTAGTGCAAGTGGGAGATTGTTAGTGATATGCCCTAGAGGCAACATGGAGATGTTGGATATCACGTCAATGTTTATGTATAAATAAATAAAGTGTTATTCAGTTCCATGAAATAGACATCTTGTATTGATCAATAAGTACGTGACTTATTTATGAGACTCTATATGTATGAATCTATTTCTAAATGATCCTCGATCATATATCATATTATTGGAACTAATATGATTCTAAGATCGGCATGTCTATCGATTGATGATCATGTCTCATAGATCATGGGTATGGAGATACCAAATCAATAAACATGGACATATGTGTTAGAGAACACATTGTTGGATAGACCCACCATGAGACACTACAGGAATTAATGTGCCATTAGTTGGTCTCAGGTAGTGTTGGTACAAAGTCCTTAGACCCGAGATCACCATGGATTCCAACATGTGTAGTAGCCTACATTGGGACTACCAAACGCTATTCCGTAACTTGGTAGTTATAAAGGTAGTTTTCGGGTTTGCTATGAAACATGGAGTGGGATGTGAGTGATCAAGATGGAATTTGCCCCTCCTTTGGAGAGATATCTCTGGGCCCTCGATGTAATGGATTATGGAAATGCATGGCCATGCTAAGTTAATTGAGGAGTCAATCAACGATGAGATAATCCAATACGGTTCGAGTGAATGGTTAAGCTATTGAAGGGATGGCAAACATCTTGCCTATAGCTTAACCGGTATCGTGAGGCAAAGGGATTTGTGTACACATTACAGGTTCGAGCCGATATTATATTATTGTATGCTATGGTGTCGTATGTGCTGCTAGGCGCCTCGTTGACAGGTCGGCTGAGTTGGACTCGAGCCGACGGTCGGCTAAGTTAGACTATAGCCGAAACCGAGTATACCTGAACCTACAGGGTCGCACGCTTAAGGGGATAAGAACTGACATTCGAGTTGGACTCAAATACGGCTCGATCGGATAGGGATCCGATCGTATAGAGTCCTATGGGCTTACGACGTATGGGCAGCCAACTCTGTGAGATTCGGATAGGATCCAATTCAAAATAGAGTCCTGATCGGCCACGAGTCCCAATCGGCCAACTCTATATAAAGGGTTGAGGGGTGGAGAGCTGTGAAGGACATCACGTCAATTGATTGCGCCGAAATCAATCTGATCACACGTGGCTTTAGAAGTCGGCGAGATCAATCTCCACGGAAACCCTCCCATTTTCGAGCCAAACCCTAGCCTTGCATCGCGTGCTAGCACACGGGTGTTCGGCGTTCTGTCCCCGGACGTGTGGATACCGGTAGAGGCGCTGCTACATTGCGCGCTGTTGATCGGCCGGATCGGCTGCAATCGGAGCGATCGGCGTGGTGGAATCGGCGCGGTCGGGCGCATCGGAGCGAGGCGTGAGAACGCAGCCGGACGACTCGAATCGGCTGATTGGCGAATCGGCTGTCTCCGAGAATCGGCTACACTGTTCGGATTGGATTGCCCGATTGGCTATTCCGCGCACTCTACTCCAATCGGTAACGATCTATCGACCCTTACTTGCAAGTGTTCCTGGTTTGCGCGGTTAAAAGTTTTTGTTTTCGGCTAGCGTAGCCTCCGCGTAACCCTTCAGTTTATTGATTTTGTATCTCCATACCCATGATCTATGAGACATGATCATCAATCAATAAACATGCCGATCTTAGAATCATATTTGTTCCAACAATATGACATATGATCAGGGATCGTTTAGAAATAGATTCATACATAAAGTCTCATAAATAAGTGACATACTTATTGATCAATACAAGATGTCTATTTCACAGAACTGAATAACACTTTATTCATAAATACATAAACATTGACCGTGATATCCAACATCTTCATGTTGCCTCTAGGGCATATCACTAACAGAGAAGGTATGATGCAGGATAAAGATCAAGGGAGGAATATTGGCTCATTTGAATAAATAGCATTTCAGAAATAGTAATAGTTAAAAGCAGTAAAACAATAGTAATAATTAAGATATATTAAAAAAACATTGTCCAACGTTAAAACCACGTTGCAACAGGACCAACCATCCATCTATACTAGTCAAGTCCCAATAGTTCATTCATGTAAATAAGTGAGACTAATCAAGGTGAATCTGGTCGATCGCTCGTAACCGTGGTCACGGCTATTGGAATAGTTTTACCCTGATCAGAGGTGTACAATTGTACCCACAAGACACAATCCCACAACACGAAATTGTGCACCGGTGTACTACCACGATACCCCAGAAAGGAACTGTGACAGGACCCTTCACATAACCCCCGCTAACCAATCGTACCACACCAAGGTTTCGCCCCCACTCCCATCGGGGTAATGGGCAGCCCCCTCTTGTGCCGCGGTGAATCCGGTAGCCGATCAACCCTTAAAACCGGGGCCAACCCAACTCCATCATGCCCACCCTCACTAGGGTACGTCGGCTAGAGACAGCTACGCTACAAGCCCAGCCATTACCCTTGCTAGCTTGTGGTATGCATGGTAATTCTTCTAGGGTTTCTCGATAATCGGTCCTTAATTGTCATGAGCACGCTAACCAAAGTCCAACCATGTGCTCACAACCCACCATTATAATATTTCAGTATTATTAGAATATGATCACATACTTGACATCATCTGAGAATTAGTCTCTAATGTAATATTTGATTAATGTGATTCCCTTAAGTGAGCTAGTTGAGCTAAGCCAGGCTAAGCATGTTTTAAACCAACATCTAGTCATATTGAACCCAAGTTATCAATGGTATAAGGTATACAATTCCTATGGCTGAGTACAATAGGTATAAATAGTCCCATGAAATGACATTCTAAAACATATGCAATATTTGAAAGAAAAGAGATATTTAAATAAAAATAGGTACAACATGATCAATGTAAAGTATGACTTGTTAGTGATATGCCCTAGAGGCAACATGGAGATGTTGGATATCATGGTAAGACAACTTGTATTGATCAATAAGTACGTGACTTATTTATGAGACTCTTTATGTATGAATCTATTTCTAAACGATCCCTGATCACATGTCATATTGTTGGAACAAATATGATTCTATGATCGGCATGTTTATTGATATATGATCATGTCTCATAGATCATGGTATGGAGATACCAACTCAATATACGTGGACATGTGTTAGAGAACACATTGTTGGATAGACCCACCATGAGACACTACAGGAATTAATGTGCCATTAGTTTGTCTCAAGTAGTGTTAGTGCAAAGTCCTTAGACTTGAGATCATCATGGATTTTGACATGTGTAATAGCCTACTTTGGGACTACCAAACGCTATTCCGTAACTGGGTAGTTATCAAAGTAGTCTTCGGGTTTGCTATAAAACATGGAGTGTGATGTGAGTGATCAAGATGGAATTTTTCCCTCCTTTGGAGATATATCTCTAGGCCCCTCGAGGTAATGGATTATGGTAGTGCATGGCCATGCCGAGTTGATTGAGGAGTCAATCAACAGACGGATAATCCATTACGGTTCGAGTTAAAGATTAAGCTATTGATAGGATGGCACACATCTT
This sequence comes from Oryza australiensis, assembly GCA_019925245.2. Classification (NCBI taxonomy): domain Eukaryota; kingdom Viridiplantae; phylum Streptophyta; class Magnoliopsida; order Poales; family Poaceae; genus Oryza; species Oryza australiensis. The sequence goes on from JAIFGZ020000422.1 coordinate 452,884, forward strand.
GCCTATAGCTTAATTGGTATCGTGATGCAAAGGGATTTGTGTACACATTACAGGTTCAAAGCTGATATTATATTCTTGTATACTATGGTGTCAATATGTGCTGCTAGGCGCAACTATTGATGGTCGGCCGAGTTGGACTCGGGTCGAAATCGAGTATACTTGAACCTACAGGGTCGCACGCTTAAGGGGATGAGAACAGACATTCGAGTTGGACTCGAATACGACTCGATTGGATAGGGATCCAATTGGATAGAGTCTCGATGGGCCTATAGGCCTAGTCGGCAACTCTATATAAAGGGGCGAGGGGTGGAGAGCTGGTGCAATTACATTGAACCGAATCAATCTGATTATGAGCAACAGATTAAAACACGCGCGACTTCAAAAGTCGGCGAGTTCAAGATCTCCACGAAAACCGTCCCCACCTCTGAGCCAAACCCTATCCTTGCATCTTGTGCTAGCACATGGGTGTTAGGCATTGCTACATTGCGGTGCTATTCGGTGGCTGTGAATCGCTACGGTCAGGCGCATCGGAGTGAGGCAGGTGCAGTTGGGCGACTTGGCGAACCGGCGAATCAGCTGTGGTTGGATCAGCTGTGGCATTGGCAAATCGGCTGCAATCAGGCGACTCGGGAATCGGCTATGGTCAACAAATCGGCTATGATCAGCCAGTACTGTTCCGAATCAGATAGCTCCTGATTGGCTATATCCACTCCACTCCAATCGGTAACGATCTATTGACCCTTATTTGCAAGATTCCTGGTTTGCACGGTATATTTTTTTTGTTGCCTAGTTTTCGTCGGCTAGGAAAGACTACACTACGGGACCGCCGTGTGCGTACCCCCTTATATGTCATCTCGATATAGTATCTCTGTGATAGGTAGAAAACGTTCTACGCCTAACTTGTTTTTGCAGAGAATGCTTTGAGATGGTATGGCCCTATTGTATGTATGAGATGTATGTGATGCGTGTAATATTCTTTCATATGTGCAATCCCCGTAATATTCTTTCATACGTGCAATGCTTGTAATATTCTTTCACGACCTACGAGTTGATGTAATCTTCAATTATAGCTTCTATAGTAATAGCTTAGTTTGAAGAAATCAAGCATCATGCACACTGGAAGATGGTGCCGAAGATGGAGATCCTTTGCGCCGGCATGGAGATGGAGATCACGATGTGAAGGGGGCCATACTATTTCATTAATTGCTATTCTACCTACTTTCATATATATAGATATGTTTGTTTGATAGGATAGTATCCCTCACAAAATTAAGTGGTAATGAAGCCCTTCCATGTCATCGTTATGCTCGTCAATGGTGGGTCTGCCAAAGCAGAGTGCCATTCTCTATCATAACACGATGGGGTATATGTCGGAGATATACATGCGGGGGCATTTGGTTTACTTAACAAGGCTATCAAAACAGTTTTGGGCCTTGGGGCATAGGTTGGCGCCGGGGCATGGAGATGCCACGCCAACAACAAGAGTCACATAGAGATGTGATTAGCAAGGTGTTGCTTACCCATGTTACTAATATTCTAGCAGTGATGCCAAAACTCAATAGAAATTAACTAACATATGGATCTTGACCCAATACGTAAGGGGAGTCTTATGTTAAATTGTTTAACAATAGACATAGCATAAACATTGTGCTAAACTTTGCTTTTTCTGCTGTAGAATTATGGCAGCTAATACTACACCCAGTACCTTTAATTTGTGATCTATTCTCGAGAAAGAAAAAATGAATGGAACAAACTTTATGAATTGGTATGGCAACTTGAGAATTGATCTCAAGCAAGAGCACGTTCTTGAAGTACCCTATCCTGATGATTTGCCTAATAATGCTATTGCTACTGCACGGGGGGCTTATGAGAAGCTCACTAATGATTCCCTAGATATAAGTTGTCTCATGCTTACTACAATGTCCTCTGAGATTTAGAAGCTATACGAGAGCAGTGATGCTCGTACTATTGTTCAGGGACTGCGTGGCATGTTTGAGAACCAAGCAAGGGCCGAGAGTTTCAACATCTCAAAGTCCCTGTTTGCATGCAGGCTTGTTGAGGGGAGTCCCGTCAGTCCACATGTGATAAAAATGATTGGCTACATTGAGAGTCTGGAAAAACTAGGTTTTCCCCTTAGCCATGAGTTGGCTACTGTTGTGATTCTCCAGTCGCTCCCTCCGAGCTTCGAGCCATTCATATCGAATTATCACATGAACAGTATGGATAAGACATTGGCTGAATTGCATGGCATGCTAAAGACAGCTGAGGAGAGTATCCATAAAAATGGTCATCATGTGATGATGATGCAGAAAGCTAAGCGCAAACCACCAGTCAAGAAACTTTGCACCAAGAGGAAACTAACACCCGATGAGATCGCGAGTGCCTCCAACGCAAAGAAGGGCAAGAAGGGGTCGACGACATCAGATGTTGTTTGCTTCTATTGCAAGGAGACAGGTCACTGAAAAAGGAACCGCAATAAGTACATGGAGGATCTCAAAAAGAAGCAAAGTGCGACTTCTGCTTCAGGTATTAACGTTATATTCATTAGTCGGTCTACTTCACCTACTGACTCTTGGGTATTTGATACCGGATCAGTAGCTCATATTTGCAAATCGTTGAATGGAATGAGAAGAAATAGAAGCTTGAGAAGGGGCGAGGTCAACCTGCGCGTCGGCAATGGAACAAGTGTTGCTACAATTGCTGTCAGCACTACATCACTTCATTTATCTTCAGGATTAGTTTTGGAATTAAATAATTGTTATTGTGTTCCAACTCTATGTCAAAATGTTATTTCCGCTTCATGTTTGCAAGCAGAAGGATATGATTTTAGATCAATGGACAATGGTTGTTCAGTTTATCTCAGAGATATGTTATGTTTTCATACACCATTGGTAAATGGATTATACATTTTGAATCTTGAAGTGTCTCCCATCTATAACATTAATACAGAGAGGCAACACCCAAATGATACAACCCCACATTTATGTGGCATTGTCACTTAGGCCATACATTTAATGTGGCATGGGTCCACATTCCGAGATATTGCCGTACCGTGTATAGTAGATAAGTAGAAACCGTGTTCTACACGGACTTTGTTGTGATTGGGTATAATAGGGCCCGAGACCCCCTGTAAAACACACACACATCAATACAAACTCGGCGCATCACCAAACCTTTTTATTTTAGACGAGTTCTTGATCTCACTTCGGGCTGCATCGATCTCGATCTCCAAGTAAGGTAATTACTTGTCATTAGTGGTTTGTATTGTCGAAATTAGTGCTTACATCGTCATGATACTATAGTTTTGATGTTATGAAATGCGCAAATTATCATATACGACATTTAATCTAGAGCAATATCTAGATCTATCTCACCGTCAGCTGGTTTCTCTCAGGAGACAGTAGCCGATAGAGCTATATCTAGATGTTGAACTAGGTTATATGTTGTATCCACTATCTTGAGGGGTTTACATCAGTTTTTATGGATCTGATACTTGTTTTTGTACTTAATGATGTATCATTCTGATCTATTAAGTCGCTTTTAGAATTATTAAGATCTATTTGGTTAGATGTTTATCTTTAGAGACAGTGCCGGGGTTTCAATCGACCTTATCTGTTTTAATTATCTTTATGGTTCTATTCACTATTAGATATATTAAAACTGCCTTTTATATTAGGATCTTAATCTAAGTGTCCTAAACCAATATCAATCTGTCATGCTCTGCTGATAGCCAATTGATCTAGGTTTAGCACATTTAGATCGGATTAATATCTTTTTATAGAATGTGCCGGAGTATTAGCCGATTTATATTAGATCTGCAATATCGGCTAAGTTGTCAATGCAGATAATTACTACCCTAACACGCTTTTAGCCTAAGTGATTTATACTGTCTCGGCATAGCCGATCTATTCCAATCACTTTGTTTAAGTGCGCTTTGGGATGGTAATTATGTATAAATTGATGCTTTCAGCCGGTCCTGTAGGATCTAATTTTAGCTTAATGCCTATCTCTTGTTTCTTGTTGGTTACAGGATCGAACCAACTGGCATGCCTTAATCACCAAAGGTAGCCAAGAACGGACCTGCACTGGAGTTAAGCAGATCTCCCAGGCCAGCGCGTGGCAAAGATTTCTCATCAACACGCTTCTTGGCACGCCTGGTGGGACCATCGGCAAGCTTGATAAAGTCGGCGCGATGGTTAACATCAAGAGTCCCGAGATCAGCGAAGAAAATATGGTTCCTGTCAAGATGGAGCAGTTGTCAACCAAGCAATTGGCCGACTACAAGAAAATGGTGGAAGAACTGCAGGCCAATTATCTACAATCTTTCGCCCAGACCAGATTTGGGGCCATCCACCAGAAGTACAAATTCAGCATGGATGACTTCAAGGCATCCTCCTCAGAGGACATGAAAGGGAAGATAAAGATGGAGGAGGTAAAGCAAGAACAAGATGATTCGGGACTGCACACCTTGCAAGATCGAATCGATTCGGCTGTACATCACGCCCTCGTCAACCAAAGTGGCATCTTGGCTAACACTCTCAACAACATGATTGCCACCGTGGTCGACTCGAAGATTGCCGATCAACTGCAGCGGGGGCCAACCTATTTCACTGATGGCTAGTTCCCCAACTACAGGGTTTTGGCGTCCCAGAACCGCCGATGCCACCACCAGTACAGCCAGGGCCACCAGGAGGAGTCCTCAGTCAGCCGAATGCATCTTCATCGGCTTCAAGGCCGACGCCCGTCGTTCTAAACTGGAAGCAACCTCCTTCCCAAGAACAACTAGCCGGCATGTTTGACTTCAATCGGCGGCAAGAACTGGTCGCCAACCTCATTCAAGTGGCACAGTACAATGCCGGCGGTCGTCGGCTCTTCCCTGACCAATCACCACCGCCGGTGAATTGGCCGCCTCCCACTGTTGACCCAGCTCAATATCGGCAAGCATGACCAACATTACCGGCCGTAGACATCGCTACCTCAGTATCGGCAAGGAACCGTCCAATACGATCAATATGAGTCGATACACCAAGCTCAAGATAACAAGACTTGGGCCGATTTGATTGCCGACGTAATGCGCGATCAATTCGGCCTCAAGCGAAAAGATTATGGCAACATGTATCGGTATCCATATCCGAAACATTTTGAGAGAGTGCCACTCCCAAACCGGTACAAGGTTCCAGACATCTGCAAGTTCTCAGGGCAGGACAATACCTCTATGTACGAGCACGTCAGCCGATCACTAGCGCAATGCTGGGAGGCATCGGCTATAGATGCCCTGATGGTTCGTTTATTCCCGCTCTCACTATCGGGATCGGCCTTTACATGGTTTTCTTCATTGCCTTACAACTCCATCCAGAGCTGGGCCAATCTCGAGAAATAGTTCCACATCTACTTCTACACCGGTAACCATGAGATGAAGTTGTCGGACTTGACAAGCATCAGGCAGAAGCATGATGAATCGGTTCTGGACTACATCCAGAGATTCAGAGAAATGAGGAACCGCTCCTATAGCCTGGTGCTGTCCGATTCCCAACTAGCCGATTTGGCTTTTCATGGGCTTCTGGCGCCGATTCGTGAATGGTTTTTGGCTCAATATTTTGACAGCTTGGCCCATCTGGCGCAGAGGGTGACGGCCCACGAACAGCGATTTCAAGAGTCAAGGAAGGCCGTCAAGAAGGTTGCCCACGTCATCGTTGAGACCGACTTGATACAAGCGATGATAACGCAAAAGTTGCAGCGGCAGATTGGACCAAGGATAAAAAGGCTATCGTTTGCCAGTGGCTGCTAAAAACGGCCAAAGAGGTGAAGTACGACTTCGACTTCACTAAAGCTGATAGGATCTTCGACTTGTTGCTAAAGGAGAAGCAAATTCAACTACCGGCCAATCACATGATCCCATCGGCCGATGAACTCAAGAAGAAGAAGTACTGTAAGTGGCACAACTCCACCTCCCATAGCACTAACGACTATAAAGTTTTCAGGCAACAAATCCAGTCGGCTATTGAGACCGGGAAGCTGAAGTTCGCCGATTCACCTCGGCCGATGAAAGTCCATGGCAATCCCTTCCCGGTCAACATGGTTCAGGCCGGCCCCAGGCGAGCTGATCGGCAGAACAGAATGACGTACGACTGAGCCGAAACTCTCAAAGGGGTTAAGGCTGAAAAGAAATCGGCTGGAGATCGAGCTGCACCAGCTAACATGGTGCATTCCACCGGCCGATCGACCGTTCAGCGACCCAGGCGCATGGACCCCATGCCCCGTTTTCAATAACGCTTTCGCAAAGGAGAGGAGGCCCGGCGTGGCAAGCCTTACGTCAGGGAACCTGAGGTCAGGGGACTCCAATTCGTCATAAACCACAGCGGTTGTGACCCGCAGTGACGTTGTCGAGTTTTTCCGATTCTGCTGGGAATCGGGGATGAAGCTGGCGACGATCGACAACTGCACAACCTACAGCGAGTATCGTCAGGACGAATACAGGGACCCATCAATGCAAAGTTCCACCCAATACAGGGTCGTGCAACGTAATTAGAGGTGGCTGCCAGTGCATGATCGGCTCAGACCGATCCACCAGGATTTCTTCGAGGATGAAGTTAATGACGAATACGACGAAGAAGTGGCCGACGACAAACAATCGGCCAACCCCCAATAGTGCCCTTCGAACATCTTCACTAAAACACAAAAGAGAAGCATCTAGCGGCTCAAGAGCGAGGGGCAGGAGGAAGAAGTAGCATTCGTTGATCTCCACCCCTTGCCCTCTTATATAGAGTTGGCCGACTAGGCCTAAAGGCCCATCGGGACTCTATATTCGATCGGATCTCTATCCAAACTGAGTCGTACCCGAGTCAAACTCGAATACCTATTCAATCCCATTAAGTGTGCGACCCTGTAGGTTCATGCAGACTTGGTTCTGACTCAAGAGCGCTTCTCGGCCGACCGTCGACAATGGCCCTTAGCAGAACGTATTGACACCAAAGTCTACAAGAAGATCAAATTGGCTGAACCTGTAATGTGTGGACAAATCGCTTTGCCTCATGATACCAATTAAGCTATAGGCAAGACACGTGTCATCCTATCAATAGCTTAATCATTCACTCGATCTCGTATTAGATTATCTATCTGTTGATTGACTCCTCAATCAACTCGGCACGGCCTTTCACTTCCATAATCCATTACATCGAGGGGCCCAGAGATAACTCTCCCATAGGAGGGCAAATTCCATCTTGATAATTCACATTCCTCTACATGTTTCATAGCAAACCCGAAGACTATTTTTATAACTACCCAGTTATGGTATAGCGTTTGGTAGTCCTTAACTAAGCCATTACACATGTTGAAATCCATGATGATCTTAGGTCTGAGGGCTTTGCACCAAAACTACTTGAGACCAACTAATGGCACATTAATTCCTTGTTTTGTCTCAATGTGGGTCTATCCAACAATGTGTTCTCTAACACATGTTCACGTTTATTGATTTGGTATCTCCATACCATGATCCATCAGACATGATCATCAATCAATATACGTGTTGATCTTAGAATCATATTCGTTCCATAGATATGATATACGATCAGGGATTATTTATAAATAGATTCATATAAAGAGTCTCATGAATAAGTCACATACTTATTGATCAATACAAGATATCTATTTTATGGAATGAAATAACAATTTATTCATTAATGTTAGTGATATGCCCTAGAGGCAACATGGAGATGTTGGATATCATGGTCAATATTTATGTATTTATGACTAAAGTGTTATTCAGTTCCATGAAATAGACATCTTGTATTGATCAATAAGTACGTGACTTATTTATGAGACTGTATATGTATGAATCTATTTCTAAATGATCCCTGATCATATATCATATTATTGGAACTAATATGATTCTAAGATTGGCATGTTTATTGATTGATGATCATGTCTCATAGATCATGGGTATGGAGATACCAAATCAATAAACATGGACACATGTGTTAGAGAACACATTGTTGGATAGACCCACCATGAGACACTACAGGAATTAATGTGCCATTAGTTGGTCTTAGGTAGTGTTGGTACAAAGTCCTTAGACCTAAGATCATCATAGATTTCAACATGTGTAGTAGCCTACATTGGAACTACCAAACGCTATTTCGCGGTAGTTATAAAAGTAGTCTTCGGGTTTGCTATAAACATGGAGTGGGATGTGAGTGATCAAGATGGAATTTGCCCCTCCTTTGGAGAGATATCTCTGGGCCCCTCGAGGTAATGGATTATTGAAATGCATGGCCATGCTAAGTTGATTGAGGAGTCAATCAAGAGACATGTAATCCAATACGGTTCGAGTGAATGGTTAAGCTATTGAAGGGATGGCACACATCTTTCCTATAGCTTAATTGGTATCGTGAGGCAAAGGATTTTTGTACACATTACAGGTTCGAGCCGATATTATATTCTTGTATGCTATGGTGTCAATATGTGCTGCTAGGCGCCGCTATTTGACAAGTTGGACCGAGTTGGACTCGAGCCGACGATCGGCTAAGTTAGACTATAGCCGAGACCAAGTATACCTGAACCTACAGGGTTGCACGCTTAAGGGGATAAGAACAGGCATTCGAGTTGGACTCGGATACAATTCGATCGGATAGGGATCCGATCGGATAGGCTTACGAAGTCCAGCCGGCCAACTCTATGAGATTCGGATGGGATCCGATTCAAAATAGAGTCCCGATGTGCCCCTAGGCCCAACCGGCCAACTATATATAAAGGGGCGAGGGGTGGAGAGTTGGAAAATCAATTTTGAACCAAATCAATCTGATTTGGCGCAACAGAAGTCGGTGAGATCAATCTCCATGGAAACCCTCCCCACTTTCGAGCCAAACCCTACCCTTGAATCACGTGCTAGCACACGAGTGTTCGTCGTTCTATTCCCGGACGTGTGGATACCAGTAGAGGCGCTGCTACGTTGCGCGCTGTTGATCGGCTACGAATCGGCTGCAATCGGAGCGAGGCGACTGCGGCAGATCGGCGACGAGAACGCGGTCGGACGACTCAGATCGGCTGCGACATAGGCGAATCGGCTGATTGGTGAATCGCCTGTCCCCGGGAATCGGCTGTCATCGGCCAGCACAGTCCCAGATCGGATAGTCCTGATTGGCTATTTTCGCTGCATACTCCAATCGGTAACGATCTATCGGCCCTTACCTGCAAGTGTTCCTGGTTTGTGTGGTAGAAAAGCTTTTGTTTACGGCTAGCGTAGCCTCCGCGTAACCCTTCAATTAATACATAAACACTGACCATAATATGCAACATCTCCATGTTGCCTCTAGGGCATATCACTAACATGACCAAGCCATCTTTCCGAGCGTCCTCACCAGTGGTCAAAAACCCTTATGCTTCCACCAGTGGTGATTCTACAACACCGAAACCACCTCCTGCACGTAGAGATGGCAATGGGTACCCGAAACCCGAGTACCCGACGGGTTTTACCCGATAAAGAAACGGGTATGGGAGGAATTTTCTACCCGCGGGTACGTTTTTGGGTATGTCGTGTATGGGTACAGGTGTGTACTACCCATACCCGTCTACCCGTGGGTAAGAAATACCCGTATAAAAAGTCTAGCTACCCTCCCTCAGCAAATTTAGCTTGTAAATATGTTGTTAACATTGCTACCTTGCTGTGAGTTTAGAGGTTGAAAGGAAAAATTTTTGTGTGTCTTGCTACCTTGCTGTGAATTTTAAGGTTGAAACGGAAGGATTTTATGTGTGGGATGACCTACATGTACATACTTTGTCGGGTGCACTGACGGGTACGGGTAACCCGTCGGGTAGAATTACCCGCGCGGGTACGGGTATGGAAGTACTTTCTTACCCGCATGCGGGTACGGGTAACCCGACGGGTAAAATTTACCCTAGCGGGTACGGGTATGGGTGAGTACTACCCATCGGGTATATACCCGTTGCCATCTCTACCTGCACGGCCTTCAGATTCAGGTCAAAATTCTTTGTCGGTTCCCTCCAAGAGTGCCTCATCTGTCGCTTCGATGGGTCGCACTTCTGGCATTCGGTGCCACCAATGCCAAGGCCTTGGACATGTGCAGAAAGATTGCCCTAGTCAGCGGGCATATGTCGTGACAGAAGATGGAGGGTACATCAGCACCTCCGATGTCGAGGATGATGATGATGGTGATGCCACCAATGAAGACAGCGAGGGCCATGTCCTTGGAGGCGACGACACTCCGGGTTAACTGAACATAATTGTTCAGCAACCGCTCAACACGCAAATTCAACAACCTGAGAAGCTCCAACGGCCACAACTTATTTCAGATTTTCTTCATCATCAAGAAACGACAAGCACGAGTCATCATTGATGGAGGAAGCTGCAACAATTTGGTGAGTTCTGATTCGGTCAAGAAGCCTAAATTGCCCACATGGCCACATCCACATCCTTACCATATTCAATGGCTCAATGACTCTGGAAAAGCTAAGGTAACACAAACATGCAGAGTTCCTTTTTCTATTGGTGCTTGTGTTGATTCTGTTGATTGTGATGTGGTACCAATGCAAGCTTGTTCACTATTATTGGGTTGTCCTTGGGAACATGATACTGATGCAATGCACCATGGTAAAAGTAATAAATACACTTTTATGCATAAGGGCGAGAAAATTACCTTGTTACTTTTGACCCCTGCTGAGATTGTACAAGCTGATAGGGAAAGAACCGTTAGTTTGAATGATGCTAAATCTGAAAATCAGCAAGTTGCTAATTCTGTTTTTTCACCTAAAAGGGATAAGTCTATACCTATTTCTAATACCAAGGGAATTAAGTTGAAGGGGGGGTCTTATGCCTACAACAAAATGTGATCTTGCTAAAATTTCGGATGCTGATACTTCCTATGCTTTGATATGCAAACAATTTTTGTTTTCGCTTGATGATATTGTTTCCTCATTGCTTCCTGCTACCACTATAAGGACATTTTTCCAGATGATATACCCCGAGGCTGCCACCTATGAGACGGATAGAGCATCAAATTGATTTGATTCCAGATGAAAGCCTTAGTCCTTGTGTTGTTCCTGTTCTTTTGGTTCCAAAAAAGATGGATCTTGGCAAATGTGTGTTGATTGTAGAGCCATCAATAATATTACTATTCATTATCATAATCCTATTCCTAGGCTAGATGATATGCTTGATGAGTTATGTGGTTCTATAATTTTCACAAAGATTGCCTTGCGTAGTGGCTACCACCAAATTAGAATGAAACTTGAAGAAAAATTTGAAGGTGTGGGAAGAATGTTTGCCTCATGTGGAGTTTGCATACAATCGGGCAACACATTCTACCACCAAGGTAAGTCCCTTCCAGGTAGTGTATGGTTTCAATCCTCGTGCTCCTATTGATATCTTACCTTGACCTAGTAATGAGCGTATTCATAGATGCTAAGAAATGTACTGATTTTATTTTGCAAATACCTGAGACAACTAAGAACAACATTCAAAAGGTGAATGAGAAGTATATAATTGTGGAGATTATGGCAATCGGGTATCTATATGGCAAGCTTATCCGACTGGAGGTAGGGATAGATTACGCCTGCCATATATGTAAACCAAATATGACTTGGGTGTTACGTTGCCGATAGAGATAAGGCAACGGCCCATAGTCACGGTTTGGTAAGATTGAGGAAACCGACTTAGAGTAAGATAGGGTTTCCGATCTGTAAGCCGCCTCCCAAGACTATATAAGGGGGGTAAGGGGCATCCCTTGAGGGATATCAGAAGTTAGATCAGCTTTTAGCTTTCAGCCTTAGATCACGAGATCAATAAAGACACTCGGCGGATCGAATCCCCGAAACAAGAGTAGGGTATTACCTCACGAGAGGGCCTGAACCTGTCTAAATCCTCTTTTCCTTCTAACCCATTGTGCTTGGCGATCTTGACTGCGACCCCAGAAATTCTATTGCCAAAACCAAGTTTTGACAGTTGGCACGCCAGGTAGGGGGGCCGCGCGTCAAGACTTCTTCAACAATCTCGCCGACAAGCGTGATGGGATCTCCTTCAGGATTCGGCGACCTCGCCGCCAACAACTTCTCCTCCTTCGACTCGGATTCGAACCAGTCGGAAGGAGAGACCCACTCGGCGCCGTTCGAGCTCTCGAACAACGCCGAGATCTACGACGACATCTTGAAGTCCAAGATGCAATCCGCCCACTCCAAGGAAGGAATTCACTCGGCACCGTTCGGACTACCGAACGCCGCCGGAATCTACACCGACCTCCTCGTCTCCCCAACAGAGACGATCCACTCTGAAGAAGACCTCTCGGCACCGTTTGGATTACCAAACGCCGCTGAGATCTACGGCAAACTCCTCTCCCCCGAGTCGAGGTCGACCCACTCGGAGGAGACCGCCTCCCCAAGCTCTGACTCGGACCCGAGCTACCCAGGGTCGAGGGAGGTCGCCGTCATCCTCCAGCCGTTCAGCTCATGCTCATCCTCGGAGCTCAACGAATACCTCAGCTCTGCCGGCTTTGACGACCTCTATGGCATCCCCTCAGACGAAGCCGATGACTCCGACTGTCGCAAGGACTACGAGCCAAAGTGCTTCGATGTCCTCATGGCTGAGCCGGCCGACTCCGACTCAACCATGGCCCGCAGGCTTGCAGAGGAAGAGCGAGCCAAGATCGAGCAAGAGCGCAAGCTGGCTGAGGAGGAGAAGAAACGCAGGGAAGATGCCGACAAGAGAAAGCAAGATCTGCGGGCAGCCGGACGGTCCGCTCAGGAGGCTATCCTTCAAACGCGGGTCCGCAACACCAATATCTTCCAGACGCCACAGCAGAACGCTATTGTCGCACTCACACTCTTGGACACCGTCATGGAGACGGCACCCCCCGACGTGACTCCAATACTCGACAAAATCAAGACCATCGTCGCAGCCACAGCCAACGGTCATCCCTCCACCTCGGCACGAAGGCACGAATCCGTGGCCGAAACGCCCGACAAAAGCCGACTCCCGCCTCTAAGGTCGGGAGACTACAAGAGGCCCGAGCCGACCGATCGACGACTAGGCCAAGAGGCCCACGCCACGACTCCACGCAAAAGCATCAGGAGCAAACGGCCGACTCCCGCGACAAACGACATGGACGTCCACCCGTCCACCACCGCATCCGGCTGTAACAACGGCTCCGGCTACCCAACCAGCCACCGAGGACCCCGCCGAGTGATCTGCGGGAAGTCCTCGATCGCCGCTACCGGGAGCGAAACCAACGCACTCGGGAAGATCGGAGGGGATCACCCGATAGCAACGACGACGGAGTGCCAGCTTTCACTCGGGAGCTTCGCCGAGTGCACTGGCCGAATGGATTCAAGCCCACGGAAATAGAGAAATACGACGGCAAGACCGACCCCGAGTCATGGCTTACCGTGTACACTCTTGCCATCCGCGCAGCAGGTGGCGACAACAAGGCTATGGCCAATTACCTGCCCGTGGCCCTCGCCAACTCAGCCAGGAACTGGCTCATGAGCCTGCCAAGAGGCTCAATCGGCTCGTGGACCGAGCTGAGGGACCACTTCATCGCCATCTTTCGGGCACCTTCGAGAGGCCCGGCACCCTCTTCGATTTATACAACGTCATCCGAAGCCGGACGAGCCTCGAAAGATTACATCCGGCGCTTCTCGAAAAGCGCAACAAGATCCCCAACATCACCAATGACATCATCATCGCCGCCTTCCAGAAGGGAGTCCGTGATGAGCTGTTAATCGGGAAGTTCGGGCGCAAGCCACCAAAGACAGTGAAGCAAATGTTCAAAACGGCGAACTCCTACGCCAAATCCAATGATGCCATCAAGGCAGTGTGCCAAGACCGGCCTGACAGGAGGGAAGATAAGCAGGCGGGAGGAAGCCGGAATCCTAAGAAGGACAACGGCAACAACAATAACCAGGGCCAAAAGGACCGCAAGCGCCGATCCGAAGATCTAGTGGCCGCAACCTCCAACTCTCAACGCCGCCCCAGAGTCGCCGCCTACGACGCCATCATGAGCGCTCAATGCACTCATCATCCCAATCACAAGCACGCGGCTAAGGATCGCTTCATTTACAAACGGTTCGCGAACAGATGCGCGACGCAACTCAACAAGAAGCCGACGATGAGGCTGGTCCATCGGGCGCCAAGAAAAATAACGCGGTGAGAATGCCGAACCTTTCCAAGACCCGTGGGAGAGCTCAATCACATCTTCGGGGGCCACTAGCCTATGAATCCAAGAGGAAACAGAAGCTAACCGACCGAGAAGTCAACGCGGCTCAACCCGAAGTCCCTCAGTACCTGCGATGGTCGGAAGTGGCCATCACTTTTGACCGCTCGGATCACCCCGACCGAGTGGTTCACCCGGGCGCTATCCACTCGTCCCGGACCCCGTGGTCCGCAACATCGAGCTTAAGCGCGTCCTCATCGATGGGGCAGCGCCCTCAATATTATGTTCGCCAAGACCATGGATGAGATGCGATTCCGAGGGCCGAATTGAAGGCAAGCTCAGCCCCCTTCCATGGAGTCATCCGGGGCTATCATCTACACCACTCGGGCACATCGCCCTCCCGGTCACCTTCGGGGCTCGAGAGAACTTCCGAACGAAGAACGTCACTTTCGAGGTGGCCGACTTCGAAACAGCGTACCACGCCATCATCGGAAGGCCTGCGCTTGCCAAATTCATGGCGATCCCACATTACACCTACCTCTGCATGAAGATGCCGGGTCCCAATGGCGTCATCACTCTTCGCAGCGATGTGAAGCAAGCCTTCACCTGCGACAAGGAGAGCTGCAACATGGCCCAATCTCGCAAGAGATTGCGTGGCCAGCAAGAAATCCGATTGGCTGCATCGACTTCAGCAAAGGGTGAAGTCCTCGCAAAGAAGATAGCCAAATCAGGATCTGGCGATGCCAAGACCAAGAAAATCTTCCTTGATCCATCGGATCCCTCGCTTCTTGTAATCGGCGCTGAACTAGATCCCAAATAGGAAAGCGCGCTCGTCACCTTCCTCCAAAATAATAAAGATGTTTTTGCTTGGAAACCATCG
Source organism: Oryza australiensis (assembly GCA_019925245.2). Taxonomy (NCBI): domain Eukaryota; kingdom Viridiplantae; phylum Streptophyta; class Magnoliopsida; order Poales; family Poaceae; genus Oryza; species Oryza australiensis. The sequence continues at coordinate 467,923 of JAIFGZ020000422.1, forward strand.
ATATGCCTGGAATTCCTAGGGAGGTGATTGAGCACTCTTTGCACGTCAAAGGTGACGCCAAACCGATAAAACAACGATTACGCAGATTCGCGCGGGATCGAAAAGATGCCATCAAGGAAGAGCTCACAAAGCTCTTGGCTACCGGCTTTATCAAAGAAGTCCTACATCCCGACTGGTTAGCCAACCCAGTCCTGGTCCGCGTTCACTATACCGACCTCAACAAAGCCTGTCCCAAAGATCCATTCGGGCTGCCTCGCATCGACCAAGTCGTAGATTCAACAGCCGGCTGCCAACTCCTGAGCTTTCTGGATTGTTACTCGGGCTACCACCAGATCAGTTTGAAAGAATCCGACTGCCTGAAGACATCATTTATCACGCCGTTTGGAGCCTACTGCTACATCACCATGCCATTCGGCCTGAAGAACGCCGGCGCCACATACCAATGCATGATCCAGAGATGTTTCCAGACGCAGATCGGTAAGAAAGTAGAAGCTTATGTCGACGATGTCGTCATCAAGACCAAGCAGAAAGAAGACCTGATCGTTGACTTAGAACAAACCTTCGCAAACATCCGGGCCTTCAGAATGAAGTTGAACCCGGAGAAGTGCACTTTCGGCGTCCCATCAGGCAAACTGCTCGGCTTCATGGTGTCACATCGCGGCATTGAAGCCAATCCAGAGAATATCAACACTATCTTGAGCATGAAGCCCCCGAGTAACCAGAAGGACGTCCAGAAGCTCACTGGCTACATGGCGGCGCTAAGCCACTTCATCTCTCCACTCGGCGAACGAGGCATGCCCTTCTTCAGATTACTAAAGAAAACGGACGACTTCCAGTGGACCGCGGAAGCCCACAAGGCTTTCGAAGATTTTAAGGAATTCCTTACAATGCCGCCCATCCTGGGCTCGCCTTAGCCCCAGGAGCCCCTGTTGCTGTACGAGCCACTCACCAACTGGTTAGTACGGTACTCGTGGTCGAGCGCGAAGAAGAAGGACAGGCCCAGAAGATCCAGAGGCCGATCTACTTTGTTAGCAAAGTATTGGCAGGAGCCAAAATTCGCTACCCTCGGTACAAAAATTGCTTTATGGTGTCACGATAACCGCGAGGAAGTTGGCGCACTATTTTCGGGGCCACTCGGTCACCGTCGTCACCTCCTTCCCACTCGGCGACGTCATCCACAATCAGGAGGCAAGCGGGCACATCGCTAAGTGGGCTCTGGAGCGATGCCACTTGGACTTGACTTTTAAGGCGAGGACGTCCATAAAGTCACAAGCCACGGCGGATTTCTGGCCGCGGGTGAGCAACAAGAAAGCGTACCGGGAAGACCTCCAACACTGGACCATGCACTTCGATGGATCCAAGAGGATCACCGGCTTGGGAGCGGGAGTTGTGCTGATCTCCCGGCGGGAAAGGCTACGATACGTCCTCCACCTCCACTTCTCCGCCTCGCACAACATCACCGAGTACGAAGCCCTGCTACATGGACTGCGGCTCGCAGTTTCACTCGGGATATGTCGGCTCATCGTGAAAGGGGACTCCCAGCTGGTCGTCAACCAAGTAATGAAGGACTGGTCCTGTCTAAACGAGACCATGGAGGCCTACCGACAAGAAGTCTGCAAACTTGAAGACAAGTTTGACGGACTCGAACTGTCACATGTCTTGAGACACAACAACGAAGCAGCTGACGAGCTGGTGCAGTTCGGGTCCAAGCGTGAAGCCGCCCCAATGGACATTTTTGTCGAACACCTCTATGAGCCAAACCATCACGGCAAAGACAACTTCCAACGAACAAGCTGTAAACAAAATCGCCATAACCGACGCCGACTAGAGGACACCCCTCATCAAATTTTTAACACAGCAAGAGCTGCCGGAAGACCGGGATGAGGCAGAACATGTCCGACGTCGTTGCCAAGCTTATGTCATGGTTGATTCCGATTTATACAAGAGAAGCCCCTCCGAAATCCTAATGAGATGCATTACACCCGAGGAAGGAAGACAGCTGCTCCAAGACATCCACTCGGGCATATGCGGAAGCCACGCGGCAGCATGCACCTTGGTAGGCAAGGCCTACAGACAGGGTTTTTTTGGCTTACCACGGTCTCCGACGCGGACAAAGTGGTATGAACCTGTGAAGGCTGCCAATTTTTCTCCCGACAGAGCCACGTCCCAGCCCAGGAGCTACAAACAATCCCACTATCCTGGCAGTTCGCGGTATGGGGCTTAGACATGGTCGGCCCTTTCAAGAAGGCTCCAGGAGGATTTACACACCTATTCGTCGCAATCGACAAGTTCTCCAAGTGGATTGAAGCCAAGCCGGTTGCCACAATTACTGCTGACAAGGCACGGGATTTCTTCCTCAACATCGTGCACCGCTTCGGCGTCCCAAACAGGATCATAACCGATAATGGGACTCAATTCACAGGAGGCATCTTCAAGGAATTCTACGAAGACTTCAGAATCAAGATCTGTTATGCGTCAGTCGCACATCCCGAAAGCAACGGACAAGTCGAACGGGCCAACGGCATGGTCCTTCAAGGCATCAAGGCCCGCGTGTTTGATCGTCTAAGCCCTTACGCAGGCAAGTGGGTCCAAGAGCTTCCCTCAGTTCTATGGTCTCTGCGGACCACACCGTCGGGCTACCGGCCAAACTCCTTTCTTTCGGTCTACGGCGCGAAGCCATGCTGCCAAATGAGATGGAGTATGAATCCCTCCGAGTCCACGGCTTCAACGATGAACGCTATGACCCCGACCGAGTGGACGACCTCACCCGACCGGAAGAGGCCCGAGAGGCAGCCCTCATCCGGTCGGCGAAATATCTTCAAGGACTCGGAAGATACCACAGTCGCAACGTTCGAGCACGAGCTTTCATCGTTGGCGATCTGGTTCTACGCAAGATTCAAACCACCAAGGACTGTCACAAGCTATCCCCCTTGTGGGAAGGACCATACATAATCACTGAGGTGACTCGGCCAGGTGCATATCGATTAAAGCGCGAAGACGGATCTATGGTGGAGAACTCCTGGAACATCGAGCATCTTCGACGATTCTATGCTTAAATTGACTTAAGTCTCATGTTTTTCTTGACTGCCAACCTCAAGTAAGATGACTTCTTGAGTTAGCAGTCGGGGGTTGTACATATGTCAATAAAGCATAGTCTTCCTCATCAACTTTTGTGCACGATTTGGTTTACCATTGTTTAATGTTCCTCGACTCGAGTTCAGTGTTTAAAGACTGAGAGTTTTCTGATGGCCTAATCGAGCTTAGGCTCGGTGACAGTCGGACAAAAATTACTTAAGAAATTTCACATAAAAACTCGGATCAGGGCATTAACATAAATAGACTGAATATTCACAAGCCTACATCAGAGCGCCATAATCATACAATGTTTACAAGACAATGTTCGTGAGACAGATTAAAGCCGGAAGTTGTTCACTACATCGATAGCAATCTTCTTTGCCGACTCCTGCGCTTCACTAAGCATGTCCAGGGCCTGCTCATCCGAGGTCCCGTCGGCGAAGCCCTCCTCGACCGAGTTGACATCCACTCGGGGGTAGAGAGACCTGGTCTGCGCAAGAGCCAGACCAGCCCCATGGTGGCAGCCTCGGTGATGTTCGCCAAATATTGGTCAGGGGCCCTCCGCAGCTTGTCAAAGATTTCCAATGGCTCCAGCGAGCTAGCCCCGACCCCCTGGTGAAACAAGGATAGCAAGATTGGCGTTACTGCATTGGCAACCTCTTCCCGGACCTCCCCGGCTCGTTTGACCCTCTCAAGAAGCACGTCGTATTGAGCTCGGGTCTTGACTTTATAAGCTGCCAAAAGAACATGATCACACAAAGTACTCGAAGACAAAGCATCACAAAGGATAGTACTTCAAAGGAGCTCACCTTCGAACTCGGCCTCCAACTCGGTCTTGCCGAGGCTGACTGCCTCCAGCTGGACCTGGAGCGAGTGGACCTCCGACGAATTTTCTACAAACACAGAAAGCTATCAACAACCGAAGTTGACACAGAAGCCATATAGAGGTTGTGAGGATTGAACGTACTCCCGACTGAACCGCGGAGGTCGAGATTCTCCTCTCGGAGTTCAGCTATCTCCTTCCTCAGGGCCACCTCCCTCGACGCGGCCTCCTACCGAGTGGTCTTCAGCTTCCGCTGGACGTCCTCCAGGGAGTTCAGATGTGGGACCAACTTCTCCAGCGCCTCGGACTTAGCCATGGATCGACAATACTCCTTCTGCACGAAAGATCCGAACTTGACCGACTGGAAAGAAATGATGATACAAGACAGAGAAAAGATCCAGGCTTACGTTGAGTAGCCGAGTCGCCTCATTTAGGCTGTTGACAAGGGCATCCCTTTCTTCGCTTTTCGCTTGCTTGTCCAAGATGATGCCCTGCCTTTGGCCTTCCGAGTCTCGCCATTCGATTTTAATCGGAGGAACCCAGGTTTCAGAAGACTGTAACCTGGGATTTCCTCTATTGTGGCTAGCAGATCAGGAAGGGCAGATGAAGACACGAAAGATGTGAACTAAAGATTAAAGACAAGATTTTGACTCGAGTCTTACCGGAAGCCGGCGGGTGAGCTCTGGCCGGAGCAGCCGGTGGTCTTCTCCCTCGGCTTTTCCCGGCGGGTCTTGATCGGGGCTCCTGGCCGCAGCACAGGGGCTTCTCCGCGGCCGGCGGTTCCCGGTAGGCGGCCGGGCGCGATCGGGGCTCCTTCCTCGGGACATCCTTCTTTGGAGGCGAGGGCTTTCTGCCCGGAGCGCTCTCGCTCGGAAGAGGGCTCCGGGATCTTGGCTACGTAGGCTTGGATGCCTCGGGAGCAGTAGCTGGAGTTGGCTCTTCATTCCTCCCGGCAGGATCTATATCCTGGGGCCTCCTGCCAAACCAACGACGCACTTAGTCGGAATGAAGACAAAGAAATTTCCAACAATGAAGTTCAGGCTTCAGTCATGAGGCGTACCTAGACGACCGGCGCATCTTCGGCGCCGCCTTCGGCGATGGCCTTGGAGGAGGAGTCTCGACTAGAGGAGCCGGGACGTCATCGTCCGAGTCGTCAATTACGAGCCTCCTCTTGCTCGCCCGCTTGTTGGTGTCCTCACTCGGCGCCACTCATTTCCCGACTGGGTCACTTCGGATCTTCACCCCACCAGTCGGCTTCTTGGCAGGGGGAAGCAACATGTCATCATGAGGCACCTAGTACGGTTTTGAAACGATGGAAGCATTTTCCTGCAAGAGAAATTCCCGCAATACTAAGAGGTATGACATCAAGGTTGCAAGACAACACAAAGAAGTCAGTCGGCTTACCGGAGGAGGAGGCCGATGGATACTGAAGGGAAGAACCGGCAACAAGAGGGCGTGCTCGACTGCGATTCCAATCGAGAAGATCTTATACATCCAGATCTTCAGGACCTCATAGCTTAGGGGGTCTTGGTCTTCCCGATTGGGGTCCTTCCTGAAGGGTTACGCGGAGGCTACGCTAGCCGAAAACAAAACTTTTGACCGCGCAAACCAGGAACACTTGCAAGTAAGGGCCGATAGATCGTTACCGATTGGAGTAGAGTGCAGCGGAATAGCCAATCAGGGTGATCCGATCCGGAACAGCGTAGCCGATTCACGGAGACGGCCGATTGCCAATCGGCCAATTCGAGTCGTCCGGCGCGTTCTCACGCCTCGCTACGTGCGCCGACCACGGCCGATCAACGGCGCGCAACGTAGCAGCGCCTCTACCGGTATCCACACGTCCGGGGACAAAACGCCAAACACCCGTGTGCTAGCACGCGATGTAAGGCTAGGGTTTGGCTCGAAAGTGGGGAGGGTTTCCGTGGAGATTGATCTCGGCGACTTCTGTTGCACGCGATGCAATTGGCATATCGTAGCTCTCCACCCCTCCCTCCTTTATATAGAGTTGGCCGACCGGGACTAGTGGCCGATTAGGACTCTATTTTGAATCGGGTCTCATCCGTATCTCATAGAGTTGGCCGCCCATACGTCGTAAGCCCATAGGACTCTATCCGATCGGATCCCTGTCCGATCGAGCCGTATCCGAGTCCAACTCGAATATCTATTCTATCCCCTTAAGCGTGCGACCCGTAGGTTCAGGTATACTCGGTTTCGGCTATAGTCTAACTTAGCCGATTGTCGGCTCGAGTCCAACTCAGCCAACCCGTCAACGCGGCGCCTAGCAGCACATATTGACACCATAGCATACAAGAATAATATCGGCTCGAACCTGTGATGTGTACACAAATCCCTTTGCCTCACGATACCGGTTAAGCTATAGGCAAGATGTGTGCCATCTCTTCAATAGCTTAACCTTTTACTCAAACCGTATTGGATTATCGTCCGTTGATTGACTCCTCAATCAACTTAGCATGGCCATGCATTTCCATAATCCATTACCTCAAGGGGCCAGAGATATCTCTCCAAAGGAGGGCAAATTCCATCTTAATCACTCACATCCCATTCCATGTTTCATAGCAAACCCGAAAACTACCTTGATAACTACCCGATTACGAATAGCGTTTGGAAGTCCCAAAGTAGGCTACTACACATGTTGGAATCCATGGTGATCTCAGGTCTAAGGACTTTGTACCAACACTACCGAGACCAACTAATGGCACATTAATTCTGTAGTGTCTCATGGTGGGTCTATCCAACAATGTGTTCTCCAACACATGTGTCCATGTTTATTGATTTGGTATCTCCATACCCATGATCTATGAGACATGATCATCAATCAATAAACATGCCGATCTTAGAATCATATTTGTTCCAACAATATGACATATGATCGAGGATCGTTTAGAAATAGATTCATACATAAAGAGTCTCATAAATAAGTCACGTACTTATTGATCGGTACAAGATGTCTATTTCATGGAACTGAATAACACTTTATTCATTTATACATAAACATTGACGTGATATCCAACATCTCCATGTTGCCTCTAGGGCATATCACTAACAATCTCCCACTTGCACTAGAGTCAATCATGTAAGTATCTAATACCCATTGCTCTTGTGTGCGCCTCATGCTTCGGCTGAGGGAGAGGTTTTGTCAGCGGATCGGCTATGTTGAGATCCGTGTGCACTTTGCATATCTTGACATCACCTCTGTCCACTATCTCGCGGATGAGATGATATCGCCGAAGTATGTGTTTGGACTTCGATGTGACCTTTGCTCCTTGGCTTGCGCAATGGCTCCACTATTATCACAATAGAGAGACATTGGACCGGTTGCACTAGTCATCACACCAAGCTCGAAACGAATTTCTTGATTCAAACAGCCTCCTTTGCAGCTTCCGAAGCAGCAATGTACTCGGCCTCCGTTGTAGAATCAGCAACAGTATCTGCTTGGAACTCTTCCAGCTGACTGCGCCTCCGTTCAGGCAGAACACGAACCCAAATTGCGATCTATAATCATCCTTGTTTGTTTGGAAGCTAGCATCGATGTAACCACTTACAACGAGCTCTTCTTCACCTCCATAGACTAGGAACATATCCTTAGTTCTTCTTAAGTACTTAAGGATATTCTTTACTGGCGATCCAGTGACATTCACCGGATCGGATCGGTATCTCGCTCGTAGCACTCAAAGCGTACGAGACATGCGGGCGTGTACAAAGCATGGCATACATGATGGATCCAATTGCCGAAGCATATGGAACCATACCCATCTTTTTCCGCTCATCATGTGTCCGAGGACACCGATTCTTGCTAAGATTAATACCATGTGACATGGGCAAGAAACCTTTCTTGGAATCATGCATGTTGAACCTTTTCGATACCTTGTCAATGTATGTACTTTGTCTTAATCCAATTAGCCTCTTGGATCTATCTCTATAGATCCGAATGCCCAATATGTATGCTGCCTCCCCTAAGTCTTTCATGGAAAAACTATTTTTCCATGAAGACTTGACATTCTAGCATAGGGATATCATTTCCAATCAGTAATATGTCATCCACATATAAGATTAGAAATACAATTGCACTCCCACTGACCTTTTTGTAAACACAGGCCTCCTCTTCGTTTTTGATGAAACCAAACCCTTTGATTACTTCATCAAAACGAATATTCCAACTCCGAGATGCTTGCTTCAATCCATAAATGGATTTCGTAGCTTGCATATCTTTCCGAGCGATTCTCGGATCGACAAAACCCGAGGTTGTATCATGTATACATCCTCGCTTAGGTTTCCATTTAGGAAAGCCGTTTTGACATCCATCGCCATATCTCATAATCGAAATATGCAGCAATCGCTAGGATAATCCGAATAGATTTAAGCATTGCGACGGGCGACAAGGTTTCATCATAATCAAATCCTTGAATCTGTTTAAAACCTTTCGCCACCAATCGCGCTTATAGATGTGAACATTTCCATCCATATCGGCCTTTTCTTAAAAACCCATTTACACTCAATGGTTTTGACACCATCAGTGGATCAACCAAGTTCCAAACTTGATTGTCGTACATGGATTCTATTTCGGATTTCATGGCTCCAAGCCACTTGTTGGAATCGGGTCCCACCATCGCTTCCTCATAGGTCTTAGGTTCATCGTTGTCCAACAACAATATATCACATTGTTCCACACTGTGTACTGTCGGTGCACGACGTGATCTTTCGGACCTCCGTGGGGCTGGTGTATCTACAAGCGGTGGCGCAACACTTTGCTCATCTGTTGTGGTTACGTGGTCGCGAAACATTTTCGGTGTTTCTTGAACTTCTTCAAGATGCACCCTGCTCCCACTAACCCTTCTTGAAAGAAACTCTTTCTCCAAGAAGACACCGTGTCGGGCGACAAACACTTTGCCTTGTTCCCGATTATAAAAGTAATATCCCTTAGTTTCCTTAGGATATCCCACAAAGAAGCACTTGTCGATTTGGGTGTGAGCTTGTCGGCGTAAGCGCTCTACATAAGCCTCACATCCCCAAATTTTGAGAAAAGACAAACTAGGGGTTTGCCCTGTCCATATCTCATATGGTGTCTTTTCAACCGACTTAGATGGAACTCTATTTAGTGTGAGCGTATTGTTTCAAGAGCATATCCCCGAAGGATAACGGAAGATCACTTTGGCTCATCATCGACCGCACCATGTCCAACAAGGTGCGATTTCTTCGTTCGGACACTCGTTCCATTGTGGAGTTCTGGCGGAGTCAAGCGTGGAACAATTCCACAATCTTTCGATGATTACCAAACTCTTGGCTCAAGTATTCTCCTCCACGATCGATCGTAGAAACTTGATTGTTTTCCCTAAATGATTACGTACTTCATTCGGAATTCTTTGAACTTTTCAAAGGATTCGGACTTATGCCTCATTAAGTAGATATAACCATATCTACTAAAGTCATCGTAAAGGTAATGAAGTCGATAACCACCTCGGCCGTTGAGCTCATTGGTCCACATACATCGGTATGTACGAGTGCCAATAAGTCACTTGCTCTCTCACTATGTCCCGTGAAAGGTGCCTTTGTCATCTTACCAAGTAAACAAGATTCACATGTCTCAAATGATTCAAAATCAAAAGAGTGAAGCAATCCATCCTTATGGAGCTTCTCCATGCGTTTCTTATTTATATGGCCTAAGCGACAATGCCGGATAAACGTGGGGTTTATATCATTAGAGAGTTGCCTTTACGTATTAATGTTATAGATGGGAGACGCTTCAAGATTCAAAACGTATAATCCATTCACCAATGGAGCATGAAAATAGAACATATCTCTAAGATATATTGAACAACCATTGTCCATTGATCTAAAATCATATCCTTCCGCTTGCAAACATGAAGCGGAAATAACGTTTTGACATAGTGTTGGAACACAATAACAATTATTCAATTCCAAAACTAATCCTGAAGGTAGATGAAGTGGTACTGTGCCGACAAAGAACGCAGCAACGCTTGCTCCATTGCCGACGCGCAGTTCACCTCGCCCTTCTCAATCCTCTACTTCTCATTCCCGCAACGATTTGCAAATATGAGCTACGATCCGGTATCAAATACCCAAGAGTCGTAGGTGAAGTAGAAAGATTAATGTCTATAACATTAATACCTGAAGCGAAGTCATACTTTGCTTCTTTTTGAGATCCTCCATGTACTACTTCTTGCGTTCCTCTTCCAGGTGGCTGTCTCCTTGCAATAGAAGCAAACGGCATCCGATGCCGCAGACTCCTTCTTGCCCTTCTTTGCATTGGAGGCACTCGTGATCTCATCGGGAGTTAACTTCCTCTTGGTGCAAAGTTTCTTGACAGTGGTTTGCGCTTAGCCTTCGCATCATCATCACATGATGACCGTTTTTCGGATACTCTCCTCACTGTCTTTACCATCCCATGCAATTCAGCCAAGGTTCTATCCATATTGTTCATGTGATAGTTTAATATGAATGGCTCAAAGCTCGGAGGGAGCGGCGGAGAATCACGTCCGTAGCCAACTCTTGACTAAGAGCGAAACCTAGTTTCTCAAGACTCTCGATATAGCCAATCATCTTTATCACATGCGGATCGACGGGATTCCCTCAACAAGCTCGCACGCAAACAAGGACTTTGAGGTGTTGAACCTCTCGGCCCGAGCTTGGTTCTCAAACATGCCACGCAGTCCCCGAATAATAGTGTGAGCATCGTGCTCTCATATTGCTTCAAGCTCGGGGGACATTGTAGCTAGCGAGACGGCTTATATCTAGGGCATCATTGGTGTGCTTCTGCGTAAGCTCTCCGTGCGGTTGCAGTGGCATTATTAGGCAAATCCTCGGGATAGGGTACTTCAAGAACGTACTCCTTGCGCTCTTGCTTGAGAACAATTCTCAAGTTGCGATACCAATCCATAAAGTTCGTTCCGTTTAATTTTTCCTTTTCGAGAATAGATCGCAAATTAAAGGTCTGGGTGTAGCATTAGCTGCCATTTATTCTACAAACAAAAAGCAAAGTTTAGCACAATGTTTATGCTATGTCTATTGTTAAACAATTTAACATTAGACTCCCATTACGTATTTTACACCTTCCCTCTAGGTTACGTATTGGGTCAAGATACACATGTTAGTTAATTTTCTAGTGAGCTTTGGCATCACTGCTAGAAAATTAGCAACATCGGTAAGCAACACCTTGCTAATCACATCTCTATGTGACTCTTGTTGTTGGTGTGGCATCTCCATGCCCCGGCGCCAACCTATGCCCCAAGGCCCAAAACTGTTTTGATAGTCTTGTTAAGTAAACCAAATGTTCTTGCATTTATATGTCGACATATACCCCCTCGTGTTATGATAGAGAATGGCACTCGCTTTGGCGGACCCACCATTGACGAGCATAACGGTGACGAGTGCAACATTTGGAAGGGCATCATTACCACTTAATTTTGTGAGGGATGCTATCCTATCAAACAAACATATCACATATGAAAGCAAGAAGAATAGCATATAGTGAAATAGTATGGCCCCCTTCTCATGGTGATCTCCATCTCCATGCCGGTGTAGAGGATCTCCATCTTCATCACCGTTCTTTCGAGTGCCGAATGCTTGATTTCTTCAAACTAAGCTACTACTATAGAAGCTCTAATTGAAGATTACATCGACTCGCAGGTCGTGAAAGAATATTACAAGCATTGCACGTATGAAAGAATATTACAGGGATTGCACATATGAAAGAATATTACATGCATCACATGCATCTCATACATACAATAGGGCCATACCATCTCAAAGCATTCTCTGCAAAAACAAGTTAGGCGTAGAAACGTTTTCTACCTATCACGAGATACGGCACCGAGACGACCTATAAGGGGTACGCACACGGGGAATTCGAGGGGAAGCGTCCTCGCGGCTTCGGGCGGTGCCCGGGACACCACATGAAATTCATAGATCCAATCTATGAAATCGCTTATGGAAACCATATCGGCATAATCATATTATGCCGTCCCGATACACTATCAAGGGAGATGGTTTGCGTAGGCGCGAGGTAGCAAACAAGATCGGACTACGAGATAGCTTCGGCATAATCACATTATACCGTTCCGATACACTATCAAGGAACGCTATCTCGAAGACGACTCAAACCGAGTTCTACGGATATTGCTTCGACGTAATCACATTACGCCGTTCCGATACACTATCAAGGAACGCAATTACCATCAACTCTCCTCAACGGATCCCGTAAAACCGAATGATCTAATCAACCCGTGTACTAAACTTGTTCCGGATCCAATCTAAAACCTGAACTAAGCAAGATTAGCTCGATACCACCGAAGAGTTACGTGGAGGCTACGCTAGCCGAAAACAAAACATTTGACCGCGCAAACCAGGAACACTTGCAAGTAAGGGCCGATAGATCGTTACCGATTGGAGTAGTGTGCAGCGAGAATAGCCAATCGGGCAATCCGATCCGGAACAGCGTAGCCGATTCCCGGAGACAGCCGATTCGCCAATCGCCGATTCGAGTCGTCCGGCCGCGTTCTCATGCCTCGCTCCGATGCGCCCGACCACGCCGATCAACAGCGCGCAACGTAGCAGCGCCTCTACCGGTATCCACACGTCCGGGACAAAACGCCAAACACCCGTGTGCTAGCACGCGATGTAAGGCTAGGGTTTGGCTCGAAAGTGGGGAGGGTTTCCGTGGAGATTGATCTCGGCGACTTCGTTGCACGCGATGCAATTGGCATATCGTAGCTCTCCACCCCTCCCTCCTTTATATAGAGTTGGCCGACGGGACTAGTGGCCGATTAGGACTCTATTTTGAATCGGATCTCATCCGTATCTCATAGAGTTGGCCGCCCATACGTCGTAAGCCCATAGGACTCTATCCGATCGGATCCCTATCCGATCGAGCCGTATCCGAGTCCAACTCGAATATCTATTCTATCCCCTTAAGCGTGCGACCCCGTAGGTTTAGGTATGCTCGGTTTCGGCTATAGTCTAACTTAGCCGATCGTCGGCTCGAGTCCAACTCGCCGACCCGTCAACGACGGCGCCTAGCAGCACATATTGACACCATAGTATACAAGAATAATATCGGCTCGAACCTGTAATGTGTACACAAATCCCTTTGCCTCACGATACCGGTTAAGCTATAGGCAAGATGTGTGCCATCCCTTCAATAGCTTAACCTTTCACTCGAACCGTATTGGATTATCTGTCCGTTGATTGACTCCTACATCAACTTAGCATGGCCATGCATTTCCATAATCCATTACCTCGAGGGGCCGAGATATCTCTCCAAAGGAGGGGCAAATTCCATCTTGATCACTCACATCCCATTCCATGTTTTATAGCAAACCCGAAAACTACCTTTATAACTACCCAGATTACGGAATAGCGTTTGGTAGTCCCAAAGTAGGCTACTACACAAGTTGGAATCCATGGTGATCTCAGGTCTAAGGACTTTGTACCAACACTACCCGAGACCAACTAATGGCACATTAATTCTGTAGTGTCTCATGGTGGGTCTATCCAACAATGTGTTCTCCAACACATGTGTCCATGTTTATTGATTTGGTATCTCCATACCCATGATCTATGAGACATGATCATCAATCAATAAACATGCCGATCTTAGAATCATATTTGTTCCAACAATATGACATATGATCGAGGATCGTTTACAAATAGATTCATACATAAAGAGTCTCATAAATAAGTCACGTACTTATTGATCGGTACAAGATGTCTATTTCATGGGAACTGAATAACACTTTATTCATTTATACATAAACATTGACGTGATATCCAACATCTCCATGTTGCCTCTAGGGCATATCACTAACACTTCCCGCCTTCGTATTCGAAGGGTGGCTTTGACCGCTCTTTGATTGGCGCCAGTCGGCACCTGATGAAGTGCCGAGTGATCTGCTCGCCGCGAAGACCTTTTTGCTTCATCGCCAGGATCTTCGCTAGCAGTTTGTTGGCCTCATCCCAATCGTGAGCCACTGGAACAGTGCTCCAAGTATGCTTGGGTACAGGGGGAAGGCCGACAAAGGCTGGCAGCCTGGGTTCGAGATTGCTGATGTAGAACCAGCCCGTGTGCCATCCCTTGTTGGAAGATTTCAAGGGAAGAGAGAAGTACTCCTTGCGGAGAGATCCGCGGAGTTGAAAACCCGCTCCACCAACAATGCATGGGTGGTCCTTATTCGGATGCGGTTTGAGGTAAAACATGCGGCGAAAGAGTTGGAAGTGGGGGAGGATGCCAAGAAAAGCTTCACATACGTGGATGAAAAGAGCAATGTGAAGCATGGAGTTGGGGTTCAGATGGTAGAGTTGAAGCCCATAATAATCCAAAGGCCCCCTAAAGAACTCGGAAGTGGGGAGGCTGAACCCATAGTAAAAGAAAGAGGTGAACACAACAAGCTCACCGGTGTTCGGGGTTGGGAAATCTTCACCCGTCGCCGGGCGCCAACCCACGATCTCCTTGGGGGGAAGCACGTCGTGCTTCACCATCTCCTTGAGGGTGGATTCCCTCACATCCGATGTGGCCCATTGGTCAAAGGGGATTTTCTTTTTATCCGCCATGAGTGTGGTTTGGGTGGGAAGTGGATCTGGTCGAAAAGGATGGGGATTTGAGCAAGGGATCTTGGGAGCTAGATGCGGAGGCTAGTTTGTGGCAAAGAGCGAGCTCCTGGGTTGTTGGATTCGGGCGCGCGCGGGTCTAGAGTTTTTCGCAGGGAGCTGGTGAACAGCGTTGTGAAAAGAGGAATTTTTCGGGAAGACGAAGAGGCGGGGATGACCTCGAGGCTTTATAGAAAGATTTGAGGGTTGTGCTAGGTTTTCTCGTGATTGGGCCGAGCCCATGAGAGACCTGCGGCCCACCTAAGGTGTGGCCCGACGCGTGTCCTTAGGGACTTAAGAGGATGAGCTTAAGCAGATTTGCCTTGGCAATATGCACGTGTCCGAATGCCCTATACCTTTGGAAATCCTTTCATACCGCGGTTTGCCTGACTTCATGAGAAGCTGGCACGATGCAATTTGGGAGGTGACCAATAGCTAAGCTTTTTATAGCTGCCTTGATGACAAGGGCTGTTTGGTTTTTTAGCATTTGATTAAGTGATTGTATCAATGCTATTTTTCCACCTTGGTGAAGATCTTTATAGATTGAGACCGGTATTATGGCAAGAGCTATTTAATAACTTGGTCGTGTTTTTCATATGATTGAAAAACTTGTTTTCCCATGAGGGACGATTAAAATATTTGTTTCGAAATAACTCGGGCAGATCCACTCGGATAAACATGAGCTTACCGAGTGCTTTCCACCCATGAGGGTTGGTTAAATTATTTGTTCTGAGATGACTCGGGCAAATTCACTCGGATGAGTATGAACTTGCCGGATAATGAGATTTTTATGATTGCTTTAGCATGAGCTAAGTATTTATATGAGAATGATTTTTTATAGTTCTTGACTATATGATTAGTCTAATTTTGACTAATCATATAGTCGGGGGCTACACCTAATTAGGTGCATCAGGAGATGCACCTAGATATTTATTTTGGAGAATTTTTTAGATATTTTCCAGCCCTTTACAGTCTTTGGAGCCACTCGGGAAGATTCAGGCAGAGATGATGGAATCACTTGGCGCCAGAAGCACTCGGCCAAAGAGGTTTTTGGCTGCGTACTGTTTTGGTTTGAAGCTAAGTTGTCTCGTCGACTGAAAAGGACTCGGGGGCTACTGTGGAGATTATGGCAATCGGGTATCTATAATGGAAAGCTTATCTGATTGGAGGTAGGGATAGATTGCCGATAGGGATAAGGCAACGGCCCATAGTCACGGTTTGGAAAGATTGAGGAAACCGACTTAGAGTAAGATAGGGTTTCCGATCTGTAAGCCCGCCTCCCAAGACTATATAAGGGGGGTAAGGGGCGTTCCTTGAGGGATATCAGAAGTTAGATCAGCTTTTAGCTTTCAGCCTTAGATCACGAGATCAATAAAGACACTCGGCGGATCGAATCCCCGAAACAAGAGTAGGGTATTACCTCACGAGAGGGCCTAAACCTGTCTAAGTCCTCTTTTCCTTCTAACCCATTGTGCTTGGCGATCTTGACTGCGACCCCAGAAATTCTATTGCCGAAACCAAGTTTCGACAATAATTGATGGCAGTAAAGGTATAAAAGAAGTTAAGTTTGAACTAGGTGATTTAGTTTGGTTACACTTGAGAAAGGATAGATTTCCAGAGCTGTATAAGTCTAAATTAATGCCAAATAAATGATAATTGAGAAAATAAATGATAATGCATACAAACTTGAGTTGCCATCTGAGTTCAGGGTTAGTTCCACTTTTAATATTTTATATTTGAAGCCTTACTTGGGCAAAGATAACTTTGAGTTGAGGACGACTCCATTTCAAGAGGGAGGGGATGATAAGGACATCACTCCTTTGGATGCACCGCTGATCCTTCCAACATTAAGCAAGGTCCAATGACCCAAGCTCGATTGAGCCAGCTAAACATAGAGGTAAGCTCGTTCTTAAGTGATACTTTTCATATTTTTGAGAATAGATTAGTACCTAATGATGTTATATGTCATAGGAACATTGGATAGGGTCATGAAAAAGCTTGGAGGAGTTGGTGGAGACAAAGAAGACCAGCAAGGACGTCCAACACCAGCCGGAGGGTCGGTCCAACATGAATTCGACTCAGTCTAGGGCTGTAGGACCAGTCTGCCTTAAACTGGTCAACCAGGACGCGTTCGTAGTCCATTTTCGATGATCCATATATGGATGGAAAGATAATTTCATAAGGAAGTCAATGGAGTTGGTACCACGTCGAAATTCCTTCAGGATCAACCGAAATCATCAAAACAAGTAAGCATCCACAATCTATTCTGGTGTTGCATCACCGTAGTTGGCCCAATGGGCATATATCGTCTTTGAGCCCGTTAGGGGGGCGTGTCCAGGGTAGGCGATGACCCTAAGACCTATATAATCATGCACCGCTGCTGTCATTAGGTTTGGGGTTTTGCTTAGATTAATCTGTTAAGAATAGTTTCGTCGTTCATCGAATCATGAGACCCCAGCTTTGTGAGATCAATCATCCATCTGCAAATTGGTTGTTTTCTTTATTGTTCTTGCTTGTGTTCTTCGTTGCGCAGGCAAGGATTAGCCTTCTTGGTGCGGTCAACCAGATATGTGTCACCGTTAATAACTAGAGGAGTTGTGGTGCTAAGATTGCAGGGTTGGATCTTTCGATTTGAAGAGGGATCGGTGTGTATTTCTCTGCCACAACGATAGTTATCTCTACATGACGGAAGAATGGGAATCCACATCCACAACACTCATCAAGGGGGAGATTGAGAGCCAGTGGTGGCAACCTTGAGTGGTGAGCGATTGACAGCACGTGTGTGCGTGTGACGTTGCTCTTAGCGAGTGTTGTGTAGGTGACAGGTGGAGACAGCACTGGCGGCAACAGAAGTGAAGGACGAGGATAGATGCCATGCTGATGGACTGGGAGCGATGAAGGGTGGATCGAGTCTTGTGTTCGAGGGACTCAGAGGTCATGCGGTGCCATGTCTACTGATCCTGGCTTGGCCATAGCGGGAACACGGAGGCTAGTTTGGTGGTTTGCGCTTGAAAACCATCAAAGGACGGTTTCCTTGGTTTGGCCGTCAAAACCAAGGGTTGTCGACATGTTCGTGCGTGGACGTGGCCGAAGATGGGGACGGCTAGCGATAGCGAGACAATTTCGGATGGTTGTGCGGCTACATCGCGGAGATCACGTCGTGGAGATCACAGACATTTGTCGTAGAGGACGTGATGTAAATCACGCTCTTGCATTGGGTCCATCTAGCATAAGGGCAAACATGTAACTAGGTCGCGCCACCGAAATCTATATGTAGTGGTGCTTAGGGTTGAGAAAGGTGGCTGGGTTTTTGGTGTTTTGGCGGAGACTACTGTTCATGTGGCGCTACATTTATGGTGCTATAGTACACGGTAGCTTCTTTTTTTTTGTCTAGCCTAGGTCTTTGATGCCTAGTAGGAGATCGGTGATCGGTTTCTCCAATTAAGAGAGAGAGGAAGTTCGGATGGAGGCTAGATGCACTTTTGTAAGCGCAATTACTTGTTTTAATCATTCGCCTTCATGAATCAATCTACATGCTTGTACCACTAATAGGCCCTTCAACCTTCGACCGGGAAGTCCAGAGAGACACCCCACGTCGCCGCCACCAAATCAGCCACTCCCCATGCCTTCCCTGTTCAACATCCCACATGGGCATGGTCGCTTCCATGCCCTCCATGTTTCCCCCACTTTTCCCCCCAAAATTGGGCAACGAACCGAGCCGCTAACCACCCATGTTGTCGTCCCTCTCCCAACGGCCACTCCCACCGCTTCGACAATGATCTCAGCCTCCCAAGGCTATAAGAACACTCCCTGTGCCTCCCTCTCTACATTTCCGTAATTTCCCCAAGCTCCCCGCGCTCCCTAACCCTTTCTCCACCATAAAACCCCGACCGTCGCCGCCGGTTGCCACTTTTGGCCACCGCTTGACGCTGCTAACACCGCTACTGCACCACCCTGCCACCACTGCTAGCTTCGTCATGCAATGTAGCGCCTCGGCCACTGCCTTTCCATCACCAAAGGTTGCCCAAGCTCTGCCTTCCCCACAAACAACAAGTGTCACCGCTCACCAGAGTGCTCCAGCCGAAAACCGCCGCCGCTCTAGCCACCGCGGATCCATGCCATCAGCGCCAATAGCTTTGGCGCATCGAGATGCACCTGGGCCGCCACTCGTTTTTCTCTCGCCATCACCGAAACCACCACTTCGCCACCCACCCGAAGCCGCCAACACCCCCAGCCGCTCCCCGCAGGCGAGTGGAGCCTCGCCCAGCCACGCCGTTGCCCCCTTCGACTCCACCGCATCAAGCCGCACCTCGGCCGCCCCTTTTTCCTCTCCAACCTTCGTCAGAACACCATCCTCCTCGCGTGAGGCAAGCTCAGCCTTCCCCGTATCTCCAGCCACCTCCTGTCGCCACTCGGCACGCTACCTGCCCTCGCTGACCCCTCTCTCGTCTTTCCCAAGATGTGCCTCCATCCCGAGGATCCCACCGCCTTACATAACCATTGAGCTCCTCCCATCATCGGCATGTCCACGGTGAGCACCCTCTCCTCCTCCCAGTCC
Organism: Oryza australiensis; assembly: GCA_019925245.2. Taxonomy (NCBI): domain Eukaryota; kingdom Viridiplantae; phylum Streptophyta; class Magnoliopsida; order Poales; family Poaceae; genus Oryza; species Oryza australiensis. Next base: position 486,999 of record JAIFGZ020000422.1, read on the forward strand.
TCCTTCGTCACCTTCGCCGAGTGCGCTTTTGGTCTTCGTCGGTGGCCATTGGCCCACGTGTTGCTACTCGTCGGCCGGCGAGCCGAGTCCCCTTCACATGTCACCGCCCGATCGCCTTCAGGGTAATATGGGTCTCCATCTGACCGCCCACATGGCCGCCACATTGGTGCCCCATGGGTGCCACGTGTGTTCCACGTTATGCACCCGCTCGGCAACACGTGGACTTGATCCACCGTGAACATCCTTCCTTTCAGTCACCAACTAGTGGGGCCCACTTGTCGACGCCACATCTCCCATTGGCTCACGTCATAAAACATTTAGTTTGCGCAATAAATCGGTTTTAATTCCAGAAATTCCTCTGGGTGGCTCAAAACTTCTAAAATTCATAACTAATTCAGATGAACCTCAAATTGAGCCATTCAACTTGCAAAATTCATCTAAAGATGAGCTCTACATGTTTTTTTTAGTTTTCATGTAGTGTTTTGCATGCCGGCATGTAGATTCCGTCATTTCGGACGATCGTGTTTGCGAGGAAAAGATTTCGAAGATCAATTCAAGAAACAAGGCAAGTCACAAATTCCTCCTTGAGCATATTGAACCTAATTTATAAAATGTTTTCGCGTTTGGAAATAAATTGCATGTTTTGCTAAGATGCGAATAGGCGTTAGCTATCTACTTGCTTGAGCCATTTATTTGATATCCATCCTTTGTGAAACTTAGGTGATAATTTGACTAGCTTGTGTCACTTAAGTTGACCTTGCTACAATTATGATGTGGTTAGCCATGCTTAATTACAAATGTCTCGCTTAATGGGATAATCACATTATCCACATCTAGCATCTTGATGAGCTGCGAGCTCGAGACATCTAGCCATGTTTTGTTGGTCGTAATTATTTAACTAAAATATAGCTTAATGGTGGGCTCTGGGTGCTTGGACTTGCTTGTCGCACCCATGGAAATTAAGGACCGATTCACGGGAAACCATGGAAAACTTACCATGCTTACCACAAGCAAGCATAGGCAACTGCTGGACTTGTAGTATAGTTCTTACTTTTTTGACATACCTAGGCAAGGGTGGGCATGATGAAGTACTGATGGACCCTATGACAGTCTATGCAGCTTTCAGATTCACCTTGGCTCAAGGAGGGCTGCCCACCCTGTCTTGTAGTATAGTTCTTACTTTTTTGACGTACCTAGACCGTGTGTTGTTTGCTACCTGCAGGTGTATGGTTTACATCAATGGTGGGGATGCGACAATGCTAGGTTGTTTGCTTAATCAACTTGAACAACAAAATCCTACTCACAACAAATCAGTAGTTCAGTGGGTTAAGGCCTTATCTTTAGTGCAACCTTTCTCTTCCGTCTCTCTTTCGTCCCAGCTAGATGGTCAATGTCAGAGGGAACAACAACAAGAACAACAATAGTGTGTTAAGGTTAGAAGCCAACAGTTCAGATTAAGGCAACAATGTACCATCAACACCAGAGAACCTCGCTCTTGTTCAATTTAGATCAGCCAAAATCAAAGGATGGTTATGTTGATGCAGCAGATGCAGCAGCAGTACCAATGGTGACAGATGCAAGCTCATAATCAGAATCAAAGTCAAAGCCAGTATTTTGAAATGCAAGTACCCATAGCTACTGCCAATACACCGCCACGACCCCAGCAGACCAACACACCTAAGCCACCATCAATCCCAGAAGCAATGAGGGTTACCAATAATGGTTATGGCGTAGAAGCACAATTTCTTGCAAAGTGTCCAACCACCCTTAGAACTTGTACACCAACACACCGATTGGTGATGAGATGTTATTCCTCGAAGGAAAGAAAGCTTCAAATCAATTTACTATTGAGAATTATGGTACACCACAACTCAACCCTAAGTAGAGGAAAACACCAATATGGACCACAGACGGCGGTAAAATGACCATCATGTTAGTGATATGCCCTAGAGCCAACATGGAGAGGTTGGATATCATGGTCAATGTTTATGTATCAAAGAATAGAGTGTTTTCTGTTCCATGAAATAGACACCTCATATTGATCAATAAGTACGTGACTTATTTATGAGACTCTTTATGTATGGATCTATTTCTAAATGATCCGTGATCATATATCATATCTTTGGAACAAATATGATTCTAAGATCAGCATGGTTATTGATTGATGATCATGTCTCACAAATCATGGTATGAAGATACCAAATCAATAAACGTGAACATGTGTTAGAGAACACATTGTTGGATAGACCCACTCTGAGACACTGTTAATGAGAAATTCGATTTCCACGCACTGGCCTGGGAGATTTGCTTTACTCTAGTGTAGGTCCAAATCAGTCGCCTCTCGTGAATTGAGGGTGTGTCAGTTGGTTTGATCCTGTAACCAACAAGAAACAAGAAATAGACATTAAATTGAAATTAGATCCTATGGGATCGGTTGAAGGCATCAATTTACACATAATTATTATCCCAAAGCGCACTTAAACTAAGTGATTGGGATATATTGGTTATGCCAAGACAGTATAAATCACTTAGGCTAAAAGCGTGTTAGGGTAGTAATTATCTGCATTAATAACTTAGCCGATATTGCAGATCTAATGTGAATCGGCTAATACTCCGATACATTTTATAAAAAGATATTAATCTGATCTAAATGTGCTAAACCTAGATCAATCGGCTATCAGCATAGCATGACAGATTGATATCGACTTAGGGCACTTAGACAGATTAAGATCTTAATATAAAAGGCAGTTTTAATATATCTAATAGCAATTAAAACAAAAGATAACTAAAACAGATAAGGATGGCTGAAACTCCAGCCCCGTCTCTAATGGTAAACATTAAACTAAACAGATCTTAATGGTTCTAAGAGCGACTTAATAGGTCGATTTGATACAGCATTAAGTACAAAAAGAAATATCAGATCTGTATGAGTCAATGTGAACCCCTCGGGTGTTAGTGATATGCCCTAGAGGCAACATGGAGATGTTGGATATAACTGTTACTGATATGCCCTAGAGGCAACATGGAGATGTTGGATATCACGTCAATGTTTATGTATTTATGAATAAAGTGTTATTCGGTTCCATGAAATAGACATCTTGTATTGATCAATAAGTACGTGACTTATTTATGAGACTCTTTATGTATGAATCTATTTCTAAACGATCCCTGATCATATGTCATATTGTTGGAACAAATATGATTCTAAGATCGGCATGTTTATTGATTGATGATCATGTCTCATAGATCATGGGTATGAAGATACCAAATCAATAAACATGGACATATGTGTTGGAGAACACATTGTTGGATAGACCCACCATGAGACACTACAGGAATTAATGTGCCATTAGTTGGTCTCAGGTAGTGTTGGTACAAAGTCCTTAGACCTGAGATCACCATGGATTCCAACATGTGTAGTAGCCTACTTTGGGACTACCAAACACTATTCCGTAACTGGGTAGTTATAAAGGTAGTTTTCGGGTTTGCTATGAAACATGGAGTGGGATGTGAGTGATCAAGATGAAATTTGCCCCTCCTTTGGAGAGATATCTCTGGGCCCCTCGAGGTAATGGATTATGGAAATGCATGGCCATCCTAAGTTGATTGAGGAGTCAATCAACAGACAGATAATCCAATACGGTTCGAGTGAATGGTTAAGCTATTGAAGGGATGGCACACATCTTGCCTATAGCTTAACTGGTATCATGAGGCAAAGGGATTTGTGTACACATTACAGGTTCAGAGCCGATATTATATTCTTGTATACTATGGTGTCAATATGTGCTGCTAGGCGCCGCTGTTGACAGGTCGGCTGAGTTGGACTTGAGCCGACGGTCGGCTAAGTTAGACTATAGCCGAAACCGAGTATACCTGAACCTACAGGGTCGCACGCTTAAGGGGATAAGAACATGCATTCGAGTTGGACTCGGATACGGCTCGATCGAATAGGGATCCGATCGGATAGATCCTATGGGCTTACGACGTATGGGCGGCCAACTCTGTGAGATTCGGATAGGATCCGATTTAAAATAGAGTCCTGATCGGCCACTAGTCCCAGTCGGCCAACTCTATATAAAGGGGCAAGGGGTGGAGAGTTGCGGTATCGCATTGAACCAAATCCGCAACAGAAGTTGCCGAGATCAATCTCCACGGAAACCCTCCCCACTTTCGAGCCAAACCCTAGCCTTGCATCGCGTGCTAGCACACGGGTGTTTGGCGTTCCGTCCCCGGACGTGTGGATACGGGTAGAGGCGCTGCTACGTTACGCGCTGTTCATCGGCTGTGGTACTTCGGAGCAAGGCGGCTGCGGCAGATCGGCTGCGGTCGAGCGCATCGGAGCGAGGCGCGAGAACGCGGTCAGACGACTCGGCGAATCGGCTACATCCGCGAATCGGCTGATTGGTGAATCGGCTGTCCCCGGGAATCGGCTGTCGACTTGCGGGAATCGCTACACTGTTTCGGATCGAATAGTCCTGATTGGCTATTTCCGCCGCATACTTCAATCGGTAACGATCTATCAGCCCTTACTTGCAAGTGTTCCTGGTTTGCGCGGTAGAAAAGTTTTTGTTTTCGGCTAGCGTAGCTTCCGCGTGACCCTTCATCGGGACGGTAGACACGACATATAATCTAATTCAACTCCTAGATCTAACCTCGTCGGCTGCTGTCTTCAGAGAGAAACCAGCCGACTGTGGGATAGATCTAGGCATTGCTCTAGATTATAGACTGCGTATGATAAATTGCGTAGTTTATAACATCAAAACTAGAGTGTCATGACGATGGAAGCACTAATTCCAATGATACAAACCACTAATGACAAGGAATTACCTTGTTCGGAGGTCAAACCCAATGCGGCCCGAGCAAGAGCAAGAACTCGTCGAAAATAAAAACAGTGGCGATGCGCCGAGATTGATTGATTGTATGTTTGTTTGATATATTTTACAAAGAGCCATCGGGTCTTATTTATACCCAGGCATAACAATATCTGTGCAGGACACGGTTTCTACCTTATCTACTATTTAGAGTACGACAATATCTCGAGACGCAGCCCCATGTCGCATTACAAAAGGAATATCAATACAAATCCCTATTTTACAGATACAATTACCATTACAGGACTCTATCCATAGATGGCAATATTCTTAACGGACATTTGAGAACCGAATCTAACATTTCTCTCCAAGCTTCCTTATCGGAATCGGTTCCATCTTCATCCTCGAATCGGAATCGGCTATCGGCTATCCTTGTTCGCTTCGGCCTTAGCCGACTAGTTTCCCAGCCGATTTGGTCCTAGCCAATGCGGCCTCTATTTCTCCACAGATCATATTTCTAATCCGACTCCGCTTCAATCTTGGCCTTGAACCCAGGGATTTGGTTACCAAATTTGGTCGTTAACACATGCCCCCCAAGTCCGTGATATGATAGTATTGCGGATTTGACGTTGTTTCAACCTCCCGCGCAAACTTCGCCCTAATCCGTTTCGGCTGTGTTAATGGTTAAATTTGGTAACCAAATCCCTAAGTCCTTGCGGAGATAGAAACAGAATCAGATTGGAAGAACAGCGGTCAAGTCGGCTGCGATACAATCGGCTACGAGGCTAATCGCCTGAGGTTGAGACGGATGAGGATAGCCGATAGCCGATGCTGAGTCAGAGAAGAAGATGGGACCATTTCCAATGAAGGTGCTTAAAGATAAGTAGAAGTTTTGGTTCCTAAATTGTGCGTTAAAAGATATTGCCATCTATGGATAGGGTCCTGTAATGGCAATTGTATCTGTAAATTAGGAATTTGTTTAGATTTTCTATTGTAATGCGGCATGGGACCTTATCACGGGATATTGTCGTATTTTAAATAGTAGATTAGATAGAGACCGTGGTTTGCACGGATAATGTTATTCTTGGGTATAAATAGGACCCAAAATCCCTGTAAGTCATTATTAACACACAATCAATACAACTTTCGGCGCATCGCCTCCAATTTTCTTCAGACGAACAGTTGATCCGGCTTCGGGCTGCATCGTTTTGATTCCCGAATTAAGGTAAATGTTTCTCATTAGTGGTGTACCTCGTCGGATTTAGAGCTTCCATCGCTATGATACTCTAAATTCGATAATTTATGCTGCACTAGTTATGATATATCACATATAATCTAGAACAATGTTTAGATCTGTCTTGACATCGACCTGTTTCTATCAGGAATCAGCAGCCGATAGAACTAGATCCATGGGTTGGCCTAGATTATATGCGATATCCACCATCTCGAGGGGTTTTACATCAACTATAGTAGATCTGATTGTTCTTTTTATACTTAATGCTGCATCGATCTGACCTATTAAGTTGTTTTTAGAGCTTTTATGATCTATTCGGCTAGATGTATATGCTTAGAGACAGTGCCGGGGTTTCAGCCGGCCTTATCTGTTTTAATATCCTTTTGGTATATTTACTATAGGTTTATTAAAGCTGCCTCTTATATTAAGATCTTGCTCCAGTTAAATGCCCTAAGCTAGAATTAGTCTGTCAGCCACAGCCGACAGCCGACTGATCTAGGTTTAGCGTATTTAGCTTAGATCAATATGTTTTCATAAGACGTATCGGAGTACTAGCCGATTCACAGTTAGTCTTATGGTATCGGCTAGGATGTTAAGGCATATATTTATTATCCCATCGTATATTTGGATTAAATGATTAATACTGTCTCGGCACAGCCAATCTATTCTAGTCACTTAGTTTAAATACACTTCGGGATAGCACATATATATAAATTGACTCTCACAGCTGATCCAGTAGGATCTAACTTAACTTTTAACGCATGTCTTTATTTTTCTTGTTGGTTAACAGATCAAACCAGTTGGCATGCCTGTACTGCACAGGCAGCCGAGAAGGACATGCACTGGAGCTAACAAGATCTCCCAGGCCAACGCGTGAGAGAAATTTCTCATCAACACGCTTCATGGCACGCCCAGTGGGACTATCTCTGTCAACTCGGCTAGGACGCATTGACGCAACTGACAAGATGGTCGACATCAATAGCCCTAGCGTTTCGCAGGACAACATCGTGCCTGTGAAGATGGAACAACTGTCGATTGAACAACAAGCCGACTACAAAAGGATGGTAGAAGAGCTCCAATCCAACTACCTACGGTCGTTCACCCAGACAAGGTCTGGGGCTGTGCACTAGAAATACAAATTCAGCATGGACGAACTCAAGGCGTCCTCCTCCAGCGGACCAAAGGATAAACAGAAGGCGGAGGAGCCGACTCAAGAGAAAGATGACTCGGGTTTGCATACTTTGAAAGACCGAATTGATTCGGCCGTGCACCATGCGCTGGTCAACCAGAGTGGCATTCTTGTCAACACTCTTAACAATATGATTGCCACGTGGTCGATGCCAAGATAGCCGACCAAGCTGCAGCGGGGCCGACTTACTTCACGAGACGACCGGTTTCTGGTTAAGAACATTGGTCACCCAGAATCGGCCGATTCCACCACCAGCACAACCAGGGCCGCCAGGAGGGGCCCTCAACTAGCCGAATCCGTCCGGATCGGTTGCGAGACCGGTGGTCACCATGCTGAACCGACAACAACCACTGCCCCAGGACCAGATCGCCAACATGTTCAACAACAGTCGGCAATTAAAGCCGACTGCCCAGATCGGCCTAGAAGGACAGTACAACGCCGGTGGCTGACAGCTATTCCCGGGTCCGCCAACGCCGCCACCGGCAAATCGGCCGCCTCCCGCTGATCATCCGTTTCAGTACCAATATCAAGGAGGCCATCAAGATCATCACTACAGGCCCCAGACACTGCCACCGCTCTATCGGCAAGCACCCACACCATATGATCAATATGAGCCGATACAGTAGGAAAACCGGACATGGGCCGATTTGATTGCGGACGTCATGCGCGATCAATTTGGCCTAAAGCCAAAGGACTCAGGAAAAATGTATCGGTATTCTTATCCGGAGCATTTCGAGCGAATTTCATTGCCCAACCGGTACAAAGTCTCAGACTTCTCGAAATTCTCAGGGAAGGACAACGTGTCAACTTACGAGCATGTCAGCCGATTCTTGGCGCAGTGCGGCGAAGCATCGGCTACAGATGCCGTGAGAGTTCGACTATTCCCCTTGTCTCTTTCGGGATCGGCTTTCACCTGGTTCTCTTCATTGCCTTACAACTCAATTCAGAGCTGGGTCGATCTCGAAAAACAATTTCATAGCTACTTCTACACTGGCAACCATGAAATGAAGTTGTCGGACCTCACCAGTATCAGGCAGAAGCACAACGAGTTGGTTCAAGACTACATTCAACGCTTCAGATAGATGAGGAACCGATGCTACAGCCTTGTGCTGTCGGCCGCTCAGCTAGCTGATTTGGCCTTTCGCGGCCTGATCGCGCCGATCTGCGAGCGCTTCTCCGCTCAGGACTTTGACAGCCTGGCATATCATGCGCAGAAGGTGATGGCCCATGAGCAGAGGTTTGAAGACACCAGGGAGGCCGTCAAGAGCATAATGCATGTCATCGTTGAATTAGACTCCGATTCCAGCGATGATGACGCAGAGGTGGCGGTAGCCGAATGGGCCAAGAATAAAAAGGCCATTGTCTGTCAAAGGCTGCTGAAGATGGCCAAAGAGGAGAAATATGATTTCGACATCACGAAGGACGATAGGATCTTCGATCTCTTACTCAAGGAGAAGCAGATCCAGCTTCCCAAGAACCATGTGATCCCATCGGCTGATGAACTAAAGAAGAAAAAGTATTGCAAGTGGCACAACTCTACATCCCATGCCACTAACGACTGTAAAGTCTTCAGGCAGCAGATCCAGTCAGCAATAGAGGCCGAGAAACTCAAGTTTGCCGATTCTACTCAGCCGATGAAGGTAGACGGCAATCCCTTCCCGGTCAATATGGTTCAAGCCGGCCCTAGGCAAGCTGATCGGCAGCGCAGAATGACGTACAGCTTAGCCGAAACATTAAAAGGGGAAAAGGCAGAGGATAAGCCGACTGGAAGCCAAGCCACGCCAATCAACATGGTGCGCCCCGTTGCCCGATCGGCTGATCGACGGCCGATCAACACGAACAGCCGACGCCGCTCCCAACGGCAATCTTGGCGGGAAGAGCCTCGGTTTGAAAGATTTTATCGGCAAGAGCCAGAAACGCGAGGCCGCCGGTACGATGGGAATCACAGCGATGCCGATCCTCATTGGCATTGTGAATTTTTCAGGCACTGCTGGGAAACCTGGATGAGGCTGCCAATGCTAGATAAATGTCCGGCATGCAGCGAGTACCGCGAGGACGAACACAGAAGCCAGCCAATCACCAGTCCAACTCATATCGTCCCAAGGGCCATACAGCTCAACCGGCACCGGCAGTCCGTTCACGATTGGCTAGGGCCGATCCATCAAGACTTCTTCCACGAAGCGATGACTACTACTACGAAGGAGAGGTCGAATGATGAAGAATCGGCCAACCCCCAATGGTGCCCCTCTGACCTCTTCACCAAAACACAGAAACGAAGAATTCAAAGGCTAAAGCGTGAGAGGAAGGGATGAAGAAGTCCGGCAGATTATCGAAGAACAACACCGTCGACTGGGTAAAATCAAAAAACGATGGATCCCCAAAAAGAAAAACCGCCACGGCCGACGAGGAACAGACCAGAGAGAGTTCAGCCGATCGAGCCAGAAGGGCAGCCAAAGGGAAAGGCAAAGTCTCTGCATTGGTCAATATGGTATTCATATTGCCATCCGAATTCGGTGCTCCTGAAGCCGATGCAGACAATATCGAGGACGCCTTGGTCAAACTAGCGCTGTCCCCAGATCAAGCAATTTTCGACAAGCCAGAGGGGACCGAAAATCAACATCTCAAGCCGCTATATGTAAAAGGTTTCGTCAACGGCAAGATGATGTAAAAAATGCTAGTGGATGGGGGAGCCGCAGTAAACCTGATGCCCAATGCAACATTTAGGAAATTGGGAAAGGGAGCCGAAGACCTGATCAATACTAACATGGTACTAAAGGACTTCAGCGGCAACCCATCGGAGACCAAGGGTGTGTTGAATGTCGAGCCGACCGTCGGCAACAAGACCATGCCCACAGCCTTTTTTGTCATCGACGGGAAGGGGTCTTACAGCCTGCTGCTCGGGAGGGATTGGATAAATGCCAACTGTTGTGTCCCTTCCACTATGCACCAGTGTCTACTTCAATGGGACAGCGACAAGATAGAGATTGTACCAGCCGACAGGTCATTAAGCATCGCCAATGCCGATTTGCCACTCTGGGAAATCGATGGCATTGATTGTTTGTCCGAGGAAAATCGCAAGCCGATTTTCTAAAAGTATCAATTACGCCATACGGCCGATTGGAGACAACAAGCCGCAGCTGTTGCTTTGAGCAAGACGTCGTGCAGGGTCGAACGTCTATGGCATGGACACCGCAGACGAAGACGATGGCAAACTCGGGCAAGGTTTTACGTCAGCCGACGAATTAGAAGAAATAGACATAGGCCCTGGAGACAGGCCTAGGCCGACATATATCAGCAAAAAGTTGTCCTCTCATTGTAGGTCCTAGCTTATTAATTTGTTAAAAGAATATAAAGATTGTTTTGCTTGGGAGTACTTCGAGATGCCTGGTCTAAGCCAATCTATCGTTGTTCATCAACTGCCAATCAATGCGGGCTATCGGCCATTCAAACAACCTCCTAGGAGGTTCAAAGCCGATATGTATGATGCGATCAAAGCCGAAATAACTCGGCTGTATGATGCTGGATTCATTTAGCCTTGCCGATACGCCGAGTGGGTCTCAAACATTGTATCAGTATTGAAAAAGAATGGCAAACTTAGGGTATGCATCGATTTCAGAGACTTAAATAAGGCTACCCCCAAAGATGAATACCCAATGACAATAGCCGATTTGCTCGTAGACGCTGCATCAGGCCTCAAAATCATCAGCTTTATGGATGGCAATGCAGGTTACAATCAAATCTTCATGGCCAAGGAAGACATCCACAAAACTGCTTTTCGATGTCCTGGAGCCATCGGCTTATATGAATGGGTTGTCATGACATTTGGGCTGAAAAATGTTGGGGCAACATATCGATGGGCCATGAATTATATCTTCCTCGACATGATCGGCTCTCTGGTGGAGATCTACATCGACGATGTCGTTGTCAAGTCCAGGGAGATAGAGAACCACATCGCCGATCTGAAGCAGGTTTTGGAGCGGACAAGAAAATATGGCCTGAAGATGAATCCGTTGAAGTGCGCGTTCGGCGTGTCAGCCGGGCAATTTCTAGAGTTTCTTGTTCATGAAAGAGGAATTGAGGTTACACCAAGGAGCATCAACGCTATCAAAACGATACAGCCTCCGAAGGACAAGAAGCAACTTCAATCATTGATAGGCAAAATCAACTTCATCAGGTGGTTCATAGCCAATCTTTCAGAGAAGATGGAGCCGTTCACACCACTGCTTCAGCTTAAAGCCGATCAAACATTCACATGGGGGCAGAGCAGCAGAAGGCCTTGGACAATATCAAGAATTATTTAAGCTCGCCTCTAGTTTTAATGTCTCCACAAAAAGGAATAACGGTCAAGCTCTACTTGTCAGCCGATGACAAGTCAATTGGCTCAGTCCTAATCCAAGAGATTGAGGGCAAAGAAAAAATATCTTCTATCTCAGCCGACGGCTGTTGGACGCAAAAACAAGATATTTACCAGTGGAGAAGCTATGCCTGTGCCTATATTTTTCATGTGCGAAGTTAAGGCATTATCTGCTATCCAATGAGTGCACAATAATATGTAAAACCGATGTTGTCAAATACATGCTACCGGCTCTGGTTTTAAAAGGGCGGATTGGAAAGTGGATTTTTGCTTTGACAGAATTTGATCTGAGGTATCAAGCACCCAGGGCAGTTAAAGGACAAGCTATAGCCGATTTTATCGTGGAGCACAGAGATGACTCAATCAGCTCGATCGAAATTATGCCTTGGACATTGACGTTTGATGGCTCAGTGTGCACCAACGGCTGCGGTATCGGGTTGGTCATTATTTCGCCTAGGGGGGCAAGTTTTGAATACGAAGCAGTGCTCAAGGGATTGCATCTACTCAAAGAAGTCGAGGCCAACGCCATAGAAATAATGGGAGATTCACTATTGGTCATAAGCAAGTTGTCAGGGGAGTATGAATGCAGGAACGACGCGGTGATGGTCTACTACCAACAATGCCGAGAATTCATGGATAGCTTTCGGCTAGTTACACTGAAACACATCCCTAGAGAGCAGAATACAGAAGCCAATGATTTAGCTCAAGCGGCATCAGGCTACAGGCCGATGATAAAAGAAGTTGAGATAGAAGTCGCAGCCATGGCAGCCGATGATTGGAGGTTTGAGGTCTACAGCTATTTACAGAACCCCTCTCAATCGGCTTCAAGGAAATTGCGATACAAGGCTTTAAGATATGTTTTGCTCGACGAAGATCTCTACTATCAGACGATTGATGGTGTTCTGCTCAAATGTCTTAGTGCCGATCAAGCCACGGTGGCTATCGGAGAGGTACATGAAGGGATATGCGGCACGCATCAATCAGCTCACAAGATGAAGTGGTTGCTTTGGAGAGCTGGGTATTTTTGGCCGACGATGCTGGAGGACTGTTTCAAATATTACAAAGGTTGCGAAGATTGTCAGAAATTCGGAGCAATACAAAGAGCACCTGCATCGGCTATGAACCCAATCATAAAGCCTTGGTCATTCCGAGGATAGGGCATCGACATGATCGGCCAGATTAATCCACCCTCAAGCAAAGGACATAAATTCATTCTGGTGGCAACAAATTATTTTACAAAATGGGTGGAGACAATTCCTTTGAAAAAGGTTGATTCTAGGGACGCAGTCGAATTTGTTAAAGAGCATATTATCTACTGATTTGGCGTCCCACAAACAATAACAACAGACTAGGGATCTATCTTCATATCGGACAAGTTTGTTCAGTTTGCCGACGGCATGGGGATCAAATTACTTAATTCTTCACCGTACTATGCACAGGCCAATGGGCAAGCAGAGGCGTCAAATAAAAGTTTGACCAAACTAATAAAGAGGAAGATTTCTGAGTACGCCAAGCAATGGCACAGCCGATCAGCCGAATCACTGTGGGCCTATCAGATGGCATGCCATGGATCTATCCAAGTCCCTCCATACAAATTGGTCTATGGGCATGAAGCAGTCCTGCCATGTGAAGACATCATCGGCTCACGAGTTTGGCCATGAAGGAGTGTGCCCACTTTCGGCGCATTATAGTCGATGATCGATGGCACCAGTCCGCAGCCGTTCGGCAATATACCTGGGCTGTAGTTAATAGCCACTCCTGATCGGCTGATCCGGGGAGGAGAGGAGTCGTTTGTCTGGAAGAGTAAAAGCATGAATAACAGGATGTGCATATAGTTGGCTGATAACGAAAGGAGGAGACATGAAGAAGAATCTTACCGGTGGGATTATCTCAGGATCAATGGTTGTCAGGAACATGGAAGCCGATTGATGGAAGAGATGTGATTTCCATTCGACCCACCATTGGCTAAAGGCGCTCGTTCGTGTGATTGTCAGCTCAATAACTCCAATTTGGCCAAGAGGAGGACCGGGAAGTCTCATCAGCCGATGCATCATTATTCTGCCGTCGATGATGCCTCTGGTTTGAATCTTGTCTGAAAAGAATAGCCCAATCGGCATTTGGCCCAATCCAAGTTGTGTTGCGGCGGCCGATGGATGGTTAAATTCGTAAGTCTTCTGAACGTTTCGGCCTTGATGGATGCTGACTGGTAAGATGCATGGGGATATAGCAGTCACGAAGATTTCCCTCGGCTTCTCAAATTTTGGATTATTGATCTCATCGAGCCGAAGGTCGTCTGGTCGCTCAAAGTGGCTAAACTTGTCATGGGCAAACCAAACCCTGGAATCGGCTGAGAATCCATTGTAGAAGTTGCTAAACCAATCTTTGAAGTATTTAGCTGAAGGTTTGGAGCCTGGGAAGGTGGAGGCAGCTTCCCCGTATGACGTGCATCGCCGAGTAGTTATTTCTTCATCATCACGATAAATCGGCTCAGCTCGTGGGAAATTGGCGTCAAGCAAACTCGGCCAATTGGCGACCTTGTGAGTATATAGGTTGAGCCATATCTGCAGCAGCCACCAGGGGCCTCCAGTGCTGATGGATTGCTTCAAAGCTAGCTTGGTCGTTACATTGCTAAGTGTCTGATACAAATAGCCGAGCAGAAATTTCCCTAAAGGGATTTGCTTCTTTTCCACTAACGCCTCGGCTACGTGTTGCCAGTTGGTGGTCGGCCCGCAACTTAATCCGGAAAACAGAAGTTTCTCCAGCCACATTATCAGAAAAGTTGTGTGTTCCCTGTAGGAGATTGGGCCGTCCCTCATGTTCATCGAAATATTGCAGCTCCAGCCGCCTATGCTCTTAGTCTTGAAGATATGTTGGCATTTGATGTTCAGATCGGAAGGATCGGTAGCTGAGGTTATATCCAAACCAGTTAGCATCACTATATCCATTAGAGTCGGCGTCATCGGCCCATGCTTGAAGAGGAAAGCTTTCATCGTGTTCGAGCAGAAATAGCTAGCAGCCGATAGAAGGGGTTCGTCCTTAGGCATATCGGCTAGGGTTAGTGCTATGCATTGGCCGATTCCTATCTCATCCCAGAATGCTTGTTTGCTAGCAGCCATCCTAACATACCAAGATGGCCAGGATTTATCTGTGGATGGCCATGATTTAAAGGCTCCCATCCAATAAGCTAGATCTGGGGTCGAAAACCTAAACGGGATCCGATTGGTTTCAGCGTTAATGAATTCAATGGGGTCTGGGTTGTCGATCAGCCCTAGCAGCAGTTGGTTGGGGTGAAGGAGGCTGGGAATTGCGATGTTGTGGGTAAGGTGCTACAGATTGTAAAGAAGAAATGATGAAATCAAAAAAGGGGAAAAGAGAACTAGATTGCGATAAAAGAGTAGGTTTAAGCCGATGGGAACTCATCTCGGGGTACTCGGCGAAGATCGTGTCCGACGGAGCGCTTGAAGAGGCCATTGCTGCTGGGAGGATGTCACTGCGGGGTGTGCGCCGGCGGGATGTGGAGCAGTTCTGATGAGGTCGCTGTGAAGTCGCCGGAGAGCGAGGAAGAAGAAGGGTTTCTAGCTAAGGCTTGAGTGCGGAAAAGTGACCGCGTGGCTTGTTTCGGCATCGGACGGGGCAGTATTTGAAAAGTTTTTTGGCAACTGAAACGGTTTAGGTCGAAAAGAGCGGGAATTTGGAAAAGCGACAAATCCGCGATATTATCTTATCACGGACATGGGGGGCATGTGTTAACGGTTAAATTTCGTAACCAAATCCCTAAGTCCTTGCTGAGATAGAAATGGAATCGGATCGGAAGAACAGGGGTCAAGTCGGCTGTGATACAATTTGCTACGAGGCTAATCGGTTGAGGTTGAGACGGATGAGGATAGCCGATAGCCGATGCTGAGTCATGGAAGAAGATGGGACCGTTTCCAATGAAGGTGCTTAAAGATAAGCAGAAGTTTCGGTTTCCAAATTGTGCGTTAAAAGATATTGCCATCTATGGATAGGGTCCTGTAACGACAATTGTATCTGTAAATTAGGAATTTGTTTAGATTTTCTATTGTAATGCGGCATGGGACCTTATCCCGGGATATTGTCGTATTTTAAATAGATTTAGATAGAGACCGTGGTTTGCATGAATAATGTTATTCTTGGGTATAAATAGGACCTGAGATCCCTGTAAATCATTTTTAACACACAATCAATACAACTTTCGGCGCTTCGCCTCCTATTTTCTTGAGACGAACACTTGATCTGGCTTCGGGCTACATCGTTTCGATCCCCGAATTAAGGTAAATGTTTGTCATTAGTGGTGTATCTCGTCGGATTTAGTGCTTCCATCGCTATGATACTCTAAATTCGATGATTTATGTTGCGCTAGTTATTATATATCACATATAATCTAGAACAATGTTTAGATCTATCTTGACATGGACCTGTTTCTATCAGGAATCAGCAGCCGATAGAGCTAGATCTAAGGGTTGGCCTAGATTATATGCGATATCCACCGTCTCGAGGGGTTTTACATCAGCTATAGTAGATCTGATTGTTCTTTTTATACTTAATGCTACATCGATCTGACCTATTAAGTCATTTTAGAGCTTTTATGATCTATTCGGCTAGATGTATATGCTTAGAGACAGTGACGGGGTTTCAGCTGACCTTATCTGTTTTAATATCCTTTTGGTATATTTACTATAGGTTTATTAAAGCTGCCTCTTATATTAAGATCTTGCTCCAGTTAAATGCCCTAAGCCAGAATCAGTCTGTCAGCCACAGCCGACAGCCGACTGATCCAGGTTTAGCGCATTTTGCTTAGATTAATATCTTTTCTTAAGACGTACCGGAGTACTAGCCAATTCACAGTTTGTCTTACAGTATCGGCTAGGCTGTTAAGGCATATATTTATTATCCCATTGTATAATACTATCTCGGCACATCCGATCTATTCTAGTCACTTAGTTTAATGCACTTCGGGATAGCATATATATGTAAATTGACTCTCACAGCCGATCCAGTAGGATCTAACTTAACCTTTAACGCATGTCTTTATTTTTCTTGTTGGTTAAGAGATCAAACCAACTGGCATGCCCTGTACTGCACAGGCAGCCGAGAAGGACCTGCACTGGAGCTAAGCAGATCTTCCAGGCCAGCGCGTGAGAGAAATTTCTCATCAACAGGCCATCACGAAATTTCTTTAAATAACACCCGCTTGCGCCAAACCAAGCCACGCTGTCACTTTTGCATCCTCAAGCCATAGCCAAAAAAAATTCGTCTCTTCGGCAACCCCGTCGAACCCAAAGCGCGACCTCACCAGTGAACCCTACGCACCGACGATCCCTCCATTAATGGCGTCCTCAAGCACTCATTTCGACACAACTCAGGCAGAATACCCGGAGGTAGGTTCCATCGGCTACAACCCCTTATTCCTTGCAACTTGGTTTCTATCTTCTCTAATCTTGTTCTTTCATCCTTTAATTTGCAGCACCTCGCCCACAAAATCGCCATCCCAAACCTTGCTAGCCCTAATCAGTTCTTGTTAGGGCCGATCGGCAACTTAGACCCTAGCGAGTTCATCAATGGCGAAACAAACCGGATTTCCTTTAGGTTTTCCACCCCTAATCTGGCTCACTGGTCTGGTGCTTTTATGTCCTGGCCTTCAACAGACAAATCCTGGCCAGCTTGGTACTCAAAAATGCCTTCTAGGCAACAAGCCCATTGGACTAAACTAGGTATAAGCCAATGCCTAGCTTTGACAATAGCCGACATGTCCAAGGATGAGCCCCTCCTATCGGCTGCCACCTACTTCTGGTCAGATACGCTAAATGTGTTTTTGTTTAGACAAGGGCCGATGACGCCAATTCTCTTGGATGTATCAATGATCACGGGACTGGATATAACCTCCACAGTGGACCCAGCCGGCCTCAACATCAAATACACGCATAATTTCAAGACCAAGAGCATAGGAGGCTGGAGCAGCTTTATATCAATGAAAATGAAAGATGGTCCAATATCGGAGAGAGAACACACAACCTTCCTCCTAATGTGGCTAGAGAAATTTGTATTCTGTGGATCAAGTTGTGGGCCGACTAGCAACTGGCAGCACGTAGCCGAAGCTTTGGTGGAGCAAAAAATAAGTCCCCTAGGAAAATACCTGCTCGGCTATTTGTACCAGATGCTAAGCAACGCATCGGCTTGGCTGGCTTCCAAGTAGGCTGTCAACACGGGAGGGCCCTAGTGGCTGTTGCAGCTGTGGCTCCACTAGAAGCCGATTTCCCCTTGATCAAGCCACTGTTCGAATACGATGAAGAAGTAACCACCCGTCGATGTCTGTTGTATGGGGAAGCAGCAGCAACTTACCCTGGATCCAAACCAACAACCGATCATTTCAAAAATTGGTTCGACAACCTGTACAGTGGCTTCCCAAGCAGCTCGAGGATATGGTTCGCCTATGAAGATTTTGACAAGTTCGAACTCCCAAACGATCTCCGATTAGATGAGCTTAACTCTGACGAATATGAAAAACCAAGGGAGATTTACACATCGGCCATAACACCTTGCATCCTCCCCGTCGGCATCCAACAAGGGCGCAATATTCAGAAGTCTTACGAATTCTATCATTCGATGGTGGCTACAAGACAACTTGGCATGGGTCGCTGCCGATCGGCCTCTATTACTCGGACAAGATCCAGGCCAGGGGCAAAATCGAAGGAAACGTCATGATGAATCGGCTACTCAACATCCCTGGTCCCCCTCTAGGCAGTATTGACAATATCAACCTGGCGGTGACGAGGACAACTATCTTTAGCCGATGGTGGAATGAGTGGAAGCGGCACTTGTTTCATCAATCGGCCTCAATGTATTTGACCACCGTCGATCCAGAAATGACCCCCTCGATAAGTGTCTTCTCTTCTTAATTCCTTTCGGCCACTACTTGCATTCTTGACTAACCACGCCTTATTCCTTTGCAGACAACCGACGCTTCCCCTCCACACGCAAGTAACACGGGAGTAGCAATCCTTTATGCTCCTGGCGTGTTGTCCGGCAACTGCGGGCTAGCCCCATCAATCATCGGCTTCCACGCGCCGAAGGTGGCTACACTTCTTCATGGCCAAACCCGTGAACCGTTGCCTCGGCTGAAAAGGGTGAAGCCATCGGCTACTGCTACTCCGACTGCAGAGAAAAAGAAACGGGCTTCAAAGAAGCCGAAACCAACTCCAGCCGACAACTTGCCTCCAGTTGATCCGGATGTGGACGCGGTCCTTGAAGAAGAAGTTAGGGACAAGGAAATGGAGCAAGCTGTCAATGCTGCCATAGCCGAAATGAGCTATTCAGACAAATATGCTCGGACTCCATCGGCTGAGCAGACCATCGAAAAAACTCCGAGCCCTCCGAAACGCATGCCTCGTTCCCAACCGGTAAACACCTTTCATCATTTAATCTCATCACCTTTTCCATTATGATTCATCGGCTTTCTGTGTCTGTAGGCAAAGAAACTGGCTGCCAAGAAGAAAATGACTCCTCCTCCCTCTGTAAGTTCTACTATCCTTCATCTCCCTCTTACTAACACAGTCGATTTCTGAGTTGTATCTTTTTTCAGCCTTCTTGCGCTCCAGCACCTGCCCCCCACGTATTGAGCGAGTACACGACATCGACTGCAGGTGGTGGCGACGCTGAAGACGTGGCTACCTCAGTCCTAGTTGTCCGAGTAAGTTCTATCTAGCCTCATAAATCAGCTCATCAGCTTTGTCGACCCTTCTAACTGTCTCCTGACTTGCAGTCTGTAGCCGATCTTTTGGACTTTGATCTCTCGAGTTTCGGATCCCGATGAGGGTGCCGATAAGGCCATGGTGGTGTCGGACGAGGACCTACGGGCTATCTTGTCGGACATAGCCAAACGGCTAGAGTGCTCCCTCGACTTTCTAGTCACCGACTGCGGCTCCATCCGTAGTCGGTTTGAGGACGTCCAGGATCGGCTGCCGGACCAGCTGGCTGACATCATCGCACCCTTTATGGAGGTGCATCAGCACAAATTCGAACGAGCTAAACAGAGACTAGCCGATCGCCAAGAGAACCAGGCATTGGAGGCCACCATCAAAGCCAGTCAACAAGAAATCACCGCTGAGAAGGCCAAGTTCGATTCTTTGAAGACCGAGCTGATTGCTGAACTTGATCGGCTTCGGAAGCATCGGGATGAACTGATAGCCGAACTTGCCAATGTCGAAGCCGACATTCTGGCCAAAGAACAACGTGTGGCCAGCCTGCCGAAAGAGATCAAGGCAGCCGTGTCACATTTATCTGATATGGCCACGGCGATGAAGCCGATCCCAGGGAATGATGCAGCCGATGCCAAGGTCATTGAAGAGATAGACGGGATTCGTCGTAAGGCAATATCGGCTATTACCAACTTCCTTTCCCGCTGAACTACTTGTAATAGTTGGTTAGGAATTCCTGTACCTCAAACTCGTAGTTCATCTTGTAATCGGCTCAAACTCTTTTGTACTCAGTTTGATCAATGCCACTCACGTGCATGCTTGCCGACCACGCCTGGAATTCTTCAAAAACTTCAAACTCAAAAAATTTGCTAAGTCCAATTTTTGATAATATACATGTATGCCCCCTTAATTTTGTTGATGATATCCTTAGCATTAACAAAATTATCAAATAAAATATCTTGTCGTCGTCGGCTAGGCTAAGCCGAGGTAGAAAAATTAGGGGAAAACGTTGCGTGAAAAACATCCTAAAGGCGATGCTTGTGTCCCACAACGCATCGGCTAACACGAATCGGTGCAACCATAGCTGAATCATGAATTGATCCAAACACTTGGGTAAAATTTCTTCAAATACTTGTCGTTGAGAGCCCTTCCAAATACTTCTCCATCCAATCCTTCTAGCATATAGGCCCCTTTAGAGACGCAATTGTGGATCTTAAAAGGCCCCTTCCCAATTTGGTGACCACTTGCCGAACTTATTATCCCTTGATCCGATCGGCAATATTAATTTCCAAACGAGCTCGCCCTCTTCAAACGTCTTAGGCACAACTTTCTTGTTATAGTGACGGTCTACTCGCTCCTTGTCCCTTGTCACATTTTCCAAGGCCCTCATTCGTGACAAAACCAAATCTTCGGATTCATCCACCATTAAGTTGCAATAATCATCGGCTCTAAGTTGATCTTGTAATTGAACCCTTCTGGAGCCGACGATTGTTTCCCATGGAACCACTGCTTCATGTCCGTAGACCTGCTTCATGTCCGTAGACCAGTTTGTATGGGGGGACATGGATAGATCCGTGGAAATCGGCTAAAGTGACTCGGCTAATCGGCTGTGCCACTGCTTGGGGTATTCAACGATCTTTCTCTTCATCAGCTTGATTAGACTTTTAATTGAGGCCTCTGCTTGCCCGTTAGCCTGAGCATAATACGGCGAAGAATTGAGTAACTTGATCCCCATGCCATCGGCAAACTGAACGAACTCACCTGATACAAAAAATAGATCCTTGATCCGTAGTTATAGTTTGAGGGAGACCGAATCGGTATATGATGTGCTCTTTAACAAACTCGATTGCGTCCCTAGAATCGAACTTCTTCAAAGGAATTGCTTCCACCCACTTGGTAAAATAATCTGTTGCCACCAATATGAACTTGTTTCCTTTACTCGAGGGTGGATTGATTTGGCCGATCATGTCGATTCCCCAACCTCTAAACGGCCAAGGCTTGATAATTGGGTTCATAGCCGATGCTGGTGCTCTTTGGATAACTCCAAACTTTTGATAGTCTTGGCGTCATTTGTAATACTCAAAACAATCTTCCAGCATCGTCGGCCAAAAATATCCTGCTCTTCGAAGTAGCCAATTCATTTTGTGAGCCGATTGATGCGTGCTGCAAATTCCCTCATGCACTTCTCCGATAGCCACCTTGGCTTGATTGGCACTGAGACACTTAAGCAACACGCCATCAATCATCCGATAATACAAATCTTCATCGAGCAAGACATATCTCAAAGCCTTGTAGTGCAATTTCCTTGAAGCCGACTGAGAGGGGTTTCGTAAGTAGTTGTAGACATCAAATCTCCAGTCGTCGGCTGTCATGGTGGCGATCTCTACATCAATATATTTTGTCATCGGCCCGTAGCCTGATGTCCCCTGAGCTAAATCATTGGCTTCTGCATTCTGTTCTCTGAGGATGTGCTTCAAAGTCACTAGCCGAAAGCTATCCATCAACTCTCGGCATTTTTGATAGTAGACCATTAGCATGTCGTTCTTGCATTCAAATTCTCCCATTATTTCGATAGCGTTGGCTTCAACCTCTTATAGTAGTCGTAGTCCTTTGAGTACGGCTTCATACTCGGCTTGGTTGTTTGTGCCATGAGGTGTGATTGAAAAGGTGAACTCAAAGCTTGCCTCTTGGGAGAAATATTACCAAGCCGATTCCGAAACCATTGGTGCAAACCGAGCCATCGAAAGTTAGAGTCCAAGGCATAATGTCTACTAAGCTGATTGAGTCATCTCTGTGTTCCACTATAAAATCAACTATAGCTTGTCCTTTAACTGCCCTGAGCGCCTGGTATCTTAAATCAAACTCCGTCAAGGCAAAAATTCATTTCCAAACTCGTCCTTTTAGTACTGGAGCTGATAGCATATATTTTACTACATCGGCTTTGCATGCCACGGTGCACTCATTGGATAACAAGTAATGCCTCAACTTTGTGCATGAAAAATACAGGCAAAGACACAATCTCTCCACTGGTGAATACCTTGTTTCTGCATCCAGAAGCCTTCGGCTGAGATAAAAGATGGCCTTTCCATTCCCTTTGATCTCCTGAATCAACACCGAGCCGATGGACTTTTCATCGGCTGATAGATATAGCTTGAATGGTATCCCTTTCTGTGGAGAAATCAAAACTGGAGGTGAGCTTAAGTAATCCTTGATATTGTCCAATGCTTTTTGCTGCTCTGCCCCCCAAGTGAATGCTTGATCAGCTTTCAGCCGAAGCAAAGGCGTGAATGGCTCCATCTTTTCTGAAAGGTTGGCGATGAATCGTCTGATGAAGTTGATTTTGCTGATCAAAGACTGTAGGTGCTTCTTGTCCCTCGAAGGCTGAATTGTCGTGATGGCATTGATACTCCTTGGTGTAACCTCTCTTCCTCTCTCATGAACAAGAAACCCTAAAAATTGCCCGGCCGACACGCTGAACGCACACTTTAGTGGGTTCATTTTTAGGCCGTATTTCCTCGTTCTCTCCAAAACCTGTCTCCAATCGGCTATGTGGTCTTCTATTTCCCTGGATTTGATGACAATGTCATCAATGTAAATCTCCACTACAGAGCCAATCATATCATGGAAAATATAGTTCATGGCCCTTTGATAAGTTGCTCGAGCATTCTTCAAGCCAAATGTCATGACAACCCATTCGTATAAGCCGATTGCTCCTGGGCATCTGAAAGCACTCTTGTGGATATCTTCTTTGGCCATGAAAATCTGATCGTAACCTGCATTGTCATCCATAAAGCTTATGATTTTGTGGCCAGAAGCAACATCCACAAGCAAATCGGCTATGGGCATTGGGTATTCGTCCTTAGGGCTTTGTTTAGGTCCCTGAAATCAATACACACCCTAAGTTTGCCATTTTTCTTCATTACTGGAACTATGTTTGAAACCCACTCTGTATATCGACAGGGCCGAATAAATCCAACATCGTATAGCCGAGAGATTTCGGCTTTAATCGCATCATACATATCGGCTTTAAACCTCCTAGGAGGCTGTTTGTACTGCCGATATCCAGGCTTTATAGGCACCGATGCACAACAATAGATGGGCTAAGACCAGGCATCTCAAAATACTCCTAAGCAAAACAATCTTTATATTCCTTTAATAAATCAATCAACTTGGATCTAAAATGGGAAGACAAATTTTTGCTAATATATGTCGGCCTAGGCTTATCTCCTAGACCTATTTCAATCTCCTCTAACTCGTCGGCCGACATAAAACCCTGCCCAAGTTTGTCATCGTTGTCGTCCACGGTGTCCTCGCTGTAGACGCTCGAGCCCTCCACGACGCCTTCAAAGCACTAATTGAGGCTCTTCGTCTCCAATAGGTTGTATAGCAGAATCAGACATCTTTAGAAAATCGGCTTGCCAGATTTTGCCGGACAGACAATCAATACCGTCGATTTCCCAAACCGGCAAATCGACATTAGCGACGTTCACTGACCTATCGACTGGCACAATTTCGACCATGTCGCCTTGCCGTTGGATCAAACTTTGATGCATTGTGGAAGGGATGCAACAGTTTGCGTGAATCCAATCCCTCCCAAGCAGTAGGTTGTACGATCCCTTCCCGTCGATGACGAAAAATGTCGTGGCCATGGTCTTGTTGTCGACGGTCAACTCCACATTCAAAACACCCTTGGCTTCCGATGGATTGCCACCGAAGTCTTTGAGAACCATGTTTGTTTTGATTAAATCTTTGGCTCCTTTGCCCAGCTTCCTGAAGGTGGCATAGGGCATCAAGTTGACTGCGGCCCCTCCAACGACCAGCATCTTCGACATCGTTTTCCCATTAACAAATCCTTTCACGTAAAGCAGCTTGAGGTGTCGATTCTCAGTCCCCTCCGGCTTTTCGAAAACAGCTTGCTTTGGGGACAGAGCTAGTCTTTCCAAGGTATCCTCCACATTGTCTGCATCGGCTTCTGTAGCACTGAATTCGGCTGGCAGTATAAAGACCATGTTAACCGATGCAGCAGCTTTTCCTTTTCCATTTGCCGCCCTCCTAGCTTGGTCGGCTGGGCTTTCGTCGGCTAGTGCCGCTTGTTTCTTAACGTGCCATCGCTTTGTGCCCTGTCGACGTTGTTGCTGTCGGATTATCCGTCGTACGTCTTCCTCCTGCCCCTCACTCTTGAGCTGCTGGATGCTTCTTTTTTGTGTTTTGGTAAAGAGGTTCGAAGGGCACCATTGGGGGTTGGCCGATTGCTTTTCGACGGCCTCTTCTTGATCTTCTTCCTAGAAGAAGTCTTGGTGGATGGCTCCAAGCCAATCATGAATAGAAGGCTTACGTTGGTTGAGCCAAACGGCTCAGGGGACGAATCGGTTAGAACTCTTCAGTTGTGGTTCCCTGTATTCGTGTTCTCTGTAATCTCTGCACGCCGGGCAATTTTCGAGGGTTGGCAACCTCATTCCTTGCTCCCAGCAGAACCTGAAGAACTCGCAATGCCAATGTGCATCACAACCGTCATGGCGGCAGTAATATGCCATGCCCAGCCGATCCAGCGTCCTTTGGTTCGGCCTGCCGCACCAGCTCTCTTCTTTCTCTTGGATCCTATGTTGATCAGCCTGGGCCGCACCGGCTGCCCTGCCTGGGCCGATGATCAGCCGATCGTGCGTTGGTGTGGACCATGTTGATTGACGCATTCATATCTCCAATCGGCTCCCTGTGGGGTGGTCCTAAGTTGGCGCTAACTGTTTTGGCTAAACTGTACGTCATTCGATGCTGCCGATCAGCTCGCCCGTGGCCGGTTTTGACCATGTTGACCGGGAAGGGGTTGCCATCAACCTTCATCGGCTTAGCCGATTCTTCTAACTTTATCTTCCTAGCTTCAATGGCCGATTGGATTTGCTGCCTGAACACCTTGCAATCGTTCGTGCTGTGGGAGATGGTGTTGTGCCACTTGCAGTATTTTTTCTTTCTGAGCTCATCGGCTGATGGGATAACGTGGTTGTCTGGTAGCTGAATTTGCTTCTCCTTCAGCAACAGATCGAAGATCCCGTCGGCTTTAGTGATATCGAAGTCATATTTCTCTTCCTTGGCCGACCTTTCCAACCATTGGCAGGTTATTGCTTTCTTGTTCCTAGTCCACTCGGTTGCTGCCACCTCCGCATCACTGTCGCTTGATTATGTGTCAGTTGCATAGGCAACGTGGGCGACTTTCTTGAAGGCCTTCTTAGATTCTTGGAATCTCTGCTCCTAGGCCATCACTTTTTGGGCCAAGTGGGCCAGGCTCTCGAAGTCTTGAGCCGAAAACCTTTAATGGATGGGCGGCAGAAGACCATGAAATGCCAAATCGGCCAACTGGGAGTCTGATAAAATCAGACTATAGATCGGTTCCTCATTTCTCCGAAACGTTGAATATAATCTTGGACCGATTCTTCGTGCTTTTGTCTAATGCTGGTTAAATACGATAGTTTCATCTCATTGTTGCCGGAATAGAAATAGCTGTGGAATTGTTTCTCTAGATCGGCCCAACTCTGTGTTGAGTTGTGTGGCAGCAACGAGAACCAGGTAAAAGCCGATCCAGACAATGAGAGCGGGAACAGGTTGACTTTGAGCGCATCTGTAGCCGATGCCTCCCCACATTGAGCCAGGAATCGGCTGACATGTTTGTAAGTAGATACGTTGTCTTGCCCACAGAACTTGGAGAAGTCTGGCACCTTGTACCGGTTTGGTAGTGGTACTCTATCGATGTGTTCCGGATACATATACTGGTACATGTAACCAGAGACCTTTGGCTTAAGACCGAATTCATCACGCATTACGTCGGCGATTAGATCGGCCCAAGGTCTGCTGTCTTGAGCTTGGGGTATCGGCTTGTATTGTTCATACGGCAAGGGTCCTTGCCAATATTGAAGTGGTGGCAGCGTTTGCGGCCGATACTGGTGATCATGTTGGCCCCCTGGATATTGGTATTGGAGTTGGTTAACAGCGGGAGGTGGCTGATTTGCCAGTGGTGATGACTGCTCAGGAGGGAGCCGATGGCCACCGGAGTTGTGATGTGGCCCCGGAACGAGGCTGCCAACCGGCTCGGGTCGCCGATTGAGGTCAAACATGCTCACCATTTGCTCCTAGGAAGGAGGCTCTCGTCGGTTCAGGATGAAGGGCTGCGGCCTTGAAGCCGATCCGTGCATGTTGGGCTGGATCCGGGCCCCTCCTGGTGGATTTGGCTGTGCTGACGGTGGTGTCAGCCGATTTTGGGTTGCCAACACCCTGTAGCCTAGGAATTGGCCGTCAGTGAAGTAGGTTGGCCCTCTTTGCAGCTGATCGGCTATCTTTGAATCAACCATGGTGGCTATCTTATTGTTGAGAGTGTTGACCAATATGCCACTTTGGTTGATATGGTCATGATGCACAGCCGAGTCGATTCTGTCTTGAAGGGTGTGTAGTTCCGAATTGTCTTGTTCTTGTTTAACATCCTCCATTTTCTTCATCCCCTTCCCGTCCTCGTCGGAGGACATGTTGAGGTCTTCGAGATTGAACTTAAACTCGGAGGACAGCCCTGCAAACTGGTGCAGGTGAAGGATTGCAGGTAATTAGCCTCCACTGCTCGACCATCCGTTTGTAGTCGGCTAATTGCTCAGCTGACAGTTGTTCAATCGTGTTAACAACCAAATTTGGTAACCAAATCCCTATGTTCAAGGTCAAATTTGAAGCGGAATTGGATCGAGGGGATAATCTGCAGAGAAATAGAGGCCACATCGGCTACGATCAAATCGGTTGGGTGACACAATCGGCTACGAGGTCAATCGGCTGAGGTTGAGTCGGACAGGAATAGCCAATAGCCGATGCTGGGTCAGAGGAGAGGATAAAACCGTTTCCGATGAAAGTGCTTAAAGATAAATAGAAGATTCGGTTCCCAAATTGCGCGTTAAAAGATATTGCCATCTACGGATAGAGTCTTGTAATGGCAGTTGTATTTATAAATTAGGAATTTGTTTAGACTGTCTATTGTAATGCGGCATGGGTCCTTATCCCGGGATATTGTCGTATTTTAAATAGTAGATTAGATAGAAACCGTGGTTCGCACAGATAATGTTATTCTTGGGTGTAAATAGGACCCGAGATCCCTATAATTACATATCAACACACAATCAATACAACTTTCGATGCATCGCCTCCTTTTTCTTCAGACGAACACCTGATCCGGCTTCGGGCTGCATCCTTTCGATCCCCGAATTAAGGTAAATGTTTGTCATTAGTGGTGTATCTCATCGAATTTAGTGCTTCCATCGCTATGACACTCTAAATTCAATGATTTATGATGCGCTAGTTATCATATATCACATATAATCTAGAACAATGTTTAGATCTGTCTTGACATCGCCTTGTTTCTGTCAAGAATTAGTAGCCGATAGAGCTAAATCTAAAGGTTGGTCTAGATTATATGCGATATCCACCGTCTCGAGGTATTTACATCAGCTACAGTAGATCTGGTTGTTCTCTTTATACTTAATGTTGTATCAATATTGATGTATTAAGTCATTTTTAGATCTTTTATGATCTATTCAGCTAAGCAGCACAGGTAGCCGAGAAGGACTGCACTGGAGCTAAGCAGATCTCCCAGGCCAGCGCGTGAGAGAAATTTCTCATCAACACGCTTCTTGGCACGCCCGGTGGGATTGTCTCTATCAACTTGAGTAGGACGCATTGACGTAGCTGACAAGATGGTCAACCTCAAGAGCCTCAGCGTTTCTCAGGACAACGTCGTGCCTGTGAAGATGGAACAATTGTTGGCTAAACAACAAGACGACTACAGAAAGATGGTAGAAGAGCTCCAGGCCAACTACCTACAGTCGTTCACCCAGACAAGGTCTGGGGCCGTGCATCAAAAGTACAAGTTCAGCATGGACGAACTCTAGGCGTCCTCCTCCAATGGATCAAAGGGCAAACAGAAGGCGGAGGACCCAATTCAAGAACAAGATGATTCGGGCCTGCATACTTTGCAAGACCGAATTGATTCGGCCGTCCACCATGCGCTGCTGAACCAGAGTGGCATTCTTGTCAACACCCTTAACAATATGATTGCCACTGTGGTCAACACCAAGATAGCTGATCAACTGCAGTGGGGGCCGACTTACTTCACAGACGGCCAGATTACTGGTTACAGGACATTGGCCACCCAGAATCGGTCGATTCCACCACCAGCACAACCAGGGTCGCCAGGAGGGGTCGTCAACCAGCCGAATCCGTCCGGATCGGCGCGAGACCAGTGATCACCATGCTAGACCGACAAGGACCACTCCCCCAAGACCAAATCGCCAACATGTTCAACGACAATCGGTAATTAGAGCCGGTTGCCCAGATCGGCCTGGATAGACAGTAGTACAATGCCGATGGCCGACAGCTATTCCCGGGCCCACCAACGCCACCACCGGCAAATCGGATGCCTCCCGCTGATCATCCATTCCAGTACCAGTATAAAGGAGGCCGTCAATATCATCACTACAGGCCCCAGACGCCACCACCACTGTATCGGCAAGCACCCGCACCTTATGATCAATATGAGCCGATACAGTAGGACCATCGGACGTGGGACGATTTGATTGCATACATCATGCGCGATCAATTCGGCCTCAAGCCAAATGACTCAGGAAACATGTATCGGTATCCTTATCCGGAGCATTTTGAGCGAATTCCATTGCCCAACCGGTACAAAGACCCAGACATCTCGAAATTCTCAGGGCAAGACAACATGCCAACGTACGAGCATGTCGGCCGATTCTTGGGGCAATGCGGCGAAGCATCGACTACAGATGCCTTGAGAGTTCGACTGTTCCGTTGTCTCTTTCGGGATTGGCTTTCACCTGGTTCTCTTCATTGACTTACAACTCAATTCAGAGCTGGCCGATCTCGAAAAACAATTCCATAGCTACTTCTACACCGGCAACCATGAAATAAAGTTGTCGGACCTCACCAGTATTAGGCAAAAACACAATGAATCGGTTCACGACTATATCCAACGCTTCAAAGAGATAAGGAAATGATGCTACAGCCTGGAGCTGTCGGACGCCCAGCTAGCCGATTTGGCCTTCCACCGTCTGATCGCGTCGATCTATGAGCACTTCTCCGCTCAGGACTTCGACAACCTGGTGCATCTGGCGCAGAAGGTAACGGCCCATGAGCAGAGGTTTCAAGACACCAGGAAGGCCGTCAAGAACATAACACAAGTCATCATTGAATCAGACACTGATTCCAGCGACGATGACGCAGAGGTGGCGACAGCCAAATGAGCCAAGAATAAAAAGGCCATCGTCTGTCAATGGCTGCTGAAGACGGCCAAAGATGAAAAATATGATTTTGACATCATCAAGGCCGATAGGATCTTTGATCTATTACTCAAGGAGAAGCAGATTCTCCCGAGAACCATGTGATCCCATCGGCTGAAGAACTAAAGAAGAAAAAGTACTACAAGTGGCACAACTCTACATCCCATGCCACCAACAACTGTAAAGTCTTCAGGCAGCAGATCCAGTCGGCAATAGAGGCTGGGAAACTCAAGTTTGCCGATTCCACTCGGCCGATGAAGGTAAACGGCAACCCCTTCCCAGTCAATATGGTTCAAGCTGGCCCTAGGCAAGCTGATCGGCAACGTAGAATGACGTACAGCTTAGCCGAAACATTAGAAGGGGTCAAGGCAGAGGGTAAACCGACTGGAAGCCAAACCGCGCCAATCAACATGGTGCGCCCCGTTGTCCGATCGGCTGATCGACGACCGATCAACGCGAACAGCCGACGCCGCCCCCAACAGCAACCTTTGCGGGAAGAGGCTCGGTTTGAAAGGTTTTATCGGCAAGAGCCAGAAACGCGAGGTCACCGGTACGATGGGAATCACAGCAGTGCCAATCCTTATTGGCATTGTGAATTTTTCAGACACTGCTAGGAAACCGGGATGAGGCTGCCGACGCTAGATAAATTCTTGGCTTGCAGCGAGTACCGCGAGGACGAACATAGAAGCCAGCAAATCACCAGCCCAATTCAGTTCGTCCCAAGGGCCATACAGCTCAACCGGCACCGGCAGTCCGTTCACGATCGGCTAGGGCCGATCCATCAAGACTTCTTCGACGAATATGAGAACGATGACTACTACGACGAAGAAGAGGCCGATGATGATGAATCGGCCAACCCCCAATGGTGCCCCTTTGACCTCTTCACCAAAACGCAGAAACGAAGAATTCAAAGGCTGAAGCATGAAGGAAGGGAAGAAGAAGTTCGGCAGATGATCGAAGAAAAACGCCGTCGGCTGGGTAAAATCAAGAGGCGATGGATCCCCAAAAAGAAAATCGCCACAGCCAACAAGGAACAGACAAGAGAGAGTTCAGCCGATCGAGCCAGAAGGGCAGCCAAAGGTAAAGACAAAGTCTCTGCATCGGTCAATATGGTATTCATATTGCCAACCGAATTCGATGCCCCTGAAGCCGATGCAGACAATATTGAGGACGCCTTGGTCAAACTAGCACTATCCCCGGATCAAGCAATTTTCGACAAGCCAGAGGGGACAAAAAATCGCCGTCTCAAGCCGCTATATGTGAAAGGTTTCGTCAACAGCAAGCCGATGTCAAAAATGCTATTGGATGCGGGAGCTGCAGTGAACCTTATGCCCTATGCAACATTCAGCAAATTGGGAAAGGGAGCCGAAGACCTGATCAAAACCAACATGGTGCTAAATGACTTTGGTGGCAACCCATCAGAGACCAAGGGCGTATTGAACGTCGAGCTGACCATCGACAACAAGACCGTGTCCACAACCTTTTTTGTCATCGACGAGAAGGGGTCTTATAGCCTGCTGCTCGGGAGGGACTGGATACATGCCAACTGTTGTGTCCCTTCCACTATGCACCAGTGTATACTTCAATGGGTCGGCAACAAGACA
The DNA here is from genome assembly GCA_019925245.2 of Oryza australiensis. NCBI lineage: Eukaryota > Viridiplantae > Streptophyta > Magnoliopsida > Poales > Poaceae > Oryza > Oryza australiensis. The sequence goes on from JAIFGZ020000422.1 coordinate 518,222, forward strand.
GACATCGTACCAGCTGACAGGTCAGTAAGCATCACCAATGCCGATTTGCCACTCTGGGAAATCGATGGCATTGATTGTTTGTCCGGGAAAATCTGGCAAGCCGATTTTCTAAAAGTGTCCGATTCTGCCAGACAGCCGATTGGAGATGACGAGCTGCAACTGCTGCTTTGAGCAAGATGTCGTGGAGGGCTCGAACGTCTACGGCATGGACACCGCGGACGAAGATGATGGCAAGCTAGGGCAAGGTTTTACGTCGGCCGACGAACTAGAAGAACTAGACATAGGCTCTGGAGACAGGCCTTGGCCGACGTATATTAGCAGAAATTTATCTTCTCATTGTAGATCCCAGCTTATTGATTTATTAAAAGAATATAAAGATTGTTTTTCTTGGGAGTACTTCGAGATGCCTGGTCTTAGCCGATCTATAATTATTCATCAACTGCCAATCAAGGAAGGCTATCGGCCGTTCGAACAACCTCCCAGGAGGTTCAAAGCCGATATGTATGATGCGATCAAACCCAAAATAAGTTGGCTATATGATGCTAGATTCATTCGGCCTTTCTGATACGCCGAGTGGGTCTCAAACATTATCCTAGTATTGAAAAAGAATGGCAAACTTAGGGTGTGCATTGATTTCAGAGACTTAAATTAGGCTACCCCAAAGATGAATACCCAATGCCTATAGCCGATTTGCTCGTAGACGCTGCATCAGGCCACAAAATCATCAGCATTATGGATGGCAACGCAGGCTACAGTCAAATTTTCATGGCCAAAGAGGACATTCACAAAACTGCTTTTCGATGTCCTGGGGCAATCAGCTTATATGAATGGGTCGTTATGACGTTTGGGCTGAAAAATGCTGGGGCAACATATCAACGGGCCATGAATTATATCTTCCACAACATGATCGGCTCTCTGGTGGAGATCTACATCGACGATGTCATCGTCAAGTCCAGGGAGATAGAGGGCCATATAGCCGATCTAAATCAGGTTTTGGAGCGGACAAGAAAATATGGCGTGAAGATGAATCCGTTGAAATGCGCGTTCGGCGTATCAGCCAGGCAATTTCTAGGGTCTATTGTTCATGAAAGAGGAATTGAGGTTACACCAAGGAGCATCAACGTTATCAAAACGATACAGCCTCCGAAGAACAAGAAGCAGCTTCAATCATTGATCGGCAAAATCAACTTCATCAGGCAATTCATAGCCAATCTTTTAGAGAAGATGGAGCCGTTCACACCACTGCTTCGGCTTAAAGCCAATCAAGCATTCACATGGGGGGCAGAGCAGCAGAAGGCCTTGCATAATATCAAGAGTTATTTAAGCTCACCTTCAGTTTTAATGTCTCCACGAAAGGGAATATCGTTCAAGCTGTACCTGTCAGCCGATGACAAGTCAATCGGCTCAGTTCTAATCCAAGAAATTGAGGGCAAAGAAAATCCAAGAAATCTTCTATCTCAGCCGATGGTTATTGGACGCAGAAACAAGGTATTTACCAGTGGAGAAGCTATCCCTGTGCCTATATTATTCATGTACAAAGTTAAGGCATTATCTGTTATCCAATGAGTGCACAATAATATGTAAAGCCGATATCGTCAAATACATGCTATCGACTCCAGTTTTAAAAGGGCGTATTGGAAAGTGGATTTTTCCCTTGACAGAATTTGATCTGAGGTATCAAGCACCCAGGGCAGTTAATGGACAAGCTATAGCCGATTTTATCGTGGAGCATAGAGATGACTCAATCGGCTCAATTGAAATTATGTCTTGGACATTGACATTTGATGGCTCGGTGTGCACCAACGGCTGCGGTATCGGATTGGTCATTATTTCGCCTAGGGGGGAAAGCTTTGAATTTGCTTTTTCTATCGACCCCCATGCTACAAACAATCAAGCCAAATACGAAGCAGTGCTCAAGGGATTGAATCTTCTCAAAGAAGTTGAAGCCGACGCCATAGAAATAATGGGAGATTCACTATTGGTCATCACCCAGTTGTCAGGGGAGTATGAATGCAGGAATGACGCGCTAATGGTCTACTATCAACAATGCCGAGAATTGATGGATAGCTTTCGGCTAGTTACACTGAAACACATCCCTAGAGAGCATAGTACAGAAGCCAATGATTTAGCTCAAGGGGCATCAGGCTACATGCCGATGATGAAAGAAGTCGAGATAGAAGTCACTGCCATGACAGCCGATGATTGGAGGTTTGAGGTGTACAGCTATTTACAGAACCCCTCTCAATCGGCTTTGAGAAAATTGTGATACGACGCTTTAAGATATGTTTTGCTCGACGAAGATCTCTACTATCGAACGATTGATGGTGTGCTGCTCAAGTGTCTTAGTGCCGATCAAGCTAAGGTGGCTATCGGAGAAGTACATGAAGGGATATGCGGCACGCATCAATCGGCTCACAAGATGAAGTGGTTTCTTCGGAGAGCAGGATATTTTATGCCGACGATGCTGGAAGACTGTTTCAAGTATTATAAGGCTACCAGGATTGTTTGAAATTCGACACCGTGCAAAGAGCACCAACATCGGCTATGAACCCAATCATAAAGCCTTGGCTGTTCAGAGGATGGGGTATTGACAGGATCGGCCAGATCAATCCATCGTCAAGCAAAGGGCATAAATTCATTCTGGTGGCAACAAATTATTTTACAAAATGGGTGGAGGCAATTCCTTTGAAAAAGGTTGATTCTGGGGACGCAATCAAGTTTGTCAAAGAGCACATTATCCTCCGATTTGGCATCCCACAAACAATAACAACAGACCAGGGATCTATCTTCATATCGGATGAGTTTGTTCAGTTTGCCGACCGTATGGGGATCAAATTACTTAATTCTTCACCATACTATGCACAGGCCAACGGGCAAGCAGAGGCTTCAAACAAAAGTTTGATCAAACGAATAAAGAGGAAGATTTCTTAGTACCCTAAGTAATGGCATATCCGATTAGCCGAATAGCTTTGGGCATATCGGATGGCGTGCCACGGATCTATCCAAGTCCCTCCATACAAGTTGCTCTATGGACACGAGGCAGTACTGCCATGGGAAAATATCATCGGCTCGAGACGGGTTCAGCTGCAAGATCAACTTACGACCAATGATTATTATCACTTGATGGTGGATGAGTCAGAAGACCTCGTTTTATCACGGATGAGGGCCTTGGAAAAGGTAACAACGGATAAGGAACGAGTAGCCCGTCATTATAACAAGAAAGTTGTGCCTAAGTCTTTTGAAGAGGGCGAACTCGTTTGGAAATTGATACTGCCGATTGGAACAAGAGACAATAAATTCGGCAAGTGGTGACCAAATTGGGAAGGGCCTTTCAAGATCCATAAATGCGTCTCTAAAGGAGCTTATATGCTAGAGGGTTTGGATGGAGAGGTGTTACGAAGGGCTCTGAATGGCAAATATTTAAAGAAATATTACCCAAGTGTATGGATCAACTCATGATTCGGCTCTGTTTATTCAGCCGATTCGTGTTAGCCGATGCATTGTGACGCGCGCATCGCCTTTAGGATATTTTTGCGCCAAGTTTTTCCCCTAATCATTCTACATCGGCTCAGTTTAGTCGACAGCGACAAGAGTTGCGGTTTAATAATTTCATTAATGCTGGGGGCATATAGGGGGGCATATACAACACAATATGATATCGAGGAGACAGAGCGAATTTTTGAAAATTTTTGATGTCTTCAATCAATTTCAATGTGATCGGCAAGCATGTGTTAAGCGGAAATCAAGTAATGCCAACCGATTATAGAAGATAGTTCAAGAGATAACAGAAGCCGATTACAAGCGACAGTTAGGTTACAAGTTTCACAAGTTCTGCCCCAATTGTTACAGCCAACTCAGCGCCTAAGAAAGTCCTTAATGGCCGATATTGCCCTGCGGCAGATCCCATCTATTTCTTCTATGGCCTGTGCATCGGCCGCGTCTCTCCCTGGGATCGGCTTTATCGCCTTGGCCATGTCCGACAGGTTTGACACGGTCGGCTTGATCTTTGCTCGTTGGTCCTCGATCTCCTTTGGCAGGCCAGCCACGCATTGTTCCTTGATCATGATGTTGGCATCGATGTTGGCAAGCTCGGCTATCAGCTCTTCCCGACGTTTGCGAAGCCGATCGAGTTTGGCAATCGGCTCGGTCTTCAGAGCGTCGAATTTGGCCTTTTCGGCAGTGATTTCTTGCTGGCTAGCCTTGATGGTGGCTTCCAGTGCCTTGTTCTCACGGCGATCGGCTATCCTCTGTTTGGCTCTTTCGAGTTTGTGCCGATGCGCCTCCAAAAAAGTAGCCGGTGCGCTGGTGTCAGCCAGCTGGTCCGGCAGCCGATCTTGGATGTCTTCGAACCGACTACGGATGGAACCGCAGTCGGTGACCAAGAAATCTAGAGACCACTCCAGTCGTTTGGCTATATCTGACAAAGTGGCTTGTAGCTCATTGTCTGATACAACCACAGCCTTATCAACGCCCTCGTCGGGATCAAGGAATTCTGATAAATCAAAGTCCATGAGATCGAGTACAGACTGCAAGTTGAGAGTTGGTAAGAGAGCCGACATGACCAATAAGCCGATTTGTAAAGCTATACTGGACTTACTCGGATAGCTGGAATTGAGGTAGCCGCATCCTCAGCATCACCATCACGCGCGGCCATCGGCGTCGACTCCCTTGATACACGGGGGGCAGGTGTTGGAGCACGGGGAGGCTGAAAAAATGCAGAGTTAGGAATTCGGCTATGCTGGTAAGAAAGAAATGAATATAAGGTTTACCGAAAGAGGGGGAGCCGTTTTCTTCTTTGTGGCTAATTTCTTGGCCTATGGACACGAAAAGCCGATAAGTTGCAATATGAAAAAGGAGAAAGATGGCAAGATTGAGCAATAAAAATTCCTACCGGCTGAGGACGAGGGGCGCATTTCGGAGGGCTTGGAGTTCGCTCAGTGGTCTGCTCGGCCGACGGGGTTTGAGCGTACTTGTCTGAAGGACTTGTTTCGGCTTCGGCCGCATTGACGGCTTCCTCCATTTCTTCATCCCTAACTTCCTCTTTGAGGGCCGCATCCACGTCCGGATCGACTGGGGGAAAATAATTGGCTGGGGTTGTCCTCGGCTTCTTTGAAGCACGTCTCTTTTTCTCTGTAGCTGGAGTAGTCGCAGCCGACGATGCCGCCCTTTTTAGCTGATGCAGTGGCGCACGGGTCTGGCCCTGGAGCAAAGTGCCCACATTCGACGCATGGCAGCCGATGATGGACGGGGCCAATCCGCAGCCGCCAGATAATAGCCCAGGGGCGTAGTGGATGGCCACTCCTGTTTTGCTTATGTGCGGAGGTGAGGAGTCGGTTGTCTGCAAAGAAATGAAGCATGATCAGCCAATAATATAGAGAGGGGCTGAAAGAAAAACAAGGACTAAGGTGGGGAAAATATACTTACCGATGGAGTCATTTCTAGGTCGATGATGGTCAGATACATCGAGGGCGACTGGTGGAACAAGTGCCGCTTCCATTCATTCCACCATCGGGTGAAGATTGATGTCCTCCTCACTGCTAGGTCGATGTTGTCAATACTGCCTAGAGGGGGGCTAGGGATATTAAGCAGCCGATTCATCATGATATCACCCTCGATCTTGCCTCTGGTTTGGATCTTGTCTGCGTAGTACAGGCCGATCGGCAGTTGACCCATACCGAGTTGCCTTGCGGCTACCATCGGATGATAAAATTCATAGGACTTTTGAATGTTGCGTCCTTGGTGAATACCGACTGGAAGTATGCATGGTGTGATAGCTGATCTATAGATTTCCCTCCGCTTGTCATAGCTTTCAGAGTTGAGTTCGTCTAGCTGAAAATCATCTGGGAGTTCAAATCTTTCAAAGTCCGTATAAGCAAACCATATCCTTGAAGTGCTTGGGAAGCCGCTATACAGGTTGCCAAACCAATTTTTGAAGTGTTTGGCTGTTAGTTTGGATCCGGGATAGGTAACCTCATCATCATCTTCAAATCTTGGCTCGATTAGTGGGAAATTGGCCTCTAGTGGGCATGGTTTTTCTGCAACCCGGTAGAGGTGAAGGTTTAACCATAGTTGTAGCAGCCACCAGGGCCCTCCTGTGTTGACAGCTTGTTGATAAGCTAGTCGAGCCGATGCACTACTTAGCATTTGGTATAAGTAGCCGAGCAAATATTTTCCCAAAGGAACTTGTTTCTTGCTTACTAGGGCTTCGGCTACATGCTGCCAGTTGCTCATGGGCCCACAGCTCGATCCGGAGAAGACATACTTCTCTAGCCACATTAACAGGAAAGCGGTGTGTTCTCTCTCAGAAATTGGGTCGTCCTTCATATTCATGGAAATAAATCCGCTCCACCCCCTATGCTTTTGGTCTTGAAATTGTGAGAACACTTGATATTGAGGCCGATTGGGTCAACTGTTGATGTTATATCCAACCCTGTGATCATCACTATATCCATAAGGGTTGGTGTCATTGGCCCTTGCCTAAAGAGGAACGCGTTTAGCGTGTCCGACTAGAAGTAGGTGGTAGCCGATAAGAGGGGTTCATCTTTTGAGATATCGGCTATGGACAGGGCTAAGCATTGATTTATCCCTATCTCAGTCAAGTGGGTCTGTAGCCTAGGCGACATCCGTGAGTACCAAGCGGCCAAGTTTTATCCGTTGAGGGCCGGATTTGAAGGCATTGGACCGGTGAGCTAGGTTGGGAGTAGAAAATCTGAAGGGGACGGTTCGTTTCGGCATTGATGAGCTCGCTGGGGTCTATGTTGCCAATCGACCCCAGTAAAAACTGATTGGGGCTGGTGAGTTCTGGGATTGCTATTTGGTGGCAAAGATGCTGTGGTTTAAAGGATTGAGAAACAAGATTACAAACGATGAAAACCAAATTGCGCGAAGTAAAGGTGATAGCCGATGAGACTTACCTCTGGGTATTCTGATTGGGTGGCTTCAGAGTGGGCGCTTGAGGAAGCCATTGTTTGTCATTGCCGCTTCAAAGGGTTCGCTGGGGAAGACGAGGGCTCCGAGGTCGCCGAGGTTGCCGAGGTCGCCGAGGAGGTCGTCGGAGAACTCAAGAGATTGCTGAGGTGGCTGGTTGTTTGTGGTAATGTGACACGTGCGGTGGCTGCGAAGGTGGTATTTAAAGGATATCTTTGGTAGCCAAAACGGTTTAGGTCGGAAAGAGCGGAAATTTGAATAAGCAGCAAATCTGTGATATTATCTTATCATGGACTTGGGGGCATGTGTTAACGACCAAATTTGGTAACCAAATCCCTAAGTTCAAGGTCAAATTTGAAGCGGAATCGGATAGGGAGGATAATCTACGGAGAAATAGAGGCCGCATCGGCTACGATCAAATCGGCTGGGTGACACAATCGGCTACGAGGTCAAACGGCGAGGTTGAGTCGGACGGGGATAGCCGACGGTGATTTTGGGTCGAGAGGAGAGGATAAAATCATTTCCGATGAAAGTGCTTAAAGATAAATAGAAGATTCGGTTCCCAAATTGCGCGTTAAAAGATATTGCCATCTACGGATAGAGTCTTGTAATGGCGTTGTATTTATAAATTAGGAATTTGTTTAGACTGCCTATTGTAATGCGGCATGGGTCCTTATCCCGGGATATTGTCGTATTTTAAATAGTAGATTAGATAGAAACCGTGGTTCGCACGATAATGTTATTCTTGGGTGTAAATAGGACCCGAGATCCATGTAATTACATATCAACACACAATCAATACAACTTTCGATGCATCGCCTCCTTTTTCTTCAGACGAACACCTGATCCGACTTCGGGCTGCATCGTTTCGATCCCCGAATTAAGGTAAATGTTTGTCATTAGTGGTGTATCTCATCGAATTTAGTGCTTCCATCGCTATGACACTCTAAATTCAATGATTTATGATGCGCTAGTTATCATATATCACATATAATCTAGAACAATGTTTAGATCTTTCTTGACATCGGCTTGTTTCTGTCAAGAATTAGTAGCCGATAGAGCTAGATCTAAAGGTTGGTCTAGATTATATGTGATATCCACCGTCTCGAGGTATTTACATCAGCTACATTAGATCTGGTTGTTCTCTTTATACTTAATGTTTTATTAATATTGATCTATTAAGTCGTTTTTAGAGCTTTTATGATCTATTCGGCTAGATGTATATGTTTACAGACAGTGCCGAGGTTTCAGCCGGCCTTATCTGTTTTAATATCCTTTTGATACATTTGCTATCAGGTTTATTAAAACCGCCTCTTATATTAAGATCTTGCTATAGTTAAATTCCCTAAGTCAGAATCAGTTTGTCAGCTACAGCCGACAGCCGACTGATCTAGGTTTAGCGCATTTAGCTCAGATCAATATCTTTTCATAAGATTAATTGGAGTACTAGCCGATTCACACTTAGACTTACGATATCGGCTACACTCTTAAAGCATATATTTATTATCCCATTGTATATTTGGATTAAGTGGTTAATATTATCTCGGCGCAGCCGATCTATTCTAGTCACTTAGTTTAAATACACTTCGGGATAGCATATATATGTGAATTGACTCTTGCAGCCGATTCAGTAGGATCGAACTTAACACTTAACGCATATATCTGTATTCTTCTTGTTGGTTAACAGATCAAACCAACTGGCACGCCCTTACAGCACAGGTAGCCGAGAAGGACCTGCACTGGAGCTAAGAAGATCTCCCAGGCCAGCGCATGAGAGAAATTTCTCATCAACAAATCCTCACCGGGATGACGTTTTCCTCGTTGATTTTTGGGTTCTTGTCGCTGGACATTGTGTTGAACTCGGAAGTCTACACTTGGTCCCACCAGGCGTGCCAAAAGCGTGTTGATGAGAAATTCGATTCCCACGCACTTGACTGAGAGATTTGCTTTACTCTAGTGCAAATCCAAATAGGTCACCTCTGGTGAATTGAGGGCGTGCAAGTTGGTTTGATCCTGTAACCAACAAGAAACAAGAAATAGGCATTAAGTTGAAATTAGATCCTACGGGATCGGCTGAAGGCATCAATTTATACATAAATATTATCCCAAAGCACACTTAAACTAAATGATTGGGATAGATCGGCTATGCCGAGACACTATAAATAACTTAGGCTAAAGGCGTGTAAGGGTAGTAATTATCTGCATTGATAACTTAGCCGATACTGCAGATCTAATGTGAATCGGCTAATACTTTGATACATTTTATAAAAGATATTAATCTGATCTAAATGTGCTAAACCTAGATCAATCGGCTGTCAGCATAGCATGACAGATTGATATCGGCTTATGGCACTTAGACAGATTAAGATCTTAATATGAAAGGATGTTTTAATATATCTAATAGCAATTAAAACTAAAGATAACTAAAACAGATAAGGCTGGCTGAACTCCAGCGCTGTCTCTAATGGTAAACATTGAACTAAATAGATCTTAATAGTTCTAAGAGCGACTTAATAGGTCGATTAGATGCAGCATTAAGTATAAAAAGAAATATCAGATCTGTATGAGTCAATGTGAACCCCTCGGGACGGTAGACACGACATATAATCTAATTCAACTCCTAGATCTAACCTCGTCGTCTGCTCTCTTCAGAGAGAAACCAGCCGACGGTGGGATAGATCTAGGCATTGCTCTAGATTATAGGCCACGTATGATAAATTGTGTAGTTTATAACATCAAAACTAGAGTGTCATGACGATGGAAGCACTAATTCCGACGATACAAACTACTAATGACAAGGAATTACCTTGTTCGGAGGTCAAACCCGATGCAGCCCGAGCAAGAGCAAGAACTCGTCGAAAATAAAAAGGGTGGCGATGCGCCGATATTGATTGATGTATGTTTGTTTGATATATTTTACAAAGAGCCCTCGGGTCTTATTTATACCTAGGCATAACAATATCCGTGCAGGACACGGTTTCTACCTTATCTACTATTTACAGTACGACAATATCTCGAGACATAGCCCCATCTCGCATTACAAAAGGAATATCTATACAAATCTCTATTTTACAGATACAATTGTTGTTACAGGACTCTATCCATAGATGGCAATATTCTTAATGAACATTTTGGAACCGAATCTAACAATTATCTCCAAGCTTTCTTATCGGAATCGGTTTCATCTTCATCCTCAAATCGGAATCGGCTATTGGCTATCCTTATCCAATTCGGCCTTAGCCGACTAGTTTCCCAGCTGATTTGGTCCTAGCCGATGCGGGCTCTGTTTCTCCATAGATCACACTTCCGATCTGACTCTACTTCAATCTTGGCCTTGAACCCAGGGATTTGTTTACCAAATTTGGTCGTTAACAAACACTACAGGATGTCCCATTGGTTGGTCTAGAGTAGTGTTGGTGTAAAGTCCTTTGACGTGAGATCATCATGCATTCCAACATGTGTAATGGCTTATTTAGGTACTACTAAACGCTATTCTGTAACTGAGTAGTTATAAAAGTAGTTTTCGGGTCTGCTATAAAACATGTAGGGGGTGTGAATGATCAAGATGAAATTCGCCCCTCGTTTGGGAGAGATATCTCTGGGCCCCTCGAAGTAATGGATTATGGAAGTGGATGGCCATGCCGAGTTGATTGAGGAGTCAATCAACAGAAAGATAATCCAATACGAGATCGAGTGAATGATTAAGCTGTTAAATAGGATGGCGCATGTCTTGCCTATAGCTTAATTGGTATCATGAGGCAAAGGGATTTGTGCACACATTACAGGTTCAGCCAAAATAACCCTCTTGTATACTTGGTGTCAATATGTTCTGCAAGGGGCCGCTGTTGACGGTCAGCCGAGTTGGACTCGGGTCGCAACCATGTATACCTGAGCCTACAGGGTCACCCACTTAACGGGAAAGAATAGGCATTCGAGTTGGACTTGGGTTTGGCTCAATTGGATAGAGATCCAATCGGACAAGGAGTCTCGATGGGCCTATAGGCCCAGTCGGCAACCCTATATAAGGAGGCAAGGGGTGGAGGGATTCGTGCGCACAGCCCAGATCCAAACAGATCATCTCCATGGAAACCCTCCCACGTCCCAGCCAAAACCCTAGCCGTGCATCGTGTGCTAGCACACGGGTGTTCGGAGTTCTCTCCCTGGATGTGTGGATACCGGTAGAGACATTGCTATGTTGCGGTGTTCTTCGACGGCATTGAATCTCGCCAAGATTCAAGTTAGCCAAATTGAATTCGGCGACTCGGGGTTGGCAGGTCGGAGGGCTAGGCGAATCAGATCGGCATCGGCAAACCCTAGGCGCTACCAAGCGATCAGGCTGTAACAGCCCTAGGCTCATAACCAGGTATTTAGAAGTGCATTTGTTGTTCTTTGGATTTCATATTTACTATATTGCAATTTGATCATATGCGACAACAAAATTAACTCTAATCGGCAAAATTGGAACCACTTCTATTTGAGCAATAGCTTGAACAGAAGTATACATGTTTAATGTTTTATTAAAATATTAGTTTATTTGTCATCGCTAAATATAAATTTTGTGGAATTTTTACTCTCTGTTCTGGCCTCCTAAAAATTCAAACCAACTTTCAGTCTAACCAATTTCATCTTTTCACCAGATTTAAAATACTTGGAATTTATGTGTGAAACCTAAAAAAATGGAACCTATAAACCAACACCTATCACCACACCAAATTCTTGAATTGTTGAACAAGTGTTACCTAGTCAAATTGAATTTACCAAGAGAGGGAAAGAAAATAAATCCTGGAAATTGCAACAATGAATCAATACTCAGTTGTTCACCCACCTATCTCATCCTCATAGACAGTCACGACTTGGGCCCACTTGTCAGTGACCTTGGGTGCCTCTTTAGCCCCACAACACACCCATGGGCGTGCTCCCACAACAGGACTTAAGGGAGGCAGAGAAAACCCCTTCTTCTTCCTCCCCTTTCATGTTCACTGCTTGATCTTTCTTTTCTTACTCACGCTGAGCTCTCATCTCACTTCTCCTCCCCAAATCCCATCCAATAGCCCAAGATCAATCCCTGCATGTTAGACCACAACAATCCCCATCATCCAAGCTTTCCATCCATCCCAACATCTTGCATATGCATGGAGAGTTGAGAGAGATCGAGATGGAATAAGAGAGTGGTAGTTTCAGCCTGCAGGGCTGCAGCAGCAGCATTTTGTTTTCCTCCATTTGGTGAGCTTCCTTTTCATCCATGGTGCCTCTTTTGAATTCCCTCCATGTTGAACATCTATAGCAACGTTCTATAGGTTGTCCACTCCATTGCTGCAGTTAGAAGGTGGCTGCAACTCACCCCGAGTTCATCTCTTTTCATTTCGGTTGAAGCAGCCTTAGGCAACGTCTCTTGCCATCAGCCCGAGGCCTTAGCATTGCACGACCATACGTCCAGTTTGCTGCCATGTGAGCGAAGTCCGGTGGAAGTTGGAGAAAAGGGGAGTGAAAATAGAAATCGATTTCTGAGATAGCTTTTGAGCTGAATGAGGTATGAACTTTCAAAATCTGTAAATAATTCATATGAATTCCGAATTCAGTGAACCAAATTCCTATAGATTCATAAAACAGAGCTCTTCAATGTTGAACAATAGAAATGGCCAACTTTTGTACTGGTTTTCCCAGTAAAAATATAAATAGCTATATGTATCCCTTGTGTGGTCTAGCTCTTAATAAATTCGTAAGAAAATGTTGGTAAAAGCTAAAATTGTGAAACCATTTTTTTGAGCTTATATTTTAGTACTTTTGCTGTTGTGGTGTTGTTTTTGACAAAACTACCTCTTAAATCATGTTTAGGAGTTTATTTAGCATTCCTATGTTTTTAACTTGTAAAACCCATATATACATAATGGCAACACATATAGCTGTGAAATATTTTTCTTAGGACCTCTGAATGATGTACTTCCCACTAAAAATAATCATACTTGTAAAAATTTGGTTTGAGTTGCAAGTTGCTTGTAATGCTCTAAAGTATACTTAATTATTCGCAGAACTGTCATTTTCAGCACCTGAGAGCTTGTCATTTTCATATCTCCCAAACCATAAGTGATAATCTGGTGATTCTTTAATCTAAATTCAAGTTAAAATATGATCTACCCACTGTATTTATTTCATAATTTATTGATCATGTTGCATGTGCATGTTTATTTGGCTCTTATTCGCATATTGCTTCTTTTCGATAGATCCGGAGATTCCGGAGAGTAACGAGCCATATCCAGAGGAGGATAGTGACTACCCTCAGCAGCAAGGCAAGCACCTAAGCATATAGGACCTATGCTTTCTCTAAAAATGATTTGGTTGCAATCTATACATACATATATATATATACATGCATTGCCTAGATATTAATATTGTTTGTTTGTGGTGTATGGGTAGAACCTATTTATGCATTTAGTTCTTGTGATATTGTTGTCCTTATACCATATTACCACTGGTTGGGATTACTTGGTATGTCTTATCATTAATGCTTAGCCATGCTTAGTGCTAATAGAATTATAGGGATGGATAGTGCTATTAATTGTGGTATATAGACAACTTGCATTACTGGGCATAAATCTTGAGCACTTACACTAAATAATGGTTGATGAAATATGTTGGACTTGGACGGGTGATAGGGCGATGATGGGAGGTTGTTTTTCCCTGATCCAAGTAGCCCCGTCTAGGTCGTTAAGGACCGAACCTTTTGACATCTAATCAAGCACCCTACGTACTTACCACATGCCCTATTTGGGACCGGCTTGTTCTTACTAGTTAGACTGTGATCATTTACACCACGTTGGAGAGCCGTGAGGCAGGTAGCCTTTGGAGGGCCTCGGGTGCCTAGGTTCGGCCGGGGGTGCCTCCCGCGTGGCGCGCCCGCCTTGGTCACATCACGCACGCACGTGACTGAGTCGTCAGGAACCCCAGCATGGTATAGGTGGTTGGGGTGGGGCTAAGAAAGGGCATGTAATGAGCTCTAATCACTTGTGTACCGCACTCGACGGGGTGTGTAGCATTTGATCCTTGTTCATTTCGTGTGGGTCCAGTTGTACACCTCTGATCAGAGTATAATCTATTCGAATAACCGCGTCCTCGGTTATTGACAATGCTTGATGTGTTAGTTAGTTTTGTTAGCATCAAATGTGGATTATTATGGATGGGGTTATGTTTGATGGTGGGGTTGGCATGCTGTGCCATGTTGGTATGGACTTTGGTAGTCCATGGTTGATGATGAGAGCACCGTTTGGGATCATTTGCTTATATATTTCAGAATTTTATACTTGCTGTCCATAAATTAAAATGATGCGAGATTTGCTCGTCCTTGCTTATTTTACTCATTAATTGCTCAATAAAATTAACTTTATGCAAATGTTGAACCTAGAGACCCACTATAGGCTAGAAAGCTTGCATACTTCTCTCTCCCTTATGTATATATAATTTTGGGTAAGACTTGCGAGTACAATCTTGTACTTAACCCGACGCCGCTGTTTCAGGTGAGGATACCGGTTATGAGTTATGCTTCTTGTGTGGTCATTGCTCTGTTGAGGGTGGCGAGGGCGATGAGTGATCTCTTGCAGCTTGGCTCTTGCCCGGTTGGTTTGCCCTAGTGGGGTTGTGGCACCGCCTGTTTTTTTGCTTATGAGCTCTATCTGAGACTTCCGCTGCTATATTTATGTGTTGTATGTTGAGACCTCAGACCCTATTATGTGTCATGTACCTCGCTGCACTTTATCCCTATTGTGGTACTTGCTATGTTTATTAATTGCTTGCGATGAAAGTGTGAGGCTAGTCGCATTCCTGGGGACTAGCTAAGCATGAGTAACGGGTTTTGATCGCTTGAGATAATTGGGGATAGCGCTTTTGGATCGAGTCACTAGGGTATGTTTTTGGTCGCCGCCTTCATGTCGTTTGACAAGCATATGATGGAGTGGACTGGCAAGCTATCTTATGGTTATCTCTTGCGCTTACTACTCGGCATTCCGGTTATTATAGCAAAAGGTGTCAACCACGACCATGTGCACATTGGGACGAGTGGCTATTTATGCGTGGTTGGATCCCACTCCTCCAATTGTATGTGGTGGTCGCGTTGGACACTGGATGGTATAATACTCGGGGTGTCCACAGCGGTTGGTTTCAGAGCAATGCCGGCTGTAGGCTAGAGCTAAGTTAGCAATTTGAAAATGATCTGCAAAATATTCAACTTGAGTCGATTGTGAAAATCTTAGGATGTGTGAATCCTTTTTAATCCTCATCTCATTCTAGAATTCTTTCTCACCTTATTCTCAGATTTTCACTCATCTTGATCTAATTGGGTTGCAAAATAAATCTATTACTTCTCTTACTCAAATATTAGACCGATGATGTAACCGGTAAGTTGAGGCAATTGAAATTTAATTTCAGTTTGTAAATGCAACTAAAATGTACAATTTTTACTCTAAAAAGGTGCCTTGCTGTTACTTATGTTATTCTTAGCGTCCCCACAAATTTTGAAAAATTATAAAGTTGTTTTAGACCTCCAAACTATCGATTGGTTAAAATCTGGAATTTTTGGAACAGTATGTAGCTAAAAATATCTATAGGAAAAATTACTCACTGTTTTACCCTGGTAATTTTTATGGAGTTGGGCAACTACTCCAGACACTCACACAAAAATTTTCATAATTTTAATACTTCTGTAGCTCTTTCAAAAAAATTGTAAGTGACTGCTGTTCGATAACCTGAGAAATTTCAGAACCTTGTTTCGGAAGAAGTAAAATATACCAACTCAAAAATTCGACCAAATAGATTGCAAAAGTGTACTCCCAGCTGAGAGACGCTCGATAGAAATGTGTCATATAGCTGTAGTGGCCAAGTTGTACTATTGGTTTATTTGGACTTTCTCGTTCCATGCAATTGATACGCTTTTGACCCGCTATGTTGATCGTGTTTGGAAAACTATGTTGGTTTATTGCTTCTTGCTCAGGCTTTAGCATTGGATAAGCCCGTTTTGGTTGTTAATGGTTCTTCTTTGGTGCATCATATCATGCTAACATAACATGTCACATTGGTGTATAATTGGATTGTGCATTTGTATTGTGCATTCATATTAAGTCCGTAATTTTAGACTTAGATTACCTTGTGCGATACGTGCTAACTTTAGACCATTGTTATTCCTTAATTTTCCTGTCACTAACCATCGTTGATATCCTTGATCCATAGGATGTCTCGCCGTCACACTCGCTCCCATGATCGGGATAGTTCGGAGGGTTCTCGTCGCAACCAAGAGGGGTCACCACCTCCTCCTCCTACCATGGCCGAAGTTCTCATGGCCGTGGAGCGCAACCGTGAGGCTCAGAATGCTGTCCTTCAGCAAATCGCAGCAAGCGCAGCCGCTACGGCCGTCCATATTGCCCAAGATGCAGGCTGTGGTGGACACCAAGTCGCCGGAGGACTCGCTGAATTTCAGTGTACTCAACCTCCGATGTTCACTTGCTCCGATGATCCACTTGATGCTGATGATTGGCTTCGCACCATCGAGCGGAAGCTCACTCTCGTTCGCTGCCCCGACGCCGAGAAGACCAACCTGGCAGCCGGGCAACTCCAAGGCGCAGCCGGTGATTGGTGGGAGAACTTTCTCGCCATGCAACCCGCCGGCCGTGTCGTTACTTGGGTTCAATTTCGTGATGCTTTTTGTGCTGCCCATGTGCCTAAGGGTATTATGGACCTCAAACAACGTGAGTTCCTATCTCTCACTCAAGGCAAGAAGTCCGTCATGGAGTATCTGCGTGAGTTCAACCACTTAGCTCGCTATGCTCCGCAAGCAAAATCGGTTTATCAATGGGCTGTCGGCGGAGATGCAGCTGGAGCTCGCTGCACACTCTTTTCTAGACTTCCAGGACCTCGTCAATAGGTCCGTGGTTGTGGAAAGCAAGATGAAGAACCTCGAGGTCGAGCGCAAGCGCAAGAGGGCTGCGCAGATTTCAGCCGTGGGTGGTTCGCAAAAACCCTGTGGTTGGCAGCCACCCCCTCCGTGTTATCAAGCTCCACCACCTCCTCGTTCACAAGGATTCGTGCCACGCCCTCCTCAGCAGCGTGTCACGCCTCCCATGGGCGGAAATCAGCAAGCTATTTGCCCGCCCGTTCGTTCCAACAACTGCTTCAATTGCGGGCAAGCGGGCCATTACATCAACCAATGCCCGTACCCTCGTCGTGCACCACCTCAGGGACCAAGACCAGCAGCACCGCGTCCTAATCCACCTCCCAGATCAGCACCTCAGGGTCAGCAGAATCAGAGAAGGGGCCGTGTGAATCATGTAACCACCGAGGAAGCAGAACAAGCACCAGATGTTCTTGTCGGTACGCTACTTGTTCATTCACATCCAGCTAGCGTATTATTTGATTCAGGAGCTACACACTTGTTCATCACCAAAAGTTTTGCATCAGATCATAGACTTCCTATTAGTAGATTGCACCCACCTCTAATTGTTACATCACCTGGTTCAGAGATGAGAGCTGAATTCATTAGTCGGGGCACAAAGATAAATGTACAAGGGGTAGAGTTCACTGCTGATCTTATCATACTCCACACAAAGGGGTTAGATGTCATTCTAGGTATGGATTGGCTGCACAAAAATCATGGGGTCATCGATTGTGGCCGTCGTTTCATTGCACTCAAAAACAATACCGGTGAACCGATTTTTCTTGCTCTTGATGATCATTCCCCACAACTCCATGCTCTTTCAGGTGCTAAAACCATTGACATAGCTGCTGTACCAGTGGTGTGTGACTACCCCGATGTCTTCCTGAGGGACTGCCGGGAATGCCGCCGGATCGGGAAGTTGTGTTTGTTATAGATTTGCTGCTTGGAACGGCTCCCATCTCAAAAAGACCATACCGTATGCCTCCAAATGAGTTAGAAGAATAGAAAAAGCAACTCACGGAGCTGCAAGAAAAAGGTTTCATTAGGCCGAGCTCCTCACCTTGGGGATGTACGGCTCTCTTTGTAAAGAAGAAAGACCTTAGCTTGCGGATGTGTGTTGATTATCGTCCGTTGAATGAAGTCATTGTCAAGAACAAGTACCCATTGCCCCGAATTGATGATCTCTTTGACCAACTCACCGGCGCTCTTGTGTTCTCCAAAATTGATTTAAGGTTGGGTTACCATCAAATAAAAATCAGATCGGAGGATATTCCAAAAACAACCTTCTCTACCCATTATGGTCTATATGAGTACACCGTCATGTCCTTTGGTTTGACCAATGCACCGACATACTTCATGAGCTTGATGAATTCGGTTTTCATGGAGTATCTTGATCAGTTTGTGGTCATTTTTATTGATGACATCCTCATCTACTCCAAATCGGAAGAAGAGATGAGAAGCACCTCCGTCTTGTGTTGGAGAAATTACGCGAACACCGTTTGTATGCCAAGTTCAGCAAATGTTAGTTTTGGTTAAAAGAAGTTGGATTTCTTGGCCATGTATTATCTGAAGGTGGAGTTGCTGTAGATCCTCAAAAGGTGTTAGATTGGGGACAACCCAAAAATCCATCCGACATCCGGAGTTTTCATGGTCTAGCCGGCTACTACCGTCGGTTTATCGAGAATTTCTCCAAAATTGCTAAGCCTTTGACCCAACTATTGAAGAAGAATGAGAGGTATGTGTGGTCATCTGAGTGTGAAGAAAGTTTCCAAACTTTGAAAGAAAAGTTAACCACCACTCCCGTTCTCGTTCTACCCGATATCCACAAAAGCTTCGGTATCTATTGTGATGCCTCTCGTCAAGGACTCGGTTGTGTTCTTATTCAGGAAGGCCTTGTGGCATATGCATCTCGTCAATTGAGACCTTATGAAGTGAACTATCCAACCCATGACCTTGAATTAGCCGCTGTTATTCATGCACTAAAAATATGGTGGCACTATCTTATCTGCAACCGTTGCGAAATCTACACCGACCACAAAAGTTTGAAATATATCTTCTCCCAATCAGATCTGAACCTAAGGCAAAGAAGGTGGTTAGAACTCATCAAGGATTATGACATGGGTCTACATTATCACCCGGGGAAGGCCAATATTGTTGCTGATGCGTTGAGCCGAAAACCGCAATGCAATTGCTTCTCGGTAAAACCCCGATCGGAGACCTTATGTTCAGAAATTCATAAACTTGGTTTAGAAATGGTACCACATGATTCCCTTGCTGCCCTAGAAGTGAAACCTACTCTCTATGATCAGATCAAAGATGCCCAAAAAGATGACAAAGGTATGGCTCGAATCCGTGCTAAAATGTCCGAAGGCAAGGCTCAATGTTTTACCTAAGATTCGGATGGTGTTTTATGGTTCGGGAAGCGCTTGGTTGTGCCTAACCATCGCAAACTGAAACAACTAATCCTTAGTGAATCCCACAACTCTCCTTTCTCAATCCATCCGGGTAGTACCAAGATGTACCAAGACCTAAAGCAAAAATTATGATGGACCCGTATGAAGCGGGAGGTTGCACGGTATGTTGCCGAGTGCGACACTTGCCGAAAGGTGAAAGCCGAACATCTAAGACCAGCGGGCACTCTCCAACCACTCCCTATTCCCATATGGAAGTGGGAAGAAATTGGAATGGATTTTATCACTGGTCTACCCACCTCCCAGAAAGGCAACGACTGAATTTGGGTAATTGTCGATCGACTCACAAAATCGGCTCATTTTCTACCCATTCATTCCACATCAGAAGTTAGTAATTTGGCGGAGTTGTATCTCGCTCGCATTGTATGCCTTCATGGAGCGCCAACAAAAATTATATCGGACCGTGGACCACAATTCACCTCTCATTTTTGGAAGTGTCTACACAAGGCTATGGAAACCAAACTCTCTTTTAGCACCGCGTATCACCCACAAACTGGTGGCCAAACTGAAAGGGTAAATCAAATCTTGGAGGATATGTTAAGAGCTTGTGTCCTTGATTATGGAGCAAAGTGGGAAAAATGTCTCCCGTACGCCGAATTCTCCTACAACAATAGCTACCAAGCTAGCCTTCAAATGTCTCATTTTGAAGCCTTGTATGGAAGAAGATGTAGGACACCTCTCAACTGGTCCGAGTCCAGAGAGAGACCGTTCTTTGGTCTGGACTTGGTCAGGGAAGCCGAAGTGCAAGTGCGATTAATTCGGGAGCGCTTGCAAACCGCTCAATCTAGGCAAAAGAGCTATGCCGACCATCGTCGACGTGAGCTTGCCTTCAATGTTGGTGACCATGTGTACCTCAAAGTCACTCCATTCAAGTCCAGACACCGGTTTGGAGTGAAAGGAAAATTGGCACCTCGCTATATCGGTCCTTTTCGCATTCTTGCTAAGCAAGGGGCTATTGCTTACAATCTGGACCTTCCACCATCACTCTCAGCTTTTCACAATGTTTTCCATGTCTCACAACTGAAGCAATGCCTCCGGGTTCCAACCGAAGAAACAAAGGTTGAAAATCTTGACCTACAACCCGATCTTTCTTATAGCGAGTATCCAATTCGCATCCTCGACCAAATGGAGCGTGTCACTCACAATCGCTCAATTCCATTCCTCAAAGTTCAGTGGAGTAACCACACCGAGGATGAAGCCACTTGGGAATGCGAGGATCATCTCCGAAATAACTATCCTTCCTTCTTCACCGACACGTCGCAATCTCGAGGACGAGATTGTTTTTAAGGAGGGAGGGCTGTAACAGCCCTAGGCTCATAACCAGGTATTTAGAAGTGCATTTGTTGTTCTTTAGATTTCATATTTTCTATATTGCAATTTGATCATATGCGACAACAAAATTAACTCTAATCGGCAAAATTGGAACCACTTCTATTTGAGCCATAGCTTGAACCGAAGTATACATGTTTAATGCTTTATTGAAATATTAGTTTATTTGTCATCACTAAATATAAATTTTGTGGAATTTTTACTCTCAGTTTTGACCTCCTAAAAATTCAAACCAACTTTTAGTCTAACCAATTTCATCTTTTCACCGGATTTAAAATACTTGGAATTTATGTGTGAAACCTAAAAAAATGGAACCTATAAACCAACACCTATACCACACCAAATTCCTGAATTGTTGAACAAGTGTTACCTAGTCAAATTGAATTTACTAAGAGAGGGAAAGAAAATAAATCCTGGAAATTGCACGAATGAATCAATACTTAGTTTTTCACCCACCTATCTCACCCTTTTAGACAGCCACGACTTGGGCGTGCTCCCAGCTCATGACTTAAGGGGGCAGAGAAAACCCCTTCTTCCTCCTCTTTCATCTTCACTGCTTGTTCTTTCTTTTCTTACTCAAGCTGAGCTCTCATCTCACTTCTCCTCCCCAAATCCCATCAAAGAGCCCAAGATCAATCCCTGCATGTTAGACCACAACAATCCCCATCATCCAAGCTTCCCATCCATCCCAACATCTTGCACATGCATGGAGAGTTGAGAGAGATCGAGATGGAATAAGAGAGTGGTAGTTTCAGCCTGGAGGGCTGCAGCAGCAGCATTTTGTTTTCCTCCATTTGGTGAGCTTCGTTTTCATCCATGGTGCCTCTTTTGAATTCCCTCCATGTTGAACATCTATAGCAACGTTCTATAGGTTGTCCACTCCATTGCTGCAGTTAGAAGGTGGCTGCAACTCACCCCGAGTTCATCTCTTTTCATTTCAGTTGAAGCAGCCCTAGGCAACGTCTCTTGCCATCAGCCCGAGGCCTTAGCATCCCACGACCCTACGTTCAGGTTGCTGCCATGTGAGCGAAGTCTGGTGGAAGTTAGAGAAATGGGGAGTGAAAATAGAAATCGATTTCTGAGATAGCTTTTGAGCTGAATGAGGTATGAACTTTAAAAATCTGTAACTAATTCATATGAATTCCGAATTCAGTGAACCAAATTCCTATAGATTCACAAAACAGAGCTCTTCAATGTTGAACAATAGAAATGGCCAACTTTTGTTATTTTCAGAGCTCTAAACTAGACTTAATTATTTGCAGAACTGTCATTTTCAGCACCTAAGAGCTTGTCATTTTCACATCTACCAAACCATAAGTGATAATCTGGTGATTCTTTAATCTAAATTAAAGCTAAAATATGATCTACCCACTGTATTTATTTCATAAATTATTGATCATGTTGCATGTGCATGTTTATTTGGCTTTTATTCGCATTTTGCTTCTTTTTGATGGATTCAGAGATTCCGGAGAGTAACGAGCCATATCCAGAGGAGGATAGTGACTACCCTTAGCAGCAAGGCAAGCACCTAAGCATATAGGACCTATGCTTTCTCTAAAAATGATTTGGTTGCAATCTATACATATATATATGCATGCATTGCCAAGATATTAATATTGTTTGTTTGTGGTGTATGGGTAGAACCTATTTGTACATTTAGTTCTTGTGAAATTGCTGTCCTTATACCCTATTACCACCGGTTGGGATTACTTGGTATGTCTTACTCATTAATGCTTAGCCATGCTTAGTGCTAATAGAACTATAGGGATGGACAGTGCTATTAATTTTGGTATATAGACTTGCATTATTGGGCATAAAACTTGAGCACTTACACTAAATAATGATTGATGAAATATGTTGGACTTGGACGGGTGATAGGGCGATGATGGGAGGTTGTTTTTCCCTGATGCAAGTAGCCCCGTCTAGGTCGTTAAGGACCGAACCTTTTGACATCTAATCAAGCACCCTACGTACTTACCACAAGCCCTATTTGGGACCGGCTTGTTCTTACTAGTTCTACTGTGATCATTTATACCACGTTGGAGAGTCGTGAGGCAGGTAGCCTTTGGAGGGCCTCAGGTGCCTAGGTTTGACCGGGGGTGCCTCCCGCGTGGCCTGCCCGCCTTGGTCACATCACGCACCCACATGACTGACTCGTCGGGAACCCCGGCGTGGTATAGGTGGTTTGGGTGGGGCTAAGAAAGGGCATGTAATGAGCTTGAATCACTTGTGTACCGCACTCGACGGGGTGTGTAGCATTTGATCCTTGTTGATTTCATGTGGGTCCAGTTGTACACCTCTGATCAGAGTATAATCTATTCGAATAGACGCGTCGTCGATTATGGACAATGCTTGATGTGTTAGTCAGTTTTGTTAGCATCAAATGTGGATTATTATGGATGGAGTTATGTTTGATGGTGGGGTTGGCATGTTGTGCCATGTTGGTATGCACTTTGGTAGTCCATGGTTGATGATGAGAGCGCCGTTTGGGCTCATTTGTTTATACATTTCAGAATTTTATACTTGTTGTCCATAAATTAAAATGATGTGAGATTTGCTCGTCCTTGCTTATTTTACTCATTAATTGCTCAATAAAATTAACTTTATGCAAATGTTGAACCTAGAGACCCACTATAGGCTAGAAAGCTTGCATACTTCTCTCTCCCTTAAGTATATATAATTTTGGGTAAGGCTTGCGAGTATAATCTTGTACTTAACCCAACGTCGTTGTTTCAGGTGAGGATACCGGTTATGAGTTATGCTTCTTGTGTGGTCATTGCTCTGCCGAGGGCGGCGAGGGAGATGAGTGATCTCTTGCAGCTTGGCTCTTGCCTGGTTGGTTTGCCCTAGTGGGGTTGTGGCACTGCCGGTTTTATCTTTTGCTGATGAGCTCTGTCTGAGAGTTCCGTTGCTATATTTATGTGTTGTATGTTGGGACCTCGGACCCTATTATGTGTCATGTACCTCGCTGCACTTTATCCCTATTATGGTACTTGCTATGTTTATTAATTGCTTGCGGTGAAAGTGTGAGGCTAGTCGCATTCCTGGGGACTAGCTAAGCATGAGTAACGAGTTTTGATCACTTGAGATAATTAGGGATAGCGCTTTTGGATCGAGTCACTACGGTATGTTTTTGGTCGCCGCCTTCGTGTGGTTTGACAAGCATATGACGGAGTGGACTGGCAAGCTATCTTATGGTTATCTCTTTCGCTCATTACTCGGCATTCCGGTTATTATAGCAAAAGGTGTCAACCGCGACCATGGGCACATTGGGACGAGTGGCTATTTATGCGTGGTTGGATCCCACTCCTCTAATTGTATGTGGTGGTCGCATTGGACACTGGATGGTATAATACTTGGGGTGTCCATAGGGCGGTGCGCGTGGACTTGGCAGGGTTGGGCGAGGCGAACCAGATTCACTGTCATGGTCGGGCAAAGCGCTCTGGAGTCGCTGGGTCGGTTGATCTACTCCCAGGGTCAGCTGAGGCGTTCCTAGGGTCGGCTGAGGCGTTCCCGGGGTTGGCTGGGACATCCGTGAGGTCAGTTGAGGTTGGCAAGACCTGTTCAAGATCGGATAACTCTTGATTGGTTGTTTCCACTGCGCTGCACGCTAATCGGTAACACTCTATAAGCCCTTACTTACAAGTTATCCTGGATTGTGTGGTAGAAATTTTTGTTTTAGGCTATCGTAGCCTCCGCGTTCTCCTCTAGTGGTATCAGAGCTAGATTTGCGTAGTTTGGCTTTTAGATTGGATCTAGAACAAGTTTAGCACATGGGTTTATTAGATCAATCAGTTTTACGGGAACGGTAGAGGAGAGTTGATGGAAATTGCGTTCCTTGATAGTGTATCGGAACGACATAATGTGATTACATCGAAGCAATTTCCATAGGACTCATTTTGAGTCGGGTTCGGGATGGCGTTCCTTGATAGTGTATTGGAACGGTATAATATGATTATGTCGAAGCTATTTCATAGTCCGACCTTGACTGCCGCCTTGCGCCTATGCAAACCATCTCCAATGATAGTGTAGAGGGACCGCCGTGTGCGTACCCCCTTTTGTCGTCTTGGTACAGTTTCTCTGTGATAAGTAGAAAGTGTTCTACGTCTAACTTGTTTTTGCAGAGAATGCTATGAGATGGTATGACCCTATTGTATGTATGAGATACATGTCATGCATGTAATATTCTTTCATACGTGCAATCTGTGTAATATTCTTTCATGACCTGCATGTCGATGTAATCTTCAATCAATAGCTTCTATAGTAGTAGCTTAGTTTGATGAAATCAAGCATCCGGCATTCGGGAGAATTGTGATGAAGATGGAGATCCTCTACACCGACATGGAGATGGAGATCGCCATGTGAAAGGACCATACTAGTTCATTATTGTTATTCTACATGCTTTCATATTGAGATATGTTTGTTTGATAGGATAGTATCCCTCACAAAAATTAAGTGGTTATGATGCCCTTCCAAATGTTGCACCTATCACCGTTGTGCTCGTCAATTGGTGGGTCTGCCTAAGCAGTGTGCCATTGTCTATAATAACACGATGGGGTATATGTCAGACATATACATGCAGGATCATTTGGTTTGCTTGACAAGGCTATCTGTTAACGACCAAATTTGGTAACCAAATCCCTAAGTTTAAGGTCAAAATTGAAGCGGAATCAGATCAGGAAAGTGATCTGCGAAGAAACAGAGGCTGCATCGGCCACGATCAAACCGGCTGGGAAACCAGTCGGCTAAGGCCGAATCGGATAGGGATAGCTGATAGCCGATTTCGAGTCAGAGAAGAAGGTTGAACCATTTTCGATAAAGAAGCTTGAAGATAGAAGGAAGATTCGGTTCCCAAGTGTTCGTTAAGATATTGCAATCTATGGATAGAGTCCTGTAACGGTAATTGTATTTGAAAAATAGGGATTTGTATAGATATTCCTTTTGTGATACGACATTGGGGTTGTATCCCAATGATATTGTCGTATTCTAAATAGTAGATTAGATAGAAACCGTGTCTTACACGGATATTGTTATTCCTGGTATAAATAAGACCCAAGGGCTCTTTGTAAAAGAACAACACACATCAATACAATCTCGGCGCATCGCCAAACCTTTTTCTTTTATACGAGTTCTTGATCCCGCTTCGGGCTGCATCGATCTCGACCCCCGAATAAGGTAAACACTTGTAATTATAGTTTGTATTGTCGCATCTAGTGCTTACATTGTCATGATACTCTAGATTTAATGTTATAGACTGTGCAATTTATCGTATACAACATATAATCTAGAGTAATATCTAGATCTATCTTGCCATCGGCTCGTTTCTCTCGGGAGACAGTAGCTGATAGAGATAGATTTAGATGTTGAACTAGTTTATATGTTGTATCCACCGTCTCGAGGGGTTTACATCGGTTCATATAGATCTAATACTTCTTTTTGTACTTAATGCTGCATCATCATGACCTATCAAGTCGCTCTTAGAATTATTAAAGATCTATTTGGCTAGATGTTTGTCATTAGAGACAGTGTCGGTGTTTTAGCCGGCCTTATCTGTTTTAGTTATCTTTTAGCATTATTTACTATTAGATATATTAAAGCTGCCTCTTATATTAAGATCTCAATCTGGTTAAATGCTTTAAGCTGGTATCAATTTGTTGGCATTAGTCGATAGCCGATTGATCAAGGTTTAGCGTATTTAGGTCAGATTAATATCTTCTCATAAGATGTATCGGAGTATTAGCCGATTCACGTTAGAACTGCAGCATCGGCTAGGTTATAAACGCATATATTTATTATCCTAACGCATATATCTATCCCAATCACTTAGTTTAAATGTGCTTCGGGATAGCAATTATATGTAAGTTGGTTCCCAGAGCCGATCTGGTAGGATCTAGCCTTAACCTTAACACATGTATCTATTTATTTCTTATTGGTTAACAGATCAAACCAACTAGCACGCCTAGTTCATTAAAGGTAGCCAAGGACGGACATGCACTGAAGTTAAGCAGATCTCTCAGGCCGGCGCGTGGCAAAGATATCTCATCAACATGCTTCTTGGCACGCCTGGTGGGACCATCAACTCGGCTAGAACGCAGTAACAAAGTCGACGTGATGGTTAACATCAAGAGCCCCGAGATCAGTGAGGAAAACACGGTTCCTATCCAGATGGAACAATTGTTGGCTGAGCAATTGGACGACTACAAGAAGATGGTGGATGAACTGCAGGCCAACTATCTACAATCTTTTGCCCAGACCAGGTCAGGGGCCCTCCACCAGAAGTACAAATTCAACATGGACGACTTCAAGGCATCCTCCTTAGACGATGCAAAAGGAAAACACAGAGTGGAGGAGCCAAAGCAGAACAAGACGATTCGGAACTGCACACTTTGCAAGACCGAATCGACTCGGCTGTACACCACGCTCTCGTTAATCAGACTGGCATCTTGGTCAACACCCTCAACAACATGATTGCCACTGTGGTTGACTCGAAGATTGCCGATCAACTGCAGCGGGGGCCAACTTATTTCACTGATGGCCAGTTCCCCAACTACAGGGTCTTGGCGACCCAGAATCGGTCGATACCACCACCAGTACAGCCGGGGCCACCAGGAGGGGTCCTCAGTCAGCCGAATGTATTTGCATCGGCTTCAAGACCACCGCCCGTCGTTCTGAACCGGCAGCAACCTCATTCCCAGGAACAACTAGCTGGCATGTTCGAGTTCAATCGACGGCAAGAACTAGTCGCCAACCTCATACAAGGGGCACGGTACAATGCAGGCGGCCGACGGCTCTTCTTCGACCAATTACCACCGCCGGTGAATCGACCACCTCCCGCCATTGACCCAGCTCAATACCAGTACCAAGGAGGCCAACACGACCAACATTACCGGCCGCAGACACCGCCACCTCAGTATCGGCAAGCACCCATGCAATACGATCAATATGAGCCGATACAGCAAGCCCAAGATAACAGGACCTGGGCCGATCTGATTGCCGACGTTATGCGCGATCAATTCAGTCTCACACCGAAAGATTCTGGCAATATGTTTCGGTATCCATACCCATAACATTTTGAGAGGGTGCCACTACCCAACCGATACAATGTCCCAGATTTCTCCAAGTTCTCAGGGCAGGACAATACTTCTACATATGAACACGTCAGCCGATTCCTAGCGCAATGCGGGGAGGCATCGGCTACAGATGCCCTGAGGGTTCGCTTGTTCCCGCTCTCACTATCGGGATCGGCCTTTACATGATTTTCTTCATTGCCCTTCAATTCCATCCAAAGCTGGGCCGATCTCGAGAAACAGTTCCACAGCTACTTCTACACCGACAACCATGAGATGAAGCTGTCGGACCTGACAAGCATTAGGCAGAAGCATGAGGAGTCGGTTCAAGACTACATTCAAAGATTCAGAGAGCTGAGGAACCGCTGTTATAGCCTGGTGCTGTCCGATTCCCAGTTAGCCGATTTGGCTTTTCATGGACTGCTGCCGCTGATCTGTGAATGGTTTTCGGCTCAAGACTTCGACAGCTTAGCCCATCTGGCACAGAGGGTGATGGCCCACGAGCAAAGATTTCAGGAATCAAGGAAGGCCGTCAAGAAGGTTGCCCACGTCATCGTCAAGTCTGACTCAGAAACAAGTGACGATGACGCAGAAGTTGCTGCAGCCGAATGGACCAAAAATAAAAAGGCCATCATCTGCCAATGGCTGCTGAAAACGGCTCAGGAGGAAAATATAACTTCGACATCACCAAAGCCAATAGGATCTTCGACTTATTGCTTAAAGAGAAGCAAATTCAGCTTCCGGCCAACCAGACGATCCCATCGGCTGAATAGCTCAAAAAGAAGTACTGCAAATGGCACATCTCCACCTCCCATAGCACTAACGACTGTAAGGTTTTCAGGCAACAGATTCAGTCGGCTATCGAAGCCGAGAAGCTCAAGTTTGCCGATTCACCTCGGCCAATGAAAGTCGATGACAATCCCTTCCCAGTCAACATGGTCCAGGCCGGCTCCAGGCGAGCTGATTGGCAGAACAGAATGACGTACAACTTAGCCGAAACTCTCAAGGGGGCCAAGGCAGAGAAAAGGCCTACTGAAGATCAAGCTGCGCCAGTCAACATGGTGCATCAAACCGGCCGATCGACCAATCGGCGGCCGATTCGCATGGATAACCGACGTAGCTTCCAGCAGTGGTTTTGGCAAGAAGAGGAGGCCCGGCGCGGCAAGCCATACGTCAGGGAACCGGAGGTGAGGGGCCTCCGAGTTATCAGACACCACAACGATTACGATCCGCACTGGCGTTATGAGTTTTTTGATTCTGCTGGGAATCGGGGATGAGGTTGCCGACGATAGACAATTGCCCGGTCTGCAGTGAATGTCGTGAAGACGAATACAGAGATCCGCCGATGCAAAGCCCTGTCCAATTTGTCCCCCAGGCTGTGCACTTGACCAGAGGCGGCAATCTGTACATGATCGGCTTGGGCCGATCCACCAAGACTTCTTCGAAGACAAAGACGAAGATGAATACCACGAAGAAGAAGCCGAAGATGAGCAATCGGCTAACTCACAATGGTGCCCTTCTGTCCTCTTCACTAAAATGCTGAAGAGAAGATTCAGAGGCTGAAAAGCGAGGGGTAGGGCAGGAAACAGTGGTGCCCCAAGAAGGAGAACACCCCAGCCGACGAAAGCGCAATTGACCAAGCCAGAAGGGCGGCTAAAGGAAAAGGGAAAGCCACTGCATCGATCAACATGGTTTTCATATTGCCAGCCAAATTCGGCGCCACAGAGGCTGATGCAGATAGTGTCGAAGACGCCTTTGCGAAACTAGCATTTTCCTCAGAACAGGCCGTTTTTGAAAAAATAGAGGGGACTAAAAATCGGCACCTCAAACCACTATACGTAAAAGGATTCATTAACGGGAAGCCAATGTCAAAGATGCTAGTCGATGGAGGGGCAGGAGTCAACCTCATGCCCTATGCCACTTTTCGGAAGCTGGGCAATAGAGCCGAAGATCTAATCAAGACGAACATGGTGCTCAAAGACTTTGGCGGCAACCCATCGGAGGCCAAGGGCGTGTTTAACGTCGAACTGACCGTCGGCAGCAAAACCATGCCCACGACATTTTTTGTCATCGACTGGAAGGGATCTTACAGCTTGGGAGGGACTGGATTCACGCAAAATGCTGCGTCTCTTCCACCATGCATCAAAGTCTGATCCAATGGCAAGGCGACAAGACTGAAATCGTGCCAGCCGACAGGTCAGTGAGCGTTGCTAATGCTGATTTGCCACTTTGGAAAATCGACGGTATCGATTGTCTGTCCGAAAAAATCTGGCAAGCCGATTTTCTAAAGGTGTCCGACTCTGCCATATTGGGGACGAAGAGCCTCAATTATTACTTTGAGGGCATCGTGGAGGGCTCGAACGTCTACGGCAAGGACATCGTGGACGACGACAATGGCAAGCTTTGGCAGGGTTTTATGTCGGCCGACGAGCTAGAAGAAATTGATATATGTCCTGGAGATAGGCCTAGGCCGACATACATTAGTAAAAATTTGTTTTCTCGTTGTAGATCTCAGCTCATTGATTTATTAAAGGAATATAAAGATTGTGTTGCTTGGGAATATTTCAAGATGCCTGGTCTTAGCCCGTCTATTGTTGTGCATCGGATGCCTATCAAACCGGGGTATCGGCCGTACAAACAGCCTCCTAGGAGGTTTAAGGCCGATATGTATGATGCAACCAAGGCCGAAATCACTCGGCTATACAATGTTGGATTCATTCGGCCTTGCCGATATGCTGAATGGGTTTCAAATATTGTTCCAGTAATAAAGAAGAATGGCAAACTTAGGGTGTGTATTGATTTCAGAGACCTCAATAAAGCTACCCCTAAGGACGAATACCCGATGCCCATAGCCGATTTGCTCGTAGATGCTGCTTCTGGCCACAAGATCATAAGTTTTATGGATGGTAATGCAGATTATAATCAGATCTTTATGGCCGAAGAAGATATCCACAAGACTGCTTTCAGATGCCCAGGAGCAATCTGCTTGTATGAATGGGTCGTCATGACGTTTGGCTTGAGGAATGCTGGAGCAACTTATCAAAGGGCCATGAATTACATTTTCCATGATATGATTGGCTCTCTGGTCGAAAGTTACATTAATGATGTTGTTTTCAAATCCAGGGAAATGGAAAACAATATAGCCGATCTTAGACAGGTTTTGGAGCGGACAAGGAAATATGGCCTGAAGATGAAACCACTGAAATGCGCGTTCGGCGTGTCGGCCAGACAATTTTTAGGGTTTCTTGTTCATGAGGAGGGGATTGAGGTTACACCAAGGAACATTAATGCCATCAAGACGATACAGCCTCTAAAGGACAAGAAGCAACTAAAATCTTTGATCGGCAAAATCAACTTCATCAGGCGATTCATAGCCAATCTTTCAAAAAAAATAGAGCCCTTCACACCATTGCTTCGGCCGAAGGCCGATCAAACATTCACTTGGGGGGCAGAGCAGCAAAAGGCATTAGACAATATCAAGGGTTACTTAAGCTCGCCTCCAGTCTTGATTTCTCCACAAAAAGGGGTACCATTCAAACTGTACCTATCAGCCGACGACAAGTCCATCGGCTCAGTCCTGATTCAAGAGATTGAAGCAAAAGAGAAAGCCATCTTTTATATCAGTCGACGATTGCTAGACGCAGAGACAAGGTATTCTCCAGTGGAGAAATTATGTCTTTGCCTGTATTTTTCATGTACAAAGTTGAGGCATTATTTATTATCCAATGAGTGCACAATGAGTGGTATGCAAAGCCGATGTAGTCAAATATATGCTATCGGCTCCAGTACTCAAAGGACGAGTTGGGAAGTGGATTTTATCTTTAACGGAATTCGACTTAAGATATCAGGCACCCGGGCAGTTAAAGGACAAGCCATAGCCGATCTCATCGTGGAACATAGAGATGGTTCAATCGGCTCGGTGGAGATCATCCCTTGGACTTTGACATTCGATGGCTCGGTCTGCACGAATGGATGCGGTATCAGCTTGGTCATCATATCACCAAGGGGGGCAAGCTTTGAATTTGCCTTCTCAATCAACCCCCATGCCACAAACAAGCAAGTCGAATAAGAGGCAGTGCTTAAGGGGTTACATCTTCTCAAGGAAGTTGAGGCCGACACCATCGAAATAATGGGAGATTCATTGTTGGTCATCAGCCAGTTGTTAGGAGAATATGAATGCAAAAATGATGCGCTGATGGTCTATTATCAACGATGCTTAGAATTGATAGAAAGCTTTCGGCTAGTAACATTAAAACACATCCCTAGAGAACAGAATGTAGAAGCCAATGATTTAGCTCAAGGGGCATCAGGCTACAGGCCGATGACAAAAGATGTTGAGATAGAGATTGCCACCATGACAGCCGACGACTGGAGATTTGAGATCTACAACTATCTGCAAAACCCCTCCCAGTCGGCTTCAAGGAAGTTGCGCTACAAGGCTTTGAGATATGTCTTGCTCGATGAAGATTTATACTATCGGACGATTGATGGAGTGCTGCTCAAATGTCTCAGTGCCGATCAAGCCAAGGTAGCTATCAGAGAGGTGCATGAAGGGATCTGCGGCACGCATCAATCGGCTCACAAGATGAAATGGCTACTTTGAAGAGCAGGGTATTTTTGGCCGAGGATGCTGGAGGATTGTTTCAAGTACCAGAAGGGCTGCCAGGATTGTCAGAACTTTGGAGCTATACAAAGGGCACCAACATCGGCTATGATCCCAATAATCAAGCCTTGGCCGTTCAGAGGTTGGGGAATCGACAATATCGGCCAGATCAATCCACCCTCGAGCAAGGGACATAAATGCATACTGGTGGCTACAGATTATTTCACAAAGTGGGTGGAAGCAATTCCTTTAAAGAAGGTTGATTCAAAGGACACAATCGAGTTTGTCAAAGAACACATCGTATACCGATTCGGCGTCCCTCAAACAATAACAACAGATCAGGGATCTATCTTCATATCGAACGAGTTTGTTCAGTTTGCCGACGGCATGGGAATCAAGTTACTCAACTCTTCGCGGTACTATGCTCAGGCTAATGGACAGGCAAAGGCCTCAAACAAGAGTCTAATCAAGCTGATAAAGAGGAAGATCGCTGAATATCCTAAGCAATGGCACAGCCGATTAGCCGAATCACTTTGGGCCTATCAGATGGCTTTCCACGGATCAATCCAAGTGCCTCCATATAAACTGGTTTATGGACATGAAGTTGTCCTGACATGGCAAAACATCATCGGCTCAAGAAGGACTCAGTTACAAGATCAGCTTATAGCCGATGATTACTACAACCTAATGGTCGATGAGTCAGAAGATCTGGTGTTGTCACGGATGAGGGCCTTGGAAAAGGTAACAAGAGATAAAGAACGAGTAGCTCATCATTATAACAAGAAGGTTGTGCCTAAGTCTTTTGAAGAGGGCGAACTCGTTTGGAAATTGATATTGCCGATCGGATCAAGAGATAATAAGTTCGGCAAGTGGTCACCGAATTGGGAAGGGCCTTTCAAGATCCACAAATGCGTCTCTAAAGGAGCTTATATGCTATAAGGTTTGAATGGAGAAGTGTTTGGGAGGGCTCTGAACGGCAAATATTTAAAGAAGTATTACCCAAGTGTATGGATCAACCCATGATTCGGCTATAGTTGTGTTGATTTGTGCTAGCCGATGTGTTGTGATGCACGCATCACCTTTAGGACGATATTACGCCAAATTTCCCATGATTTTTCTACATCGGCTCAGCCTAGCCGACAGCGACAAGATATTTGATTTGATAATTTTGTTAATGCTGGGAACACCATCAACAAAATTAGGGGGCATATACAATATGATTTCAAGAAGGCAGAGCGAATTTTTCAAAATTTTTGAAGCCTTCAAGCAAGTTTAATGTGATCTGTAGGCATGCATTAAGTGGAGAACAAGTAAGGCAAGCCGATTACAAAAGATAGTTCGAATCAGTTAAAAGAGTTGGTGAAAGCCGATTACAGAGGAAGTTTAAGCTGATTACAGAACACATAGAGAGTTCAAGTACAAGGATGCCTAGCCAACTATTACAAGTAGCTCAGCGCGAGAGGAAGTTGGTGATGGCCGATATCGCTTTACGACGGATCCCATCTATCTCCTCAATGGCCTTGGCATCGGCTGCATCGTTCCCTGGGATCGGCTTCATCGTCCTGGCCATGTCGGACAAATGTGACACGGCCGCCTTGATCTTCGCTCGTTTGTCCTCAATCTCCTTCGGCAGGCCGGCCACGCTTTTTCTTTGGCTACAATATGGGCTTCGACGTTGGCGAGTTCAGCTATCAGTTCCTCCCGACGCTTGCGAAGCTGATCAAGTTCAGCAATCGGCTCGGTCTTCAAAGCATCAAACTTGGCCTTCTCGACGGTGATTTCTTGTTGACTGGCTTTAATGGTGGCTTCCAGCGCTTGGTTTTCTCGGCGATCAGCTATTCTTTGTTTAGCCCGTTCGAACTTGTGTCGATGCGCCTCCATAAAGGAGGCCGATGCAATAATGTCAGCCAGATGGTCTGGTAGCCGATCCTGGATGTCTTCAAACCGACTGCGGATCGAGTCGCAGTCAGTGACCAGGAAGTCGAGGGAGCACTCCAATCGTTTGGCTATGTCTGAGAAGGTAGCCCGTAGTTCCTCATCCGACACCACCATGGCCTTATCTGCGCCCTCGTCAGGATCAAGAAATTTTGAGAGGTCGAAGTCCAGAAGATCGGCTATAGACTGCAAGTTAGGAAATGGCTAGGAGAGCCGACAAAGTTGATGAGCCGATTTATAAAGCTGAACAAAACTTACTCGGATAGCTAGGACTAAGGTAGCCACGTCCTCGGTGTCACCATCACCTGCGGCCGTTGGCGTGTGCTCGCTTGATACGCAGGGGGCAGGTGTTGGAGCGCGAGGAGGTTGAAAAAGGATACAAGTTGGAAATCTGTTGTGCTAATAAGAGGAAAATGAAGGATAGTAGGACTTACCAAGGGAGGAGGAGCCGTTTTCTTTTTGGCAGCCAGTTTCTTTGCCTACAGACATGGAAAGCCAATGAATTATAATGGAAAATGTGATAAGATTAAACGATGAAAGATGCTTACCGGTGGCAATGAGGGACGCGTTTTGGAGGGCTTGGAGTTTTTCGATGGTGCGCTCGGCCGATGGAGTCCGATCATATCTGTCTGAAGAGCTCGTTTCGGTTGCGGCAACATTGATGGCTCGCTCCATTTCCTTGTCCCTAATTTCTTCTTCAAGAACCGCGTCCACATCCGGATCGACCGGTGGCATGTCATCGGCTGGAGTTGGCTTTGGCTTCTTTGAAGCCCGTTTCTTTTTCTCCGCAGCCGAAGTAGCAGTAGCCGACGGCTTTGCCCTTTTCAGCCGATGCAATGGCTCGCGGGTTTGGCCATGAAGTAGTGTAGCCACCTTCGGCGCATGGAAGCTGATGATTGATGGGGCCAGCCCGCAGCCGCCGGACAGCACGCCGGGGGCATAAAGGATTGCTACCCAAGTGTTACTTGTGTGCGGAGGGGAAGCATGATTTGTCTGCAAAAGAACAAGGCATGGTTAGTCAAATTGCATTGAATTGGAGGATGCACTAGACAAAATGATAAAAGAGGAAACACTAATCTTGCAAAGTTCCTTTTTTGGAAAGAAGAAACCAAGATCAGACGAGAGTAATGAAGGTACCTCGACGTCCTCAAAACTTCCCATGATAACCAATCCCCGGCCCCCCGGCCTCTCACTTCGTTTCGTTCTTCCTCTGTACCCTCGCTTGGCGGAGGAGAATGGTTATCTGATCTGAGAAATGAGAAATTAGAGAATTTGTTTGGATTTGTTTAAGCATTGATACTATGTCCAAAGGACATGATGAGGCCTTTTCTACCTTGTGTTTACTCCGGAAAAGATAGTGCTTACTTAAGTAAGGCATTAGGGGTGGACTGTCAGATATGAAAGAGTACTTTTGGCAATAGTAATGGCAATATCTAACAGAAGACGATAATACAAGAAATGGTTGAAGAGAGCTAAAAAGAGAAGACACTTACCGATGGGGTCATTTCCGGGTCGACGATGGTCAGATACATGGAAGCCGATTGATGGAACAAATGCCGCTTCCACTCGTTCCACCATCGGCTGAAGATAGTTGTCCTTGTCACCGCCAGGTCGATGTTGTCAATACTGCCCAGAGGGGGACCAGGGATGTTGAGCAGCGTATTCATCATGATGTCGCTTTAAATTTTGCCCCTAGATTGGATCTTGTCTGAGTAATAGAGGCCAATCGGCAGCTAACCCATGCCAAGTTATCTTGCGGCCACCATCGGATGATAGAATTCGTAAGATTTCTGAATATTGCGCCCTTGGTGGATGCCGACGGGGAGGATGCAAGGCATTATGGCCGATGTGTAAATCTCCCTAGGTTTTTCATATTCTTCGGAGTTAAGCTCATCTAGCCGGAGGTCGTTTGGGAGCTCGAACTTGTCGAAATCTTCATAAGCAAACCATATCCTCGAGCTGCTCGGGAAGCCACTGTACAGGTTGTCGAACCAGTTTTTGAAATGATCGGCTGTTAGTTTGGATCCAAGATAGGTTGCCGCTGCCTCCCCATACGACAGGCATCGACGGGTGGTCACTTCCTCATCATCTTCGAACCGTGGCTCGATTAAAGGAAAATCGGCTTCTAGTGGAGTCGGTCTTTCTGTCAACTTTTTACTTTTTAATCCTTTTTTGGAAAGATTATCATAAATAGACCCTTTATAGTTTTAATTCAGAAAATGGACCCCGAGCTCGGCGCCGTTGTTATTGACGCCGACCTCGGCGCCGTTGATATTGGCGCCGAGCTCGGCACTTAGCCTTGATGACGTGAAGAACGTCAAAGAACGCCATGTACTACGTAAATTATTTGTTTTAGTATAGGTCGGCGCCAAGATCTATGGCGCCGAGATGTGTAAGCTCGGCGCCAATAACAATGGCGCCGAGCTTAGGGTCCATTTTTCAAATTAAAACTGTCAAGGGGCTATTTGTGATAATCTTTTTAAAAAGGGCCAAAAAGTAAAAAAGTCAGGTCTTTCTGCAACCTGATAGGTGTGAAGATTTAGCCACAACTGCAGCAGCCACCAGGGCCCTCCTGTGTTAACGGCCTGTTTCGAGGCCAGCCGAGCCGATGCATTACTTAGCATTTGGTACAAGTATCTGAGCAGGTATTTTCCAAGGGGGACTTGTTTTCTGCTCACCAAGGCTTCGGCTATGTGCTGCCAGTTGCTAGTCGGCCCACAACTCGATCCACAGAAGACAAATTTTTCTAGCCACATTAAGAGGAAAGCTGTGTGTTCTCTCTCAAAGATTGGTCTGTCTTTCATGTTCATCGATATGAAGCCGCTCCAGCCCCCTATGCTTTTGGGCTTGAAACTATGGGAGCATTTGATGTTGAGGACGGCTGGGTCTACTGCGGATGTTATATCCAATCCTGTGATCATTACCACATCCAAGAGGGTTGGTGTCATCGGCCCTTGTCTAAACAAAAATGCATTTAGCGTGTCCAACCAGAAGTAGGTGGCAGCCGATAGGAGGGGCTCGTCCTTTGATATGTCGGCTATTGTCAGAGCTAGGCATTGGCTTATACCTAGTTCGGTCCAATGGGTTTGCTGCCTAGCTGACATCCTTGAATACCAAGCTGGCCAAGATTTGTCTGTTGAGGGCTAAGACTTGAAAGCACTAGACCAGTGGGCTAGGTCAGGGGTGGAAAATCTGAAGGGAATCCGGTTTGTTTCGGCATTGATGAACTCGCTAGGGTTTAAATTGCCAATCAGCCCTAACAAAAACTGATTGGGGCTAGCGAGGTCTGGGATGGCGATTTGGTGTGTGAGGTGCTACGAATTAAAGAATGGAAGAACAAGATTACAGAAGATGAAAACCAAGTTGCAAAGAATAAAGGGCCGTAGCCGATGAAACTTACCTCTGGGTATTCTCCCTGGGTTGTGTCGGAGCGAGTGCTTGAGGACACCATTGATGAGTGGGATTGTCGTCGCGGAAGGGTTTGCTGGTGAGGTCGCGCTTTGGGTTCCGACAGGGTCGCCGAGGAGATGGAAGGTTTTTGGCTAGGGCTTGAGGAGGCAAAAGTGACAGCGTGGCTTGTTTCGATACAAGGCGGGTGCTATTTAAAGAGATTTCCTAACAGCCGAAACGGAGTAGGACGGGGCTCACGCGGGAATTTGAAAAAAGAGGCAAATCTGCGATATTATCTTATCACGGACTTGGGGGGCATTTGTTAACGACCAAATTTGGTAACCAAAACCCTATGTTCAAGGTCGAAATTGAATCGGAATCAGATGAGGAAAGTGATCTGCAAAGAAACAGAGGTCGCATCGACCACGATTAAATCGGCTGGGAAGCTAGTCGGCTAAGGCCGAATCGGATAGGGACAGCCGATAGCCGATTCCGAGTCAGAGAAGAAGATGGAACCATTTCCGATAAAGAAGCTTGAAGATAGAAGGAAGATTTGGTTCCCAAGTGTTCGTTAAGATATTACCATCAATAGGGATTTGTATAGATATTCCTTTTGTGATACGACATTGGGGTTGTATCCCAATGATATTGTCGTATTTTAAATAGTAGATTAGATAGAAACCGTGTCTTGCACGGATATTTTTATTCCTGGGTATAAATGAGACCCAAGGGCTCTTTGTAAAAGAACAACACACATCAATACAATCTCGGTGCATCACCAAACCTTTTTCTTTTAGACATGTTCTTGATCCCGCTTCGGGCTGCATCGATCTCGACCCCCGAATAAGGTAAACACTTGTCATTAGTAGTTTGTATTATCGAATCTAGTGCTTACATCGTCATGATACTCTAGATTTAATGTTATAGACTGCGCAATTTATCATATACAACATATAATCCAGAGTAATATCTAGATCTATCTTGCCATCGGCTCATTTCTCTCGGGAGACAGTAGCTGATAGAGATAGATTTAGATGTTGAACTAGTTTATATGTTGTATCCATCGTCCCGAGGGGTTTACATCGGTTCATATAGATCTAATACTTCTTTTTGTACTTAATGCTACATCATCATGACCTATTAAGTCGCTCTTAGAATTATTAAAGATCTATTATGTTTGTCATTAGAGACAGTGTCGGGGTTTCAGCCGGCCTTATCTGTTTTAGTTATCTTTTAGCATTATTTACTATTAGATATATTAAAACTGCCTCTTATATTAAGATCTCAATCTGGTTAAATGCTTTAAGCCAGTATCAATTTGTTGGCATAAGTCGATAGCCGATTGATCTAGGTTTAGCGCATTTAGGTCAGATTAATATCTTATAAGATTTATCAGAGTATTAGCCGATTCACGTTAGAACTGCAACATCGGCTAGGTTATAAACACATATATTTATTATCCTGATGTATATTTAGATTAAGTGGTTTATACTGTCTCGGCATAGCCGATCTATCCCAATCACTTAGTTTAAATGTGCTTTGGGATAGCAATTATATGTAAGTTGGTTCTCTGAGCCGATCCGGTAGGATCTAACCTTAACCTTAACGCATGTATCTGTTTATTTCTTGTTGGTTTACAAATCAAACCAACTGGCACGCCTAGTTCATCAAAGGTAGCCAAGGACGGACCTACACTAGAGTTAAGCAAATCTCCTAGGGCGACGCATGAGAAAGATTTCTCATCAACACTATCAAAACAGTTTTGGGCCTTGCGGCATAGGTTGGGGCCGGGACATGGTGATGCCACCCACAAACAAGAGTCACATAGAGATGTGATTAGTAAGTTGTTGCTTACCCATGTTACTAATCTTCTAGCAGTGATGCCAAAACTCACTAGAAATTAATTGACATGTGGATCTTGACCCAATATGTAACCTTGAGGAAGATTAAGAAACGAAGTATAGTCTTTTGTTAAATTGTTTAATAAAAGACAAAGCATAAACATTGTGCTAAACTTTGCATATATTTTCTGTTGTAGATAATGGTAGCTAATAATGCACCTAGTTCTTTTAATTTGCGACCTATACTTGAGAAAGAAAAGTTGAATGGAACAAACTTTATGGATTGGTATCGAAACTTGAGAATTGTTCTCAAGCAAGAGCGCAAGGAGTACGTTATTGAAGTTCCCTATCTTGATGATTTGCCTGATAATGCTAATGCGGCTGCACAGAGGGCTTGGGAGAAGCACACTAATGATTTCCTAGATATAAGCTGTCTCAAGCTTGCCACAATGTCCTCAGAGCTTCAGAAGCAATATGAGAGCAGCGATGCTCATAGTATTATTGCGGGCCTACGTGGTATGTTTGAGAACCAAGCTAGGACCGAGAGGTTCAACACCTCAAAGTCCTTGTTTGCGTGCAGGCTTGTAGACGGAAATTCCGTCAGTCCACATGTTATAAAGATGATTGGCTACATCGAGAGTCTTGAGAAACTAGGTTTTCCTCTTAGCCAAGAGTTGGCTACAGACTTGATTCCCCAGTCGCTCCCTCCGAGCTTTGAGCCATTCATACTAAATTATCACATGAACAACATGGATAAAACCTTAGCAGAATTGCATGGGATGCTAAAGACTGCAAAGGAAAGTATCCAAAAAACGGTCATCATGTGATGATGATACAAAAATCTAAGCGCAAACATCCTGTCAAGAAACTTTGCACAAAACGGAAGCTAACTCCCGATGAGATTGCGAGTGCCTCCAGAGCAAAGAAGGGCAAGAAGGGGTCGGCGGCATCAGATGTCGTTTGCTTCTATTGCAATGAGATAGGTCACTGGAAAAGGAACTGCAAGAAGTACATGGAGGATCT
The DNA here is from genome assembly GCA_019925245.2 of Oryza australiensis. Lineage (NCBI taxonomy): Eukaryota > Viridiplantae > Streptophyta > Magnoliopsida > Poales > Poaceae > Oryza > Oryza australiensis. Next base: position 558,724 of record JAIFGZ020000422.1, read on the forward strand.
CAAAAAGAAGCAAAGTGCGACTTCTGCTTTAGGTATTAATGTTATAGACATCAATCTTGCTACTTCATCTACTGATTCTTGGGTATTTGATACTGGACCAGTAGCTCATATTTGCAAGTCGTTGCAGGGAATGAGAAGAAGAAGAAGTCTGAGAAGGGGCGAGGCGAACCTGCGCGTCAGCAATGGAGCAAGGGTTGCTATAGTTGCTATCGGCACTATGCCACTTCATTTGCCTTCAGGATTAGTTTTGGATCTAAATAATTGTTATTGTGTTCCAACTCTATATCAAAACGTTATTTTCGCTTCATGCGTTTTGGATCTTGAAGCATCTCCCATCTATAACATCGATACAGAGAGGCAACTCCCAAATGACATAAACCCCACATTTATCTGGCATTGTCACCTAGGCCATATAAATGAGAAACGCATGGAGAAACTCCATAGAGATGGCTTGCTTCACTCTTTTGATTTTGAATCATTTGAGACATGTAAGTCTTGTTTACTTGGAAAGATGACAAAGGCACCCTTTCACGGGTCACGGTGAGAGAGCAAGTGACTTATTGGCACTCGTACAAACTAATGTATATGGACCAATGAGCTCAACGGCCAGAGGTGGTTTCCAGTATTTCATTACCTTTACTAATGACTTTAGTAGATATGGATATATCTACTTAATGAGCCATAAGTCTGAATCCTTTGAAAAGTTCAGAAAATTCCAGAATGAAGTACGAATCATTTAGGGAAAATGATTAAGTCTCTACGATCAGATCGTGGAGGCGAGTACTTAAGCCAAGAATTTGGTAATCATCTAAAGCATTGTGGAATTGTGCCACAGTTGACTCCGCCAGGAATGCCTCAATGGAACGGGGTGTCCGAACGGAGAAATCGCACCTTGTTGGACATGGTGCGGTCCATGATGAGCCAAAGTGATCTTCCACTATCCTTCTGGGGATATGCTCTTGAAACAGCTACGTTCACACTAAATAGAGTTCCATCTATGTCAGTGGAAAGGACGCCATATGAGATATGGACAGGGCAGCCCCCTAAATTGTCTTTTCCAAAAATTTGGGGATATGAATCTTATGTAAAGCGTTTACAATCCGACAAGCTAACACCAAAATATGACAAGTGCTTATTTGTGGGGTTTCCTAAGGAAACAAGAGGATATTATTTTTATAATCGAGAACAAGGCAAAGTATTTGTCGCCCGACATGGTGTTTTCTTAGAGAAATAGTTTCTTTCAAAAGGGGTTAGTGGGAGCATGGTGCATCTTGAAGAAGTTCAAGAAACACCAGAAAGCATTTCAGCTACCATAGAACCACAACAGTAGAAACAAGGTGTTGCGCCACCTGTTGTAGATACACCAGCTCCACGGAGGTCCGAAAGATCACGTCGTGCGCCTGAAAGGTACGTAGGTGCAGAACAACGTGATATATTGTTGTTAGACAACAATGAACCTAAGACCTATGCGGAAGCGATGGTGGGAAACCAGATTCCAACAAATGGCTTGGAGCCATGAAATCCGAAATAGAATCCATGTATGACAATCAAGTTTGGAACTTGGTTGATCCACCCAATGGTGTCAAAACCATTGAGTACAAATGGGTTTTTAAGAAAAAGGCTGACATGGATGGAAATGTTAACATCTATAAGGCGTGATTGGTGGCGAAAGATTTTAAACAGATTCAAGGAGTTGATTATGATGAAACCTTCTTGCCCGTCGCAATGCTAAAGTATATTCGGATTGTCCTAGTGATTGTTGCATATTTAGATTATGAGATATGGCAGATGGATGTCAAAACGGCTTTCCTAAAAGGAAACCTAAGCGAGGATGTGTATATGATACAGCCTGAGGGTTTTGTCGATCCATAATCGCCTAGAAAGATATGCAAGCTACAGAAATACATTTATGGATTGAAGCAAGCATCTCGGAGTTGGAATATTCGTTTTGATGAGGTAATCAAAGGGTTTGATTTCATCAAAAATGAAGAGGAGGTCTGTGTTTACAAAAAGGTCAGTGGGAGCGCAATTGTATTTCTAATCTTATATGTGAATGACATATTTTTGATTGAAAATGATATCCCTATTCTAGAATCCGTCAAGTCTTCATTGAAAAATAGTTTTTCCATGAAAGACTTAGGGAAGCCAGCATATATATTACGCATTCGGATCTATAGAGATAGATCCAAGAGGCTAATTGGATTAAGCCAAAGTACATACATTGACAAAGTGTTGAAGAGGTTCAACATGCATGATTCCAAGAAAGGTTTCTTGCCAATGTCGCGTGGCATCAATCTTAGCAAGAATCAGTGTCCTAGGACACCTGATGAGCGGAGTAAGATGGGTATGGTTTCATATGCTTCGACAATTGGATCCATCATGTATGTCATGCTATGTACACGTCCAGATGTCTCGTACACTTTGAGTGCTACGAGCAGGTACCAATCGAATCCAGGTGAAGGTCACTGGATAGCTGTAAAGAATATTCTTAAGTACTTGAGAAGAACTAAGGATATGTTCCTAGTCTATGGAGGTGATGAAGAGCTCGTTGTAAGTGGTTACAACGATGCTAGCTTCCAAACAGGCAAAGATGCTAGCATAGAACTTTCTCTGAAAGACACGAAGCAACTTCTTCCGTGGTGCACGTCAGCCAACTAGGCATTTTAGACTGTATGGTCCACCCGAGTTGGAAGATGATGGATAAAAAGAATTGTCTTCTAATGATGATGACGAAGAGATCCTAGGCCTCATTGACAAAGAAATGGAGCTCAAAGCATGTACCAGATGTGGAGAAATTGGACACACAACTAACATATGATTTCTCACCTACCTCTACGGTGGAGACACTCATATGCCAGATGAATGCCCTATGAGGAAGGTCACATGTTCTTTGTGTGAGGGAACATATCACGTGCCCAAGGATTATCAACTGAGCTTGGTACTAGCTAAGACCAAGTAAGACCAAAGGATATCCCTGCAACCTCTCTGTTGACTCATGTCTGTCACTAAGAGTAGCAATCCTTCTGCTCTCCAACCAGCCCCAACCTCACTGGAAATCAACAGTGGTAGCAAAAACATTGTAAACAAGGCTCATGAGTCCCTACCTGCTCTAGTTTTATTTGTGAACATGCACAACCAAAAGAATACACCTCGGAATCATCCAAGTTTGATTTGTCTTAATTGTCTTGAGCCAAAACAATGCCTCAACAAATGTCTACTTCTGAGACCAACAAAAGTTGTCCACTGCTGTTTCAGTTGCGGGAAAGATAGGTCATCTATCCGAAGGTTGTCCAATGCCAAAGCGCCAACATGTACAAACCATTAGCAGCATTCTTTGCATAACCCCTGCTCCCCAAGTTGCTCCAGCTCCAATTGAGTGTTGCCAGATCTAGCCAAAAGATACCAGAAAGACGGGAGGTACCAAGTGTCACTTAAACCCAAAGCAATCACCATAGCGAATTGTCATTAAGGGCACCAGCAAAAGATCTAATGCTCCACCGCGACCACCCCGAGGCTATAGAACCAGCATCAATAGGGAAAACAATGTCAGGAAAATAGTGATCTATCCCAATTGCAAGAGACAACTTACTCCTCGAGCACTAGTTGACAAGACTATCATCAATGCCAGCATTGCACCTCATGTGGCTTCAACTCAGATGCTTAACAATCAACATTAGAAGAGTGGCACCATAATCAAGAAGGTTTTATATGTTTTAGCTACCAAGAAGATTGTTATTTCATCCAAGGAATGTCAGCACACGAAGTAGTGTTCCCGTTGGAACTCTAGCCAGCAAGAAACAAAAGAACAAGCCAACCATGTCAGAAATACAGGAGGAAATGTGGTACTGGGCAAATTCTGTCAGCAAGGGTCAAAAACAGTCTACAAGCCCTTGATGTTCAAGTACTCTTCCTTGGTACCTAGAAGTTCCATTGCAGTTATGTAATAAGAGGTGAATATTGAATAAAGTTTGAGTCAGACAATTCTCCTCCTCTTATGATTCATCTTGTTCATCCAAAAAAAGGATTGATCTATGTACCTCACAGTGTCTCAAGGAACCTAGAGTTTCTTATCCGGCTCATTGCAGTCTTGTCAAGACTGAAAACCCAACTGCCAGCCAAGAAAATAATTGGTTAATCAGTGAAGTGAGAATGGTTAGACCGCAGTACCACTCAACATCCAGAGATCCACCTAAAAGGACAGTATAATTGGTACCTCAAGAGGATGAACAGAGTGATGAAACATTTGAAAGTAACATCATATAAGGAATATCAGAATTCTTTAACTTTGGAGGCCCTCCAGAGATTAGCAAGTGGTAACACTATCCTAGTGGTGTGAATATGGATCAAGAATGGTTACCCTTAGTACATGTACAAACCATTATAGTTCTCGGAAATCATCTCAATGTTTCCTGGGAGACGACATTGGAATTGGTCAATCACCTCACTCAAAACTAAATGAATGCAAATGTCGGGCTAGAAAATCCAGCCCAGAGTATGCTATAGGGAATCCATCTCGGTGAATCCATCAATGATTGAAAGTGAACTTGTTTTGGCCAAAGAGTAGAAACCCATGGTTGCCTCAAAGGTAGTTCCCAACTATTCACGAATTATAGTACTTATGGGAAAGCAAGCTGTAGAGCTTATAGTCTATCAACCAAGAGGAACCTGCAAAGGATAAGAGAAGAAGTAGAATGTTAAGTTGTTGGAATACTCTTTTGTGCGTGAACTAATAAGCGGTCGATATTTGTTTTGGAGATATCTACCAAGCAACCCGTTTAGAGGGTTGATCGCCAAAGTCAAGTCAAAAGTAGAATGGTCATGTCAGCAATTACGGCTGATGGAAAAGTTAACCAAGAGTCTCGTATGCTCATGAGCGGAATGAGAGTCACATTCCCGTGGAACTTCCTAGCATTGGTCGTATGTTAAGTACCAAGCCTCCCTAGATTCAAACGGCACCATCACCCGTCATTCTAGTTGACCAATGAAGCATCAAGTTTTCAAATTCATGGTCTAGACATTTGCTTACCTCGAGGATATCGGTTTGATGGTTAACGGTCAAGCAAAAACTCAACTACCTTGGTAAAGTAAGCTTGAAGTTAAATTTGGTTTACCTCGTAACCGTTTCGTTTGGATGTTCAACCAAGTGAAACAAATTGGGCAATAATCCAAGAAGTTAGTTGCAAGGTGTTAGAAGAGTGACACCAAGCCTAAGTCATCGTATGAGTTTTGAGTTACACCCAAGATGCTGGCCGACGTTTAGCCTAGAGAAGGAACAACTTTCAATGTTTGTAGCCAAGATAAAGGACAGGTCAAGTAGCTTCTTGGAATACTTGTTCAGATCAAGAGCACTTCAAGTAATTTCAGAGTCTATGGGTTTACAAAAGTCGGTTATCGGTTTCGGAAAGCTCCACTAATTCCTCGTCAACGGGGTGAGTCCCGAGGTGTATCAAGTGCGCCCGTGCTAATAGTTCAGTCCAAGGAAAGTAAGCTTTATGAACAAGCGCGCAGACCCAGGGGCGATCAAAAAAGCGCGGCTCGTTTTGGAAAAGTAATAAAACACAGAGATCGATGCCAGCTAGTTCAATCATGGAGGTTTAGTCGGTCATTGATGAGGACATCAACACTACCGTAGATCCACGCCTCCACACGTACAACTTCATGGTCCAATAACCCGCCCTCGTGCACGTCAACTCAACCATCAGGTGAGTTCATTCTTAAGTTTATGTTCCTCTTCTTTATACCCTGGCGGCGCGTGCACTTTTGTTTTACTCAGGAACGATGGAGAGGATCCAACGGGAAGAGGATTCGCGCGGGGTAGATTCGGACTGCAGCACAGTGCTAAGTTCTAACGGTCGCTACGACTTCATGCGAACTCCGATTTGGGCGTGCAAGTACTTGATGGAAAGGTTATCAAGTCTACTTTCAAATGGATTTGGCCCCATGTCAATATCTGTCCTGGAACAGCCGCAATCATCCTTTTTCTACCGAGTGTTTTCTGTCCTTGGTGCTGCGTCACCTCTTTTGGCCCAATGGGCCGTGTATCAAGTTGGGCCCGTTAGGGACGCGTCCTAGGGTTTAGCACGACCCCGGCACCCCTGTGGTCGTCTCTTCCCTCTACTTAATCCTTCAGCCGCCACCAAGAAGGGCGGGTTTTGTTGATTAGAGTTAGCCTTTTGCTACTTGCACACAGCGCGCGTGTCGGCTAGACCGTCCGTCTGTTTGTCTTCGGAATCCCACCATATCGTGTATTCAGATTGAATCTTTCATCTTAATATATAGCAATTTCAGTGCTTGTTTTACTTGTTCTTGCTTGTTCTTCGATTGCTTGCAGGACGAGTGCCCTAGTGGCTGGGTTGTCGCGCACCACAAGATCGCGTCAACCATCGGAGACGGTGTATCGGTTGCTAAGGCGCATAGTCCTTGGACGGTTGTAGTCGGGCCGTGAGCGTCGCCTCCGTTCCCCAATCGAGTTATCCTCCACCTCTCATCGAAAGATCGGGACTAAACCCTAGCGGGATCGCATCAGTTGGTATCAGAGCGCGGTTGATCGGTGAGAGATTTTTTTTGCCCTTCGTTGTTTAATTTTGTTTCCTATAGTCCAGAAAAAGCCAAAAAAAGTAGATTAGATCAATCCTAAAAACCCTTTGAGCCTTTTTTTACTAGGACTGCTTAGTTAGGGCTTGTTGAGCCTTCGATTGCATGGTTTTGTCATTGTGCTGGTCTTACTGTTTAGGCGATTACAGTTTCGAGTTCTTGCCACCACATAGGTAACCAAGCTAGTGCGCATTAATTTTGCAATTGGGACATATCATGATGTTGTTGAGTGTGATGTTGTACCTATGCAAGCTTGTCATATTCTGTTAGGTAGGCCATGGCAATTTGATATGGATTCTATGCATCATGGTAGATCAAATCAGTATTCTTTTATGTACCATGATAAGAAAATTGTGTTGCATCCCATGACCCCTGAAGCTGTTTTTGAGGATGATGTTGCTAGAGCTAAAAAAAAAGAATCGGGTCCATGCTATAAGTGAAAATCAGATTGTAGCCAAAGAACATGTGCAACATAACAAGAGAGAATCTAAATCGACAATAAAAATGTGATTCAATTGAAAGGTTCTTGCATGCTTCTGTTAAATCTCGATGTTGCCAATTTGGATACAACTGAAACTGTATGCTATGCTTTTGTATGCAAGGATGCTTTGTTTTCCTTTGAGGATATACTGTTTCTTTTCCACTGCGGTCACTAATCTTTTGCGGATATGAGGATGTTTTTCCCGGGACGTACCACCGGGCTGCCACCGGTGCGTGGAATTGAGCATCAAATCGATCGATTCCGGGGCTTCACTACCCAACCGCGCGCCATACGAACCAACCCCGACGAGACCAAGGAAATTCAGCGTCAAGTTCGGGAGTTGCTTGATAAAGGGTACGTACGAGAGTCTCTTAGTCCATGTCTTTGTGCGGTGATTTTGGTGCCTAAGAAAGATGGATCTTGGCGTATGTGTGTTGATTGTAGAGCTATTAATAACATTACCATTAGATATCGTCATCCAATTCCTAGGTTAGACGATATGCTTGATGAATTGAGTGGCTCTCTTGTCTTCTCTAAAGTTGATTTGCGTAGTGGATACCACCAGATTCGTACGGTTGGGAGATGAGTGGAAAACAGCTTTCAAAACTAAGTTTGGATTATATGAGTGGTTAGTGATGCCTTTTGGTTTAACTAATGCACCTAGCACTTTCATGAGGTTGATGAATGAGGTTTTGCGTTCTTTCATTGGCAAATTTGTGGTGGTATACTTTGATGATATTCTGATTTATAGCAAATCTTTAGAGGAACACCTTGATCATTTACGTGCTGTTTTTAATGCTTTGCGCGATGCACGTTTGTTTGGTAACCTTGCGAAGTGCAGTTTTTGCACCGATCATGTATCGTTTCTTGGCTATGTTGTTACTCCGCAGGGAATTGAGGTTGATCAAGCCAAGGTCGAGGAAATTCAGAGTTGGCCGCCTCCTAAAACTGTCACACAGGTTCGAAGCTTTTTAGGACTTGCAGGATTTTATCGGCGCTTCGTGCGGGATTTCAGCACCATTGCTGCACCGCTGAATGAGCTTACAAAGAAGGGAGTGCCTTTCACGTGGGGCATCGCACAAGTGAACGCCTTCAACATGTTAAAAGATAAGTTGACACATGCACCTCTCCTCCAACTTCCAGATTTTAATAAGACTTTTGAGCTCGAATGTGATGCTAGTGGGATTGGATTGGGTGGTGTTTTGCTACAAGAGGGAAAACCCGTTGCATATTTCAGTGAAAAATTGAGTGGGCCTGTTCTGAATTATTCTACTTATGATAAAGAATTATATGCTCTTGTGAGAACTCTGGAAACATGGCAACATTATTTATGGCCCAAGGAATTTGTCATACATTCTGATCATGAATCTTTAAAACATATTCGTAGTCAAGGCAAACTGAATCGTAGGCATGCTAAATGGGTTGAATTTATTGAATCTTTTCCTTATGTCATTAAACACAAGAAGGGAAAGGAGAATATCATTGTTGATGCTTTGTCTAGGAGATATACTTTGTTGACACAATTTGACTACAAAATCTTTGGCCTAGAAACAATCAAAGTCCAATATATGAATGATGATGATTTTAAAGATGTGTTGTTGCACTGTAAGGATGGAAGGACATGGAACAGATTTGTCTTCAATGATGGGTTTATTTTTAGAGCTAACAAGCTATGCATTCCAGCTAGCTCGTTCGTTTGTTGTTGCTGGGAAGCGCATGGCGGTGGGTTGATGGGGCACTTTGGTGCCAAGAAGACGGAGGATATCCTTGCTAGGATGAGAAGAGACGTGGAGCGATTTGTGGCTCGCTGCACGACATGTCAAAAGGCTAAATCACGCTTAAACCCCCATGGTTTATATATGCCTCTACCTATTCCTAGTGTTCCTTGGGAAGATATTTCAATGGATTTTGTGTTGGGTTTGCCTAGGACCAAGAGGGGGCGAGATAGCATTTTTGTGGTTGTGGATAGGTTTTCTAAAATGGCACATTTCATACCATGTCATAAAACTGATGATGCTACTCATATTGCTGACTTGTTCCTTCGGGAGGTTGTTCACTTGCATGGTGTGCCAAACACCATTGTTTCAGACCGTGACACTAAATTTCTCAGTCATTTTTGAAGAACTTTGTGGGCTAAATTGGGGAGTAAGCTTTTGTTTTCTACTACTTATCATCCCCAAACTGATGGGCAAACTGAAGTTGTGAATAGGACTTTGTCTACTATGTTAAGGGCTGTTTTAAAGACAAATATTAAGATGTGGGAAGAATGTTTGCCTCATATTGAATTTGCATACAATCGTTCGTTGCATTCCACTACAAAGATGTGCCCTTTTGAGATTGTTTATGGATTTTTGCCTCGTGCTCCTATTGATTTAATGCCTTTGCCATCTTCTGAAAAACTGAATTTTGATGCTAAACAACGTGCTGAGTTGATGTTAAAACTGCATGAAACAACTAAAGAAAACATAGAGCGCATGAATGCTAACTATAAGCTTGCTGGTGACAAAGGTAGACATCAATTGAATTTTGAACCTGGTGATTTGGTTTGGTTACATTTGCGAAAGGAACGGTTTCCTGATTTGCGAAAGTCTAAGTTGATGCCTAGAGCTGATGGACCTTTTAAAGTGCTTGAAAAAATTAATGAAAATGCATACAAACTTGATCTCCCTGCAGATTTTGGGGTTAGTCCCACTTTTAACATTGCAGATTTAAAGCCATATTTGGGAGACGAAGATGAGCTTGAGTCGAGGACGACTCCAATGCAAGAAGGGGAGGATGATGAGGATATCAACACTACCTATAGATCCACGCCTCCACACGTACAACTTTATGGTCCAATAACCCGCGCTCGTGCACGTCAACTCAACCATCAGGTGAGTTCATTCCTAAGTTAATGTTCCTCTTCTTTATACCCTGGCGGCGCGTGCACTTTTGTTTTACTCAGGAACGATGGAGAGGATCCAACGGGAAGAGGATTCGAGCGGGGTAGATTCGGACTGCAGCACAGTGCTAAGTTCTAACAGCCGCCACGACTTCATGCGAACTCTGATTTGGGCGTGCAAGTACTTGATGGAAAGGTTATCAAGTCTACTTTCAAATGGATCTAGCCCCATGTCAATATCTGTCCTGGAACGGCCGCAATTATCCTTTTTCTGCCGAGTGTTTTCTGTCCTTGGTGCTGCGTCACCTCTTTTGGCCCAATGGGCCGTGTATCAAGTTGTGCCCGTTAGGGGCGCGTCCTAGGGTTTAGCACGACCTCGGAACCCCTGTGGTCGTCTCTCCCCTCTACTTAATCCTTCAGCCGCCACGAAGAAGGGCGGGTTTTGTTGATTAGAGTTAGCCTTTTGCTACTTGCACACAGCGCGCGTGTCGACTAGACCGTCCGTCTGTTTGTCTTTGGAACCCCACCATATCGTGTATTCAGATTGAATCTTTCATCTTAATATATAGCAATTTCAGTGCTTGTTTTACTTGTTCTTCGATTGCTTGCAGGACGAGTGCCCTAGTGGTTGGGTTGTCACGCACCGCAAGATCGCGTCAACCATCGGAGACGGTGTATCGGTTGCTAAGGCGCATAGTCCTTGGACGGTTGTAGTCGGGCCGTGAACGTCGCCTCCGTTCCCCAATCGAGTTATCCTCCACCTCTCATCGAAAGATCGGGACTAAACCCTAGCGGGATCGCATCAGTCATACAACAAGCATAAAACAAAAACTATAGAAGTGAGCATACCAGTCCAAAACCACCCATACCCAGCTTTTGTTCTAGCCATCCTTGAATCTCAGGATGAGATTCCAATAAGGGGGTAGGTTTGTCACGCCCCGAGTTTCTTACGGGATCAAAAATAATTAATAATACATTTCTAGAATGTTTATTGAATTAAAAGCAATTTATTAAGTGAAATTAATGTGGGAAAAAATTTCATTTAAAAATTATGGCTGGAAATAATTGTGTACTATTCTCTATGCCCTAAAATACTCTCTGGAATTTTCCATTAATTTTCAGAGCTCAAGAAGTAATTTTAATAATACAAAGTTCATTCAGAGAGTAAATAAAATGAAAAAATTAAAATACCCTTTTCTTTCCTTGGGCCCTTTTTGGCCAAAGTACCTTTAGCTCCCTCGGCCTCGGCTTGTCCTCCTCTCCACTCCCAAGCCGGCCTCCCCTTCCTCCCCTCTCTCGCCGGCCCACTCGCGCACTCCTCGGAAAATCCATTCCCCTTCCCCATGGCCCAGCCCACGGAGCCAGCTTCTCTCCCTCTCGAAGTTCGTTTTTCACACTCCTCCCAGCCTCCTCTCCTCTGTGCCAGCAACAGGTGGGGTCAGGGCCCACCTATTCGATCATCCTTCAACCTCTGGCCGGAAAGGCTAGATAGACACTCCACTTCATTGTACCAAATCGGCCACTCCCCCCGCCTTCCCTATTCAACATCCTACGTGGGCACGGTCGTCCCCATGCCCTCCATGTTTTCCCCACTTTTCCCCCAAAATTGGGCAACGAATCGAGCCGCTCACCACCCACATCATCATCCCTCTCCCACCGGCCACTCCCACCGCATCGACCATAATCCCGCCCTCCCAAGGCTATAAAACCGCTCCTTGTGCCTCCTTCTCTACATTTTCCCAATTTCCCCGAGCTCCCCGTGCTCCCTAACCCCTTATCCACTGTAAAAACCTAGGCACCGCCACCGGTTGCCACTTTCGGCCACCTCTTGCCACCGATAGCACTGCTACAACAACTCCCTACCGCTGCCGCTAGCTTCACTGCGCCGTGTAGTGCCTTAGCCACTACCTTTTCATCGCCGAAGGCCGCCCGAGCTTCGCTTCCCCGTGAGCAACAAGTGCCACCACTCGTCGAAGTGCTCCAGCCGGCAATCGCCGTCGCTCTAGCCACTGCCAAGCCATGCCATCACAGCCAATAGCTTTGTCGCGTCGAGATCCACCCGGGTCATCGCTCGTTTTCGCTCATCGCCACCGGAACCACCACTTCGCCACCCACCCGAAGCAACCGCCACCTCCGTCATCCCCAGCTGCTCCCCGCTGGCGAGTGGAGCCTTAGCCGACCGCGTCGTCACCCTCTTTGGCTCCACCGCATCAAGCCGCACCTCGACCGCCCTTCTTCCTCTCTAACTAGAACCGCATCCTCCTCGCGCGAGGTGAGCCGATCCTTCATCCGCCTTCGGCGGCCGCCTCCTGTTGTTGCTCGGCATGCCGCTGGCCCTCGCTGACCCCTCTCTCGTCTTCTCCAAGTCATGCCACTCCTTGGCCGCCCCTTTGTACTCACCGAAAGCAGTCGGGGCGTCGTCCTGCCTCTATCCCATGGAGCTCGCCATCGTTCCTCACCCCTGAGCACCTCCTGCACCGCCTCCCATCATCGGCACGCGCGCGTTGAACACCCTCTCTTCCACCCCACCCTCCTCCGTCACCTCATGTGCCCGTCGCTGCGCTTTTTGTCGCGTCTATGGCCATTGGCCTACGCCCCGCCTATCCCCAGCCGGTCGGCCGACGAGCCCGCTCCCTTTAACCTAGCGTCGCCTGATCCCCTTCGAGGTAATCTTGGTCGTCCGTGTGGCCGCCCACGTGGCCGCCACATTGGTGCTCCGTCAGCACCATGTGTATGCCACATGGTGCACCCGCCAGGCCACATGTGGACTTGGTCCACCTTGAACCTCCCTCCTTTGAGCCACCTCTCCCCTTGAATGACGTCATAAATTGTTTAGTTTGCCCAATAAATCGGTTTTAATTTCAAATATGCAAAGTGCACACGGATCTCAACATAGCCGATCCGCTGACAAAACCCCTCCCTCAGCCGAAGCATGAGGCGCACACAAGAGCAATGGGTATTAGATACTTACATGATTGACTCTAGTGCAAGTGGGAGATTGTTAGTGATATGCCCTAGAGGCAACATGGAGATGTTGGATATCATGGTCAATGTTTATGTATTTATGAATAAAGTGTTATTCAGTTCCATGAAATAGACATCTTGTATTGATCAATAAGTATGTGACTTATTTATGAGACTCGGTATGTATGAATCTGTTTCTAAATGATCCCTGATCATATATCATATTATTGGAACTAATATGATTCTAAGATCGGCATGTCTATTGATTGATGATCATGTCTCATAGATCATGGGTATGGAGATACCAAATCAATAAACATGGACATATGTGTTAGAGAACACATTGTTGGATAGACCCACCATGAGACACTACGGAATTAATGTGTCATTAGTTGGTCTCGGTAGTGTTGGTACAAAGTCCTTAGACTCGAGATCACGATGGATTCCAACATGTGTAGTAGCCTACTTTGAGACTACCAAACGCTATTCGTAAGCGGGTAGTTATAAAGGTAGTTTTCGGGTTTGCTATGAAACATGGAGTGGGATGTGAGTGATCAAGATGGAATTTGCCCTCCTTTGGAGAGATATGTCTGGGCCCCTCGAGGTAATGGATTATGGAAATGCATGGCCATGCTAAGTTGATTGAGGAGTCAATCAACAGACAGATAATCCAATACAGTTCGAGTGAATGCTTAAGCTATTGAAGGGATGGCACACGTCTTGCCTATAGCTTAACTGGTATCGTGAGGCAAAGGGATTTGTGTACACATTACGGGTTCGAGCCGATATTATTCTTGTATACTATGGTGTCAATATGTGCTGCTAGGCGCCGCCGTTGACGGTCGGCTGAGTTGGACTCGAGCCGACGATCGGCTAAGTTAGACTATAGCCAAAACCGAGTATACCGAACCTACTGGGTCGCACGCTTAAGGGGATAAGAACGGCATTCGAGTTGGACTCGAATACGGCTCGATCGGATAGAGATCCGATCGGATAGAGTCCTATGGGCTTACGACGTATGGGCAGGCAACTCTATGAGATTCGGATAGGATCCGATTCAAAATAGAGTCCTGATCGGCCACGAGTCCCAGTCGGCCAACTCTATATAAAGGGGTGAGAGGTGGAGAGCTGCGGAGGACATCAAGTCAATTGATTGCGCCGAAATCAATCTGATCACACGCGGCTTTAGAAGTCGTCGAGATCAATCTCCACGGAAACCCTCCCCACCTTCGAGCCTAGCCTTGCATCGCGTGCTAGCACACGAGTGTTCGGCGTTCTGTCCCCGGACGTGTGGATACCGGTAGAGGTGCTGCTACGTTGCGCGCTGTTGATCGGCTTCGAATCGGCTGCAATCGGAGCGATCGGCTGATTGGCGAATCGGCTATCCCCGGGTATCGGCTGTCGGCTTGCGGGAATCGGCTACACTGTTCCGGATCGGATAACCCCGATTGGTTGTTTCGCTGCACACTCCAATCGGTAACGATCTATCGGCCCTTACTTGCAAGTGTTCTGGTTTGCGCGGTTAAAAGTTTTTGTTTTCGGCTAGCGTAGCCTCCGCGTAACCCTTCACATTTTGCTTGATTTTGCTTGTCACACCCATGGCAATTAAGGACTAGTTCGTGGGAACTATGGAATACTTACCATGCTTACCACAAGCAAGCGTGGCAACTGATGGATTTGTAGTATAGTTTTTCCCTTTCTATACCCATGCAAGAGTGGGTGTGATGGAGTTTGGATGGACCCTGTAATGCTCTGTGCATGGTTTGGTTTGGTCTGTTCAACATAACGTAGCTTTGTTCAGTGAAGACTTAATCTTGCCTTAATCAATCAACTGTTTTACATTTTTCAACTATAAGTGTTTGCAATTGTCTTTATGCAAATAGCCACAAACCTCCCTTTGTCTTTCCTTGCATGTTTGCATCTTTGTGTGGCTTGTTGAGTATGGTGGTTATACTCTCCCTTGCTACTATTTTCCCTTTTGATAAGTGTAGTGCTTCTTTGTTGAAGGCAGTGTTAGAGGACCAAGGCTTATACACCAGTTGAGTTTTTGCCTGTTGAGTAGAGCTAAAACTCCGCTAGGATCGTCCCCTTTTCCATTGCTACTGCTTTTTCGGTGTGAGGACTAAGTGTCTCTTCTGTAAGTATTTATGCTTTATTTATATTTGGATTTATATATTAATTTATCATTTTGTGTATCTTGACTTGATTCCTGGACAGGGGTTTACACACAAAATAGTTTAGAAATTTGGCTAAATTTCTAAACGTGACAACCTCCTCCTAGACATAACGTGTGTTTTATGCCAATCCATCTACTTGGTGATTTTGGACTCGCTCAGCAATTATAGGTGCAAGTAGCATCATATATGAAATAACATGACTAATAGTATTAATTGGAGATGAATAATATTTAAAACCAGTACTGTTAGTCATAGCACGAAAATCTGAAGAAAGTTTCAGGGTGCCGGTCTGATTGGCTACAGGCAACCAGGTCATACCAACCAACTCCCCAGTCGGATCGGTGGCAGGCCTGGTCTGATCGGTGGTCAGTGCTGCGGTCAGATCAGCCACAGGAGACACGATCAAACTGAGGTAAGACACGATCTCAATGGCCATAGAGGGCGTGGTCTGACCGACAAAGAGAGCGGTCAGAGTGGCGTCACGCCAGTTTGGCCAGCACTGTGTATTGCCAATTCCCGTGCAATCGACCATGTAAATTTCCATTGATCCATCCATTGTGTTATTGGTGTGTTGTACAGGAGCAAAACTAGAGATGAGTTATCATGGAGCTGATTTTTTTAACAAGGCCATCATATCTGTTATAAGTATCTTCTAACATATCATCAAATTTATCTATATAATCGCTAATAGATACAACTATACAATGATCAATATTTTTTAATAGAAAGAGATGGATCGGGCGGGTCGAATGTTACTTTATGCGAAACCACGACTGGAGGTAGCGGGACGTCTCTTTTGAAAACGTGTTGATTGATCCTGGCGAATTGTGTGAGCATTGTTTTCTTCAACGTCGTCACTTGTTCTTCAAGGTCTTGCCGCTCCTTCTTGGTCAAGTCTTCCTTGATGAACATGTTGATCTCTTTTTTGTTCGTCATGGTTGAAGAAGACATACTTTCTTGATTAATTCCGGCGTACGACTCCAATGAGAACGACAAATTTTGGCTTTGCAATTAGGCTGAAATTAATCTCGGCATCTGCCGCCGCTGCCGCGTTCCTTGCGGCAGAACTGATCTGCACAGAACCGTCGGGCGAAGGCCGCCGTCGACTTATTCGGCTAGCCGAGTTGATTTACACCATGCGTCTTGTCTTCGCCAATTAAGAAAATTAATCGGAGTATTACTTTCCAATCTAGCCAGTCAATTACACACGCCTGTGCAAAACTCAGGCCGAGCAGTACCGTTGGGCCACGACCGCTTCGTGCAAAGGGCCAAAGGCTAACACAGTACTAGGACTTGTGCACGGTTGCCAAAAAGAAAGGATCAGGCTTTGAATCTTTGAATCAAAGATTCAGTACTACTGCTCACGTATTTTAAAGAAAAATATCAAAGTCAATTTATTTGTATCGGTTATTCTTTTTGAGGCATCAAAAAATTTCAGATTTTTGCTAAGTACACACATCAAATATACCAAGATTTCGTGTTGACGTCATTTTCGGTCTTAACACAGACTTACCTAAAATTATGATGTTAACATAGTCATCAACCATATCGATCTAAAAAACTCTAAACGAAGATGGGTTTTAAAGATTAAACCGCCAGCGAAACCAATTTAAAAATCAAATCAACCTCGACGCCAATTTAGATCAATTCGAAGATAACCACCCATCTCGTGAACAGATGAAAAGATCGGAACAAACCTACAAAGGGCATCACACTCTCGTTATTTAAGACGGACGATTTACGACGCAAACCGATAAAAATAAACGAAACTAGGTAAAGTAGAAAATATGGCTGAAAAGTAAACGTAAAAGAATGATTTGATAGATTGTTGGGATTGTGATATGATGGTTAGAATCGAATCAACCATAGCTCTTATAAAATGGTTAGTCTTGTCTTGTCTTCTATATGACCCTCTTCATGTCTTACACGAAGTAGAGACTAATTAGACTCAAAAAATATAATTTTAAACAAGGAAATTGAGACCCAACAAAATTAAACTTGGAGTCGACGCAGCCCCGACCGATCCTATGGCGACAGTCGGACCGATCTCTTATGGTAAACCGTTTTTTATTAAATCTGGCTGCATTCTCCTTTTCTTTATTTTAGGTATCAAATTAGGGTATTAGCACATATGTCATTGCTGCAAAAGGTGGTCCTTTTGATCATTTGATGACTCTATATGTAACATAGGTTTGACCAAAGTCTTCCTAGGTGTACGGTGAAAACGAATCGTACCGCTTATGTAGAATGTTGTAGGGGGATGTTTCCACAGACAAACAATTTTCTAGTGTAGCAGTTGGTTATGTTCTGTGTTTCCCTGTTGTAACGTGACAGCTTGGCAGGGATTTGGAACGGTGACCCCAAACGTTTATTCGCATAGTACGGTGTATTAATTCACGAATAGCATGTTGGGCCGCATGGGCTGTTGGCCGATGTGCAACAGGCGTCTGCTTGCAGTTTTCATTCAATCGAATCTCATACTACATTTTGGAACATAATCTCACAAGTTATAAGAAAATAAAACTTTTACGATCGTTAAAAAAAATAAGGACTATCCAATGGATCCAATGATAAAAAAATAGAAGGAACTTAAAAAAGAAGGGAGCAACCGAGAAGGACACGAAAGTACTGGATAGTTCAGTAGATTCACATATCAATCTGGTCGAGGGTGAGAGCTGAAGACATGGGACGGCGATGGTGGTGGAGTTCGCGGCCATGCGAGCGGCGGTGGTGGCGGCATTCGTGGCTCCTCCTCATCACGGCTGTTATAAAATAGAGCAAAATAGATCAAACACGAGAGACGATTTTTATGTGGAAACCCTTGCGGGAAAAACCACGGACGCCACACGACAAATCTTCACTATATGAGGAGAGTTTACAGAATTATAAAGAAACCACATATAAGAGTTTAAAACCCTCTACAACATACAAGAGAATATATAGGATGGACTAAACGGGCCAAGGTGTCCCAAAGCCCAATTCATGTTTGCATCATAAACTAACAAATTTCACCTTGAGACAAATTCTCTCTTGTAGCAAATAGATAACTCTCAATCATCTTCTTTCAATAATGAATATTACCGATGCCAAAAATCACTAGGATTTAAGCTGTAACACCAACCAAGCTTGAGCATAGCTCAAACTTAGTTATAGGAATTGACTTGGTTAACATATCGCGGGATTATCATGAGTGCTGATTTTGCAAACTTTAACATCACCTTTTTGAGCAATGACATCTCGAATATAGTGATATCTCACATCAATATGCTTCATTCTTTCATGGAACATTTGATCTTCTATAAGGCAAATAGCACTCTGACTATCACAAAATATAGGAATGCAATAAGTAATCCTGCAAAGCTCAGCATACAAACCTCTTAACTAAATAGCTTCTTTACATGCTTTAGAAATTGCCATATATTCAGCTTCAGTAGTAGACAACGTCACATAGCTTGCAAACTTGCTTTCCTAACAAAGACAACCACCAATGGTAAAGACATAACCTGTAAGAGATCTCCTTTTATCCAAATCACCAAAGATAATCGAGTCAACATAACCAACAAGTCCTTCTCCAGATTTTTCAAACTGTAAACAAGCACCAGAAGTACCACGCAGATTTCTGAAAATCCACTGAACTGCTTTCCAATGCTCTTTACCAGAATTAGCCATGTATCCACTAACGACACTTAATGCATGAGATAAATCAGGACGTGTGCAGACCATAGCATATATTAGTGAACCAATTGCACTGGAGTATGGAATTCTAGACATATAATCAATATCATCACTTGACTCTGGACATAAAGCTGAAGATAATTTAAAATATAAAGCTAGAGGAGTACTCACAGGCTTTGCATCATGCATGTTGAAACGACGTAGGACCTTTTCAATATAACCTCGTTGACTAAGGTATAATTTACCAGATTTTCTATCTCTGGTAATTTTCATACCAAGAATTTTTTTAGTTGGTCCTAAGTCTATCATCTCAAATTCATCACTCAACTGTGCTTTTAACTTAGCCACTTCTAACTTATCTTTTGCAACAATTAACATGTCATCCACATAAAGCAAAAGAAAGATAAACGAGCTACCAGTTGGCTTCAAATAAACACAGCTATCAAAACTTGACCGCTTAAAGCCATGAGAGAGCATAAAAGAATCAAATCTTTTGTATCATTGCCTGGGAGATTGTTTTAGGCCATAAAGATATTTCTTTAACTTGCATACTAAATGTTCTTTTCCAGGAGAATAAAACCTTCAGGCTGGTCCATGTAAATGTCCTCTTCTAATTCCCCATATAAAAAAGCTATTTTAACATCTAATTGCTCAAGTTCATAATCATGCATATCAACAATACTGAGTAGAGTGCGAATTGAGCTACGCTTTACAACAGGGGAAAAGATATCATTATAATCAATACCTGGAATTTGGCTGTAACCTTTAGCAACCAACCTTGCCTTATATTTTGCTGGTTCATTGGGGCTAATGGCTTCTTTTCTTTTGAAAATCCATTTACAATGGACAGTCTTTTCTCTTTAGGCAATTTTACTAAATCCCAAGTATCATTCCTTTTAAGTTACTCCATCTCATCTTGCATCGCAGTCATCCAATTATTATGATCAGCAGAAATAATAGCCTCAGAATAGTTAGAAGGTTCTGCATTACCTTCAATTTCTTCTGCAACATTCAATGCGTAAGAAACAACATCACATTCTTCAATGAATCTTTAGGTGGATTGATAGTTCTTCGAGGTCTGTCAATGGCAATAGATTGTTGTGGTGGCTGAACAATACAAGAAGAATCATCCACAATTGATGCATCTTGAATATCAATATCTGGTGTATCTTCTACATCAACAAGGTGCTCCACCTGCACACTTGTTTTCTCTTGCGCCTCAATGGAAACAGCAGGAGGAGCATTATCATAGAACATGACGGATTCATTAAAGATAACATTCCTACTGATAATGACCTTTGAAGTCTGAGGATTCCATAATTTATAACCTTTAACACCAGATTTATATCAAGAAAGATGCATTTAACAGCTCTAGGCTCTAATTTACCATGATCAACATGAGCATATGCAGTGCAACCAAAAACTCTCAATTGCGAATAATCAGCAGTGGAACCAAACGATACCTCAATTGGAGTTTTCTTGTCAATGGCAATAGAGGGAGATCGATTAATAAGATAGCAAGCAGTGGAAGCGGCTTCAGCCCAAAAACGCTTATTTAACTTTGCATGAGACAACATGCAATGAGCCTTTCAGATGATAGTTCTGTTCATACGCTCAGCTACACCATTTTGTTGAGGTGTGCCAGGAATAGTGTGGTGTCTGATAATTCCTTCAGACTTACAATACTTATTAAATTCATTAGAATAGAATTTCATCGCATTATCAATACGTAGTACTTTTACCTTCTTTTCAGTTTGTCGTTCAATCATAATCTTTCACTCCTTGAATGCTGAAAAAGCATCCCATTTATGCTTCAAGAAATATGCCCACACCTTTATTGAATAATCATCAATAATTGTTAACATATAACGAGCACCTCCTAAAGACCTCTTACGAGCTGGGCCCCATAAGTCATAATGTACATAATCAAGAATATCTTCTGTAGTATGGATAGAAGTATTGAATTTCACCCTCTTATGCTTACCAAATATGCAATGCTCACAAAAATCTAATTTTTCACCTTTATATCCATCAAGAAGTTCTCTTTTGCTTAATTCTGTCAAACCTTGTTCACTCATATGACCAAGACGCTTGTGCCAAAGATTTGAAGCATCAAATGACTTTAATGTCACACCAGCATCACCTGAAACAGTAGTGCCTCGAAGCAAATATAAGTTTGCAGATTTCAAATCTCCTTTCATCACAATAAGAGAACCTTTTGATACCTTTAAAATTGCATTGCCACTAGAATATTTGTATCTTTTTGAATCAAGATAACTCAAAGAAATGAGATTTCTTGTCATACCTGGAACATACATCATCTCTGTTAAGGCCCTGATCACCATCAAACATTTTAATTTGCACGGATCCAATTCCAACAATAGGGTGTGGAGTATTATCTCCCATCCTAACATAACCAACACCTTAAACATACTCATAAGTGATGAACCAATTTTTATTAGTGCATATATGAAAAGATGCAGCAGTATCAATAATCCATTCATCATGCTGCTAACACATCCAGCTAAAACAACAAGGATATCAACATTATCTGAGTTATTATCACCAGAAACAACAGACGCTTTACCTTCGTCATCAAATTTACCTTTTGATTTGTTTGTGCCATACCTTTTCTCCTTATTTTTCAGCTTGTAACATTCAGAAATAACATGGTTGTTTTTCTTGCAATACCTGCAGAATTTTTTACCACTTTTGGATTTTGACCGTCCCTAGGACGACTTGAACTTCTGCTATTAGAACCATTATCTGATTTTCTTTCATTTGTCCTTCCTCAAACAGACAAAGCATCACCTTGTGACTTAGAATTTTCAGGAGATACCATCAATTTCATCTTTTCATTTGCATGCAAAGCTTCATAAACTTCAGCAACCGTTAGTGTATCACGACTATATAAGATGGTATCTCTGAAATTTGAAAATGATGGTGGAAGGGAACATAAGAGAATAAGAGCCACATCCTCATCTTCAAACTTTACCTCCATAGACTCAAGGTCAGATAAAATCTCCTTGAAACTTGATAAATGATCCAATACGGATCCATCATCTTGCAACTTGTGCGAAAAATAATTTTATCTTCATGTGCATCTTGTGGTAAGATCCTTTGATACAGATCGATTCCAACTTTAACCATAAGGCAGCACAGTTTTCTCCGCAAAGCACCTCTTGCAAAATATTATTTGATAAATAAAGATGAATTTAAGAAAAAGCCTTACGATCTTGCCTCTTTTCTCTATCAGTCCGAGCATCTTGTTGTTTCTTTCCAAATTTATCAAGCGTATCATCTAAATCACTTTATGAAAGTATAGCACATATCTTTACTTGCCATAATGAGAATCTTGTATCACGATACAGCAGCGAAATATCATACTTCATATAAAGTCATTGAGAAGAAATAACCAAGAGAAAAATAATCTGCAGTACTAATCTAACCTAGAGAAAAAAATAATCTGTAGTAATAATCTAGGTATGTTACTGTGTAACCCTAGCAAAGACGGAAGAACCTCCTGGTAGATCTTCGTGTGGCCGTAGCAGGAAAAATCAATTTGATCTGTCCCTGTTCTTGTCTTCCTGAATCGTAGCAGAAAAAATCAATCCGATAGTCCCTGTTCCCTTCTGGCCTCCCTCTGTTTTCTTGACAACAAAGGGAGCAGCAGTAGCACCAACGCAGGAAGTAGTCAAGCAGCCCGCGCATAAAGAGCATGTGCAGCTGCGTGTATCGGCTGGATACCCACACAGGCCACAGGTGACGATGCACCTGGCCGGCGGCAGTGACAAACAAAAAAAATATTGCAGGACAATACGCCGGCGAAAAAAAAATCCAATAACTAGATTAATTCCTCCACCCGTATACAAAGTAAACGGTCAGAGAAAAAGAAATTCCAGCAGGAATATAGGGCACATCCAAGTGAAATCTTGATCGTACTCTCTTCACAACCCGGATGGATCGACGACTCGGCGGCGGCGACGAATTTTTTTTCTCTCTGAAGAACAAATGTAATCTAACTCTCAATAACAGATCTAATCCAGCTCTGATACCACTTGTTATAAAATAGAGCAAAATAGATCAAACACAAGAGACATATTTTTACGTGGAAAACCCTTGCGGGGAAAAAACCACGGACGCCACACGGCAAATCTTCACTATATGAGAAGAGTTTACAGAATTATAAGGAAACCACATATAGGAGCTCGAAACCCTCTATAGCATACAAGAGATATATATAGGGTGGACTAAACGGGCGCGTCCCAAAGCCCAATCCATATTTGGATCATAAACTAACAGCGGCGGCGGCGGAGTCGATGAAGTCATCGCTGTCGTTGTCAGGTGGCGCAGCGGCGGTGGAGGGGTAGTCGACGACGTCGCCGTTGATGGCCACCCGGGGCGACGAGGCCATGTCCGGGTGCGTCGCTGAGAAGGAGGAGGACATGGTGCTTTGTCTCATGTTGCTCGCCAGCGGCGGGCACGATGAGCGCGTGCGGGATGGTGGTGAGAACGAGGCGGTGGTGGCGACGGGCGGACGACGCCGCCACCGGGGAGTTCGTCTACGAGTGCAAGACGTGCGGCAAGTGCTTCCCGTCATTCCAGCGCTTGCGCCACCGCACCAGCCACGAGAAACCTCGCTTGATCGGGCCGCCGACGACCACGGAGCCGACAGCCATGACAAGATCAAGCCGGCCATCCAGGTGATAGCCGCCGGCCATCGCCACCGTGACCACTGCCTTGAGGCCGATCGCCACCGATCCAACAAGTGCTCGTGATCCCGGTGATCCCGAGCAAGAAGTGCTCGACACCACCAATGCCGCCGCCATTGTCAGCATCTCCAAGCAGCCACGGGTGCACGAGTGCTCCATCTCGCGGCGCCGAGTTCACCTCCGGCCGCATGTGAGCAAGATCAGCAGCAGCACTACGTCAAAACATCGCTGCAGATAACGAAGACACAATTTGAAAACTGCTAATTCAGCTCATTGCGTAAATACCCTTAAGCATGTTAATTTAATTCAAATTCATTACATAATTTTTGACGGCAGGATAAATTGGTGGATGAAGAAATCGAAGGAACAGACAACCATACTAAAACACCTCATAAGAAAAATGTCACTTTTACCTTGTAATATTACCCAGTTCCGACAAAAATGGTATCGCGTTTATATAGAAGGTTGAAACAAAAGATGCTTTTGCAAAAACACCGTAATAGCCAATATGAATCTTATGAAGTAATTAACTGAGGTGAATCAATCTGAAGAAGCTGTCCAGGGCTGCAGGGTCTCCACTCATGAAAAGAGACCATGAAAACGACAAGCCCACAAACCCTGCCCCTCCATGCACTTCATTCACCGCACCCGCACTGTTGGTTTTCACCAAAACACCTGACCTGATCACTGACCCCTGCAGGGTTCACGCTCTGTGTGATGGGTCGACCACTGTATAAATCGATCTGCCAAACAGCGATCCGGCCAGCCAGATGCCAGCCCTTTAACCCTTCCTCCGTTTCACACCCACGCTCACCTATCAGCTACCCCGGATGACGAACCGGATGATTTGGTTATGAATTTGGCGGTGTGTGGGGAAGCGCAGCGATGCGAAGCAAAGCAATAGCGTCCAGAATCCAGAGGGATTTAGGGTGGATTCAGGTGTCGGCTCCGAAATCACCATCAAGCAAGCGCACCGGGAGGCCAGAGAGAGAGAAGAGGGGTCCTCCCTCCTCGGCGGCACCGGCGGCAGCATGATTGCGCAGGGCAAAGTGGCCGGCACGGCAGGGCAGGGCAGAAGGTGTGATGGGGCGCTTGATGGATATGGCCTCCCCTTCCGGGGGTCACGTCGTTCCAGCGACGCGACGGGGTCCCGTCATCCCTTTTGGTTTGGGTTTATTTGTGTAGCGGTAAAGCGTATTTGTGTTTTCGCAATGCCCGCTTAATTGGTTGCCGTATATAGTATTTGCGACTTTTGTTTCATCTTGTTATTAAGAGTCCATCATTGCGTCTCGCCGCCGTAGCGTAGCTTAGCTAGAATGGGCCTGATTGATCAGAGTGTTTTGTTCAATTGTTACAATCATGGGTGGCGGACGCACCTACTCATGAAAATCTGTTTTAAGGGATAAGAATATGACGTGAGAGTTATCTGAAATAGTCGATGATGCCCCCGACCTTTCTTTAACCAGAAAACAAACGTTATTTTGTTTTTGAAATAAACCGTGGAGACCATAGCGGCCTGACTCAAATAGTGTCGAGCATAAAAATGTAATGTTTCCATAAAAAAAGAGATGTTATAATTTATATGTGGTTATATGTTGACTAGCAACTATACACGTGCGTTGCAACGGTAAAGTGGGCGTGGCGCGGATGGGGATGGGAGGGAGGGACGGTGCGGCGCTTTTATAAACGGGTTTTCGCAAAATAACCAGTGGATCTGGGTTAATTTTATAAACACTTAAGGGGTTTTCGCAAAATAGCCGGGTGGAATGCGGGTTAATTTTATAAACACTCAAGGGGTTTTCTGCAAAATAGCCAGACAGAACAAAATTTTGGGTAAAAACACTACTTGCTTTATAGATATCTAGCAATTGTGCCCGTGCATTGCAACGAGTGAAGTCGGGACGCGGCGACACGATGGGGACGGGAGGAGGGCGGAGGCACGGCGCGGAGCTCCGAGCAATGACTGGGAGGGAGGGCGCAGGAGTTTTTTTCATCCAAGCCCCTCTTTCTTTTCAACATTAGGATCGCGGTTTAATTTTGAAAAACTCAAGGGGTTTTTTCGCAAAATAGCTAAACAAAACAAAATTTTGGGTGGAAACACTACTTGCTTTATAGATATACTAGCAATTGTGCCCGTGCGTTGCAACGGGTAAAGTCGAGGCGTGACACGGATGGGGACGGCACAGAGGGGCGCGGGAGCTCCGAGCAGCGATGGGAGGGAGGAGCGCAGTCGCGATGCTGGGCGTGGCGCAGATGGGGACGAGAGGGAGGGGCGCAGGGAGGGAGGAGCGAAGAGGATCTTTTTTTTATCCAAGCCTTCCTTTTCTTTTCAGCATTGGGATTGCGGGTAGGGCTGACGAAATACTCGTGGCTCGCTAGCTCGTTCGGCTCGTGGATGGCTCGACTCAGCTCATTGAGAAATGCTAACGAGCTGCGCCAAGGGTTTAGCTCGTTAGCTATAATGAGCCAGCTCGAATCAGCTCGCAAGCTGCTCGTGAGCTCAACGAGCCAGATGCAATGTACAAAGTAGGGCCTAATGTTTTGCTTATTTTGCTATTCTTTTGCTTGTTTTGTTGTTGATGTGACAATAAATCAATATTTTTTTATAATTTTGTGATGGTCAATATGGATCTAATGTTTTAGATTATAATAGTAATAATATCTAATATAGTTGCATCATTACATTTGCATGGATAATTATCAATGGACAAAGTGTTTTTACGTTAATTATGGACTTAATGTATCACTTTTTTTCAATTGTATATTTGCATGTTTAATAGACTAAAAAAATAACATGTAATTTGTACATAAATTGTAGTGTATTAAAGTGGCTCGCGAGCTAAACGAGCCGGCTCACGAGCCGAGCCTCCTGGCTCGGCTCTCTATCGAGCCGGCCGAACCGAGCCAAGCCGAGAGCCGAGCCAAGCGAGCCGAGCCGGTATCCACCCCTAACTACGAGTTAATTTTGGAAAAAATCAAGGGGTTTTTTGCAAAATAGCTAGGCAGAATAAAATTTTGGATGGAAACACTACTTGCTTTATAGATAGCTAGCAAAATGTCCGTGCGTTGCAATGGTACGACGATGCAGGGAGAGAAGCAGTGGAGGACGAAGGTCCAGCGGCGACGCGGAGCTCGAGCGCGACGGAGGAGGCGCAAGCGCAGCCAGGATGGGAGCAGAAGAGAGGACGTAGGAGGTCTTTTTTAATCCAAACCCTCTCTTTCTTTTCAACATTGGGGACCGGAGTTAATTTTATAAACAAATCAAGGGGTTTTTCGTAAAATAACACTTTTTTTAATTGGGTTTTTTAAATAGCCGACGGATTGTGGGTTAATTTTGAAAAAAACTCAAGGGTTTTCTCGCAAAATAGTCGTGCAAAACAAAATTTGGGTGAAAACACTACTTGCTTTATATATAGGTATAAGATAGATATAGATATAGATAGTTAAAGATTATATAGATATAGATAACCAAATTAGACACTACGATCAAGTTATAGCAAGTTTGAACCAAATTTAAAAATACCGGAGCTTTCTCGCAAAGGCTCTGGCTCGACCGTCGTTGTGTGGTCTGGTCGACCGGACAATGCACTATGGTCGAGTACAAGTGCAGTGCACTACGATCGACCTTCAACACAAAGTCCGAGTCCAAATTAGATAATTCTCATGTTTCCTTATTTTAGATCAGAATTTTTTGAGTCCTAGTTGTTTTCTAAGCCTAATTAGATTGGAAAAGACTCGGAAGCAAGTCCACCCCGCCTATAAATACAAAAGGGCTAAGACCAATTAAAACAATAACCAACCAATCGCCAAAAAATTAATTTATCATCCACACCTCTATATTCTACATCTTTCTCCTTCTTAGTAACTATCCCAAAGTCTATTGTCTTCAAACCTCCAATTATTCATCGTCTCTCGTCCGTATAACGTTAGAGGACGTCCTAGCCGGTTTGTCGAGCCTAGGACAAACCGACGCGCGTTCACCCCGACGAGGTCTCTTTCGGGTATTCATTCGGCAAGATCTATTCACTCCCTATGGCGGCGTGCTTAGGATGCCTCCGCGGGTTGCACATAACATGCTCAAGGTGTGGTAGCGCAATTCTACATCAACACACCTTTTTGGCGACGCTACTAGGCATGATTTTGGTTACTACAACCAAAACCCTAGTTCTCCACCATGGGCATTCACACTGATCTTATCAAGACAACATCATGAACGTGGATTATGGAGAGTTGCTAGAATCTGATCGTCAAGAACTTGAAGCTGGCGAAAGATGGCTTCATGCTACCGAAAGACAAGGAAAGACGCCATCAAGCAGGAAAATTTCATAGTTCTCATCGACGACAAATCAAAGGTAACAACCGATTCTAGCAATGCCTCTGTTCATGCTTCGGAAGTTGCTCAAATAGTAGATGGTGATGTTATTGCCAGTTTGAACAATCAGTTTACTACTTTTATTACTACATTTGAGAAAACCCTATATGCTCGCATGAGTGACTTGGAGAATCGGCTAAGTAACAATTCATAGGTGGAGCATCTACTTCATACCATACCGAACATATCACTACTACAGAAATGCACAAAGAAGACGACACTATAGGTGCAAAAACGCAAAACCAGCACCCATAGACCTTTTCCACATCCATGAGCCGACAACACAAAAAATTGACACCTTTAATTGGCTATAGGTACCGGTTCTAGAGAAAAACTAGCATCAATACTAACATGGGTTTTTATAAAATCGACACCTTTAATTTATCATTGGTGCTGGTTTTTTAAAAAACTAACACTTGTAAAAACCGAGCAGTGCCGACCATTAACCTTTTCCTCACGAGCGGATAAGGGCAGCAAGCTATGCCTCTCTCTCCCTCTCTCTCTCTCGGTCTCTCTCGTAACTCTCTCGCCTCACCTATTGGCAGCGACGTCGATGCTCTCCCCCCACTAGATCCCACCGGAGGTGAGGCGACGGACTCCCCAAGCAGCGGCGACAGCAGCGGTGGCGCCCTCAACTCCGCCAGATCTGGCGGGAGGGGAGGCGGCGAACTCCCCACTCGACGGTGGCAGCATCTTCCCCTTTGCCGATTTGGTGGGAGGAGGCGGCATGCTCCCAAGCGGCGGTGGTGGCAAGGTGCCTCTCTCCACCACTAGATCCAACGGGAGGGGAGGCGGTGGGCTTCGCAGCAACGACGGTGATGCGACGCCCTCCCAGATGTCAACCCGTTCTAGTGTTCTTGGATGTTGTTGTGTTCTTAGTGTTCTTGGATGTTCTTGGATGCTAATTAAAATATTCATTTTGGTCGAGGTGAAGGAAGCTGCTCGATGCATCGGCTTGATCAAGTCGGCCTTTTTTCATTCCTGAAACCTCAAAGGTGTTGGTTCCTATACCAACACATTTGGGTCCTCCTCAAAGGTGTCGCCTACTGGGTGCCGGTTGGAAAATTCGGCATCTATGACCGATTCCTAACCAGCACTGATCCCTTTTCTGTAGTAGTGTATGTATGGTATTCCATCGGATTTTCACATACCAAACTTTTGTGTACAACAAGATTGGCCGATGAAAACTACCTATAATTGCCTTGGTACAATAGACCCTAGATTCAACCCTGCGGCACCGTATGCCAATCCGACCGGTGTGATACCACCTGTATGCCAATCCGACCGGTGTGATACCACCCTAGATCCATTATGGGCATTGCGACAAAGACCAGTTCTGAATAATCAATCATTCTCTTCTCATAGCTGGTTGAGAGAAAAGAATTGGTTACAAATGAATCAACACAAGAAAGTGGTGAGGCAAGAGTGGGGGCGAAGAAAAGCAAAATACACCTGAACAAGAGGGGGTCTCTCGTAGTATTCTTACATCACCATTAAACACATAAGCCTTAGAGGCATTCATGGCCGGTATTGGTGGGTATCGCCCTTAGATGATCTCATACTTAGTGCTTTTCGGCTCACAAGTTTGCAAAAAAGGCAAAGGGGCATGTGTTGATAACCAAATTTAGCACTAGGGTCAAGTTATAGCAAGTTTGGGCCAAATTTAGAAAATACCAAAGCTTTCTTGCGAAGGCCGGTTTGACTGTTGTTGTGTGGCCGGTCAAACCGGACAATACACTACGGTCAGACTATAGGTATCTAGGTGGTCAGACCTTCAACATAGAGTCCGAGTCCAATTTAGGTATTTCTCGTGTTTCCTTGTTTTAGACTGGGATTTCGTGAGTCCTGGTTGATTTCTAAGCCTAATTGGGTGTGGGAAAGACCCTGGAAAGCAAGTCCACCCCTTCTTTAAATATAAGGGGGCAAAGGCCGATTGTAACAACAACCAATGAATCGTAAAAATCAATTTATCACCCAAACCCTCTCTATTCTATATCTTCCTCCTTGCTACCTATCCCAAAGACTATTCTTCTTAAATCCTCCAATTGCTCGTCGTTTCTTGTCTCTACGATGTTAGAGGACGTCCTAGCTGGCCTGTCGAGCTTAGGACAAATCGGCCCGCGTTCACCCTGACGAGGTCCCTCCCGGGTGTTTGTTCGATGGCATTTGCCCACTCCCTACGGTAACGTGTCTACAAATGCTGCCGTGGATTGCACATAACATACTCAAGGTGTGGCGCGTGATTCTATGTCAACATTATCATTCCACTTCTCTTCTTGTTTTTACAATATTTTAGTACATTTTCTTACGTTTGGTAAAATGGCTATTTGATAACTACTCCTTCATTTTATACTACAAGTCGCTTTTGATTTTTTCCAAGTTAAACTTTTTATGTTTGACTAAATTTATAGAAAAATTTAGCAACATCTAAAACAACAAATTGGTTCTATTGAATCTAGCATTGAATATATTTTGATAATATATTTTTTGATGGAAATACTACTATATTTTTTTATAAACTTGGTCAAACTTAAATAAGTTTGACTAGAAAAATATCAAAATGACTTATGATATGAAATGAAGAGGGTAGTCAACATCTCGTATGTTGGTGCTAATAGTATAATAAAATTTTAATGACATACCAAATACATTGGTTATATTTTGAATAATGGCAAATTATCCTCTATCTCTAAAAGACCTTGTTTGTCTATAGCTTTGCTATTCACGGTAGTTAATTGATATCCAAGACAATTACAGTCGATTACCTCAATCGTCGAAGTGTCATCCAATGGTTATGACTTGTCTTCTACCTCCAGCTAAAACAACTTTTGTATCTCATTAACTATGTGCTGAACCTCCCAACCACTAGAGACGAGGTTAATTGGAAAAGGGGAGACGGCGAACTCACTGGTGATGGCGACTTCGTTGACGAGCCTTGACGCCACCGACGCCCAAAACTTCAGCATGCTTACTTCATATTAGGGTTTTGCAATTGGAGGCGGTACGAGGGGTAGGGGCAGTGAGGTGAGGCTTTAGAGGGATGGCGAGGGTAGTGGAAGAAGGGCAGGGTGCTGACAACAACGACGTCGAAACCGTGGGGATAGAGGAGGGCAGTGAGCCACTGTGGAGGCGGGGGCTCCTTGCCGCTACTCGTAGCGGGGAGGAGCGAGGAAAGTGGGAAGGAAGAAGCCGTTGGTTGGGCAGGGCTCACTAGCAACGTTGGCGGCTTTCTAGTAATAAAAATAAGCAAGTGATGTTTGATAAATCATAACAGTAAAAATGTATAAATGTTATAATATAGAAAAACGTAAGGTAAGGTAAATTCTAGTGAAAAAACAAAAATTGCAATAAATTTACACAATATAAAACTGCAATTTAATTTAGGCTTACTTGTGTGTCTTTGAATACGAGTAATAATAACGAAATTTCGGGCGGCTGATAATTAGAGCCAACCAATAGTCCAATAGTTGTATTGTACTATGAATGTCATTTACTACTGGTGTTTATAAATGTTGAATTGGCCGACATATATTCATTGATAGTACCTGCATCAGACTGTGGAAGCAAGTGCACAACCTGTTGAAAGGTGCATAACTCTCAGTCATTACCTAAAGCCTTGTAAACTACTGGTCTCCATACGATGATACGAAACATCACCCAGCTCTGTTCTTTGGCCTCCTTTGAATTTCGTCAAAGGAATTGAATTTGATGTTGGTTTTGTATTTTGTGTTTCATCGGCCTCCAAACCAGTAAACCCACACCTGATGTACTAGTTGTCAGTAGCTAGTTAACCCAGCCAAAAGGAACTGAACCATTGAATTCAACCCTAGCTAGTTATCTGTCATCGTCATCTGCTAGACTGAAATCACCCTCAGCTTATCTGAAGAAATGGACCCCCCCCTCCCCCAATTCCCAGTGCATATGATTCCCTTTCCCTCCTCCCCTCTCACAACCTCACTTTTGGATTTCTGCGCTGCACATACTCGGTGGTAATCTTGAAAGCCATCACGGTATCTGCACAGAAACAGCGATAGCTAGCTGGTCCCTGCAGGAAATGGCCAGCCTCTGATACAGTGAGAACCAGCTGTACTTAATGGTGCTACCAGTGTACGTGCTTGCATGGGGGCCATGAAATTGATGAAAGAAAATTCAAGAGAGGGATGCAGGCCATCAAAACTAGCAGTGGTAGTAGTCTAGCAGAGATCAGATCACCATTTGTTTGGTCTTTTTCCTCTGTCCAATTCGGGATGATGACCTACTGACCTCAAGCCAGAGTGTTCCATGGAGCTAACAGCCTCTGGTCAGTTAATTAGTAGTATGACGGTGGAGAAAATCGATTTGGCTTACCTTACACCATTAGTGTGAAATTGTATCATGGGTACATGTCTGATGAATCTGTTTAAATCCACTGAAATACATTGAAAGAATTTTATCAGAAACCCCCTACAAAAATAGGAAATAATGTCCTAAAGATGGGCTTTCAGGGAAAGGCTTGCAAAGAGTTTAGTGTAACTTTGTTTGTATAAAAGAAAGCCTTTTTGGTTAAGAAGGCGAAGAGCATCTCTGTCAGCATCGGCGACAACCCATCATCTCACACCAACTTCACTTTGAACCATGTTCTAACACAAACTTGCTTTTAAGGAACGAACAAATTAGAGAGGTAAAGGAAAAGAAACTCTCTAGCAATCAGATCAACATTATGGATAAGACTTTTCACATAGTAGGAATAGAATCCTTGCTAGTATCATCAATTTGGAATCAAAATAATCTACCAATCCGGACACATTTGAAAGCTTCGTGATTAACCAACCTCACGCAGTAATGATGATAGCTCTGCAGCTTCTGTGCCACGAGTGAAGTGTGACAAGCTTAAAGGCTCAATATAAACTCTGAAGTTGCATGATCAAGTTACAACATAGGTGGTCCGGTTGACCCCATCGATTTTGCTACATGTACGAAGGTTAAGAAAAATATTATTATTTCGACACACAATTGGTAAATCCCATGAATTATGATTAATTTTTAATGATAATATGTACTGTTGCAATGATTTGGGAATAGGGGAAACGGACAAGTGTCGAGTACTGTAAAATCTCGATTGTTGATCTCCTCTTCACTGCACATGGGAGTTGTTCGTTAGCGGAAATGAATTTAACTTTGAAAGCAGGTATTCGAAAAACTCAAAATAGAACTGGAAAAACAAACATGCGACACGCTCCTAACGATGCTTCTTTCTACAACGATGAATTCAGGTTTCTAGTAGAATATTTGCCAATTGGAAAATATCATCCCAAGTGATCGTACGTATCCTAACATCCTCGCAGGAGGCACCGTGGCACCGAACAAAAAAGAGACGCTGCTGCTCGCGTGCACCGGTCGAGCACAAAGTTTCTCCATTTTTTAAGACTCGCACCAAAGGTGAGAGCCCTCTTTCCTCCGGTGTCGTCAAAGCTAACGTGCAAGACAACACGACGTCGCACCGCACCAAAGCAACGCCATGCCGCCGGTGGCGACAAAGCATCGGAGTCCGAGACCAAGACCGACATGACATATCCCAACGTCGCGTTGATCTCCCCGTTCTTTCCGCGGTCAAGTCGGAAAAAGAGTCGCGAATTAAGCAGAGGGATCTTGACCGTAATCGGCCATGTGTAGATCGACGACACGACACAAGGTCGAAAGGTTTCGGGAGAAAACGTTGCCGGGAATCAGCCGGAGGAGCGATCGGGGTTTTTGGACGTTTGGTCCATGCAATGCCGGTGGTCAGAGGGAACGTAGAGCCAGTCAACACAGATGACGCAGGGGCATCTTGAGCGCTCGAAAACCAAGGGAAAATTTAAGAATCTTTCTAAATTTTACTATCTAGATCATCATTTAAAAAATTATTTAATGTAAAAATCGTTTTTAATTATTTTTTACTTTCTAACAGTTTTTTTATATCTCATGTATACTCTAAAGAGCTATTTTTGTCTTCTATTTTGGGTTAGCAAAAAACAAAGTAAAAAATGATTATATTTGAATGACCATTTAGAAAAATTGTTGAAAGATAATTTTTTACTAAAGAATCTTTATTTCTAAAATTTAGAAATAATATGAAGAGTCTCAAGATGATGAACGAGCTCGTCGGATGGGAAAACTTGCATCATACACTGAGTTTGTAAAAAAACCTAACCTAAGAAGACCTATCTAAAACAATATTCAGCAAAGCGCCCAAACATAAAGTTGTTTGTTGGGACGAAGGAAATATAGTTACAGGATAATCAGATTTGTTGGTTTTTGATATGTTTTGCTATACGTAATTTTTCCTTCCTATATTAAAACTTTTGTATTTGTACCGTTGGTAACCACTCCCTCTGTGTTCCAAACATTTTACAATTGGAATATAAAATTGAAGTTGTTGTCCTACAGTTGGAATTAGTTGAACTTCTGTAATTTCTAAACAAAACGACCCAATTAATTACGAACAGATAAAAAGAATTTCTGTCTTTGGATCGTTTTCAGAAAACATGTATTGAATACTATATGAAATTTTACCGTTCATCCCTTTGGACCTAAGGAATTGGTATGAAAAATAGAGAAATAGTTTTCTTGACCAAGGGCTCCAGGAATTCAGCGTCCTTCCTAACTATTTTTTCCTTTGCTTATACCCAAGGCTCTCAAGTTGTAGTGTCAAATGATGATAACTTTACAATTTCTTTATACATCATTACATACGCAACATCATACTCACGATTCCATTAATATGCATCTAAACACTTTAAGAGATGAAAACCAATAACACATCCGTAATCTCACTATATAAAATTAAATTCCATAATTAAATTCCATGACACTACCCGTTCCTATGTGTTCATTCCAAACGCCCTGCCTTATATTTTGAAATACTATGTATACCTATGTTATTTTTACCGTCACCATTTGAGAACACGAGAAATTCCTCCGTTCCTAAAATAGTTATAAAGTGCTTAGATATTCTTCCTATGAGATTTCTAGCCGAAATCCACTAAAATCGATTTTGCGTTGCCAAGCATGATATACAACGAAGGCAAGCCCGTGTTCTTTACTCCATTTTCCAATGGCTACTCTCTTATTTTACACATGTATCTCAGATTATAAAATTGTGTGTTTTTAATAAAATTATTAAAAAATATTTTTTAAAAAAATATATAATTTATTTTTATTTTTTATCTTTAATTAATTATGCACTAATTAATTGCTTTATTTTGCATATCGGATGAACGTGTTTCTAACCCCCATAATAAATACACAATTTGTTTCTCATCTCTGGCTACACGGGGTATGGACTGTCCATTGCCGATCCAACAGCCCCACCGCACAAATCGGAAGACACCGTGGCAAGTGTTGCTGTGACTCTAGTCTGTATGCAAGATCCAAATCCAAACGGGCCCAATCATGGAATGCAGAAGTGGTCGCGTCTTCAGAGACGAGACACATGTCTGTAATAGCCCTCCCTCTAGAACCACTCTAGCATCGTGTGGTCTAGCTCATTCGATGAGACCCCATTTACACTTTCGTCATCGCTTCATGTAAAAGTGTTAACTTGAGATTGATATGATTGAAAAAATAAGCGCATATAAGTTGGTTCCATCCTTGTTAAACCAATAATATGGTATTAAACATGTGCACGTAGCTTTTATAGGCTACACATGTCAAATCCTAATTGGGTCGGATGTCACACTGTCCTTGAACCAAACCACCCTGAATTTTTTACTGTTTGATCCTTTTTGAAAACTTATTTTATAAATAATTCCTTGGAAAAACTTATTTTAAAAATGAATCCTTTTCATAGCGCTAACGTCATGGCGTGTGGTCTAACATGACAGCACCAATGATATTAGCATCGTCCCCCGGCCTCTTTGCCGAAGCTAAGTTACGATGTGAAGGATATCGATGCTCATTTTATTGGAGCTAAGGGCCTGTTTGTAAATTTTTTAAAAAAACTTTTTAATAAAAATGTACAAATAGGTCCTAAATGATAGTGCCATTGAGGCCGAGGACCTACATATAAATATTTTTATTATGAATAGGTCTTTTTATTATAAATAGATCTTTTTGAATTTTTTTAGAAATATGTCATTGACGCTAATATCGTTAACACCAACCTTTTTCACATCAGTGATTTATTTTTTTAGTGAGGCTAGAGCGATGTCGCCAATGTCATTGCCGTTGTTATATTGGACCATGGTATCAATCACGTTGACGTCACAAAAATGATTTATTTCTATAATAATTTTTAGACGTTATGGCAACGAATCGTGGAAACAGATTATTGGTGCAACCTAGAACTCTTCACTGTAACCACACGATCCTCATCCAACGGATTGGCTTTTTGCATTTTAACTCCCGCCGCCGCAGGAAGGATTGGACGGGTTAAAATGACAACGTAGACGATTAAAACGTAAAAAGTCAATCCGTTGGATAAGGGTCATGTGGTTTTGATGAAGAGTTTTAAGGTTACACTAATAGGCTGCTTTTCACTTGATATGTTTTCTTTTAAAAATGTGTAAAATATAAAAAAATTCAGCCCAACCACCGGTGCTACCCAAACAAAAGGATGCAGGGCGCAACCCCTTAGCTAAGGCTCAGAGATGCCTGGCCCCAGCCCTACTCCTCGCCCCAGCGCATGTGCTGACGCTCAGGCTCAGCACACACCCAAATACGCAATGGCCATGGATAGATTCATCGTCCATACATAGATAATGAGAGCGCTTAGCTGTTGCAAGTGGCAGACAGGGAGGGGCTAGTCAACGGCGACTGCTTTGCACCCCGCGGAAAAGCGGTTTTTCACTAGTGCAGCAGATGGCAGCTCCCTACTAGTACTCGGCTGGGCGGGAGAGGGAGGGGCCCAAAAGCTGCAAGATCTGGGAGGCGTTTTAGGTTCTGTTTAGAGAGCCTTGGAAAAGCTTTTAAAAACCATAGCTTCTCATAAAATCTTCAGCTTTTTTAAACAGATCAGATTGTCACTTAGATTTTAAGAATATATAGTTATAAAATTTAAAAAATAAATTAAAAGTCAAAAGCTTAAAAAACCTAACTTCTGCAGATTTACAGATTTTCAAAAGCTAGTTATCAACCAACAGATTTTTAAAATATCTTAAGCTTCTCAGACAGAATCTAGCACGATTGTTGATTGATCTACTTCTACCAGCTTGGTCTTGTAGATTGTTGTACTGTAGTACTCCTGTTGTGTTTGTCTCTGTCCCTCGTAAACCAGCGCCAATCGATCGACCAGTACTTGGTTGATACTACGAGTACTATAGTAATGATAACAACAATATGATTAAACTGAAAAACCACCCAGGATTTACATGTCTGTAACTAAGGAATTGTCGATCATCGCCTTCAAGCTGCAGGAAGGATCAACTGATTAACAGAAATTATATTCTACATTACTGACATGACATATATCTCAGCCGTCTATATATACATCTAGGTGTAAGAGCTTTCACAATATGCTGATGTATCATTCAGCCCAAACACGAGGAACCGAATATTAGATGCCACATCCTCCACACGTGAAGCCCCATAAAAACCACATAGCCAATATTGGTCCCTAGTTCTTCGATCTGACCGATGGCGTGCGGCGCACGGAGAGGCGTGACGCTACGTTGTGAAGGTTGGAGCCACGTTGCTCCATGGCTTTGCGTAGGTGGCCGGGAGCATGACCCCAAATCACCTCCCCATGCGCCAGTTTTCCCTCCCATGCCTCCTTTCTCTCGTGCCCTCAACTCGCACGCTTTTCTCATCCTCGCTCCCGCAATGGCCACGGTGCCGCCCTTCCACAACTTCCTCACTCCTAAACTTCCTCCGTTGCCACAGTCGAGCTTCCTCGTCATCACCATCGAGCTTTAGATGGATAATATGAGGTAGAGGAAGCAGGTGAAGAGAGGTCTCGCTCTCGTGTCCGCCGTCATCGAATTGCCACGCTGATGTGACCAAGTCCCCCGTATTATTCATAGTTGGAGCAAGACACGAAGAAGAATTATCAAAAGATCATATGTGAAAAGAATTGTGTAAATTAGCTCTATGAAGGTAGAAATTAAGCTAGCCTAGGTTTATTAAGTAATTTATTAAGTTGGCTAATTTTATTGGGTATGTAGTAGTTGCTTTAAGGTTAATTAAGTTCAGTGTCATTAGCGGCATCTTTACCTAGTTGTTAGGTTAATCATCTTGAGTTTATGAGCTAAGCCAGCTTATACACTGCTAGAGAACCCCATAATAGTCCCGGTTCGTAAACCCCTGTTGTGGGAGATGTCACCCCAGGGTGCCTCAAAAACCCGGATTGAACCTCAACAGAAGTCAGACCGAGTGTCCTCGGGATGTGACCGAGAGCCCGACTCCCCCCGAGGGTCGGGCATGCCGGCCTTCCCCCGAGTCCGAACTCGGCCCCTTCTCTCGACTCCGACTCGACGCCCAACCTCGAGCATCCTCGGGAGGAAACTTGGCAGGCAAGGAGGAAGAGGGACGAGACAACCCGGCAACGTTTGACACCTCCTGGCGACACAGGAGCAGGGACCCAGGGCTGGCAGGAGCACAAGACACCCACGGTGTGCAGGACCTAGCAGACCAGCATGTACTTTATCAGATATTTTTTGTACCCCACTGTTTATCACTCTTAGTCTTAGCTTTCTTGGCCCCCAAGTTCATTGCTCCTGCCCCCTTGAGGTATAAAAGGAAGGGCAGGGGGGCTAAGGAAGGGAGGCTTTTCCAGATTCCTTCTCACGCTTGTAACTCTTGTTCATCATCCACCCCAGAGAAAGAACACCACACACTGGACGTAGGCCTATTATCTTTCAGGAGGGTTGAACCAGTATAAACCCTTGCGTCTTGTTTCTTGGCTCATCTTAATATTTGAGTCGACCATTGGATCCATCGGAGGACAGCTTCTTCACCAAACTCTCTTCTGCCTCCTCGGGGACGCCCCTTGGAGGATTGCCGACCCACCCGCTGATAGTTGGCGCACCAGGTAGGAGGCCGCTATTCTTCATCTGAGGTAATCTGATGGTTGTTTCCTTCGCCATCGACTTCGTGGCTCCCGCCGGGATGACCTTCGTCTTTGGCACCCTCGTGTTCCGCGCGGACGACTTCTGTCACCTCACTCTCTCTCGAGGCGGCCTTGGCGAAGTGGCGGGTGAAGGGTTACGCGGAGGCTACGCTAGCCGAAAACAAAATTTTCTACCGCGCAAACCGGGAACACTTGCAAGTAAGGGCCGATAGATCGTTATCGATTGGAGTAGAGTGCGGCGGAATAGCCAATCAGGGCAATCCGTCCGGAACGGTGTAGCCGATTCCGGAGATGCCCGGTCGCCAATCATGCCGATTCGAGTCGTCCGCCGCGTTCTCACGCCGCTCCGATGCGCCCGACCGCAACCGATTCCACCACGCCGATCGTTCCAGGTGCAGCGTCGATCCAAGCCGATCAACGGCGCGCAACGTAGCGAGCGCCTCTACGGTATCCACACATCCGGACGAACGCCGTACACCTGTGCTAGCACGCGATGCAAGGCTAGGGTTTGGCTCGAAAGTGGGGAGGGTTTCCGTGGAGATTGATCTCGCGATTACATTGCACGCGATGCAATTGACTCCGCCGCAACTCTCCACCCCTCCCTCCTTTATATAGAGTTGGCCGACCGGGACTAGTGGCCGATTAGGACTCTATTTTGAATCGGATCTCATCCGTACCTCATAGAGTTAGCGCCCCCACACGTCGTAAGCCCATAGGACTCTATCCGATCGGATCCCTATCCGATCGAGCCGTATCCGAGTCCAACTCGAATATCTATTCTATCCCTTAAGCGTGCGACCACCGTAGGTTCGGGTATACTCGGTTTCGGCTATAGTCTAAGCAGCCGATCGTCGGCTCGAGTCTAACTCACCGACCACATCAGCGGCGCCTAGAAGCACATATTGACACCATAGTATACAAGAATAATATCGGCTCGAACTGTAATGTACACAAATCCCTTTGCCTCACGATACCAGTTAAGCTATAGGCAAGATGTGTGCCATCCCTTCAATAGCTTAACCATTCACTCGAACCGTATTGGATTATCCGTGCTTGATTGACTCCTCAATCAACTTAGCATGGCCATGCATTTCCATAATCCATTGCCTCGAGGCCTGCAGATATCTCTCCAAAGGAGGGGCAAATTCCATCTTGATCACTCACATCCCACTCCATGTTTCATAGCAAACCCGAAAACTACCTTTATAACTACCCGCCAGCGGAATAGCGTTTGGTAGTCCCAAAGTAGGCTACTACACATGTTGGAATCCATGGTGATCTCAGGTCTAAGGACTTTGTACCAACACTACCTCGAGACCAACTAATGGCACATTAATTCTGTAGTGTCTCATGGTGGGTCTATCCAACAATGTGTTCTCCAACACATATGTCCATGTTTATTGATTTGGTATCGCATACCCATGATCTATGAGACATGATCATCAATCAATAAACATGCCGATCTTAGAATCATACTTGTTCCAACAATATGACATACGATCAGGGATCGTTTAGAAATAGATTCATACATATCGAGTCTCATAAATAAGTCACGTACTTATTGATCAATACAAGATGTCTATTTCATGGAACTGAATAACACTTTATTCATAAATACATAAACATTGACGTGATATCCAACATCTTCATGTTGCCTCTAGGGCATATCACTAACAGTTGGAGCGTGCGGTCGCGCCTCCACGCATGGCGGTGAGGCCAAGGCGTGTGGTCTCGCGTCCTGGGGCCTCGGCCCCTAAGCTCCGTGCGGCCGTCAGGGTTTGGCAGCACAAACCCCCGACTGCTTGTTCGGCAGTCCTGAGGGCAGTCGATGCTTGGACCCGGATCAAGCGACCAGTTTGACTCTTCACCATGCATCCTGCTCCACCATCCCGAGGCGCGTCTTCCTCGCCTCCACGTGTTGCTGGGGGTGCTCCCGTGCCTCTCGGTGCAGGGGACCCTAGCAGGATCGTTCGCTGTGCCTCTCGCCCACGCGTGGCGTTGAGTGGACGGCCCATCGGACCAGTGTTCATCCCTGGCAACCGCTGGCCCGCCAACTTTGTCATGATGACGGAGGCGGTGTCTGACGACAAGGTCACGGGCTCTCAGGAGTCCGACGCTCACCGCAGCGCACGTCCTTCCCGTAACATGGGGAGGGTTGCGCGCCGCGAGCAGACCCGTTGTCCTCACGTCCAGCCCCGACGCCCGGAGTCTGACTTCACGATGGAGTTCGAGGGGCACCAGGTGTTCTGGATACCGACGGCCAACTTGGTCGCCATCGAGTGTGCCCTCAACGGTCTTCCCAACTCCCCGGAGATTCAGAAGGCCATGGCCATGACCCAAGCTGCTGCTGCACAGCTTAATGTCCCGGCCCTCTCTGAGCGCCCCCCTTGGAGCGCTC